>CM057387.1:11005000-11732500 GCA_030015415.1 Cynopterus sphinx
AGAGATCGTACAACTTTACCGTGGCAAGGCCTAGGGGAAGAGGGTAATACTACCCTAATATAAAATAGGCATTTGCCAGGTGATTTGCACCTAAATTATATAGAGAAAGGGAGGTTATGGAAATGATGCCAGGGAGTCTTTAGCTTGCTTCCTTTATTCACCTGTTTCTTCGTGCTTTTATTTATTCAACAAATATTTATTGAGTACCTACTTGCTAGACATTGTGCTAAGTATTGGCGATAAAACAGGGGACCAAATCAACATAGTTCTTACCCAAACATAGCTTATGGTCCGCTATGGAAAAAAATATGTATATACAATTACAATGCAGTGTGATAAAGATGATAAACCTTGGCCAATGTGGATTTTATGTGAGTGAGAAATAAACTTTTTTACTGGATTGACTACTGAGATTTTATGGTTGTTTGTCACTGTGACATAGACTATCTTATCATAACTAACATATTTATCTGGATGAAGAGGAGTCGTATTTGCCTAGATCATCTCTCAAGCCTTTTGTTCACATTTCAGGAGAAAAGATGTATCAGACGCCAGGATTCATTCCACAAATTGATCTCTATTTAGCGACAGTGTTGTAAAAATTGGTCTTTTCTTCCTTCTGTCTTACCAAGAAAGGAAGCTCAGGTGGATATTCCTGCTGCTTTCCTTATGTTTAATGGAATCCTCTTGTGATTTGGCTAAAATTGGTATCTGAGGAAACCTCACATCATCTATGCTCAGAAAACAAGAAGCAGGTGCTATTTCTGACCAGCTTCATTGCTCCCACCTGATGCAAAGACAGCTGAGTATATTTTCCCTACTTACTGCCCTTCCAGAGTACCAAAGTTGTTTTCATGTTGACCTTAATGATTTACCCATTCAATGTGACTATTTCTAGCAAAAAGTTACCTACAGCTGCTTATCCACAGGGCTGGGGCAAGGAGATAACAAAAGAGATTTTATTTAAAATGAAATAGAGCTCGTTCCTTAAATCATGAATCATGCTGTGTCCTTTGGCTGTTCTCCAGAAGGGGGCAGTATAAGAACATCGTTTATTCATTCCTTCCTGGACCAACTTTGGGAAGCATTTCAGAATGTTTTTATTAGGAATCACACCAAGTGTTTTGTGAAATTATTTTTACATACATTTCCAAGGCTGAAAAGATTCTAGTGCATTTTTAAAAAAAAAACAAAAACCCTTCCAACGTATATGAGAGATTTTTAATGGACTTGTTTAAACTCCAGGAGACCAAAGTGGAATATTTCTAGCTGAAAGATGCGATAGAGTCTGCTGGAGAAGCAAGTAGATGAGTTTAAGCCTAGAGTAGCCATGTTCAGCTTCTATTCTTGGTGGAGTGCTTATTGCAGAGTGAAAGCTTTTATTTGTAGATTTTGGCTTTCTTGTATCTTCCCTACTACTGGAGGCAGCTAATACTCGGCAATTCTTTGAAAAGGATTCCTAAATCAGTGCTAATTTAGCATATTCAAGAGTACCATCAACCAGTTATTTTGGAATAGGAATGCTGAATCTGACAGGTGTGGTAGAAAGAACCGTGGATTCTAAGTCAGCCAATGACAGCCTGAGTGAGCAAGTCATTTCATTTCCCTGGGTTTCAGATATCTTCTCTCATTTTTAAATGAGGGGCCTGGATATAATAATCTCTACAGTCTGTGTTTGCCTATCTATGATTCTACAGTCAAGTGTGATTACTATTTCTGTTATAACTAGAAATGATGTTTATTACATTTATTAATGTGGTACAGGCTTTGTGTTAAGTGTTCACATTCTTTATCTTCTTTAATCGTGCAGCAATACTATGAGGTAAGTACTATCTACCTTATTTTATAGGTGAGAAAATTCAGGATCAGAGTAGTTAAAGGAATTTTTTAAGGTCGCAGAGCTAGCAAGTGTGAAGATACGATCCAAACCAAAACATTCTAACTCTTGAGTCTCCACTCTTAATCACTGCCATGTATTTTTTTTTTCTTTTAGTCCTGTGCCCTTACATTAATTAGTCTTTAACATTCATGGGTTTGGTGCTGGGCTACAGTGATTGCTATCCCTTTGGCCTCTAGCCTTTGTCTCTCTGCTCTTTCAGTTTTTCAGTCTCCCAATGCCCTCTTGCTGGGTACCAAAGTGTTACTTATCCTTCAAGTTCTAGTTTGGGCTGGTTCTCTCGTGTGACTACTCTAGCCTATAATAATCTCTTTTTCTCCTAGATTTTATTGCATTTGTAACCCATTCCATGTAATTGAGATGCAACTTGATATTGTCTCTTATCTTGCCCTGTGTTTTAAATAAGTTAGTCTTGTCAACATTAACTATGGTGCAAAGCTCTTGGGGACATAGACTCATCTTAGTCTTTTTAATCTCCTGTTCTGAAGAGTGCAGGGTTGCATAACAAGTCGGGGATTGATAATTTCTTCTTGTTTGCTAGAGGTGGACCTCAGGCAAAAATGATCCCTTTTGCTTCTAATAATTATGATGATCTTTGAGAAAAAAATAATTTTCTAGTCTTTCTTTAAAAAAAGAAAACCCTAAGAAATTCCAAACCTCCCTGGCCAATATAGTTAATTATTTCACAGGTTTAACAATCAAAAATTATTATTACTTTTATCATTAATATAATACAAGCAGTTAACATATATAGGTTACTTTTACTTCCCATGCACTGGGCTAATATTTTACATGGTTTATATTTTATACTCTCAGTGGCACTGTGAGGAGGGTAAGTACCTCTGCTTCACAGAGAGAATAATAAGTTTAGAGAGGTTTAGGAATTCATATAAGGTCTCACAGAGTTGGAAAGTGGTGGAACTAGTACTATAACCCTTTTTTTTTTCTTTTTTTGCTTCCAAGTCCAGTTTTCCTGGGTCTGGCCTAACTCTACCTTGTTATAAATTAGACTGTTCTACTAAGGATGATACATGATTGTTTCTCATTCATACCGTTTCCACTCCATCTAGAAAGCTTTCTAGGGTTTCACAACTGTTTATCTGATTAGTTAAAAATTTTTATTTTAGATTTAGTGCCTGTATCTAAGTGTCCATTGGGGAATTCCCCCAAAGATATTTATATCTGGGTTTCTAGGACCCTAATGTTACAACTATTGAAATAAACTTTGGAGATGTGATTAAATTAAGGGTCCTGAGATGGGAAGATTGTATGGAATTATTCTATGGGTCCTAAAGATAATCAACATGGTCCTTAGGGAGGCAAGAGCTCAAAGGTAGAAGGCTATATGATGCTAGAAGCTGATATTGCAGTGATATTGTCAAGGGCCAAGGAATGGTGCAGCCTCTAGAAGCTAGCAAAGAACAGATTTTCCCCTTGTGCCTTTAGACAGAACCAGCCTTCCCAACACCTTGTTATCATTCTCTTAAAACTCGTAAGTAAAGTAAGACTTGATTTTTTACCTTCAGAGTGTAAGAGAATAAATTTGTGTTTTAAGTCGCTAAATTTGTAGTAATTTGTTGTGGTAACAAGAGCAGATCGATGATACCCTGATACAGAGTTCTGTGGGTATACCCATTTCCAGAGGCTGAGATGCATGACTGAGTCCAGTTGCTTAAACTAAGTCCTTAATCTCCTCTTAGAGCAGAAAAGATGAATGTTATGAATAAATAAGGGTCAACTCTAAATGCTGTCCAGTTTCTGGGCAGTAATAATTGAGCAGCACAGGAAAATTGTGCAATCAAACCTACATCCCACTCAGGTCTTGCTTTACTCTGAAAAAGAAAGAAAAACGAATGGAACATGGTTTCATAATATACCATAGAAAGGGATGGCTTATTGTTTGGGTGGTTTAGTTGAGGCTGCTTTTTTTGTTTGTCTGTTTGTTTGTTTATTTGTTTCTTTCCCATAGTAGAATTCTCCCTGCTTGTATTTAAATGTCTGTTTTGCAGATAATTTCACCAACACACCATCACTACCACTATGCACCACTAACAATTGAAATGAATACTAGAAAGAGATGTTATTTGACATCCTTAAGCTGCCTGCTTTTTATTTTGTTTATAAGCAGTAGAACATGAATGTTGCTTCCTCTGCTTTTGGGCACCAACATTACATACTCCTTTAAACCAAGCGGTAAACATCTACCTGGGGGGCACTCTCAGTTTTGGAGGAAAATAAACAGTGATGAACTACTTGAGTTTGACAGTGATGAACCATTATCTATAGCCATTAGGAGCTCTGTTGAGGAATTTAGCAGGATAAACCTGTGATGAAATTTCTTCTGAGGCTGTGCCAGTGAGGTCATCTATTAAGACCATTCCACTTCATTTTGTTCCATAGAGCTTAGCTGCTGGGTCAGAATTTGAGAATTATGAACAACCTTAGGGAATCATCTGGATTCCATTTAACTCAATTATTAAGAACAAAGTTTTGAGTTCAGGAGCTCTCAATTACTTGTTGTATGACCTTGGGCAAGTCACTTAATTTCTCTGAGCCACACTTTCCCCATCAGTGAAAAAGGAATAATTGTGGTTTTTCATGTACATAAACGTCTTTCCAAAGTATCTAGCACAGAGGGGCTAGCTAAGACCTTTTCAGTTAGAAGTAGCAAAAACATAATTTAACTTAGTTAAACAAAAGGAAAATTTCACATAACTAAAAATCAAATGCTAGACCGGAATTTGGCACTGCTGAACTTCATAATTCAAAGAATGTGATTAGAAAGAGAGAATCATTTCTGAGATTGGTTCTCTCCTTGCAGAGGGTGCTTAGTAACCCTTAGGAGGGAAAGAAATATCTATCTTTCTCCAACAGCGCTGCCCAAACAGTCCTGGGAAATCCTGCCTTGGCTTCTTTTTGCATCCTCGAACCTTAGTTACTGTAACCTGAGGGATGGATGTTCTTCGATTAGCCAGGCCTGGGTCTCATGCTGGTTCAAATTTATTTTGTTTGCAACAGACAAAAAATTAAATTTAAACTGTTAGAAAAAATAAAGGAAATCTATTGGCTCATAATTGATTTGATTTTTAGTAAGGACCAGTTTACAAACAATGTCATCCAAGATCAGATTTCTCCCTATCTCTTGCTCTATATCCTATGTCATTGATTTTATTATCAGGCTCTATGCATGGCCTTGACAACTGAAGTTTCTCTTTTTACAGGGTCAAAATGATTTTGTTTTTCATACTATGTCAGTGTTCCCCCATGATTTCTGGCCCTCATTCCCTCTCTCATTTGACTGGCACTGGGTCACATGCCTCCCATTGAACCATATCTGTGGCCTGGAGGGTGAGATACAACAATTGCATTAAGGCCAAAATAGCTCACTTATTCAGCCAGAACATGACTAAGAATGGGGAGCTGTATATTCTGCAAAGAAAATCAGAATAATATTGATGGGAAAAGCAAGTTAAAAGTAAGTTAAATGCTGGGTAGAAGTGTATTATGGTGGTATAAACTCAGTCCAGACTACTTGTAATAATGATTTTCTCATTTGTTACTAGCTATAAGATGAAGGCATGGATATATATGTATACACAGACACACATACACACACACACACACACACACACACACACACACACACACACACGTAAGGTAGGCAAAACCAATAGGTATCCATGACATATAAGTCAAATGTTAGTTATTTTATTAGGATGTTATCATTTCACTCATGTTATAGAAACTGGGATCCTGAATGATAAATTGGCTTCCTCAAGGTAGCAGAGGTAATAAATGGCTGAGCTGATACCAGCACACTTAGAAATATGTTCTTTATGAAAAGCAGATAAGGGAAATCCTGAGAAGACCTAGATGTTAAACCTAGATGCTGTATCAGGTAGAGGGGAAAATGCACAAACACAGAACACAAAGGGGCAGAGAAACGAAAAGTACTAAGGATGGGAAAACTAGAAATTGCAATTATCTTTTAAAAGGGAGATCCTCTGATAACCATTTTATTTTCTGGCGTTTTACTTGTGGATCTGTGGTCTAGAATTTAGAAAACACTTATACCAGTAACTTAGCAGCTCTCCTGAGGCATATTCTTTTCTTTTAGCCACTTCCAGCTTTCCCTCTTAGCTTGGTAGGCTAGTTAGACAAGTGGCTTCTTTTTAGAACACATTTCCCTGTTTTTTCGGTCATTCCTACTTTCTTTCATAAGAAATGTCTACATCAATTTGTGGGGAAGCACTTAATAATTCAGTTCTTCTCTGAGTAATTGGGGGTCAAGGATCATTGGCACCATAAAGAAAATAATCACATTCCCTAAAGTCTTCCAAATATCTTACACTGGAATAAGAAATAATGGATATATTCAGAAAAGAGGTCCTGAATCCTCTGTCTGCATAGGATGAGGAGTTCAATTAGTGGGTGAATAGACTGGCCCATGTGGGAACAGCAGTTGGACACAGGCAGTTGCTAGAGCAACTAGCTAGAGGAGGAAGAGCCAGGCAGATGGGACCTGGTATTTATAGAGTATGATGGCAGGTGGTATGTCTTAGTCCTGGCTGGTGTTTGAAAAGATATATATCAGTTTGAAAGGATAATATAGAAGACAGACAGTACCTGTAGGGAGATTTTGATTTTGATTTTTTTTTTTGCCTTGATATCCTTTGCACCTAGTATAATGTTTTCCACATAGTAAAATCATAATGTTTCCTCAAAAATAAACAAAAAGCAATGTTTTGAGATGCAGAAAGGCAGCTGGCATCAGGGAAATTTAGTAGAAGGTAGAGAGGGGTCACATCCATAGATAGATATGGTTTCCCAGATGTAGGACGTTCAGTGCTAAAAACCTAATGGTCCTGGGTACACCAGGATGATTTATCATTCTAGCTCACATGGCCAGACATTAAAGGCTGAATTCGGGGAGGACTGGTAAGTATAGATGGCATCCCTTCCCCATTTCCTAGATGTCATATCTGATTTAATCCAAGGTGTATGAACAAGTATGGGAACAATTTACTTGACTTTGGTCACCTCTAGTTTGTAGCTCCTTTAGGATGAGAGATGAAGTTTTTCTTAAGCCTCAGTTTTTTTTTTTCAGAAAAAATCAATGACCAGGTAGGTATTAACTGGTCACTGACTAACATGGCCATCAGATATGTATGACATAGATTGATTCTCAGCTCCGCCAAGCAGAGTGTGCCATTTGGTCGTTATTAATTTGGTCTTTGAAGTCAGAGGGACCTGAGTTTCCACTCCTGACTTTATACTATGGCTTTAGTGAGTTACTTAATTTTTGTTTACATCATCTGTGAAATAGATGGAATAATCTCTATATCAAAGGGACATTTTATTATAAAGCCTAAGCAATATAAAGTATGTAAGGCACTTATTATAGCATTAGCTTCATGACAAAGACTAATTAGTGGTCACAGATATTTTATGATAAGGGTTTTCCATCTTCTGTTTATGTAGCTTTAACGATATAGGTTGATATTTTCTAAACATAACTTTGGGAGTATCTGTAAGACAACACGATGCTACACCTGGTCCAGGAGATAAATGAATTTGATTAAGAAATAAGACAAGCTGATATATGAACTATGAGCAGATAATTCACATTTAGAGTTTTAAGTACCCATTGAAATCAGATGGGAATGCATTTTATATGAATTATTAAAATGCAACTAAAATCTTGAATGTTTATGTGATTCTGAGATTTGACTCAGAAAAGCTAACTATGAAATATACATTTATTATTTAAAATCGTTTTGTCTGAAAGCCTTAGTGATACACGGATATAGTTAGAAAACAAGCATTTGGAATAAGGCTTTCTGAAAACTGGGGAAACATTTCCATGCCTCAAAGAATTTTTGTTAATTCAGTGTAACTGTCTTTCCAATTAATTGACATTAATTAATGTTGATTTTGATGGGACTGTAATTACTGTTATCTTTCAAAGTGAATATATTCATTTTCAGAAAAGCAGATCAACCAGGTGCTTACGAATCAAGAGTCTACTTTAGCATTAAATCAGAGGTCTGTTTGCTGGATTTTGCTCTCCTTTCTACTCCTAATTATACGCAAAATTAAACTTGTAACTTTTACTCTTGGTGAATTGACTTTTTTACTTAATATTTTATTTATAGGGGGAGAAGGAATTAAAATGACATATTAAATATTTATTATGTAGGTCATTGGGTCTCAGTTGAGTGAAATTTTGTACCCTAGTGGACATTTGGCAATATCTGGAGACATTTTCAGTTGTCACATGTCAAGTGGGGAAGCAATGCTACTGGCATTTGGTGGATAAAGGCTAGACATTATGCTAAACGGCCTATGATGCACAGGATAGCCTCCACCCTCCCCTTATTTCACCCATAATCATGAAAGGATTTGAAGATTTTTCTCTTTTTCTCATTGAAAAATTAGAGAAAATATTTATAAGTATTTTCTGCTTACATAATTCTGAAATTTATACATTCGTGTGTAAACAGGATTTTTATGAACAGGTTATGGCATTCCTACTCCATTCTAGGCCCAGTGCTAGGCGCTGGTGTGTAATGAAGAACTGATAGTTACGTCTTTGTCTTCCTATTAGCCTTGTGGATGAGTTAGACAATGACAGATAAACAAATGAGGAAATACTTAATAGAACTTTAGATAAATGTCATGAGGGAAATCAACAGGGAGCCATGAGGAGATGTCATCAAGGAGATTCTCCTTAGAGGCGATGCTCCATGAAGCCTCTCTGAAGAGATGACAGTAGAGCTAAGCCATGAAGAGTAAGCAGGTGCTAGTCTTTTAAAGGGTGAGCAGAAGTATGTTCCAGGTAGTGAGACTAGTGTGTTTATAGTTTTTGAGGTGGGAAAGAGCTTGGATGTTAGAGGAACTGAAAAAGCTAGTGTGACTGTAGTGTTGTTAGAGGGAGAGATGGGTGGAATGAGGTTAGAAAGCATGCAGAGATAGGCAGCCACAGAACATGCAGGCTCTTGGAGGTACATTAAAGAGTTTGGATGATTTTGTACATATCAGGTAAATCCATTGGAAAGATTTAAGCAAGCGACTTACATTTTTTTATTTATGATTTTAAAAGGATCACGCTGACTATTATAGGGGGAATGGGTTGGATTGGGTCAAGGATAAAAGCATAAAATAAATTAGAAGTTGATTGAAGGACATGATCAGTGGAAGTGAAGTTGAAGCAAACCTGATAGAATCAAGACACAGGTTGAGAGCAGAATAGATCAGATTTGATGATAAAGCAGCTAAATTTATAGGAGTGTGATAAAAAGTGAAGCATTAAGGATGACTCTTAGATTTCCTGTTTGAAAAATTAGGTAGATACAGAGTGGTGCCATTTAATTCAAGGCCAATGACAGAGGGGAAGGGAAAGCTACATGGACCAAAAATCAAGAGTTCAGTTTTGAATATATTCACTTTGAGGTGCTTTGTGAGTCTTCTAATTAGAGATTCCAAGCAATCAGTTGTAGAAGGGAAGTCAGGCTAGTGGTATAATCTGCAGTCACCTGCAAAGAGAAGCTAATCAAGGCCACAGGAATATATGTCATTGTGTGAGAAGGAGGTATAGAGAAAGAACAGTGGTAGGGGCCATGGGACTAAGCACAAGGGGACTTAAGTATTTTGAGATCTGGCTCAAGGAAATACAAAACATTGTATGTTCACATTTGCTAAAAATCCTGTTCTACCTTCTCATTGTCCTCCCTCTCCCCAAATTTTCAGTTCCACATATTCAGTCATTCTCTGTTGCTCACTGAGCTAGTACAGGGATTCCAGCATTAGCCTTCAAATTGTAGCCCTCTTTGATTGCTGGTGCAAGAAATATTTGTGCCACAAGGAGAAAAATTCCTACCATATCTTGTAGCTGCAGAAAAGCGGGTTTTGTTTTACATTATAAAATCTTCCTTGCAATGGTATTTTAACAATAGCATCTTGTAAGACACTGGGATTACACATATTGATAGGTCCTGTAAAAATAACTTTTAACCTCTAAAATGTCTGTAAATCTCATTAGTTTTGCAAGTGAATAAAATAGTGGAGCACACCTAATTCTTTCCACAGGAAAGGGGTCCTTAGGCTATATCCTAAATGGTACATTTCTAAAGGAAAATTCAAAGTACCACCATTTAGATAGCAATAAACTATGGAGGAGAATTTCAAAAGCTTAGTGGCAGCATCTGAGACATCTTTGTTGCTTCAACTATACCGACAAGAAGTGCTACATCCTGGAAATATCAGTGCCAAATAAGCCCTCTATGGATTCACATTGTACATCATGGTCTCTCAGGACTTCAGCAGCAACATAATAAGAAATTGAGGGAGCTGGGCATAGTAAGTACACCTACCAAACTCTTGAGTATTTTGAGATTAAAATAGGAATAGCATTTTTCTGTTGTATTTCTTGAATTATTCAGGTCCTTCAAAATCAGAATATCTGGATTTACATAAGGTATAAAAATATTGAGATAAATAAAAATTATTCTGCTGTTATTTTTTACCCTTGAATATGCACAGAAGGAAAATATCAAAATATTCTCTTAATCTCTCTTTCTTCCTGTCTCTCAGCCCCCTACACACTCGTTTATAAATTCATAGACTGTCTATGAACAAATGCATTCAAAACCAGCCAGTATCTTTCCCTAACTTTCTGTCTCTTCCCACCCACCCTCTCCTCACCATGTTTTCTGATGTGTGATTGAAAGTCAAGGGTCATACCTTGCTCTTCGGGAAGTGGGATCATTGACGATTGGGAGGCTTGATTTTCTATGGCTTATCTGATGTTAGCTAAAGCTTGGGGTCCCAGCCCATTCACAGGATATTAGAGCTGGATAGTTTAAATTCAACCCTCTCACTTAATGGTAGACTAACGCCTAAGATAATTAATTACTTTGCCCAGTTCCCTAAGATTCTTAATTTCTCATCTTATTCAGAGGAGACACAAAAAGACCAATAAAAATAATCTCAATATATTTTTTATTAAGGGGACATATAAAGTTATCTTTAGAGTATTGCTTCTGTATTTAAGTATTTAAAGGTGAGAATTGTCTGTTGACATCACTGGGAGAAAAGAAGGTCGTTATATGTATAATCTGCCCTTGTTTATGTAGCACATTCAGCAAGACAGGGGAGGTTGAGCTCTGCTTTTTCACTGAGCTAAAGGTCTGAAATAGGCCCCTGGCATCCAGCAAACACCTTCGGTGGTTCTGAAGCAGGAGTCCCATGGACCTCACACTGCAAGACTGAGTAAGCATGGAGAGCCAAACTATTTCCTTTTTGTTGCCCTCAAAACCCATTTAGTTAAATGTTGGAAAATAATGATGTTTGGGAATTGTATGTTAGAGGCTAATTAGGGTTATGCAAAGGGAAGAACAAAATATCCAAAGGAGTGGGGTCAAGGAGGGTGTTGCCATTTTAGGTGTCCATTGGCTGGGTCCACATGAGAGAAATAGCTGCAGTGGGAAATATTTACTTGGTCATTTCTTTCATGCACTGGGAGTATTCTGTTTTTTGCCCCAACAAATCTGAAAACCAAGGGAATCAGCTAGATTGGGGATTTTATTCATGTTTTCATTATTATTTATCAAAATAAATAAGTAAACATTTACTAGGCACCTACTATGAGCCAGACACTGTTTTAGGTTTTTGGAGTGTGTCACCTGAGAAAGAAAATACCAATCAAGAAGGGCTCCTGGTGGTTGAGATGAAATTTAAAAACATAGCCTAGCAGCCATTTCTAACCAGAGACCTCTCATGCAAGGTGCACTTCAGGGAGAAGACTGCCCTGAACTGCCTACCTCCTGCAGCATCTTCACCGACCAATCAGAACAGCTCCACTTTGACCAGTCAGGACAGTGCTTTTCGGACCAATCAAACTGTGAGGATTTGGCGTCCTTATTTGCATGACGATGGACTAATCAGGGACCAAGGGCAGGGACTTATCTCTATATGAGGCAGCTCCCTTCTGGCTGGGGGAGTGTACTCTCCCTTTCCACTGAAGACTGAAGATTGCGTTTCCCTGGCTGGAGCTGAAACACCAAAAACATCTTGCTGGAGTGGACCAAACAGGAATGGAGCAGAGCAGAGCTGTCTAGCCTCAGGGCCTCCTTGCCCCAAGACTGCCTCGCCCTGGGGCTACCTTATGGCCCTGCTGTTTCACAGTCATGCTGCTTTATAACTGAGCTGTAATGCTACTGAGCTGTTCATAGCCTTGCCATTCTCACAGCCATGCTGTATCACATTTGAGCCATTTGCATTGAATAGAGTTTCCTTCTTCATCATACTCTTAATCAGGGATTCCTGTTGGCATTGAATTGGAACCAAAGACTATTGGTTGACAGAAGGTGCATTAATGGACAAGATGGATCCAATCCTTGATCTCATGGGGCTTACAGTTTGAAAAGTGAAAGAAATGAGATTGCATAGTGGCAAAAAAAAATGCATTTTGGGAGTGAGAGACTCCCTGGTGCAAACCTTCACTGTACTACTTACTTTGCTATGTGAACAATCTATGCCTCAGTTCCTCATTCATGAAAAGTGGATGATAATGATGCCTCTTATAGAATTATAGGGTTAAATGGGGAATGTATGTAAAAAATGTACCATAGGCCTGACACATATGCTAATATATAGCACATTTTTACAAGGCTAGAGGCTTATTTTTCTTTTGGAGTTTCGGATTATGGCTCTTAGTAGTTCACCTCTTGGATTTTCTTCATTTGTTCACTACCTGAATGGAGCTGCAGATCAGTATAGCTTCCCATTTCTATAGTATATTCACTTAGGGAAGAGCTTCTGTAAGCTTCAAGCCCGGCCATTCATTGCAATTGAAAGTTACAAATTATGTAATCTGCTTGGTGCCCAGCCTGAAGTTTTGAATTATTTTAGTCAGAGTGGAAAAATGTTGGGGAAAGGAAAAAGAAGCAATATTCATTTCATGTGATTTTTTTTAAAAAGTACTCTGCATGAATATTCAAGACCCTCACCAGCACCAGTCATAACAGAGGAAGCCTGGCCTAACATTTGTTCCTTCAAGTACAGTCTTTTTTTTTTTTTCCAGACGATTTTATGTAAAATATCGGCAGTATAAAAAGAAAATTAGAGTGAGATACCAGAAAAGAATATGGTGGAGCCACCATGTTCTTAGATAATGTTGTGTCTGAGGAATTAAGAATACCTCAGATACTTCTAGATTCTACAGAGCTCTTTCCTAGGAAACTGCAAATAATTCACTTCTCATACACACCATTTTAAAAACAAACCTCTTGTCGTGGAGGAACTTTTGCAAAGAGGAGCTGTTTAATGACTAGACTAATTGAGAGTGTTTACATATCAAATGCAAAGCTTGAGGAGGATCCGGGGGAAATAAAAATAAATACTCAGTGGGGATCCAGCTGGAGTCAAGTTGGCTTTCAGATTGGAACCTTGTTTCTTGGTCTGATTAAAGCATCATCGCCCAGGCCCTTTGGATTGCTCACAAACTTCTCTTTCAAAACTTCCCAGATTCCATTTATCTCAAAAGAGAAGAAACAGACTGATCTGCATTCTGCAGTTGACTGCCCCAGAAACTCTGCAGTGTGAAGTTTTGAAATTGACTTTCTCCCTGGAGGATGTGTCTTGGATACAGGAGGAGAGAGAAAGTCAGCTAAGCCAAGGCACCTTTAAAGAGCTCTCGGGAAACAAAATACAAACTGTGCTCTTTAGACAATACATTTCCAATGTTCTAAGCTGTGACCTTCCCTACTTCAAATGAATACCAATGAAAATCGATTCCTTCTTGAGTGAGAAACAATATTTACTTGGGTTAGGAGATGGTGAGAAGAGAATTTAGTATGTGAAGGGAATAGTAGTCTTTTCCAAGGGGTCTTGGATCTGCAAAGTGAATTTTGCCTGTGGAGAAAAGAGCTGAGTTCTTACACTTTAGAGTGGCTAATGGGACATTTACCTCAATCTTGGGATTTTAGAAAATTTAAAATTTTGTCATAAAACATGCTCAAGGGTCTCTGAACATAAAAGTGCTCCTTTCTCAGCAGGAACGGTACTCTCCAGTCTGATCATATGTATCATATTTTAGATAATCATGATGTTGAGAAAAGCCTAAGTATTGAATTGGGTTCAAATGCTGGCTCTCTTTCACTGATAGCATTTTGTTCTAACCTCTCTCCATTTCAGTTTCTTTACCTGTAAAAAGGAGATAATTTCTGATAATTAAATGTGATTTTTACATAAGGCAGTTAATACGGTACTGGTACTCAGCTAGGTGTTGGATGTGTAGTCTGGAGACTAAGTGAAGTTGGGTGATATATAAAACAGAGTCACTTTAACCAAGCTGCTAAAGTTATTAGTGTTATGAAGGTGGAGGCGTGAGGAAAGACTGTGCTTGTTCTAAGCAGCCTGGAACCTCAAACTTTTTTGAACTTTCCTGTCTTGCATCAGTGCCTGGATATACATATGGACTGCCAGATAACCCTCTGATTATCCGCTGAAGGACTCAGGTATCCAGCCCTACTGATCCTTTCTGAAGGATTCACATATATATCCATCCACCTGACATCCACTATCCAGACCACCAGACATGATCAGACCTCTTGGTGTCCATTTTCTAGACTACCTGCATCTCTCATCCAGACCGCATGACATCTGACTGATAACTGTCCTGGACTATTCCCAGGGCTAAAATGCAGGGCTGATCATTCTCAAGAAGGTACTTTCTACTAAAAGAAATTTTAACTTTAATTTCTTTTTTGGAACACTTCTGGGTTTTTGCCTGGCTGTGGTCCCAGTTTGCAAACTCTAAGACCTTTTAATAAATCTTTATCATTTATTTCTACCCAAAGCCCCCAGACTCTTTTTGCGTTCATTTGATAGATCCCCTCCCTCTCACCCTCTCTCCCTCCCTCCCTCCCTCCCTTCTTCTCTCTCTCTCTCTCTCTCTCTCTCTCTCTCTCTCTCTTTCCTTCTCCCTTTCTCCTTCCTCTCTCTCTGTCCCTGTCATACACATATGTATGCACACACACATGGACACACACCCTTAATTTCCTCTGTAGTTACTCTATCCTTCCTTGTTTTCTCTAGCTCTCGTTTGCTCATTCTTTAAGGCTCAGCTCCCATCTCCCTCTTCTCAGGCCTCTTTCTACAGAGATTTCCCATTTCCAATCTTTCCAATGCATATAGTTTAGTCCATGATTCTCATAAGGTTATTATTTGATTAATGTAGTGAAAAACACAATTTTTAAATGCTCTATGATACCCAGAAATTTGAAGGGCACATAGTAAGTTTACAATAAATTTTCACAGGTTGATCTTATTATTTATTTCAGATAGTAAGCCCCTCAATTTCTTCTTTCCTCTAAGTCGAAAGGGGACATAATAATATTATTTATGGAGTAATTTTATGGTTTACATATATAAACTCGAAGCTTTGTAAGCACTCTGTGAGGCAGGTATCATTATCCTCATTTTGCCAATGAGCAAACAGAGGTTAAGAAATTTTCAATAACTTGTCCAAATTGTATCTCAGGGGTGGATAGTTAGGATTTGAATTCCAGTCTTTCTGATTCTAAAGCTTAAACTCTTTCTGCTATATTATGTGTTTTTTCCATTAAGTTTCAGATGAAAATAAGTTTGGGTTCTAAGTTATGGCTTTAGAGCAGATAAGATTTTCTCAGGGGACACTCTTTATTACTTAAAACAGTCAATTCCAGTCTCTCTTTATTGGCTCTTCTGATATGATTCAGGATCTCTTGGGGCAGGAGAAGAAGTTTCTTGGATTCTTCTCTTCTGTTCAGAGGTTTCAAGTTGCATTTGGTCTCCTTTCCATACTCCTATCCTTCTTGGCATGAGCATCAACTTTCTTAGAGTGGCAAAAGAAAGTGCTGTAGATAGAGAGTAATTATTTTTTTTCATATAAAGAACTCTTTTCAAGAGTTATGTATGTGGTTATGGCATCTTCAAAAAGGAACCAAACAAAATACCCACATACAGATAATTTACTTCTTAAATATGGGTTCCCCCTTGCTATAAAACATTGATAAATAGCTTGGGAAATTATATGAACACATCTGTCTGGATAATCCACATGCATCTTTTCCCCTTAAAGTCAGTGAAAGGAACACTGCTATTGAAAATAAATTTAGTTTTCCCTCACAAATAAGAATTATTTTCTATAGTACAATGCTTTTCAATTATGTTGGGTAACTTCATTTTGAATAACACAGAAGCTACCAAATTAAGTATTTGTGGCCAGTATCAGAAGTTTAATAATTTTGGTAATAGATCTTTTCTCTGCTTAAATGGATATGTAAACACCATATTAGAAGTTTTGGAGAATAGATATAACATATTTTTCCCTGGACCCTGTAATTTCTGCTTTGGACAATGATCAGTGATTTTCCATTATCTTTCTAACTTTCCTGTTATTTATATTTTTTAAAAGAGCCTTGGCACTAGAATTGTAGCTTTTATTTCTTTTGGAGGATAGCAAGTTTATTAGGTTGAACAAATTGTTTAATTGCTTAATGTCATTCTTTTTGCTGTAGATTGCCAGAAATTGCTGTAAAGTTTTAGGGAAGATGATTCACAGTCTGCAGCCTTTTGCTGCATTTCTTAGAGAGCTGAAAAAATATATTTTCTGAAATGAAGAAAGGGAGAGACACATACACAAGTGGAGCAAGGCACTACAAAATCAGTTTTTCTCCTTGAATACAGTAGATAACACATAATCAAACCAGATTCCCAAAGTTTGGTGCAAATTCAGTATGGAGATCAATTTTATTTTATGTCTTTCTCAGTAGTTTCTAATTTTGACTTATTTTTCAGTTGGCCCGCGTATATCATCAAGTAGGGGTTTTGTTTGTTTATGGAGATTTTGTGCACCTAACCATAACTATACATTTAAGAGAAGTGATCTGAATAGCAAGTTATTGGGTCACTAGATTTTTCCTTCAAAATAAAATTTAATGTTAAGTCAAGGGCCAATCTTGTCTCTATTTATTGTTGGTCATCTGTTCTTTCCTCCCACCTGAATGATGTTAGGATGTTTTCTTTATCCTTATAACCAAAATATTTGTCATTACTACATGCCTGGATCTGAGTCTCTCCTTTTTGATTTCTGTTGGGACATTGGTGAATGCATTCATACTGCATGCTTTTTTTTTTTTCAACAACTAAATATTTCCTTTGATTATGTCTTTATTAACATTTTAGCATCAGAAATCTTCCTCTGTGGCCTTTTATAGGTATTGAGTTTACCTAGAAAATATAGTTAACTCATTATTAGTGACCCAGGGGAATTTTGCTATCCATATCATGAGACAATATGAAATTTGAAAAGAGTACGTTAACCAATTATATGTGGATTACTGAAACACCTTTTCCTAACCTAGGGGAATCCCAAATTTTTAAGTTGCATTTCTTTTGACACACGTGGCAAACAGTACCTAAGGGTGTTTTTCTCATAATTTTGTAATCCAAGATAGGTCTCTTGCCTCTGAACATCCAAGTGGCATAACTTTAGTGCTAGAAGGAAATCTTGGTCCGTAGGGCCAGGAAGACGATGGGTGTGTGGGTGGAAGGGTTCGTTAGCAGTTAGTAAAACTGATAGAAGAAATAAGAGGAAATGCAGAATTAAATTATTCCGATTTCATAATGACCAGATCTTTAGTTGTAAATAAGCTGGAAAGAGTCATCATAGAATCATGACAGTGTAATTTCTAGCTTGACTCACCATTCTCTCTTTTCTATATCTATCATTTACTCTCATGAAGCTCATCTCTTTGACCTTTATTCAATCAGAAAGAGTTAATAACAATGTAAAACAGTACATAATGAAGTGTAAAACTGAGAGGAGGGGTAAAGGAGGGGTGAAAGGAAACCAAAAATATTAGGTGAGACTATTAGAAAGGGTGACACATGATTTAACCCTTTAAAGATGCATACAATTGAACAGGCCTTAAGGGGATACCTCAGAGTGATATTTAGGTAGATATCTGGTGAAAAAGAAGCTGGTTAAGAAGTGGTATCGCCCGTTTGGGTAATTTTTAGGTAAAAATGTTTGCGCATGGATTTATTTATAGGCTGTGTACACTGGATATTACCTGTGATGACTAAAGTGACATCAGAGATTTTTGACCAAGAGTGATGGTGTCACAGACACAGCTGGCAACAGGTTAACACTTGTTAAGTATAAATCAGAAAAAGGAGAGGGAATAAGATCAGTACTAATAGAGCTGATGGTATTGGTTGTAGCAGCAGTGTAAAACCTCAGAATGATCAGTGTTCAGAGACAGCCTGAGGTCTGTGAGCCAGGAATTTGATGTAGAAACAGGGAAACCTGGGATATTAGCAATTGATATTAAGAACCAGGAACCAGGATGCAAAGAGGAAAGAAGGGACCAAAACTTGATGGTCACTGTAATCAATAGTATATTATACTATGGCAGTACGCACTGTAGTAATGAACTGGCTCCTAGACATCTGACAGGAACAAGATCAATACGCCAGAAATAATATTGAGGAAACCCTTTCAATCTACCCCTTAGTTTGGGCCAGGGCTGCCACTTCACTGAAGAAAGTCTCACGTAGATCCTTTCTCAACCCAAATGGAATGCATACTGTAAGACATCAAGAGACAGAGACCCATCACATGGTTTTGGTCTCCATTTACTTTCCGTCTGAAACAGTACCAAGTCAGTCCTCAGACATTTCCCATACAACATCTGTAGTTTCCTGAAAGTGGGATTTTAAAAACTTTTTGAAAAGTCTTTGCTCCTGAGCTGATGTGGTTCTTGTAGAAGGGACATGGACAAATAAATGGAGATGGATTTCTAGCAATCCCACTTCCTTCTGCAGTTTTGACAAAGCCCCCATACTGAGAGAGAGAGAGAGAGAGAGAGAGAGAGAGAGAGAGAATGTGTGTGTGTGTGTGTGTGTGTGTGTGTGTGTGTGTTTGATGGGAAATGAATTTTCTGCCTTCTTTATTATTTAGGGCAGAAATTATGGACCTTTGGTGACACCTACTTACATATTCTTTTTCTGTATTTGTATCTCCATTGTTTTAGAAAATCATGAAAAGCAAAGACACATGATTTCTAAAGAAAAAGTCTTTTAACAGGAGGTTTTAGGACATAATAAAATTTTCTCTTCTCAATGAAGACACAGCTAATCTCCTGGAAGGGCACATAGACATTGGCTTAAGGACACTGTAAAAGGACTTCTGGTTAAATGTGGAGGATTGAACATACACATGTATTTCTGCACCTTTCTAAACCCCCCAAAATGAATAAAAAGGATGTATTTGTTTAAGAAATGAATCTTAAGGGTCAACATCAACAACAGGAAAGACATCTACAATATTTTGGAAACTGAAAGCAGATAGAATACTAGAAACTCAATTAGCCAGCCTGGAAAAGTTGAACTTAAAGCTTGAAGTAGATGAAGCTAAAGAGAGAAAAGAAAAATTATGTCCTTGAATCTGGAAAGGCTTATGAATTGGAGATAAAAATGAGGCATGGCAAAAGGTGGAAAATGGAGATTTGTTGAACTTTTGTGTAATGAGAATGCAGAGCCCCACATCACCCCTCTCATCCCTCGTAGCCTGGAAACTGCTATTTTTTCATTCGGGGAGAAAACAGGAAGTTCACAAAGGAGAGGTTTATACAGCTGGGGATCATGGTGAGAGACTGAATGTCTGCAACTTGAACGGTGAGATCCGCTGTCGCTATTGTCCTGAAATGCTTTCAGAATACTGAGAGCCAGGCTTATACCCCTAGACAAGAGTGTATGATGTCAATGGGCTGCTCCCTGACCACATGGCCCAGTCTTGACCCCACCATCCGATTGACACTTAAAGCCACATGGATGTATTACCTTGCTAAAATTAAGAAAACATTAAGTTGAAAAGAATAACTTACGGCCTATTAAACCATCCTCTTCAATGCTTGTTATGATTCAGGGGTGAGGGCTCTAAAGGTCACATAGGATATTTTCCCAAAGTTATCCCGTATTGGATGACCAATCCTGACTCAAGGTATGTTTATAAAAAAAAGCCATTACAGAGATTGACTCCTCTACCTCTCAGTACGGTCTGACTAGAGCACACACACATACCCATATATACGTATATATCTATGCTATGTACATGTAAGTGTGTATATGTAAATGTATATATATTTCTTTTTGCCAATAGCTCTTTTTTGTTCTGTCCTTTGTTTTCTTTCTCTCTTGTTCTCTCCCTTCTGGCTTGTTTTTCCTCCTCCTTCTTCTTTTCATAGTACCTTATTCTCAATTCATGTACGTTATAGTTTCTCTAGTATTTTGAGTAAAGCAGAGAGAATTTATTTGAAGTTTTATTTTTCTTGCAAAGACTTTGTTTCCTCCAAATTGCTTTTATTTTTTTGAAACCCTACCTTTCATGTTTGAGGTTTTTTCCCCCTGATTTTGGTGATCCTTCCCAAGAGTGGGATCATAAACAGCCTATCGGAAGCGCCTAAGTGCATGTGTAGGGCTTCCGGACTGCAGGCACCATTACAGTGGGATCTTAATGGTCTTCATGGAGGGAATTTCTGATGGAGAATCTCCTTTCCTCATATATTATCTCCACCTTTAACTGTGCCTTTTGCTCTCCTAACTAGTGAGTAAACTTATGCCCTCTAGAGGATAAGGCCCCTTTGTCCTGTTGGAGCAGAGATAGATTGTTGGCATGAAGTAGAGAAGAGATCAGGGATGTAACTGGTTCTCCAGATTCTCTAACTCCTTCTGTCACAGTCTTTCAAACAGCCCTCTTGTTTTTAATTTTACTTGCATGTCCATTTCCAGGGGGTTCGATGTTGCATATTCCAGAGCCCTTGCAGAATCTGCAGAGCCTGCTGCGTTCTTCTTGGCTTCTTGCACTGTTGGTTTAGGAGCACGCTTTCTTTAGTTTTTTCTCTTTAGACTCTACCACTCATTGAGCTTTCAAGATGTTGCTGCAGTTGTCTCTTTTTTCTTTGTCCTTGTGGTTCTGTGCCCTTTAAAAAGTTCTTTTCTGATGTTCTAGTGTAGTTTTCAGAGGGAGTACAATAAATGGAAATTTGCCTCTCATGTTTTCCTAAGTATTCTAAAAATTACAACAATTGAAAAAATATGTGAATTTTAGATTAAAATGATTTATCACTATATCAAAGAAAATGTGGCTATCTTCTCTCCCCCCTGTCCTGGACTTCATATTCACCTCTCCAGAGGTGGACAGTAGTAACTGTTTGATCATTTTTTAGTCCTCATGTGCATTTACATATACTTATATGTGTACACACTTCAAAAAATAATTGGGATCATACTAAATGTATGATTTTAGGAGTTATTTTATTTGCCTTTATTTTTTTAACTTGATGATCTTTCTGCATAAGTACATGTCATTCTTTGCCATTCTTTGAGCAGCTGCATAGTATTCTAGAACAGTGGTGCCATATTTTACTTAACTTCTCTCTTTAGAAACATTTAATTTTTTTTCAATATTTTTGTATTACAACAATGCTGTGGTAAACATATTTGAAACAACTTTTTTTTCCCACATATACAAATATTTAAAAAAATATTTAGTGAATCATTTAAATTCTAATTTAGGTCTTTGTTTTCCAAACTTAACCCAATTGCATTCTATTTTTTGTTTTTTGCCTTATGTGCATAACACATATAATATTGTATACTTAATTTCCCCCTTAAATTAACTATTTTTATTTTATTTTAAATAGCTTTATAGTACTCATTTCTACTTACATAAATAGGAAATTAATGTCACTTTCCATAAATAGATGATAACTATAAAAGTAAATGCACATTTAATAAAGACAATTTTATTTAATTCCAAGTGAATGTGGTTGCCTGTTATCTTTGTTAAAATGAATAATCTCAGTGTTATAGAGGTGTTAAAATCATATTAGTACCAAACCAAAAATTTTCTTTTAACTCTTCTAAAAATGAAAATTAACCTAAAATATCTTTTCACTGGGCTATTCAATACATTTATTTAATCCCATATTCATGCACCACCTAAAATCATTTCAAATACCATCAGTTTGTAAATTCTCTTTTTAGTCTAGTATGTATACCACTAACAGTATTACCTTTCTTTAGGGCTTCACCATGTCACCTTTTTGCTCAAAGATTCTTTAGATCTTCATTGCCTGGAGAATAGAGTAAATGTCCTAAGACTTAAGGCTTAACAACCAGTCTTAATAAGGGCTGTTCCTGTGTCTTATTGATTTTTAAATTTGTATAGGATTACTATGTACCCAAATTTTTTTGGTTGTGACATTCAGCTTTATGGGTTCTCTTGTATTATTGTTATTGTGCCTTCTCTAATACACTATTACTTCTTTGGGGCAAGACTTGTTTTATCTTACACTTCCTTATGCCTTTCGTCATGCCTAATGCAGAGTGCTAGGTTCTCCATCAATGTAAGGTAATTATTTACTTATAGGCTTTATTTGTTACCACAAATTAAGCATTCACTATACAAAAGCTTAGTAGAGATGATTCCAGTCACCAAACCATCTAAATTCTCATGAAAACACAATTATGAGATTCTTCTTTATAATACTAACATTAGAAAACAACTGAAAGAGGACTTCTAGTGGCAACATGTTTTTACTGTGTTTGAGTTCATGTCCATCATGTTTTTTTCCCCTTAATTTGAAAGTCTAAGCTCCCATAACTTTTTATGAACGAGTTGATTTTCATGTTTCTGAGTCACTTTTGGAATGCATTTTATCTTAATAAGAATAACCCATCAAGCAAGAAAGCCAGCAAGCTCCTCATTATCATGCTCTGTATATAGGAGTTTATCTTTTGGCTGCCAAACTTGAATTTCACTTTAGAAAGTAGATTGTTTTTAATGGGTAAGTTTGAGTGACAAAGGCAGAGAGCAAGCCAGTGGCCTGTCCTCTCAGTTGATAGGATTAGGTCTGAATGAATAAAGACATGTGACAGGCCGCAGGCTTTAGGGGAAAGTCTGCAGTACACATCGGCACTTCTGAGAAGTATTAACATTCTCTGTCTGCTGTACTAACTCTTTAAAATGCCATTTGCATTGACGAGGGTGTAATTGACATTGCTCCTAGAGGAGCTCAGAGGATTGTGGGGAGACAAAACCAAAGAAAATTCATTTCTTCCAGGGTTCTCCTAAAGCTACAAAATGCAGAGGGACAAGGACTCTTGTTACTGGATGATGTCATATTAATAATAATTTTTTTTTAAAAGGCACAAAAACAAATTTATCATCACAATTTTCCCAGTAACCTTTTTATCTCTCTATACATTATCTTTCTAATTGGCATTCATAAGCATTTGTCTGGATGCTTGAAATTATTGCTTTTTTTTTTTTTTGGTAATAAATATTTGTTAAGAACCTTTATGATTCATTTTTTTTTCCATTGAACTCTCTTTTTTAAAAAGTTAAATATTCTAGTTTTAGCAATAGCTTAATGCCCCCAAACACCCCTGAACGTGTAGCTGGAAGGAGGCTTGTGCAGGGGACTTAGTATTCAGTCTCTGCTATAATGGAACAGGTTTGAAATCACTATAAATGAGCATGACCTTTTAGAGGTCAAAGAAGGACTATAGTATGTTGAAACGCTAATATTAGAAAGAAACAATCACAGGTATGAATAAGGGTTTAAATGAAAGGTTTTCAGCAAGGTCAGTTGTGATGTATTTACTGTCTACATTTGTGCTGGCAGTATATGTTAGCAAAATTTTGATAAGTGTTTGTGAACAGTGGGTTAAATAGAAGAAATAAGTGATTTCTAACTAGCATTTTATAATCTTGATATCAGAAATAACTGATTTCTTATAGTATATTCTCTATTAAATTATACAAAAAGCCACAGATAATCAAAATACAACAGAATCTATATTTCTAATATTGCCAGTAAAATCTGTTTTTCTCCTTCTAATATTTATGTCAAATGGAACATATCTTATACTTCTATTTGGTACGAGAAAGCATTAGATTATTCTGGAGGGCCTTCTAAACCTTCCAGGAATGATCAAAGTATGTTTGGTGATATTTTGAGGTTGTTCACTTAGTTATATTATAATTTAAAAATTTTTAAGCTGTTGTATTATATGGGCCTTAGAACATGTTTGGTTGTAGGGAAAAGAAAACTATTCAATTTGCTTTGAGAATTTACTGTCAACAATAGAGGAGAATCACAGAGGAGTCAATTTTATGCAGTACAGCTGGTCCTCAAGGTATGTAGGAAGCACAGAAACTCAACTCAGGCTGGCTAAAGGCCAAGAAGGATTGTTTCACAATTCTGAAAAGCCTGGGTCAATCAGTGGGTTTGTGTCCAGGTGCACAGTGTCAGTAGTTTGTTTTTGTACCTAAGATGAGTTTTCCTCTGAGGTGGCTTCATTTTTAGGTAGGCAACTTCCTCCTGGTGGTACAGTTGCAACTTCACTTTACATCCTCAGATCTTAGCAACCCTAGTGAGTCATTCTTTCTCTTAATACTTTTTGCAAAAAAAAAAAAAAAAAAAAAAAAATTGAATCTGGCTCTCACTGTTTCATATTGGGTCATGAGCTGGTACTTAAACCATAATTCCAATCCTGTATCTCATGTCAATTAATCACTGGAGTGGGGAGTGCAAGGAGTAAAGTTTACCCCACCAGAAGTTGAAGTAGGGGAGGAGTGGTTCTCTAACGGAATACTGAGTTCTGTTAACAGAAGAAGGTTCAGTAGATGCTGCTGGTGCCTCTGCCAGATCCTTTACCAAGCCGAGGCATCCATCCCAGGCTGCTATGAGTGTTGGCTGCTACCAGTTTAGCCCTTCTCCTTTGTCTAGATAATTGCCTTCAGTCAAAGGAAGTAGCTCATTCAGAACGTTAGCACTTCTTCCTTCAACAGCTGGAATCTGGGGATTGTTTGACTCAAGGAGACAAAGGGATGCCCCTTTTCTCAAAGAGGAATTAAGTTAATAATATACATCACGCTTCAAAGCTCTAGGAGAGAGTACAACCATGATTAATTTTCTTCCTTGCTTCATCTGGCTTCCCTCACTTCTTTTTTCCCTGAGAGTACAACCTCAATAAATAATCCTTTCTCAGGCTGTGCTTCTAGAGAGCCTAAACTAAGCCATTAGGAATGGATATTGTTCAGGAAAAATAATGTCTATCCCAGACAAGAACTGAGATCTTTTTTGCTACCTCTCAAGTGTTCCTTCACTTGTGTTCCTTCACTTCAAGTGTTCATTGCATTCTTTTATTCTTTTATTTTAATTTCACTAATTTTTTTTCTGAGTGTCTGTCCCATTCTTCTCTCAGAAGAGAACTCCCTTAACTTGTGCAGCTTCTGGTTCTCATTTTTCTTACCAATTCCTCTGTCTTTTCCTGACCTCTAATGCTGTTCCCAGTCCTCAGTTACATGGTTTCAAATAGCTCTCGCCAATAAATTCCAAATTTATGTCTCCAACTCCCTCTCAGAGTCCCAGATTTGTGTGTCCAACTGCATCTTTGGCATTTCCACTTAGATGTCTAACAAGTATCTCACAATTAATAGAAATCTTGATCCCACTTTTCAAACTCATCTCTCCCTGTCTTTTCCATGATGAGAGAAGTTTTTGGCTCAGCAAATATTCATACTGTTAGAGTGATGCTATCACAGCAGATATTATGGCCAATATGCCTGCCTATCTTCTGTGAGACTCAGATTGCCACTTACAAAGCCATGTTGGTACACATGTACAAACTAGGCTCCTGGTTTTCATGCAGAGAAAATTTACTAACCCAGGTGAAGGTGGAAGATTTATGTAAATCTTGCTTTTTTTATTTCATGATATGAGAAGTGGAAATAAGCAAGAGGAAGGAAGAACATGAGACATGAATGTGAAGAAGCAGAGATTTCCATCTAGTATAGCAAGCTACACTATTGATAATTTTAGCTTGATAATTCTTTGTCATGGGAGGCTGTCTCTGTGGTATAGGGCACATAGCAGCATCCCTGGCCTTTAATAACTAGATATAAGTGGTATACCCCACCTCCTGCCCAAAGTCATGGGAATTAAAAATATTTTCAGACATTGCCAAGTCTCCCCTGGCAGTAAAAACTATCCCTAGTTGAGAACTTCAGTACAGGAAAATTAATGTATAGATATCAGATTGCCACCTAACTCTCAAACCATCTATAGCCCCTTTTCTTGTGAAAGAGAAGTGTGGAAGCTTTTTTGTCCTGCTCTTCCTAGAGGAAAGTTGAAGTTTTGACCAAAGTTTCCATTTTATAAACAGGGTAATACAAGGGTGAAAGAATGTAAGATGTTTCTATGCGTAGGTTGAGGTATGACTTATCCCTTTCTGTCCAACTTTGTGTTCAGTTAGGTTCATCTTTCTAAGTCGACTTAAAAGATTTAGATTTAAAACCCTTTGCTATTCATTTATATCTAAAACCCTATGAATATCAAATAAATATCTATTTATATGACAGTTTATAATGGTTCAGGAAACAAAGACTTTTTTTCTCAATTAATTCTGTTTTAATTGTGGAAGACATCTCTCTCTGTTAAGAGATGCGTGGTAACTGTATGATTTAGGAGCAGTAACTAGCAATCCTTAGTATTCTACCCTTGTTTTGCTTGATTTACCTTTTTAATCTGATAGGTACTTAACTTTGATGGAAAATAAAGCCAAGTCAAGCCAAAACTGACATAGCTTCATGACCAGTTTTCACGCTATTGCCAATTCTGTTCTTTAATACTTTGCATTCTTTTATTCTTTTATTTTAATTTCACTAATTTAAAATAATTTTCACATCATTATGCTATTGTTTTTCTTCTCAGTCTACTTCACTTTTGATTTTCTGCTCTTTAATGAAAGTTAGATATTCTGACATTCTATTGAGAAGTGCTAGAAAATTAATGTTTCCCCTTTTGTTTCTATTAGCAAATCACCTTCAGTCATGATCTTTTAATTTTTCAGTGTAATATTTTCTTAATGTTTTGCAGATATCATCATTCTTTGAGGATGTCTGTCTGTCTATCTATCATCTATCTATCTATCTATCTATCTATCATCAATCTATTATCTATCTATCTATCTATCTATCTATCATCTATCTATCTATCTATCATCTATCTATCATCTATCTATCTATCTATCTATCTATCTATCATCTATCTATCTATCTATCCATCTATCTATCTATCTATCTATCATCTATCTATCTATCATCTATCTATCTATCATCTATCTATCTATCTATCTATCTATCTATCTATCTATCTATCTATCATCTATCATATCTATCATCTATCATCTATCTATCTATCTATCTATCTATCATCTATCTATCTATCATCATCATCATCATCATCATCATCATCATCATCATCATCAATCATCATCTATCATCTATCTAATCTGTCTGTCTATCTAATCTATCTACCTACCTATCCATCCATCTCCAAATTAGGAAATATTTATCCGGATTCATTGTTTACTAGCAGAGGTTTGTGTGCATTTCCTATGATTCTCTGCTTGTTAAATTCTTGTATCAAAACAGTCATAAATGCTTTACAAATTTATATACAGGGATTCTTAAACTCTACTTCCTGGAACCTTAACATTTTAAACTGATTCCATGTACATACTGCAGTACATACTTCTTTCAAGCTCTTCTTTTTGTTAACTTTCTAAGACCACATTCTTTTCTTGCAGAGACACTACCTTTAAGGGAGATATATCTCTGCCATCTCTTTTTCTATTTCTCCTATTTATATTTTTGAGAGTTGTCCTTCCAAAATAACAAACACAATTCTGGCTATTTTAAGTTAAAAGGAATTTAATATTTTGAAAGAAATTAGAAAATCGTGCAAGTATTGGGTTGCCAGAGAGCATCACCACTGAATTTAAGACTTTAAATATCTTTCATGCTTGGTGTCACTTAGTCAAACTGTAATATATGGAGTGGAATATCCAGTTGGCTGGGACTAGATCATGTGCTTGGGCAGAAAGTGGGACAGTTTGACTCCTTCCCCTGCAGTGCAGGGCAGCAGGCCACTGTCTCATACAGGAACACACATGTTGTAGGTTGGACTGTGTCCCCTCCAAAGCTCTGTTGAAATCCTAACCCCCAGTATCTGTGAAGGTAAGCTTGTTTGGAAATAGGGGCTGATATAATCCAGTTAAGCTGAGAAACTTGATTAGAGTGGACTTTACTCTGATGACTAGTGTTCTTATAAGAGGGAAATATGGACACAGATACACAGGGAGGTGATGATGGAGGAAAAGATTGGAGTGATGTAGCTGCAAGCCAAATAACAAGTCTTGCAGGCAACTACCAGAAGCTTGGAAGAGGTAAGGAAGGATCAACCAACTAGAGCCTTCAGAGAGAATGTGGGCTTGTCCACACCTTGATTTCAGACTTCTAGACTTCAGAATTGTTGTCTAAGGCATATGATTTATTTTGATTTGTTGTTGCAGTCCTAGGAAACTAATACAACACACAGTGGTGGAATTCTTCTAATATTGTCAAAGGGCCAGAGGGAAACCAGACAACCATAGAAATCTAAAGGTCCAGGAAAGAGGATGGAGGAGACAGTATTCTTTCTCTTTCCAGGTACTTGGGCTGTAAGCATCTTTGCTGTAGACATCTTTGCCACAAACATTTTTGTCATAAACATTTTTAGCACACTACTTGGCTGTAAAAAACATAAAATTACAAAAAGTAAAAGAGGGGCATTAAAAAGGATTTAATGAAATTAAAAATACTATTGTGAAATACAAAATATTCAAATAAATTTAAAATATATGTAGATTTATGGCAATACTGTATAAATAACTGATTTTTTTTTTGTGGATTGTGCCTAAGGAGTTTGTTGTATGAACAATGTGGGTTCAACACTGTACCCTCAAAGTTGGCCCTTGGCCACACTTTCTCTTCCATATGGAGTGTGTTTCAAAGTAAAAAATCAACTCTTAGGGAAAATCATCATCATATGAAGGAAATGCTAACTACTTTAAGACCATAATCATGACTGCTTGTCACTGTGTAGACCATAATGAGGGATAAGATATACATATAATATAAAAATGGGAGTAACTTTGAGAACTTTGTCAATGGAGAAATGAAACCAAACTGACAACTAGCTTAATTTAAATATAGTCTGCTGATGGGGGTTGATTTGTCAATGTAGAAATAAAACCAAAAACCAAATACACCCCCCTCCATTGTCAACCAGTTATTTTATCTTTTTTTACAGCAGTTGATTGACTCATAATGGAGAAATGAAACCAACCAACAAAACCAAAAACCTCAGCTGTCAACCACTTATTTCATCTGTTTAACAGCAAAATTACCTTACGGCCAATTAGTTATTTAGCAAAATCTTTGTAGCAAGAAGTCTTGTGGCAATGATGCCTGTGGCAAAGACGCTTACAGTGAAAATGATGGATTTTAGTCTGTCCACCTCTGAGTAGCTCTCTCTTAGTAGATGACTGCTCACCCAGTGTTCTTATTGGCACAGATCCTGCATTCTTCAGTCCTCTGACTAGAGAAATGCCTTCCTGTCTGTTCTTGGGGTTGTGCTGTGTGATGAACCAAAGCGTGGGTAAAGGATTTGTTTTTCTTTATCCAGTTTCATAAAATGTTGTGTTGTGAGAAATTCCTGCTGGATTTTGGCAATAACGTTTCCGGTTGTCTTTTATGAGTTCTATTTTAGTTGTTGTTATGTATGAATGTTCAGGAGAATTTTTTTTTTTGAGAAGTTTAGGGGATCTACATTATAGACACCTGTTGAAACTCCCCCATTACTTTTTTTCTTATAAAATGGAAGCCTAAGTGAAGAAGATCAGGGAATAGGGCAAAATTTAAACCAAGCAAATATCATGTCATATTATGCTATCCAAAATTTTGTCATCTTTTTGTTTTCCATTTCCTATAATATGGGGCAGTTTGCCTATTTCTAGAGACTTCTAGATTATCTAGAGACGTCCTATGTAGGTACTACAATCTTAATTAACAAATTATAGAACTGAAAATGTTTCCTTCTTTCATATCTTGGTTAATCTTTGGACTATGTAATATGTAAATAGCATTCAGCCAATTTAAAGAATTTTAAAAAGAATTTTAAAAAAGAATTTAATAGTAAAAATGTGTTTTAAAATTCTGAGCCAACAGGACCCTTTAATTGTCAAAATGATGTTACTTTTGAACAATAATTTGAATGATTTAATGGAGATAAATTCTTAAACAAGTGTAATATAAAGACAATTTTGGACTTTGAAATATTTGAAGAATATTTTGACTAACAATTTGTTAGCTTGAAGTTTATTTAAAACTTCTCTTCCAGGAATGTAATTGAAAAGCCATCTAGTCTACTTTAAAACTTTGTTCTCTATTTTAAACTTTGAACAAATTAACAAAAATAGGCATTTTTGAAAGTTTTTCAAAAATTATAAATATTCCTCCATTTTACTTATTTCAAAGATAAATTTTTTTGATTAAAAAACAGAGGAAGTTACTCTTCTTAGGAACTTTCATGGTATCTGTTCTCATACATGGGTATTTACAGATTAAGATTATCCAAGATAATTTAAAAAGTATGAGACTTGATAAGGTAAAATAGGTATTTTATTTTTGTGCTATTACCACTGTCAATCAACTCTGCAGAGAAAAACAGAGAAGAAACAACAAAAGGGCAAAGTCATCTTCTTTAAATACTCAGAAGGTACAGGTAGTATCTGTGCATTGGTTTGCAAATGAAAGTTTTCTTCTTCCTATTCATGTTTTTAGACCTCCCTGAATAAGGGGGACAAAAAACGTAATTTAGATAGACTATTCAGAGTCAATGAAAATTAGTGTGTGTGGGAGCTTATAAAATTAATTTTAGTTGCTAGGCCTTTTAATATCAGGCTGTGTCCTATGTCCTGTGCCCTCTTAAATAATCCTTTTATGTTGCTCAGAGCAGATGTATTTTGAAAGTGGCACCTCTATTAACTTTAGCTATGTACTTCTCAAAAAATAAAAGAAAAAATCATTGAAGTTACATACCAGTGCTGAACAATTGCCACAGAACATTAGTTTGAAATCTAAATGGAATCTTGACTCTTCTTTTTAGGTAGGGGAGAAACAAGACATAAAGAAAAACAAAAGTGTTTCTCACCCTGAATTTCTATTATGATATAAGAGGATCTAGAGAAAACAATACATTTTAAAGGAAAGAATTATCTATTGAAGTCACAACTAGATGACAATAAGTAATGTTAATTAAGTGCTTAGGGGATGCCAGATTAGCACTAAATGCATCAAATGCTTTAACTAATATTTCTTTCCAACAACTCTAATGGTAGCATTCTAATATGACCCCCATCTGATATTATCATCCTAATTTTATAGGTGATAATTGAGGCACAAAGAAATTAAGAAGCTTGGCTAAATTGTCACCATTGGTAGATGGTGGAACTGAGATTTGGTTCTGCAGTTTGCCTCCATAGAGATCTCCTTTGCTCTCCTGCCTTCCTGCCTTATAATACTTCCTTTGTGTACAGGGTGTAAAATTCAGTGAATAAATATAGGATTATTTATAAATGTTCAGGTGTGTGATACTGTTTGCAGAAAAATGATAATAGGCTGTGGTGGGCCTTTACTGATTTCATCTGCATCGCATCTCCTCTCTCAGGTTGGTATTGGTATCCTGCTTTGCTTAGGGAAGTATCCGTCCCTCATCCTACTTGTTCTCGTGCCCTGCCTTCCTTTGGCTAAGAGGTAGATAAGGAATGCAAATTAGGGATCCAGGTCATTTGCCACTAGATTTTGAGTCTTCGGGGGAATGAGAAAATGAGAAAGATCTAAAATAGCTGCAGTTTTTGTTTGTTTGTTTTCTACGGAGGGCTCTTGGAGGAGGCTGATCTGGGTTCTGTGAATCATGGTTTCTGAAACCGTTCCAGCTGGGTCCTCTCAGAAGTTGGGCCTTAGCTTTTCCTTCCTTTCTATGATTTGACCTGCATCCTTCCAATACATTCCTTTCTGCCTTATTATAATGGTTCTGTTTATTTTACTTGCAATCAAAGAATCTTTAATGGATCCATTGATGACTGACAGCTGTTCTTTTTTGATCAGACGGACCCATGGTATTGTGGGAAGGCCTCCATCAGTTTAGATTAGAAAACCATGACTGTAGTTTGCAGCTCGACGGAAAGGTTTAGGGGAGCTGTGAGCTGGCCTGTTGCTTTATCTGTCTTGGTTTATGGGAACTTTGTTGTTCCTTGCAAACAGCCATTTGCAATTTTGTGTCAGAAAAGTTAAAACATTCTTGGTAGATACGAATTTTTGGTAGAAGTGAATTCTAGTTTTACTCAGAAGCTCACGTTGTCCAGTAGGAAGAATTGTAAGCAAAAGACAAGTGAGTTCTGATATTAACATGCTGTTATAAAAACTCTATAAAGTCTTCTTATCTCATTCAATTTATCTTTTAAATGAGGATAAAATAGTCTTGGTTGACAGATGTGAAATAGCTTAAAAATGGTTAAAGTTATGATTGCATTCTGGGGTAGGGTAGGTATCACTCCCTGCTTCCTTCTCTCTTTTTGCCTCTTAATAACCAGCACCAGTCATTGCTTCACAGTTCTTTGCACTGACCAGATTATTTCAAGTATCTCCTAGGATTTCCAGTGCTTAGAATGCCCTTCCACAGTATGTCCATCCAGCAAACACCTAATGATCCTCCAAGACCTAAGTCGAACATCTTTTTTGTGAAATAGTCTTACTCTACTTTCTAAGCTTGGCTAATCACTTTGTCCCATGATGCTAACCTATGTGATTTTATATCATTAGGGCATGCATTACACAGTCTTTCAGTTATTTAACCACTTGTGTTTTTAACCATTTACCTGAATTTCCGTAGGGCAGCCCTTGAATTTTTACATCTCTAGTACATTTTGTGATATTGAAAAGGCTTAATAAATATTGAGCATGCCTTGACAAAATTCCCAAGAAAATTTGGGACTTAAAGGCACTCTGTTATTGACACTTTATACATTTGGAACTTTTTGGAAAATGCTAAAGTAATTCTACAAAAGTTATGATTTATAGATATTTTTTCTTAATTATATATTTTTGGATCATGTTAATAAGTGACTTAATTCAGGCTGCTGTAATAAGAGTACCATAGATTGGGTGGCTTGTAAAAAACAAAAATTTATTTCTCACAGTTCTAGAGACTGGAACTTTAAGAAGAGGGTATCAGGATGGTTGAGTTCTGATGAGGACCCACTCTGGGTGGCAGGCTGCCATCTTCTCATTGTTTCCTCACCTGGTAGAAAGCAGAGAGAGGAAGCAAGCTCCCGCATGACTGTTGTGAAGGCACTCATCTCATTCATGAGGGCTCTTCTCATGATCTGATCTGATTCTAATCACCTACCAAAGGATTCATACCCTAGTATTACAATGAGGGTTTAGCATAAGAGTTTTGTGGCGATACAAGCATTCAGTTCATAACATCAGGTTTTTAAAAACGTCAGCTCAATCGTGGGAAACTAAGAACTTAATGACTATCATTTTTTCTGTAGATCTTTATTTATCTACTACCTCTAAATCCCCAGAAATGTCATTAGCCGTGTGTTTGAAATAGAAAATGTCATACCAAGTTAGAGCAGCAAGGGAGAAAAAGAAATTCTGAGCACATTTTGTACAAAGCATGCGAAAAACGGACTAGGAGGTTGCTGGGGGCTATATATCTATTAAAAGATGAGATTGACAATGGAAACTGTATTATTAAAGCTCTTGGAATTTCTAACTTTATAGCAAATTAGCTTTATTTCATTTTGCAGAGGACAGTTATGGTCTAACTTATCTTGATTTTAGGAGACACAGAAATATCTCAAGTTGCAGAATTGAAGGCAGTAATGAGAGAGTGCTCTAACAGAAAAGCTTTACACTTATATTTAATTAAAGACATACTATTATGTATCCACTCGTGGGGTAGACTTTTTCCCCCTTTATCCACTCCCTGTCTCTTGCTAGGTACACAAATGTTTTCCAAAGGGTGTTTGGGGGAATGTTACTTTCTCTAAGTATTAACTGGGTTTAAAGTGAGGAGAATAATAAATTTGGAAAGCAGTGGGTTAAACAGGTGGAACCAGTTTTTTCACTGTCACATATGTTAATTGCAGTTGAAAATGTATTCAGCCCAAACCTACTTGACTGTGAAACTATCACAGAGAATGTGCCATGGAGCACACATTGGCAAATACTGCTGAGATAAAATGGCCTGGTTTTTTTTCTATTAAAAGAATAATTCAGGCTTGTGGTTGTGAAATATTCTGTAGCATTGCCAGTACTCACTTGTTTTCAGTCCCCAGGGAGACTTAGAATTAATTTGTTGTTTTCTGTTCTATTGTTATGCATTATGCATAGGTTTTATTCAGTTTCTTGCTTGATTACCTTTTTCTAGGTACTTAGGATACTCTGCCTTTACGTTTTTTCTGTTTTTTTTTTTTATGGCTGATGCTAATTCCAACGCATTTTTCTCTTCAGAACCAACAAAATAAAACAGAGAAATAAAATCTAAATACTAATAGTTGTTTTTTAATGTCTGCTGGACATTCAAGGAATTAGCCAAATTCCACGGGATAAATATCATAGTTATAACTCAAACTTGGTGGCTTCTGAATCTAGTACTGTTCTAAATTTTCTGACTGAACAGATCTCATTGTCTATAAAATAAACATGAGACTAATAGACCTCATGAACAAGCTCATTTTTCATGAATTCAACAGTTATTCACTGAGCATCTTCTATTGGTCTTAGGAGCATAGTAAATGATAACTATATATATTTTCATGCATAAGTATTTCTGTTGGTCAGAGAGTCCAGGAAGTAGACACCACTGAAAGCTTAAGAAATCTGTACTTATTTATACCAACAATAGTATATGTAACAAAAGGTCTAATTCCACATACCATCATCCAGGATATTTTCAGTATTTTTAATTTTTGCTGATGTCATAAGTAGATAATTATAAATTGTTGTTTAATTTGCAGTTTGATTATACATACATTTATTTCAATAGTACTTAATTATCTTTCTCATATTCTAGTTCCAGGGGCAAAAAAATCAGCTCTAGTGTATACTACAGAGATGAAGTCACGATGAACTGTTAAAGGATGTTCGAGTCATGATTCTATAAGCAACCACTGTCATCCTCTAAATTAGTGGTGTTTCCAGGAGTTAAGTTATCTATATATTGATTATAGTTTCAAGAGTATTTGAGAACAAATTACTTGTCAGGTTATGCGAGAAACAAAAACATACCGTTTCCTTTTACTGATTCACAACTTGAATACAGAACTAAAACTACAGCTAGGTTTCTCTGTTAACTTAATGGAAGAAACTTAGATTGTGATTTAATGTCTTGCAGTGAGAGGCACTTTCTATGTGTAATAGACACCAGAATACACATCACAGATTTCTAAGCATAGGCCATATCACTGATAAAATGGAAGATCTTCAGTCTTTCTCTCCATCTTTTGTTATTTCAGCCTCTCTGATGACCTTTACTTACCACAGAATGTGAGGATTTTCAGGTTCTTGCCAACCACCACTGGGTGCAAAATAAAGGGACACTAAGCAAGAATTTCATAATTTGATAATTTTATTTTCACAAAAATCGGTCATCTGCAAGCCACAAAGCAAAACTTAATATTAAATCACAGAACTTCCAAGAAAGAGTCCTAGAAATTATATAGACCAGAATGCTCAGAATAATTTTATTCTTTAAATATAATAATGGTGATAATCACTACCACCACTACCACAACTAACACATGCATTGCTTCTCCACCAGGAGAAATGTATTACACTTCATTTTATTCTTAACCCTCTGAGGTGGGAACTGTTATTATTTGTCTCATTTTATAAATGAGAAATTGAGGAAACTGAGGCTCAGAGAGTTAAATAACTTGCCTAAAGATAGTAAGCGGTAAGCCAGGACTCAAACTCTGACTCCAGAGACCCTGCTCTCATCTGCAACACTGTGAAACTTTTACGGGGCATAGTAAATGAAATAGATGGGACCCTCTCATGGAGGTTTGTATTTGATGAGGTAGAGAGAAAAGAGACTTAGGTGACAGTGATGAGTTAAGTGTTGAGGAAATACACAGAAAGACCATTTCTTTATCTAGAACGTAAGTTATTCACAAAAAAAGAAACTTGGAGGGGAAGGTTATGCCACGCATGGAAAAAAATGTACGAATACAGTTTTTATTGAGCATTTAATTTGTGGCCAACTATTCTAGGCACTAGAGAAAGCACAGTTTTAGTTTACATGGGGGCATGCATAAATAATTGGGTGTGTACAGTTAATATTGTAAAATGTTTAAAGAGGTTTAGGAACATTTTCTATGAGAGCACAGAGGGAAAGGTTTTGTGGCTAGAATATTATGAGGTTGACTGACACATGGAGCCTGAGAATCATTTAGTTGTCAGATACTAAAAGTGTCCCTAAAATAGGTTGAGATTCATTTACAGGGCAAGAATTCTCCAGGACACAGTTGCTTTCTCAAAATTGCTGTGACATTCACCACCTACAGCTCAGTTCTATGCAAGAAACTTGTTACTACTGTGTTGTCTCAAAGATGCTGTGCTCCCTTGTTGACTGGCTCATAGAACAATTCAAAGACTTGGGAATGGTTTCTTGTTACACTCCTTCTATGGTTCAGATGTGACTCATTTGCTATTTATTGACCTTCTTTCCCCTGAGCATCTACTTTGGACATAGTGTCTGTCCCTTGGTCCTCAAATATGTCAAATCTTCCTTACTTCCTGGCCTTCTTACACATTATTTCCTCCTCTTCAGATGTTCTCTGTTCTCTTTGCTTGGATAACTCATCCTACTCATAATTTAGGTCTCAACTTGATCTTCCCTAGAATAGGTTAGATCCCTCTGTTCTTTTTCTTCATGCACTTATTACTACAACATTAACAGCACATATAATTATTGATTCGATATTTTTTTTTCGACTCGATTGAAGGATTGATGAGGGCAGACATTGTGTTCGTATCCCTCTGTTGTGCCTGGCTGCATCTCCAGTGCCTATGACAGAAGCTGATGTCTTAATAGGCATCCAGTAAAATATTTTTTGAATAAATGAATTAATGAAGAGTAAGACAGATATTTTTTTTTTGCTTTGTTCCACAGAGAATTAAAATTGACAATATAGTGTAGAATGCAATAAAATCTCAAACTTGGAATTCAGATTATAATAACTACAACTTTGGAGCAAAAGTGATGTACCGATGAGTCAGGTTTTACAAATTATTGTAAATGTAGACAATAACTCTACAACAATAAAACTGAAACTCAGAGAGGTGAAATGGCTTGCTAAGAGTCACACAGCCATCTGTGGAGGAACAGATGTGGACCCAGATCTGTTTGACTCTAAACTTCTACTATATCATGCAGCATTTTGTTAATAGGTATCATAAGTCAGGGAGAATGGGAAGTGAGTTAGAGAGGGGTAACCAATGGCTGAGGGGATCAAGCTGGCACAATAACTCTGAAGAAGGATAATGTCCAGAGACCAGAAAAGTCTGCAGAGGCAGAGAAACATACTGTGCCCTGAATCTACAGAAATGAAATATGGAGTGGAGGGTGGTTGAGTGAATATGAAGCAGTGGATTAGGCATCTAAACAGAGGTTCTGTTCAGAGAGCTGCTGAGGCTTGGAATCTCTGGGTCATGATCTCTTGTTCGTTGAGGGGCCAGAAGACAGAAGCATCCATAGAATGTGTGTCAAGGCTTGTCTGCCTTGCGGACCATCCCCACTCCTGGCTCAGAGTTAGGCCTAACCTCAGGAGAGAAGCTGTGATTCTACACATCAGTACATATTTGTGTGCTTTGAATCTGTTTTTCATCTCCCTTCTTTTTTTCTTTCTCTCTTTTTTTTCACTGAGCTTGGTGGAAATTCCTAGACTTCTCAGTTACTTCATTCCTCTTTTACCATTTGATATATGTGTGCAGTGCTCATTTTTCTTTTCAATATTAAATTGGTTAAATTTCTTCTGCCAGAGAAATGTCAAGCCCAGTTTTAAATGTCTCACTTTGTTTTAATAAGATATATGAGTACTATGCTTAGTTTTGCTTCTGTTGTATAGAGGGTCCTGAATACTTGCATATAAACACATGTATATGTGAGTATCTTAGAATTCTTTTTAGAATATACATATGTGCAACATGCTAACTCCCTGTGCAAAATGATATATCATATAAAATTTGTAATGTAAATTATATATTACATAACCAATTTATATTCTATAAATTATATATTATGTATAAATATATGATACACATAAGTAAACATATAATATATATTGTTTTTTACATAGGATGTTAGTTGATCCTCCTGGAGTTCTTTAAATTGATCCTCATGGGGTTCTTCCAGACGTATATGTTTGACTTACCATCTGTTTATTTTTACATATTCTTATGCTATTTAAAAAAATTGCTTTCTGATAAGATTTTCATTTATCTGAAAATAAAAATCAGTGCTATCTGATTTGCTTGCTTGTTTGTTTTTCTCTTGTACTCAGATTGATTGCCCTTGGGCTGTAGTCTTCAGGTTTGTTTCCTGCCACGGAGCATTCATAGCACTGCGCATTCTTTCCCAGACTTTCCTACCCTGTATTGTTCCTAGACTCATGCTGATCTGCGTTCAGTGAGGGCTTTCTAAATCACTGGCTACTCTTCCCTGTTTTCTCCATGACTCTCAAACCAATAATCTAAAATGGAATCTTATTTCAATTTTCTCCCAAAGCAGAGACATTCTAGGATGATGCTTTATAGTGAAAATCAACCACAAAGTAAGACAAAACAACAGCAAACACTATCCCAAGCTAGAAATCATAAAATAAAACAATTTAAATATTTTTTGCATCTGAAGTGTTCTTTCTGTGCAAGGACAGTTATGTCCTGGTTAAAATTCTTTTTAATTAAAAATGGAAATTGAATGATATTTTAATTTCCCTATAGCTCTTCAGCAGGTTTTTTAGAGATAAAAAAGCTGCAAGATATAATTTTTTTTTATGTTTGAACAATATTTTATATTTTGGAAGGCCTGTTTATTAATCTTGTGGGTTGGTTCTTCCTCATTAGCTTTTTATTATTTCTGTACAAAGTGTTTATATGTAGATATTTTGACCTTAATACTGTCACCATGTTCATTTCCATCAACATCATCTTTATTACCTTCTGTAATTTTAACCAAAGCCAGCCTTAGTTTGTCAAAGATTATCATCAACCAGTGCTCGATGTGACAGACCTTTATTTAAGAGCATCTTAGGGGAAGCAAGCAGGTTACAGGAGAGGAGAGAGTTAAGGATTTTTCTTTAAACTGTGTTTGCATAGCAAGCACACTAATTTTATTTGGATTTTATATTTGACTTGGTTTAGGTGAAGAGTGAGAAAGAAGATGGAGAATATTGGGAAAATTGAAGATTTCCCTAATCCAACTCCTGATGTTGACATTGATGATAGGATTGTGGTGTTCTACTGTTTTGATAGTTGAGTGTCTTACAAACTGAGAGAGCCACCTTGCAAACTTAAGGAAAAGCAGTTTCTATAGCAACACTCAAACCATTTGAAGGAACACTAGATAATCCTTCTAGAGATAGAAATTTATTAAAGGTATATTTCATATACTCTAAATAATACATATCCAGGGTAGATCTTTTCCTTTAATGTCATATCATGCATTTGACTTAAATCCTAGAATAAGTTCTGATGCATCTCAATGTCTTAATTAGTTGTTCAAGACATATTTAGACTGTTAGGAGCATTAACATAATGATTAGGGACGTAGTGTGAAGCCTGAATGCCTAGATCTATATTCTGGCTCAGACACTAATTATACTCTCAGTTTTAATTTATTGACCTATCTGCTCCTCAGTTTCTCATCTTTAAAATGGAAGCAAACGTAATAACTATTCTCAGGGTTTTTGTAAGCCTTATGGAAATGAATATGTGTAGGTACTTAGAATAGTGCTTGATAAATAATAACAGCTTAATAAATATTAACTATTATAACTAGCATATTTTTTCTGATGCTAAGCAGCTTTCTCCTTTCACAGACACTGTGAGTAATGTGAAATGAATATTACATAATTTCTTCCCTTAAGTTTATTGTCTAGTAAGAAAAGAGAAAGGGGACATACAAACATTTATAACCCAGATTCAAGCATCAAAAGGGCTTAATAGAGGGTCAGATTCTTAGCCTCCCTCCTCTTCTCCAGATACTCTAGTCTGCTTTCCATTTCTGGAACACACCACACTTATTCATGCCCCAGAACCTTTGCATCTGTTTTCCTTTGCTGGATCATTCTGTCTTAGCTCTGAGAGGGGCTGGTTCCTTTTGGTAAGTCAGGTTTCACCTCAGAGAGGTCTTCCTTTTTAAATGTTGATTCCTCTTGGTCATTTTCTATCAGTGTCCTGTTTTTTTAGTTTTAATTCTCAGCATTTTATTAGTTTACAATCATTGATTTCAATTAACTTGTTTAATTGCCTGTTTCATTGACTAGACTGAAGTTTCATGAGAGAAGGGATTATCTCTTAGGTTTATCTCTAGTGCCTTTAACAGTGTTTGGTGTCTGGTGAGTACCAAATGAATGAATGAATGAATGAAGGAAGGAAGTGAATGGGAACATAGAAGAGGAAATAATATTTTTGACTAGGAACTCCAAAGAATTTTAAAGAAAAAGGTGGGAAATGTAGGATAGGCATCGTAAAGCTCAAGAGCACCACAAGCAAAGACATGGAGAATCTGATGCTCTTCTCTGCTTTTTATGGAGAATTCATCTTCTGACCTTTAGCTATAAGGTCAGGTTTAAAGTTTCCTGTCTATCTTCAGAAGCTGCTTCTCTCTACCTGGTCTCTGTTATTGTGTAACTTTTTCTTTCTCAGTCTTTTCTTTCCAACCTTGTTATCCATCCACTTAAAGAAACATACCAGAATAGAGTGCCATCTTGTTGCTCTGAAGCAGAATTTTCGAAAACATTCACACCCCCGCTCAAATTATGCATTCACCAAGGACTGCATAAATAGTGCAATCATGTGTATGCAGCTGAGAGCAAGAAAAGATCAGGTGACTGGTGGAGATCACTTAACTAAGAGCTATGGGCTTCCATTAGCTGTGATAACCACAGACTAATTTCACCGCTGAACGAGGGCTGTAAGATAATTAGGTAAAGTGCATGCCAGAATGTCAGTGCATATTTTTTTCCAAATTAATACAGCCTCATCAAATAGGTTATATTAAAAACAGACACTATATGATACAAGATTATTGATTGGCTTAATTAATTAGAATCAACAGGCAGAGTTAGGGCCTGTATTAACCTTGGCAGCAGTTGGGGATTTGGGAAAGGTAACTGAGCAAGAACTACCTGCCAGGGAATAAATCTGTGCTTACAGAATAGCTTCGAAAATGAAGTCTGGCTGTTCACTGATGCAGCTGCTCTGATCTCTACATGGGTCTTTCTCCCAAAGGATCTACACTGGGAGGACCCACAAGGGTAGTAAGGTAGGGGACCTGTCCATGGAGAGACAGATGTATGGTTCAAAACCACAAGATCCACTAATGGAGATAATCAATAAAATACAAAACTCCAATATTTTCTGGTTCCACTAGCAGAAGGAAGTCCAGACATAAAAACTTAGGGACATAGTGATAACGTACAAAAATGTAGACTTGGAAGTGAGTGACCTTGTCCAAACTGTTAAACGATACAGTGATCTTTTCTATAGCGTTCCTGATAAGGTGGGTGGGTTATCTAGTCCCAGTGAACTGAAAAGTCCTGCATTTCATTGTGGAGATTTTGAGGGTTCTTTCTTCCTAGATCAAGAAACATTTGCTCTGGTTAAATGATATTTTGGGAAATGTCCAGTTATTTTAATTGCATTCATTTCTGGGTTGCCAGATATAGCAAATAAAGATAGGAGATGTCTAGTTAAATTTGAATTTCAGATAAATATGTAGTCTTTAGGACATACTTATTACTAAAAAATTGTTTTTTGAAATTCAAATTTCTCTACTTTTCTTACAACCACTGGTTGTTTTAATTCACTTTATTTTTAAGTAGAATAGTGAGGAAGGAGGCCAGAATGTTTTTTAAAAATCAAACTACCTGTACCTAGCATCTTTTCAATTACCTGTTGAGAATATAAAAATAAATATGATTCATTTTCTGCTCTCAAAAGGTTCAATGTATACTCTAAGAGGCAGAGTTCAAAGAGTATCGTTCTATAATTATTTAATATGTGCTATATTAGTAATATATCTGAGATAAAATAAGGTCACAAAGGAAGGAGTAACACCAAAATAGTTTTACTAAGTATTACTGTCCCAACTAAAATATAAGTCTCTACATTAAACATTAAAATTGATTAATCTGTGGACGGTGATGATATTTTCCTTCACTAATTTTTTTCTCTCTGGGTCTCCAATAACTCGTTCAGGCTTGTGATATTATCCCAGAGGTTGGAGGCTGTGTTTGTTTGTTTGTAATTTTAGGCGACCTCTCAGATTGCAAGGATCTTGTCAATTTACAATCTCTTATTTTTTAAAATTTTTTACGTCTACAGCACCTGGTCTTCCTAGGTGGTCTCCTATCCAAGCACTAACCAGGCCCGACACTGCTTAGCTTCCGAGATCAGACGGGATTTGGCTTGTTCAGGGTGGCATGGCTGTAGTGTGTTTGTTTGTTTTTTCAATCTTTTTCTTTCTGTTCTTCGGATGTTTGCTATTAATTGTTCTGTCTTCAGTTTCCCTAGTCTTTCCTGGTTTTATGTCCATTCTGATATTGAGCCCACTGGGTTAATTTTTTCTATTTTAACTTATTATGTTTTTTAGTTCTGAATTATTTTTTGGTTCTTTTGGTTGGTTTAAAGTTTGCTTCTGAGAACTTTTATTCCTTAATTTTAATAATGTTCATCTTTTCTCCATGGAGGATTGTTATAATTGCTACTTTAACATTTTTGTCTGATATTCCAACACCTGCATCATCTCAGGCTTGTTATCTATAGATTATCTATTCTCTTGAGCAACAGTTCCCAATCTCTTTGTACCAGGGACCAGTGCTCCTAAGAAAATCTAATGCCTGATGATCTGAGGTGGAGCTGAAGCAGAGATTCTAGTGTTGGGGAGTGGCTGCAAATACAGATGAAGCTTTGCTTACTCTCCCATGCTAACCTTCTGCTGTGTAGCCCAGTTCCTAACAGGCCACCTACCAGTACTGGACAATGCGGGCACTAGGGATCTCTGCTCTTGAGTACTGGTCAAATAATTTTGGTTATCTGTTTTTTGAATAATTTTGGATTGTGTCCTGGGTGATTTTAATAAGATGTTGACAGACTATGGGTCTCATTAAATCCTCTGCAAAATGTTATTATATTTTTAAGCAAGCAATTCTAGTTGGGTTCAGACCACAAGTTCTAATTCTCCTGAAGGTGGTTTCAATGTCAGTTCAGTTTTCAAGCCTTCTCTATACTTCTTTAGATCCGCCTGGCATATGCATCTCTGGGGGTTAGTGGGTAGTAGTTTATATGGTGGTTCACTTCTTGAAGCCCTTATGGTGTCTTTGGGTCTATAATGTATGTGCACAGCTTAGAGGTAAGCCCAGGATTCATGTCTTCATACATACACAAAATCAGAGGAATTTCCTTCTCCAGCTCACTTCTCTCTGGGATTTCTTCTGTATACTCTGGCTCTCAGGGGTCTCTTTCTCAGTACCTCTGAAAGATTTATTTTTCTCAGACATTTAGCATTCTCTGCTTTTATGAAGTTCTACATAACTAGAACTTCCTGCTTTGCAAGCCATCATTTAAAATTTGATTTTAGTCCTTAATATACCTGTGATTTTATTTTATTTTATTTTTTTTACTTTGTACAATCCTCAAGTAATGCATTCTGTACAGATTTTTTAGTTGTAATCAGTGGGAAAAGGAACCTGTATTGGCTTCTCCATCTTAGTTGGCATCAGAAGTCCTGATATTTTATTTTCCCACAAGTGTTTATTTTCTAAATCTTCTAGCATGAACAAATACTTTTAGTAAGGGTAAAGGTGTTTTCTTTTTAAATGGGAAGGAATAATTATCGTGAGAGATACCATAATTCTTGGCTAAACATTGTTATGATACAATTGTTTTTCAGTGATCAGATACTTATACATAAAAGTGACAAATGATAACCTGTTTGGTGCAGATATGAAACAATGGGTAGTAACAGTGACATGCAAACTGGGAGTCTTTTTCATAGTCAATATGACTATCCTGATAAATTTAAAATGTGCATTTTCTTTGATCTGGAAGTCCAAATTTCAAGAATTCTATGGAAACATACAAACCTATCAAGCAAATAAATGTAGTTCTTTGTAGCATTATTATATATGTAAAAGTTGGAAAGAACTTAAACCTTCATCAACATGACAATAGTTAATTGTAGTATCTCCAAGCAAAAAAATCCTTTGCAGCCTCTAAAAAGAACATGACATTTATATTTATTTACAAAAAAAAAAAACTATAACGTTTGAGGGAATGAATATGTTACAGAAGATTATACATATAGAAAATCTCATTTATGTTTGTATATGTGATAAAAAGCAAGGCATTAAATCACTTTACAAGAATACACATGAAACTTGTGAGAATAATTTTCTCTGGATTTTGGGCAGTGTGGATGGTATTTCATTGTCTCTTTCACTTGAGGTTTTTAGACATTAATAAATGTTAATGTAGTTTTTTGAAATTGAAAAATATTTTATAAATATTCCTGGCAAGGGATTTTAGACTATTCGAGAAGTTTAGATTTTAGTTTTCTCTATAATTAATAAATAATCTCTGCTAAGCTTGGCAGGAATATGACTTAGATTCAGGTTGCTATCCTTGGTATGCGGTAGGGCTACACTAGAGAACCAATTAGAAAGAAATTTTATTTACCATTAAGAAAAGCTTCATGTGATGTGAAAGAGGTCAGAGGTACACTGACTTTGAGACAATGAACAACTGGGTTCGTTCTCAAATATTTGCTTTATAGTATATTTAAAGGTTCAATTACAGAGCAAACAAAGGCCAGATGACTGGTGCTGGGTACCTGATGGAAATAAGGAGGTGGGTTTATATGCAACTGATCCCCACTTGCTGGGTTGACAGTATCAGCAGAGTCTTACTAAATACCAGGTCTTTGACTCAAGACCTTTTCAGAGTCATGAAGTGATGGGGTTGGTAGATCAAAGTTCAAGGCTAAAGAGAGCCTTTGGGAGAGTCCTACTGAATTCTAGTATACTGAGTGTCCATACACCTCACAGTGGCACTTAGTGACCTATTTCTCAAATGATTTACAAAATTATTTCATGCATTTAAGACTCATTTCTAGACTGTATGTTTATTGAAGGGGTAACTATTTACTATATTTTTCTTGAGCATTGATACTACTTGATATTTTTTCAATGACAAACTTTATTTTGTTTATTATTCCTTACCTCCACTACAGTATTGGCTCCATGATAGACATTTCTTCTCTTGTTCTTTGCTATAGGCCCAGTATTGAAATGGTGCTCCACCCAGACTGGAGACTAAATAAATGTTATTGATTAAAGAATGATAAATGAGGGCTAGACAAGGGATTTCTACTTTTTCTCCCTCTTTCCTCCTATGCTCTTCCCACTTCAATTTCCTCTATTTCAGTGTCTAGCACAGTGTTAGGACATTGACATCAATCAAATGGAGGATTTGAAAAATAAGAGAAAATTTTAAAGTTCTCTTTCCATCTATCTTTGAAGCATTCTTTACTTGGCTAAGATTCTCCATTGTTGACAACATGTGTAGAGTGGATTTTGAAACTGGGTTACCACAATGTTTATTTTCCTACTTGAAACTTTACTCATTTTTTTCTCCAAACATGGACAATTAATACATTTCAACTTGTCCCATTCTAAATTCAATTAATCCCTCACATTACTATTTTCATTGCTTCTCAAATGAATAGTTTATTTCACATCTTAACATACCTGAAATGTGAATGTCTCTTACTATCAGTGACATCTTAGCAGTGTGTTATAGTTTAATTTGTAGTGTTTGACATAGTATACAAACAATGGGTCTGAAATTTTGTGAAATATGGTATTTGGATTTCTCACTCTTTGATTTCAACATTTGAGCGAATTAAATGAAAATTAATGTTGTAGAAAGAGGACTTGAGTAGTGAACAAAAGAACTGAATTTAGTTCTGCTAATTATGTATGTGACAATGGGAAGGAACTTTGCCCCTCAGGGAGGTCTCTCTCTGTTCTTTAAAATGACATCAAAAGGGAGTATTAGTCTCATATTTTAGTGAGGGATTCTTGCTTTGTTAAAAACAAACAAACAAAAACATAACTTAAGGGTGAAAGTGATCATTAAGAATTATGAGTACCGTGGAAACCAAGGGCAGGAGTTTTATCTTATGAATTACTAATACCTGGAATGGAAAATGGTCAGGATCTGAGGAAGCTAGTTGATTTTTTTCTGTTTTCCTAGCCCTCTCTTATTCCACATGTATTCTCTTCTTAAGTTTTCTTTGTTCTTTTTCTTCAATACTATAGACTCCTTTCCCTGCTTGGTATGCATATGATCAAAGATGCCTTCTTTAGCTTCTAGTTTAAGTCTGGAGGCTAATTAACATGTTTTCGTGCAAGTCTAGTTCGATTCTCCCATCATGGTTCAGGAATCCAATCTTCTGACCAAGTAGGGAAGAGTCATTTATAACAAACATGACTGAGAAGTCCACTCCAGTGCTTGGTGGAGGTTAATTCTCAGACAAGAGGGAATAAAAGCTAGGCAGTCTCTATAGTAGCTGGATTCCATAGCAGCGACATAATCTCTATGGTCTCTTCTAGCTGAAAGAAAGGGAAGGGGAGGAATTATGTTTTTAATGTAATTGACAGGTTTTTTTGCTAAAGAATGGTCTTGGTGAGAGATTTCAGGAAGTAAATAGCTTTTTCTTAATATTGTTTTAGTAACGAAAATCTAGAGAGATCTTTAAAAAGCATAATATCATAACTTATTTTCCAGTTGAATAGTTAGTAATTATTTCTCATTGCGAGACATTGTTCTATCATCAGAAAGACAGCGGCACTTGAAATCATCTTTCTGTAGAGTTTGTGTTTATTCTCTGTTTCCATTGAATGAAACATTAATCTTATTGATGGTTATATTTGCAGGTGTGTGTGTGTGTGTGTGTGTGTGTGTGTGTGTGTGTGTGTGTGTGTGTGTGTTTGAGGCGGGAAGAGAAGAGGCTAGAACCAAAGAGCTTGAGTATATATTACTTTTCTACCCACAACAATATTTTCATTAGATACTTGAGGAAAACCACGCTCTAGGCTTATTCTTTTAAGATGGTAAATTTCTCATATTTAGGGAAAGCAGACAAACCAAGGTCGCTGAAAGTTGGGACAACCTGGGACCACTGTTCACTGCAATGGGGAAAAGGCCTAAGATAGCCTAGTTTCCTTGGAAAGAAAACCACTACTTGAACTATACTTCGTACTAGATTATTTTTATGTAGTAGCTCTAAAACTCATAACAGTTTAACAAACTATTATTATTCCCAATTCTTTGAAGAGAAAACTGAGGTACAGAAAGATGGATACCTTGACCGAGGTGGCACAGCTAGCCTGCGATGGAGCTGGGTTTGAACATGGGCATGTCTCGATTCCAGAGCCTGTGCTTTCACCATGTCTCCCCACTTACTCTTTTAGCACAGGGGCTCTAGTTTTAGCATTTGTAAAAGTTCTCTGAGATCGTAGGCAAGGCCCTCTGCATGTCCATGCTTCATTTTCATCAGGCGCAATGTCTATCAAAAATTATTTGTTGATTTGAATTGGATGTTCATCTACATACAGGGTCATTTTGAAGGTTGTTGTGGATACTACATTTATAGAGCAAAGGTTTTAAGAGTTGGGGCTGGCTGGTCCAACTGCATGACTCTGGGCTTATTTAATTTCCTTAAACCTTGGCTTTCTCAATGATAAAACAACAGATAATAAGAAACTAAATTATTGGATTATTATGAGGATTAGAAAACAATTATTTTTATTTTACTTTATTTTTTTTAAAGAAGAATTTCACTTTCTTTTTTCTTTTTCTAAATTAATTTATTTTTATTATGGTAACATGGGTTAACGAAATCCATTAAGTTTCAGGTGTATAATTCAACAGTAAGGCATATATATATTGCATTGTGTGTTCACCACCCACAGGAGAAAACATTTAAAAATATGTATCAGGAAGCCTGGCACATAGCAATTACTCCAAATATTTCAACTATTCACTATTACAAAGAAAAGTTTAGATGGGAAAGAACCTGAAAACTTTGACCGTTGAAAAAACAGGACTTTGGACTTTTTTTCAGTCCTTATTCTGGTGTGCAGTATCCGATTTTAGGGTCTTTGGGACACACAAAACTCACATTTCTCTGTGGCAACTTCTGATTCCAAGCTTGTAAACAGCCTAAAAGCAAAAAGGTAAGAATTTAGGACACCATTAGAAACCATGTAGAAACTTTCTAGGATATAACACATACGTTTAATTTTCTGTTTTTTTTCTTTTTTTTTTTTAACCTATATGCAGTTTTGTAACATTGAATTTTGATGACTTCCTTTAATTGAGAATTAAAAATCTGAAAATTTGTTTAAGCCAAGAAGAAAACAATAGAGAGAAAATTAGCAATAACTTTATTATAATGAGCAAATTTTGAAAAATTCGGTGTCTGTCTATGTATGTATTTGCTTAGGATCTACATCTACTGATATCTTTTAATGTAGAAGAATGACTAGTTTTCCTCTAACATGCTACAATTTGTGAAGAAGTAAGCACTTTGTCACCTTTAATCGATTTTTCATAAAACATGTAATAGAAGAGATTAGTCTACTCTGTTGTATAATTATATTAACTGCATTAGAATTCATCTTAGATTTGGGAGTTTTATTCTGTGGAATTCTGGGATACCTTTTGATAGTTAGCTTTTAATTTTTGTTTTTGTAACCTAGTATTTGTTACTGCTACCCATTGGTAGATACCAATCTTCAAGGCCTAGCTAATGCCCCTTCATAGAATTGAATTTTACTTCTCTTTGTCCAGATGAAATTTTCTTTTAAAAACAGGCACATTTTTAGAGGAATATTCAAGAACTGCTGATAGTTTGTGAAGAGTCCTGCTGGGCAAAAATTAACCTTTTCCTTTATTACAAGTCCAAAAGAATGAAACCATAGGACAATTAGAATGAAAGAGCTTATCAGACTCTGCTGGAGCTATAAAAAAAAAAAAAGTCCACACATGCAGATGTAATATATTTTTTAATCTTGTGTATTTAATATCAATATAGAATATCGTAAGACTCTTACCTTTCATTTCACCTGTGGACAGTGGACAAATGCTCTGGACTGAAATATTTCAAAGTGAAAGGTTGTGTGGTTTAAATATTATGGATAAATCATATTTCTGATCTGCTGTTTGAAGACTCAGATGATAGCATTTTTGAAACATTTCTTTTCAGTCTGAGAGCTGAAGGTGGAGCCCTTGTGCCATGTCCCGGAAGCGTCCTCAGCATCAACTCTTCCTAACTTGTTTATGCAGTTTTAGAAAGGGCACAGTAAAGCAACAATATTTTGACTGGTTTTAACTCCTAGATTGCCACTTTGAGTAGTTTGTGGAGAAGACTGAACTAATGAGATTTCATAGGACGTGGAAAAATCAGCCAAAAGCCTTGTGGAGGTTTGGAGTTTGAGGTTTGTGCAGTGACTGTGGTTTTGATGATTTCTGGAGATAAAAGGAAACTGTCCCTGTTCATCCACATCTTTATAGGGTGTTCCTCAGGAAATATTCCTGAAGGCCTTGGTTTTACCATTTGCAAAATGAATGACTTCTATTACCTGTTTTATGTGCTCCTTTTCCCTTATGACATTTTGTAGTTTCAAGGTGTTTTTAAAATATTTCTCATCCAGATCAGTTTGCCTTTTAAAGAAATATAACTGCCCTAGTATGAAGGCAAGGAAAGAAGAGAGGTAAAAAGGCAATAAATACCTGTCAAAACCCTATACTGTGCCCAGAACTTCATAAATGTTGTCTTATTTTTTTTTTTCTAACGAACTCTGTGAAATAACACTTTTTTACAGATGGAGATGCACAGTCTCAGTAACAATAAGTCATTTATGAAAGACACATACTTAAGTGACATCTGATTTTTGGACCTCTCTATTCTTTTCCAAATTGGGGCTTATTTTTACTTTAATTGAAGCTTTGTAAATACCTGCAACAGAAAATATGGAAAGTAGTCTCTTTTTTTGAAGTGAATACAGAGAGTTTAAATTAAAAATGCATAGCATGAACTTAAATTATGTGGAAATATTTTTCACCTACTAGGATGGCAAAAATAATTAGCACATTATTTTGAAAAGGTGTCACAGAAGAGACATTCCATTGAGATGGCTGGACTTTTTCTATAATTCACATATTTGAGAGATATTCAGTCATTATAATATTAGTTGTAAGTATCTTTGACTAGTTTGTCTTTTATCAAGTTTGCTTTTTAGATATTGTGTCACAGTCGTATCTTTCTCAGTTTGAGGTTCTAAAAGGATTTGTAAATGGTCTCTTTATCACTTTTAGGTTGAATAAAATCTTTCATCTATTTTGGATTTATTTAGGTATACGATATATCTCATTTTCCAAATGGCTATTCATTTGTCCTTATTACACAAAGCCATCTTTTCCTTATGGATTTAAGATGCTCTTTTAACATATACTCATTTTTTTTGTGTGTACACTTTCGAGTCCCTTTTCTCACTTTCTGTTCTAATCTTTTAATTATCTCTTCATGTGCTGCTCCCACACTATTTTAGTTGTGGTTTTGTATCATTTTTAAATGCCTCTTTGGGGCAGTCCCTTTTAACTCTGATTTTTTTTTTCTTAGATTGTTTTTTTTTTCTAGCTAGTCTTGCTTGTTGATTGTTCCACATAACTTTTAAAGTTAAGATTGCCCTACATTTATGTTAATTCAAGGAGAAATGTAACGTTTCTATGGTGTCTAATTTTCCTTTCTTAAAATACTTTTGCTTTTATTTGTTTATATTTTTAGATCTCTCAAGAGCATTTAAACTTTTCTTTATTTGAATTTGGTGAATTTCTCATGATGTTTATTCTTAGATATTTAATATTTTTATTGCTATGAATTTTACAGTACTTTATTCTATTATTTTCCCCAAGTGGTTATTGTTTATAATTATGAAAGCTACCAATTGTTTATATAAATTTTATTAAAGCCTACATTTTTGTGTTTTTTGGTAAAAGTTGAAATATTGGATTCTTCTGGTATATAATTAAATCATCTTTGAATATTTAACAACTTTACATATTATTTACATATTTAGAGTAGTTTCCAATAAGTGAATTGAGAAAGAACATCTATTTTTTTAAATATAATTATCTGAGATTCTACCACCTCTGTATTTCTGAATCCAACCCAATTAGTCATTATTTTTAATTATTTTAATGTACTGCTGGATTCATTTTGTTAATGATTTTTTATTCTCACAATGAAACTGATTTATAATTTTCTTTTTTATTATACTCTTATTGGGTTTTATATCAAAATGATTATTGCTTCATAAAATGAATTGTGAAGTTTTTCATCTTTTTCTGTGGTCTGAAACTGTTTATAACAAGGGAACTATCTGTTTCTTGAAGGTTTGGGAAGTTGTGTCCATAAACATGAGGGCTTCATTAATGATAGTTTCAAATTTTTTGCCTGATAATTAGTCTATTAAAGTTTCTTCTTGATTTAAGACTCAATTTGCATAATGTATGTTCTATTAGAACAGTCTATTTTATTTAGAGTTGTGGATTTACTGTCATGAGGCTGTACCAAATATTCTCTGATAACTTTTTTGATGATAGTTTATCACCATTTTTCACTCTTAATGAATTAACTGATCGAGGCAATGATTATCAATAGCTGGTATATCACAAAAGAGAGAATCAGGTCTTGATGGAAGTACACACTGTCACCTATGAAGTAAATTGTCATCAAATAGTGGAACTTGAATACTATGAAGCTTCCAGATCTGACTGCTAGCAAATGAAGAGTACAAAGGTACATATTAAATGACACTGCAGGATGTAATCAACAAAGCTTGTGGGCAAATGACAGGACAAAAGACAATTTCTTCAACAAAAATATTGCAGGGAAAGAGATAAAAAGAAAAGAAAAATGTGCATTAAAAGAAACAGAAAAGATATCAGCTAATACCAATGTGTGGACCTTATTTGGATTCAGGTTCAAAACAAACTATAAAAATATGTAAGATGACTGGAAAATATGAAAATTGAAATACGAATACTAAAAATACGATGATATAGTAGTTCTCTTTAAAAAGAAATATTACCTTATAGTGATATATACTGAATATTTATAGATGAAATCATTTGATGTTTGAGATTTGCTTCAGAATCATCTTGTCTGGGGGAAATGAATAAGGGATAGAGATGAAACAAAATTAGCTATGAATTAATAATTCTGAAGCTAACTAATGAGTGCACTGAGATTTATTATTCTATTTTTTAAATTTTTTATATATATTAAAATAGAAATTTTCCTAAAACCTCCAAAATATTTGTATTTTTAGTTGTGTTCCCCCTTTCATAACTAATATTGGTTATTAAAATAATTTTCATACTTTTTCTTGATAAAACTTTCCAAAAGGTTGTCTATTCTATTAGTCTTTCTGAAGAACAAGCCGTTGTGTTTTATTAGTCTGCATCTTTAAATTTTGTTTTATATTCTAATTATTATTTTTTGATTCATCCTATTCTCCTCCTTTATTCAGCTAATTCCAGCTGTACCCCAGATGCTGCCTGGGATGGGAGTGAGGTTTGGATCTTTTTTCTGAAGCACTTCAGTTCATAGCAGTAGACTTACCACTCTCTCCTAGAAGGCTGTGAGGATTAATCTCTTCATACCACACATCTCTGTTTACCTCAGTCACCTTCAGAAGACAAAATTTTCCTGAACATTCATTATCACTCCCATTTTTGTGCTGCCCTATATACTGCCACCTCCATGTTCCTCTGCTGTATCCTCTGGGACCTACATTGTTGATAAGTAAACTGCCCTGTCTTCCCCTGTCTGCATCATGTTCTCTTCTTATTGTAAATGAAATGTAAGTGTCAACACTCTTAAAACTGGTGTTCTTCTCTTCCTTCATGCTCCATGTACCTTAAGAGCAGATGCTACAGTAGGTATCCTCCTTATTAGTTGGCCAATCATTTATCTTCTTTTCTGAAGTTTCTGTTCAGAACTTTTGCTCAGTTTCTAATTGGGTTATTTGTATTTTTATTATTAAATTGGAGGTATTCTTTATATAATCTGGATAACACTCTTTTGTCATATGTGTTTTGCAGAAAATTCTGCCTTGCCTACTCACTTTCTAAATAGTATCTTTTGATGAACAAAAGTTTAAAATTTGATGAAATTTAATATATTAAACTTTAATGCTTATTAATTTCTGTGACTTTCCCAAGAAACATTTGTCTACCCAAAGTCATGAAGATCTTTCTATATGTCTCTTAAAAGCTTTATGGTTTTAGCTTTTATTTTAGCTATGTTATTCACCTTGAATTAATTCCTGTCTATGGTATTAGGTAGGGGTCATAGTTTATTTTTTCCTGTGTGGATAGGCAGCTGTTCCATCACCATTTGTTGAAAACATTTTCAATTCTACATCATATTATTTTAGTGTTTTTGTTAAGTATTAAATAATCATGGATTTTTTTTTCTATCACCACCATAGCTTGGTTATTTCACCTTATAATAAGTAAGTTCTGAAGTTGAGTGGTCAAAATCCTCTAGCTTTGCTCTTTTTATTTTAAAATTGATATAGTTAGTCTAGGTCATTGTACTTTCATATAAATTATATAATATCAATTTCTACAAAAAACCCCCGTGAAATTTTACCAGGGGTTGCATTAAACCTGTAAATCATGAGCAATCTGTCTGTCTGTCTATCTACTACCTACCTACCCACCCATCTATCATCTATTTAGCACTCTCTCTTCAAATCTTTTCATTTAAAAAAAATTCCTTCAATAATTCTTTATCATTTTTAGCTTGCAGACATCAATGTTGTTCTATTAAAATCATTTCTAATTATATTATGATTTCTAATTTTCTAATTTATTTTTGATGCTATTATAAATTGAATTTTATAAGTGGTAGCGAGATTTGGCATTTTTGTCTTATTATAGTGAAAAAGTGCTCAATAATTCACAATTATATATGATGTCAGTTATTGTTTTTTTTGGAGATTCCCTATAATCAGGTAAAGGAGGTTCTCTTTCTATTTGACAAGGGTTTTAATCGTGAATAGGTATTATTGTGTCAAATGATTTTTTTTCATCTATTGAGATTATCGTATGGATTTTCACTTTTACTCTGAACATGGTAAATTATATATGTTGATTTTCAAATGTCAAAACAACCTTGCATATCTTGGTAATCCTGTTTGTAAATGATGTATTATTTCTCTTACATATTACTGAAAGCAATTTGATATTTAAAAAATGATTTATATATGTATATATGTTTTGAGAGATGTCAATTTGTGCTTTTTGTCATATTTTTATCAGGTTTTGCTATTAACATTATGTTGGTCTCATAAAACAAGTTGAGAAATGTTTCCATCTTATTTTATTTTATGATAGAGTTAGTGTGAGATTTCTTTTTTCTTTTGTTTCCCCCATAAATGTGTGACAGACTGCATCAATGAAATTATGGGCCTAGAAATTGGGATGATGTTTACTAATTCAGTTATTTAATAGGACTATTCATATTTTCTGTTTCATCTTGCTTTAGTCATAAATTGTCATTTTAAGGAACTTTATTCTTTTTATCTCAGTTGTTAAATTTGTTGGCATATACTTGTTCATAGTATTCTTCTATTATCTTTTTAATTTTAGTTTTAAAGTTCATCTGTACCCAGAATTTAAAATAATTTTAACAAGACAGCTTCTTTCTGTGTTTTTTATTTTTTTTTTGTTTGAGTAAACTTTTAATTTTAATATACTTTTAAATTTACAGAGAAATTGCAAAGATATTACAATGAGTTTCCGTGTACCTTCACAAGTTTTTCCTATTACAGTGTCCCTTGGTATCTGTTAGAGATTGCTTCCAGGACCCTTCCCCTACAGATACTAAAATTTGAGAATGCTCAGGTATCTTTTATAAAAGGGCATATTTGCATATAACCTACACATATACTCCTGTAAACTTTAAGTCATTTCTAGGTTACCTATAATTCCTAATACAATGTAAATGCTATGAATATAGTTGTACTATATTGTTTAGGAAATGACAGGAAGAAAAAGTTTGTACATGCTCAGTGTATATGCAACTACTGTAGGCCTAACCATATAGTACACTTCAGTGACAATGCAACATTTTTTTTTTTTCAAATATTTTCAATCTGCATTGGTTGAATCTGTGGATGTGGAACTCGTGGACTTGAGGATATGGAGGACTGACTGTATTTGCATCATACATTACAATGGTACATTTATCACAAGTAAAGAAAAAACTTCAGTACATTACTATTAACTAGCCTCCATATTGTATTTAAATTTTACTCATTTTCCATATTATCTTTTTTCAGTTTCATGATCATCCAGGGAACCACATTATATGTCTCCTTAATCTCCTCTGGTCTATGACAGGTTTTCAGACTTTCCTTTCATTCATTCATTCATTTATTTATGACTTTAAAGGTTTGAGATCAACTTTTTTTTAACAGAATGTTTCTCAGTTTGGGTTTATTAGTTTTTTTTTTTATGATTAGCATATCATTGTAGAAAGATCACAGAGGCCAAGAGATATTCTCATCACATCAAGATAACATACTGTCAACAACTGATGGTGTTGACCTTGATCACCTGGCCAAGAAAATGCTTGTCAGAGTCTCTACTGTAAAGTTACTTTTTTCCTTCATTTCATATTCTTATGCTCGGGAAGCGAGTCACTAAGCTCAGCTCACACTCATGAGTGAGGAGTTAATAAGCTCCACCCCCTTCAGGGGGCAGTAGCTACACAAATTATTTTGAATTCTTTTGGATGGAAGTTCTGTTTCTTTTATGGAAGGTTTTTTATTTTTTCTATACTGTAAAAAATTTTAATTTCCATTTGTGTTATATTGTCATCAAGTAATGTGGTCAAATGGTCTCACTTCTTGCCTCCCTGTCTCTCTCCCTATCTCCAGTGCAATCTAGAAGTTCAGTTATACTAGTGAGCAGATTTTCTCTGATCAATTTTGTGGGTTGATTTGTGAGAACTTGTTGCCATATTGTTTCAAGGGTAATTTTTTAGTATGTGTCTATGGAGGGACATCCATAGTTCTGAATTCCAATATGAAGTTATAAGTATTCATAGAAAATAGTATCACAATGTCTCTTACTCATAAAATATTCTGAAATAGGTATATCGAGTATTCATGATGTTTAAAACATTTATTAAGTTTGCAGATTTTCGTGATCATACAGTTTTTGGTGTGGGTGGAAGCGAGTAATTCTAATTTTGAATCATAGTATAACAATGAAGACTTTTAAAGAGAAGGAATAAGAATAGTATGTGCTATTTTGGCTTTGAACAAAAATATCCAGTGAACTCTGTCTGCTGCTTTCACAAAGGCACCTGGTGAAAAACACCTGCTACTCACTTTTTTGTCATTAAAGAACTTGATGTCAGGAAATAAAAACCCTCCAAGGCCATGTTATGAAAAGAAAGGGTATGAAATCTCTTATAGTTAGAATGCTTGTATAGATTTTGAGATGATGGCTTATATCAACTGTGCTTCTCAGGATAATAATGGTGTAGATATTTTTAATGAAATTGGACATGAAGTATTCTTTCATATGAACTTTTTACCACTCTTCAGAAAGAATCGTATTAATATTTTGTTACACTTTCAAAATATTTTTCATGCCTAAACACAGGAATATATAGACTTTTATAATGTTATAATCATATCAAACATATTTTGGAACATTTAAATATGAACATTTTCTCATTTTATTAAATATTCTTCTGCATATTCATTTTGTTAATGTAATATTTTGTGATTTCATATTCTGTAATCACATTTACACATATTAGACTGCTAATGTTTTCCTTTTCAAGGCAGTACATTGGACTAATTAAGTGTTTAGGTTTTGGAATAGGTTAAGTTTAGATTCTCATACTATTTCTTACTAGTTTCTAAGTAGCTGATCTGGGACCACTTTAATTCTCAGTTGCTATATCTGTAAAACAATATCTACTGTACCAAGATATTGAGGAAATTAAATATGTTTTAATGTTCTTAGCAATGTTTGGTATATGAAAGTATTCATTAAATGTTATTCGCCTGCCCCCAACTCCAACTGATGAAGAATTTATTTGCTCAGTTTAATTCTATACCTCTAGGTCATTTTGGAGGCATTTGGGTAGCAAGAATTGTCCTGAAAAGTTTTCATTGATACAATAACTCAAGTTGTGATGTTTTGAGGATGCAAATATTATAATTGTGTATTAGACACCATGATAGTTGCTATTTGATTTATTTAGAATAATATCTCACTGGGTAAATATAGGAAGAAGTTTGATTTTCTGTATATTTTAAATTTCATCAATTTTAATTTTGAGTTTTAACTTGGTAGTTTTTATAATATAGTAGTACATTGGTGTGTTGTATATGATTTGTAAATAAATAAAATTGTGTTGAGGATGCTTCATCAGAATTTCCTTACTGCTAGGGTATGAGACCAACATCTGTTTTGGAGACTATTGATCTGAAAGGTAGCTTTTTATTGTTTCTGTGATTTGGGATGGGCAAAGGAGTCATAAATCTCACTGCCTTTCAGAATCCTCACAATTCACTTAGGGTTGTTTCAACTTCATTGTGCATGAAGTTTCATCATTATCATGGTTTTCAATAACAGCAGAAGTATATTTTAATTTTTCTCATCCAAGTCTTTATTTCAAGATTGACTGAAATAGGGAACAAGATGAAGCACTTCTCTATGTCACTGATAGTACCTTTGAAAATGGAAAATAAAATACAAGTTTCTGCTCTCTTTTGAAAACCTAAACTAGATATTAGGGGACAACAGTGTCTAAATTAATGCTTCTCCTTGTTCCTTCCTTCAGTTCTCCCTTGAAATAATGATATCTAGAAGATTAAATAGAAATGTACCATAAGACTGTAAATGATATCAGAGTTCAAAAGTTGTTTAAAAGGAGTGGGGTGTATGTACGTGTGTGTGTGTGTGTGTGTGTGTGTGTGTGTGTGTGTGTGTGTGTGTGTACATGCACTCAGGTTTAAATAAGAGAACCAACATTCATTGAGTTCCTGGTGTCTGATGGGCTTTTTATATTAGACATTTATACCATCCATTTTTATTCCCATAAAAGCGAGATAAAGGAGAAAATAATTTCTTGCCCCTTTCATGGTAAAAAATTTTTAACAGGAAAAGATAAAGGCAAAAGTTTAGGTCCTATTGTATCCCACGTTGGCCCTTCCACCACTATACAGTCCTTAGGTATTGTGTGAGTACTTCCAGAAATTTCTGTGTATACAAGAGAGAAAAGATGTATCCACTCTTTTCACAAATGAGAATGATAATGTGCAAATGAGAATTATTGATATTATTATCTAACCTTTTTCTCACTTTTTAATTTAATTGGGATATTTTCCATATCATTATAGATTTACCTCATTCTTTCTAGAGGCTTCAAGGCATTCCATTGCATGGATTTACTATAATAAGTTGAGCTACTTCCTTATTCAACATTGTAGTATCTCAGTATGTATATTTGACCACTTTTCTGGGATGCATTTATAGAAATGGAATTACAGGTTCAGAATGCATGTGTGTTTAAAATTTAAGTCCACAAGAGTTCATTGATTTATCCTCCCACAGTGAGAAGTTTTTCTCTAAGAAGAACATCATGTTGTTTAAATTTTATGGGCAAAAAAATGCATTTAGTTTTTCTCTTACATTTTTCTTTTAAATAATGAGTGATATTGAGCATCTTAAAGAGGTCATTTTATAAAGGTTACCGAGGTTACAGCTTTTTTTCACTGTGTTGCATTCTAAACTGTTTCTATATTTGGAGTCACCAAAAGAGCCACAGTGGAGACTGCAAGGAGTATGGGTTTGAATGAACTTTGGCTCTTCCATCACACAGGCCAAGTACTGAGGAAACATCAAAAGCTTTACCCAGGTGACTCATCATCCAAATCCAGCTGAGGTAATAGAATAATTCACATTGCACAGCCTTTTGGCTATTTAGTCAGCTGTATGAGATCAATGGTGCACACTTCTCTGCAGGATTTTGCTTTGGGAAAGAGATTTATTGGCTAGACCTCACATTGCAATGCAGTCAGGGGCTTTGGGACCTGATTCCCTACACTCAGGAGCATAGAGAAAAATTATTTAACATCTTGGCCTCAGGTAGCAATATCTACTTCATGGAGTTGGATCAGCCATCCGATTCTATGGGGATACACTACTGTCCACTGCATTAACTATCCTTTATGTCATTTCATTATTTTCTGAGGCTTTACTTTGTATTAGATTGTGAAAAGCTTGCGGCAAGAGGAACCAAAGTGGAAATTTTAAGAGGCATGTGAAATAAAAACATGGCTACTCATGCATGTGGATTATTAGATGTCAAATGTATAACATAGCATTATATATCTAGTGTTACTTGGATTATCTTATGTGATATAATTATGATTTTAAAATGTATTACTTTTTAAAATGAAGTTCAGATAGCGTGACTAGTTTATATTCTCTAAACATTTTTTGTTTTACTCTTTTATCAGATTCCACTCTTAAAATTCACAGCGTGGTCTCTATAGAGAAGGAGCAGAGGCTCTGCACTGCTAAGCCTTTTACGTTTATGGGAATCCACATTTTCCCCCATTTTACTCTTAGACTGTCAGTATATTTTATAGTCTCCCACACATTTTTCTTCTCTCAAAGACATTTTCAAGTTTAATAACATACTTTTATAAAGTCAGATAATTTTCAGGTAATAAAATTCTGGAATCCAGCAAACTTTAAAAGAAATGCAAAGAATTAAAAAAAAAAAATCTCAATGCAGAGCCATATACCATGTCTATCTGAAAATTACAGCTACCCATTTGCTAGTTGCATTCTTATAGAATTGCTAATATTACCTACTTTTCAAAAGCATAAAATAAACTTGGTTTAAAGTAATTTTATTTACTTAATAAATAGGGCAGAATAAGGCATATATCGCTTTACATTGGATTAAAACTGAAAATATTTTATGGAAAATGGGACATTTCAAAGATTAATTTTAACAAGGAAGCCTTTTTTTATATAAGTAACTTATAACTTCACACTGTGTAATATCGGAGTTTTTCCTGAAAATTTATGTTTTTGAGAACTATGGATCTTATTGAAGATTTATTTAAAGATCTTAGCTTTCATTACGAGGGTACACAGGCCAAAATAAAATGTGTCTCATAATTATTTGTAGTACTTATAGTCTGGTCAAATGGAATCATCTACAAAAGTTGCTGTGAAAGAAAACTAAAAAAAAAAAAAACAAATTGCATGCAATTGTGGTAAAGAATAAGCTTTCGCTTATCAGTTGGAAAATACCTAAGACATACTTATTTTCTGTGCCTATGTAATCAATGGTGGATTAGTTATTTTTATTTTATATAAGAAAGAATATTTTAAAAATGCATTGAATTGATCTTTACCAAAGAGCGTAAGGGCATTGCATAATGTCTAATTTCTGCTTGAGAGAGACTTTATCATGGGCTAGAACCATTTTTATAGTCTATTCATGTATTCAGCCACTGTTTAGTGAAGCTATGTTCTTATGTGCTCCGCTAGGCTAACAGAGTTTGGGGAGGGCCATAGTAGTGGTAAAAAAGTTTGGAAAAGCACATTGCCTTAAGCATTTACAAGCTTGAGGATGGGAGAGTATAGAGAAATGATCATGTAAACAACAAATGATAATACAGAGAAGAATAAAAAGTAGCTATCAAAGGTAAAAATGATATAATAGCAATACTATTAGCATAGGGTTCACTGATTGCCCATCATTAGCTAAGGACTTGACTTCCCACAATTGGGTATTAGCTTATCTCTCCAACATCCTTTCCCCTCTCCTTTCCATCTCATGCTTACTGTACAGTTTATGTGCCAAGGATATTTTTCAGGATTTGTAACCTTCTCTCCTGTGTTATAGTAATTGGTTCATTTGAGCAGGTCCCAGCCAATTAGGAATTTATCTGCTCTGGGAGTAAGCTGGTTAATCACATTGGACAATGAGACATGAAAGATTTTACGAGAAGGTCTGGGATCATTCTCCTCCACTATTATGGGAGAGCTTTTTAAGTGATTGTTTTGTTCACTTCTTTGTTTTGGATGAGGAAGTCTATAACCTAGCCTCTCATAACTATGAGGGAGAGTCTTAAACTGAATCTGACACCTTAGAAGGCACAGCAGAAGGAAAGAGAAAGAAATAGGTCCTTGAACCTGTGACTGAACTACTGAATAAACCAAATCTGAAGCCTATATTTTCTCTGGACTTTGAGATAAGTGAGTCAATAAAAATACTTTTGCTTTTAATGCCATCCTGAATTTTTTTTTCTTTCTTTCAACCACTCTGAGTTATATCAAGGAATTTTTTCCCCCAATCTTTATAACAGCCTTATGAAATAAATGATATTATTGTCATCATTTTAAGGATGAAGAAAGTGAGGCCTAGAAAAGTTGGACCTCTTGCCCTGAGACCACAGAAATAATAAGTGGTAAAGGCAGGATTTTACCTATGAAGTTTAATCCAGACACCAAATCCCAAGTGCTATATTCTACTACCTTATGTGCTTTGGGGATGAAGAGAATATTATTTAGGTTCTAGAAAAGTTATTACAATGCCAGAAGCATTATATCTGGGTGTGCAGGTAAAACCAGTTAATATGAGATGTGACTGAAGCACCAGCTTTGAAGTAGAGGATATGAAGCAGCTGAGGCTAGGGTCTAGTACATGTATAGTGTCTTAGAGGGATGAGAAGATACTGGACCAGTAGGAAAGCTTGTGGGTCCCCAAGAGGCTACAAGACAAAGAGCAAGATCTGAAAAGGATGGCATTACTCGGGGGAGGAGGTTCAAAGGAGAGGAGAGTCTTTGAAAAGAAATGATGAAACAGTGGAGGAAACAGAAATATTGAAATTGAGACTGATCTACTTTTAGTTCCTAAGATGTTGGGAACTAAGTGGGACTAGGGATGGGTTAGGGAAAAAAAGGACGACATCACCAGGATCTTTGTACACTTAAGAGTTCAGTATTATCATTATCAGAGAAAAGGCAGGATTCAGTTTAGGAGAGAAGGTAGAGGAATTGATGCCAGACGGCTGAGTGAGGATGTGTATCTAAGAGTTCCAGGAAGCACAGTGAAGGATATTAGGGGAATTGAGGGGAGGAGGGGAAGATGTTTGAGCTGGGGAGAACAAACATGTGAAAGGGCTAGTAGTCTGGAAGCATGTGCATTTTGGCTGGTGGAACAAAATGAACAAAGCAGACAGTAGTGGGAAGGGAAGATGCTATTTCCAGATCAAACTCCTTCCCGGGTAGCATTTACATATATGGACTTCTTCACATTTCCTGTTGGAAGAGGGAACTGAGGTGGCTATGGAAACCTGACAAGCCTCACACAACATTAATATTCACAGACATATGGAGGCTGCAATCCTTTAACAACAATAACATCAACAGTGGCAACAGCAACAACCATAGTAATTTGTAACTGTCCCCTCTGGAGAAGCACAGAGCTGCATATATTATTTTTTAATAATCAGTCACAAATTAACTAATTGTTACAATCCTTAAACCTGTTTTCCCCTCTAGCTTGTCATTATCTGCAAATGTCAAAACAAGTAAAATAAATGGACTAGCTTTCCTCAGATGTTTGTTGATAATAATTGTTTCCCTAAAAAAATTAAAAATTGTATGAATCTGACATCATAAGCTCCTTCTTGGTTTTTAGTTTAAAATACCTTTTTTCTTCTTTTTTTTTCTGTATATCTAGTAGGGAATTTTAGACTCTGTCTTGCCCCTTTTCTGAATCATCAAATTCACTTGAAGAGCTGGTTGAAATTCACTGTAGGGTGCAATTAAAATAGCAAATATTCTGGTCCCTACCAAAGGGTCAGACGAAGGCCCCAAAATCTGCACTTTAAATCCTCTCCGTAAATGATTCTGATGCAAGGATCCTAGATAAGGCTGTGAAGAAAAGCTCAAGTCTTGGTGGCCTGAGGGCTAGAGCTCAGGATAGGGAAATGTCCATCTCTGTGCTGAAAGTAGTTTAAACCTTTGTTCTAACTCTCATTTCCTCTTCACTGCAAACCTTTGCCCCTTTCACTTTGGCTCCCTATTAAGACCAATTAGTGAGGAGCTAATCTTAGTCACAAGGTGAAGAAAGGGGACTACCATTAGACTGACAGCAGAGCAAAGACCAGGCAAAGAGTTAGAGTCTCAGAAACCTCTGATTTAATGCAGGGTGCTAATAGTAAAAGCACAAGACAGGATAAAGGAGTGGTGTCTGTCTACATTTGTGTGGTCCTTTGGGAGCACTGAGCTGGAAAAGTGGGACACTGTTATCTGTTTCATATTTACTTTTCCTTCTTGAAAGTTGACAAGGTAGGGTTGGGTGGAGACAAAGATTTTTTTTATTTGGTTGTTAACATTGTCTTGTCTGTATTTTGTGTTCCCCTGTGGACTATAGACACAGAGACTTGGTGAAATGATGGAGAGTTAAAGCATGCTCCAAGGTCTGTGTGTGCTGCCGTGTGTTCCATAAAAACTGTTACACATCCAGTGTTTTGTCATGATAGGAGTTTCTTGTTTTAGCATTATCATTGAGCAGGGATGCATGGGTAGGAGTAAATATTTTAACTGTTGTTTTGTTTTGGAGGAAGTCATTGAGAGGATGTGGCTGCCAGTTGACCCTCAAGCTGACCGAGGTGATCAGAGGCTTCTCACCCCTCACCTGACCTTGGAGTGTACATTTCCCCCACCATCTCTGTAGCTGGAGCTGTTTCAGGGTACACCTTTCAGAGGACAATGTGTTGTCGAGACCATCTGGACTATATATATGTGATTCAATCAGTTAAGGCCTCTATGTAAACTTTTAAGATTCTGGTAAGCAGATACTATGGCTTCCAGGATAAGCCTTTTTATGAATTCCCTTCCTTATTCAAATAGCCTGCCCATCTAGAGTGATCTATCTCTTTCTTTGGTCTCTCTTTGACCTCTTTGTGCAGTGGCCAGTTTTTGAACAAATAGCTTAAATCTGGGATTCTCAAAAGAGAATTTTTTGGAAATTCTTAATGTATTTCGTAATGTAACAATGCCAAAAGGCCTTAATTGTGTTGCTGTATATTTCAAACTGGTAGTTATGGGTCAAATTCATTCCTTTAAAATTTTTACTTCTCGGTAGCACTATATTAAAAAAAAAAGAGAGAGAATGTCATCAATATAAACATAATCAAAAATAAACAAGGCATTTCACTTAATAATCCATATTTCTGGCTTTTTTTGGCAAAATCCGAACACATAGCAAGAAGCAGGGAACAAATGCACCAACTTATCACAGCCCCTACCCATTTAAAAATTGTGCTTTCTGGCTATACAAGCAAACTCAGAAATCTCAAAACATGAACTTCTGTTTACTTATTCCCTTATCTTTTTTTTTAAAGTTATAAACTTTATAGTTAAAACTGAATCCTTGAAGTAAATTAGTAGATATTAAAGGTTTAATATTTAAAACCTGGTCTCCTGGTTTCTCTAAACTATTTAGGGTAAAATTCACTCTACTTTTATTATATTCTAGACTGGGATGAGCCAAAAGTCAGAAAAAGCTTTTTGCAGATTGGTATGGGACAATTTAATAAACCATCAGTCTTTATGGGCATACCCACATGGGATAATCTGGAAAACTGTTAAATCTTTTGGGAGTATTTACTGGAAAGCTTTAAACTAAAAGAATGGTCATACAACAATAAGAATAAACCCTTTCTATTGTAGGATGATTCAAATTTTCTAAAGTCAGTGGGTTATAATAATCTGTAGATAGAATGGATATTAGATGTCATAATAATTGAACATATAACAATTAGTAGGTGCTTTCCTATATATCAGGAAGTGTACTTTGTATGCCTTATTTCATTTCATTCTTTCAGCCACCCTTGCCCTATGTACTGTTAGTTCCCCCATTTTAATAAGGAATCTAAAAATTGGAGAGGTTAAGGAAGTTGTTCAAGGTCATATTAACTTGTTTAACACTGTCATGATGGAAGTATAAGTTGATGAGGTATCTTGCAAGGTCAAGTATAAGTAGCAATTTATTAGAAATTATTTTTGGCCATTGGATTACAAAGCTAAAAAATTCTCTGTTGTATAACCTTGCTGAATAAATGGTTGGTTTTCAGACTTTCCACGATTGAATCTGCCTACTGAGAAATCTTTTTTTCCTATTGCAAAGGTTTGTAATATGTGCAGACTTCAGAGCCTGGCTTGACTCTCTTGTAAGATGCTTATTTACAGAGCCATAGAAAATTAAGTGTTATTAAAGAAAAAAAAATAAGTGAAGTCTTATGTGAATAATCCTTGTGTGAGTTGCTGAGGTCGGGGCTAAAGCTTGTTAGTATTTTTCAGCTTTGGTAAAAGTTATGTCTGTGTCTGATGTAGCAACAGACAAGTAAAGATATAAAGAGAGAATGTACAGACAGAACAATAATTTGTCAGACAACTTATTCTAAGCATAAAAAAGGTAGTTCATTAAAGTAAATTATATAAAGTGTCCTGCATTTCATAAGAAAACTTCATTAAAGATAATAAGGTTTTGATTAGCTTCCCCTCTAAAGAGAATGTTCTGCAGGCAAAATGCAGGATGCCTCCTGGCTTTAGTTCATGCTGCTTTGGGGCCTGGTTGATGGGCACGAATCTATTCTTTTTAATGTAAAAATCCTAAAGGCTCTGAGGATTGTAAGGAACAGTATCCATGAATATGCTCAAGTTTCAAAATTTCTGAAACAGTAATATCACAAAAGGGTTTTTAGTAAGAGTAATAATAATAATAATTAATAGAAATAATAATAGTTTTCTCTGTTTTGCTTTAAGCTGTTACTGTAACCCTATAATAACAGCAATGGTTATAAGTCAAGTGGTGATTCTTATCTGGCGGGTGAGGAACATAAACATTAGAGAAGTAACTTGGACAAGTAACTCTGCTGCTGTGTGCAGAGATGGGATTAAACCCCAAGTCTGCCTAAATCTCCAGTCCCTTTCTCTAAATGATTATGCTATATTGTGCCTTCTTCTCTACAGTGGCTAAAATAAAACATAAATGAAATATTTACTTAAATATTTACCCTTTTTAAACAAAAGTTTGTTCTAATTTTCTAAGTCATAATTAAGCTGTCATGTATGTAGGAGATTACAAGTTAGAGAGAAAGTGTAGGCACAAACGAGAATTAAAAATATATATTTTGCATTAATAAGGATCTCAGTAGGAAAGAGGTGGAATATTCATTTGTATAATTTGAAAAGGGTTTAATAAATGAATTGTTATAAAAGTATAGCTTAGTGTTTTGTCTGCCCAGGCTTCCACAACAAATACCGTAGACTAGATGACTTAAACAACAGAATTTATTTTCTCGCAGTTCCCACAGGCTGGAAGTCTGGAGTTAGGTTGCTAGCACGGTCTAGTTGTGATGAGGGCTCTCTTCATGCTGTGCCCTCTTGTATGACTTGTAAGGGGTCACAATTCAGTCTCGAGCAGTTGGGGAAACCACAATGGATAGTGAAGGACCCTGGGGCAAGAAGCTTTGGGGAGTTACCATTCTTAGGCCTGGAAGATTCTCAATGGTGGATCCTAACTGGAAATCAGAGGGAAAGAGTTCTGTTGATGGAGTCCATAGATGTGTAGGGGAGGAAAATTTTTTTATTTTCTTTTAGGAGTTTTTAGTAGAGACCTCAGTAATAAGAGACAGATTAACAAGAGGAAAACAAATAGAAGTTTATCATGGATACCTTATGTATATATACGAGATACCCTGGGAAAAATGAAGAACTTCCTAACATGGCTTAGAATTCAGATTTAAATATCATCTTAATAGGGAGAGGGGAGGCAGGGTCAAGGCTTCTGAGGGGAGAGTAAATGATTTTTAGACAAACAGGCCTTTAAAAGAATAGTTGGGAGGGATGATAGTTTGTGACAGAGTTTGTCTGACTTCTGATTGTATTGACTTCTGATCTCTTCTGTGATGAAAGTCAGTCTTCCCTGGTTGATGAAACGACAGGGAGGGGATTTATGGCAGTTGAGTTCCCTTTGGAAGATTTGTCTTTAGGCTGATGAGGAAGTTCAGAGAAAGCCCGTCCTTGTATTTGCTGTTTTTCAAGTACTTACAGCTCAATATAATCAATATACCAAAGGGGCATATTTTGAGGTAATGTGTTCTGAACTCCTATAATCATATTTTGGGGTGACATATTTTGCTGCTCTTCCCATATCAACTTTTCAAGGCACAGGGCAGGGTGGAAAAGGAGGGACGATAGATGTGGAAGGGTGAGGGGAAGATATCAAAATGTATTTGTTGTGTACTTCGTCTTATAACTTACTACCTCACCTGAAATGGAATTTCATATTCATCTCTCTTTCCTCACAGTACTCTACCACATCATTGGTTGTTTCTTCCATATCACTTATTATAGTAGGAACTTACCTCTTTTTTTTTATTTCTATATTTTGTATCTGTGTGACTTCTTGTACGAATAAATTTCTAAGGACTTTCATTGTTGCTGTGATCACTGCATTAGTGGTCATCTTCTTTTCATTTAGGTATATGGAGAGATTGCATTTCCCTGCCCCTCATGGTTGGGTGGGCCTATATGGCTTGTTTTAACCAATGAGTTGTGAGAGAAGTGAGAGTCACTTTTAGGCAGAAATAGTCAATTCCTGTTGTAACACATTCTAGAGCTATTTTTACCCATTGTCAGAGTGACCAGCAACATTTGAGATGGTTGCTGCTCTGTCTGTCACATGGCACCAGGAATGACAAGGCCCCGTGATGGTAGTAGCCATGTGGTCTGAGGGAGAAAAAGACCTTAATTTTTATAAGTCAGTGAGATTTTGGCATTGTTTGTTAGCAGAAAATAGCATAGCCCTATTCTAACAGATCCTTAGTTGTGGAACAATTGTGTCCATTTTAATTTAAGCAGATTTGTGGAGACTGTGATTACCCAAGTAGCTAATTTACATAGTTTTGAAACTTTAGCTTGTCAATATGTCCTTGTTGTGACCTTAAAATTCATAAGTTTAATATTATAATCTATCCCACAGTAGAAGGATTTCTAAATATACCTCTCATTAATGCCAGTGTTCCTTTGCATATCGGAATGACATTCTAGCCCTTGAAATCATAAGTTTGAGTGAGAACGACACATGAAAGACAGATTGGAATCAGGCAGGCAGTCTCTCTTGGGAGGACAGGAACTAATTTGAGTTTTGAATTTATCCTTTTGATGTCCTATTATTCCTAACAATAGTAAGTAATTTTAAGATGGAGAATTGAAGCTGCCTAGGCCTGTTCTATTCTCTCATGTCTAGTCCACTCTTGTTATTCAAATGTGACTCTCATTCATTACTTTTTTTTTTTTTTTGGACAAATAGGTCTATAGACATGTGCGTTTCTTCATCCTGAATGTTAAGCAGTAAAAGAAAGATTCTTAGCACAGCAAATTTACAGAAAGTGTGAAATTTTTGAAGCTGAATGCATCAAAAGCCAATACCATGGTTTAATTGCCTATTTTACTTCATCTTGCTTTGAGGAAGGATATATAGATACACACACTCACACACACACACACACACACTTATATATTTATTTTATAGGTTTAAAAATAAACCAAACTAATAGAAATATTAGTCATTTTTTTTTTATTTAGGGAGGAGGTTATTTTGGGGACTGTTAACCTTTTTTTTTTATGGAGGAGGTTATTTTGGGGACTTAATAAAAACACAACATTTATCTGTCAGTTTTAATGTAAAACTTACAAGCCTACTGCCTATTCTAGGGAAAAGTAAGATCAGACATGTATATGGACTGATAATTTTTCTGTTTTGTCCAGTGTGTCCAAAGATCACTATTTAAGTATCTAGCCCAATGATCATATATGCAATTAGCCAGAGATTTTCAGAATAAGCTCTGTCATATGTGAAATATAAATATACTTTTCTAAGCAAAATTATTACTGAAGACTAGTGGATGTATACCTCCAAAAAGGATTAAAAATAATCAGAATCAGAATCAGAATCGTATTGATTCCTGGGGATAAGAGAGCCGCCAATCATATAGGGAGAAATCTGGGTGGTGCATAAAAGATGGACTCATGTTCTAGTAAAGAGAAAGACTTCATATTTGTTTTGTTTGGTGAAGTTGGGGAAAAGGTGTTTGGAAGAAGGCAGTAGTGTTGAGGGTCCATATATGGGAACCCCAAACAAGTAGAGTCCTGTGAATTAACTCTCGTTATATCTAAACCTGACTAATTGTACTCCATATATTCTTATTCCTGTATACTTTTCTGCTTTAGTCCCACTTTGTTAGGGAGATAGAGCCAGTTGTTAGATTAACACAGATGCCTGATCCAGGGGGCTAGGAACTGTAACTGAAATGAATATAAAGATTATCTGTCTCTTTGCAGATAATTCTGGATTAGAAGTGAGCAGATAGGTAAGGAGTTTAATATAAACTTTTCATATTGAATGGCATCAACCAAATCCTCACTTTTGAAAAGTGATAATTTAGTTTTTTTTTTTAGGTCAAATTTATTGTATCTTCCAAGACCAAACAACTATTTGCAGTTACTACCAAAGTCACTTGAATATTCTGTAGCTGGGAGGACCACAGTCAGCATGAATATGCTAGTATAAATTATTTCACCTACTTTAGGATATTGTAGATATTTATGATGAGTTTTTTTATTCTAGGGAATAGATATGTGTCTGTTGGTGACTCTGTAACATGATTAGCTGGACTTGTACATGTTCTTCATTACTATGTAGTAGAGCCACTTAATGGAAGACTCGAAATGATTTTCCATCTTTTTTTTAGAAGATAAAAAGAACATATACTAACTCTCTGATACACACAAAACAGACTAATGTTGACCATCTGATAGGCACAGAACAATTATTGACCATCTGTATTTATAGTATAATATTATTATTGCTGATCAATTCTTCTTAAAGCCTGTAAGACCCTGAGGCAACAAGAAAGATTAACTTAAATATATTCAACTGTATAGCCATAGAAAGATAGGTAAAGATATAATGTATGTGTCTATTCAGAAATTGCTGAATTAAAAGATCTCTGCTTTAATATTTAGTTAACCAGATAATTCAATCAAGCATATTTTCTCAATGCTTAGGTTTTCTGTATAATGTAAAATGTTTAGATTAGCTGATAAAATATCCAATTAAAATACATTCAAGAGCATAGCACAAAAAGTGTTTATCTAAGCAGTTAGTTATCATTAAGACTGTGTTTAAAAATAATTGTTAAAATATACTTCTGTGACCAATTTTAAACCTTGTGTAATAAGGCAGCTAATGTAGGCAATTATTTAATATACTAAAAACAACTTTGAAATATTGACCTAAAAAGTACATAATTTTGAATTGCTAAGTGTATTAGTGTTATATAGACTGAATATTTGTGCTCTCCGCCCCCCTTCAATTCATATGTTGAAGCTCTGACTCCCAATGTGATGGTGTTTGGAGGTGGGGCTTTTGGTAATTAGGTTTAGATGAGGTCCTGAAGATGGTGCCCTCAGAAGGGGATTCATGTTGATAAGAGAAGAGGAGAAGAAACCAAGGTTTTTCCTCTGCCATGTAAAAACAATACAGGAAGGTGGCCGTCTGCAAACCAAGAACAGGGTTCTCACCAGAAACCAGATAGACTGACACCTTGACCTTGGATTCTCAGCCTCCAGAACTGCTAGAAATAAATTTTTGATGTTTAAGCCACCCAGTCTGTGATATTTTGTTTGGCATTCTTAGCAGAGTCATGCAGTTAGTTATCCCATCATTCTGGTCTTAGTCACCCAAACATCGAAGTTCTGAGAGGATTCTTTGGAATATAAAGGCAGGTCTCTTTTTAATTGTTTTGAAACTCTTTGAAAATGTGGTGGTCCTATGACATGGGTTTCATTGCATATACTTTGTCAAAGTTTACTTTGGAGATGTAGTTGCAACCTGTGATGGTTGGGTGTGGATGACTTCTTGTGACTTTGTTAGGTACCATGTGGAAAATGTGTGGGATAAGTTCTTAGTGACTTGTATTTAAAATAGAATTTAGTGTAAAATTAGTTTTAGTCAGTGAAATGAAACTGATTCAAGTTGGTTTTTGAGTAGTTTTGTGCTTTTAGATAGATCTGTCTCATATTAACTCTAAAAGAGAAGAGCTTCTTTGTGAGATGACTTGGGTTCAATGGAAGCAGAAACAAGTTATGATCTCAAAATATTTATTCCATATGATGATATTTTGAAAAAAATTCAAATAGGTACTTTTTTGTCTTCACATGAAAAAAAATTTTTTTAAAGAATTAAAATTGGACTGAGTAGATAAATCTGATAATATGGGTCCAATGAGTATGAGATGGTGTTGAGCTCATGTTGATAATTAGGAAAAATTAGCACTTAGGAAGTAGTTTTGTTTTATATGAAAATGAATATTAGCCAGATTCTTTGTTTCTTTGGCCTTTTCCCTTTCATTCCTGATAGACTGATGTGTCCATATAACAACCCAAAGTAAAATAACTGGATTTATAATAATAAGTCTGTAACTATTTTATACCTGCAAGTAAAGCAAATCTATTCTTTCAGTGTTTTTGGAAAAAAGTATACCCAAAATTCCTACTGAAGCTTTTGTTCATTACCTCTACACTTCCCCAAGAAAGTGAAGCAATAGTGATACTTTTTAAAATTTACTTTATGGAACTTGAAGAATAGAAACAAAATTATTATTTTTTTCCTTTTTCACTTTTTATTTCCTTTTGTGCTGCCTAAGTTTCCCACCTGCTTTCCATTTACTTCTCAGCACTCTCTACCTTTAGCATCAAGACACCCATTCATTCAGCTGTTATTTTGGAAATGGAATTAAGGGTTATAGTACAAATGTTTAATTTTTCAGTCTGCCTTATGGACAGCTCACAGATGAATGCCTATCAAGGCATTACCTTTAGCAAAGGAGAGTCTTGATGACCAAGATCATGCCCCATCCTCAGGAACAGCCCACATCTAAAGGGGCTTGGTCCTCTTGCTTCTACTTAGGAACTTCTAGCTTCAGAGCTCCCCATGGGATCAGCTAAGGCTGATGGCTGTTGTACAGGGAACACAGCCAGATGATCTGCTGGGTGTATTTTAGTACATCCACAACCCCTGATTTTGACCATAAATGTACAAGTGCAACAACCATAGTCTGATAAATGCATGATGAACAGAGGCATAAACCCTAGAACTTAGACTGGCATAGGTGCAGTCAAGGGGGAAGGAAATCTAGAATTGATAGTAGAGGGAGGAGGTGATGAATATCCATTGAGGCCTTGAGAACAGTTGCAGTGGTTGAGGGGCCTTAGTTTATTCCACTAACTTTCTAAGTTTCCCCAGGAAAAGAGACCAAACAGAGTCCTGGAAGAAATGAACTTATTTACCACCAATGGATCTGGGTAGCACAAGGGGTAAACCCATGTGTTGTGCTGCTTATATCACCTGCATCAGTATCAAGACACTCATTTACCCAGCTTCTGGTAGTGTTCTCTGCTGAGAGAGCACTGCTGAGTATTTCCTAGGAACTGCCCTTAGAGGAAGGTCATTGTCTCACGCTTGACATAGTATATTATTGAACTAGGTTGTGGACATGTAAAATTAAATCACTAGAAGTGCTTGGGGTGGAGGAAATAGCTGCCTGGAGGGATAGGTGTGAAAAAAGTTAGATGCCATTTTAAGCATTTCTAGAAGTTCCAAGGAAAGTTTAGGCTGATATTCTTTCCCTTTCTTACAATATATTCTGTTCTTGTTACCATGATAATTACTGTAATCATATCAGCATGGTATAAAAGAGTCTTGCTGTTAATTATGAAGAAAACAGGGACACTTTGTTGTATTTTCTCTAATTATTAAATATTGTATTTGCAAATCAGAATCTTCCAGATGAAGAAAAATGCCCCACTTTTTGCAGAATGTCATCTGGTTAGGGCCAGTCTTTATAACCTCTCTAAACCTCCATTCTTTAATCTGTGTGATGGGAAAAATTCATCTAACACAAAAATTGTACAGATGAAATGAAGTGATGGACATGTAGGTGGTTTGTAAATTATAAATGACTGAATAATTGCCTATGATATTTTTGGGAATGCAGCAATAAATAAATACATAAATGATGTAACCTTGAATCCCTGCATCTTTTCATCTGTTTATAGGACGCTAAAATGTAACAGTGTTGACATGGATATTTATTTTCCTACTCCTTAAGTAAAATAATGTAATGAAGAGTTATTAAGGTTTCCATGGATGATTTAGTGTTTCGCCTTCCCACCTCCCCCACTCTTTTCTTTAAGATCTCATTTGCAATCATATGGATAAGAATCTCACATCTCAAAGATCAATTTCTTGGACTCTAGGAGCAGACATTACCCAGATTTCCTTTCTGGGACTCCTCCTCAGTGTTCTTATAGCCTCTAGATGCTTCAAACACTGAATTTATCTCAGATTGTTGCAATAATCTGCCTATAAATCAAATGCTTCCACTAAACTGAGAAGTCCTTAAGGCCAGGGCCTATACATGTTTAATAATCTCTCAATGCTAAGCAACTCACAGTGACTGACATATTGCTAGTATTAAATGTTAAATTTGGATCAAGACTTTTTATTTATTTATTTTTTGTTCTTACCTTTCTCCTAACATGTGTATTGTTCTTTATTTTTGAAAGTTAGCACTGATTTTTCTATCCAACTAATTTATATTGATAGGAAGTCTTGATTATTAGATCAAGCTTCTTGGTCTATAGCTGGACTAAATTAGAAAGATATATATCAAATCTAATGATTCAAAAATACTTTAATCACAGAAGTAGTGTATGCTTGATGGAAATTTTAAATAAATTTAAATTATTTAAGATCATTAGTAAATAGAGTGTAAAAGTTATTAACTTCTCTCTTATTCATCTTTTTCCACTCCTATCTCTTTTCCCAGAGAGAACCCCTGTCATCTCTGTGGTATATATCTTCCACATATTTTCTTTGCATTTGTTATGTGTGTGCACATATGTGTACAAATGCCCCTATCTACCTGAAGATGTTTTATATAAAGTCATATTATGAAGATTGTTCTGGAATTATCTCTGCCCTTTTCAATTAACAGTATATCTAGGACTGCTTTCCAAATCAGAATAAAGAATTGTTTCATGATTGAAAATGGTTGTATTGCATCCCCATATGGCATAATGTAATCATAATTAATGTATGCATTTTCTTGTTGATGAAGTTTTTATGTTTTTAATTCTAAGAAAGAAGGCAGTAATATATTTGAACATGTATCTTTGAACATGTCAGAATTCTATAGCATAGTTTCATAGAAAGGGAATTACTGAGTGAAAAGATATGCACATTAAATAGATGCCAAATTACTCTCCAGAAAAGGCTGCATCAGTTTCTACTTCTATCAATGTGAGAGTATTTATTGCCACACTATCGACAACAATGAATATTTATTTTTACTTTTTTTTTACTAATGAATGTGTAAAAAATGGTATCTCATTGTTATTTTATTTGTATTTTCCTAATTACCAGTGGAATTTTGTTGAAGGATAAAAACTTTTCTAACTTTCTCAACAAGCCAAATGCTCTGGCCCTTCTACTAAGATTTGAGTCATTATTTTAAAAAAGTTTTGGCTCTACCAAATTGCATTATTTTCTAGTAGAGGATGGTAAGAATAGTGACCCTTTAGTCATTTAAATCTTTGAATTATTTGACTCTGTAACTTACTGAAATTCTAAAAGACATTGCCACACACTTTTTCCATTTTCAAGCCCATTTTATAGACATTGTAGCTACTGGGACTGTTTGTCCATTATGGTATGGTACATTTCAAGCAAGTTCTTTTTGCTAGATGATTTTGTGAATTGAATGTAATAGTAGGAAAAATTAATAGCCATTAGCATTTATTGAGCCACTATTAAATTGTAAACAGTTAGTAAGTATTATTGCATTATTTTCCAAAGTCTCACAATTAGTAGGTATGCGACTCCAGAAGTATGATGATTCTATGGTTTATTTATAATCTGACATCCTAGTCTGTCTGTAATTCACACACTGCAGGCATTTCTTAATGGTCAAGGCTTAGGACAGAGAGTAAGGCATTTATAGGTCTTGTGAAGAAAATGTGACTAAATTATAGTCACTTGATCTTATGTCTACCAGCTTTTGTCTACAGAGGTTCTATGAGAAAATACAGGTGTATAGAATATGACTAAGCTACTGTTTCTTCAGTTCTCCCAAGGATCATACAGTAGTACCATCCTAGATGCATAGGGGATAAGTTAATTCATTATATATGATGGATGTCTTGGGCCATTAGGGCTTAATGCTCTCATGGAATCCTGGTTGTGAAAGGCTGATAAACTGTCATCTTCTATGAGTCTCTGTCACTTGAGCAATGTTAATTGTTTGAACTTTAAAAGCAGACACACATGAAAAATGACTCTCAGCGCCCATGAGATAACATTTCTGTGACTTTTTGGTACCTAGCTGTCACTCAAGTAGCAAGTCTATTTAGGAATAAACTTATCTTTTTATAAATTACCTGATATTGATAATTTCAGTTGGCAAATACATTAAGAAAGGTTTCTTTTACTTTTAACTCTCTCCTGCCCTCTCTAGTGAGAATGTAGGGTTTCTGGGAAATTCTGCTGGACCATAACCATGTCATATTCTTCTGGAATTTTTGTCAGAGACTGGGTAGGTAACAGCCAGTTTGTCTAGTTTTTTTTTTTTCTTCTTTTTTATGCACATGATTTATTTTCTTAGTGGATTCAGTTTGAATAATTAAGCTTGAAATTACTTACAAACTGTGTAGATACTGATATTGGCTTTGCTACACATGCCTGTATAGTGTGACCTAGTATAAGGAGGAATAGGTAAACTTTTTCTGAAGTCTGTATGGTAAATATCTTTGGCTTTACAGGCCATGCAGCTTCTGTCACTCTGCCTTTGCAGCACAAAAGCAGTCATAGATGATATGTAAATGACTGGGTATTCATGTTATGTTCTAAAATGACTTTATTTGCAGAAACAAATGGTGGATGGTTATCCTTTGCTGACTCTTGCCCCAGGAGAGGAGACATTAAAAACTGGAAAATTCTCAATGTAATTCAGTTTCTACAGCTTTAATTTTTCCGTAACACATAAACAAAATTGCAGGAGACAGACAATCTCTAAGATGAAACAATCGGATTTGATTTGAAAATGTCCTCTTATTTGTCTTATTGAATATGCCTTTTCAGTCGAGCTCAATCATAGTTTGTATGTGCTATTTCTTTAAACCATCTCTACAGCTCTCTAGTTGGGCATTATCATCACTACCTTTTAGCAGATCAGAATTTAAGGAAATTTCTCTATTGTCATAGCTGGTTAGTGATAAAGTCTAGACTTCTACTAAAGTGTATTGACCTCAAAACTCTTTTCACTTTTCTAGGTAGCCAAAAAAAGATTGAAATAAATGTGTATCTTCTCGTCTTCTTAATGATTGCTATGTTGATGACTTGAGAAAGCATGCACTCTAAAGCAATAATAACATCAACATCAATATCTAAAAAGTAAATAAATGAAAACCTTAAGCTATAATATGTTATAGTGAAAAATTAAGTAAATTGTTTCTGACTGTTTATAAAAATACAGACTGGATATAATCTAGGAGAGAAGAGCACTCAGTGAACAGAGAGGTTTGCACCTCTAGTCATAAGAGGTGACACTCATTGAGAGATGTGAGGTCTTTACGAGAGATGCACCACGGACATACCCCATGCTTCTGGCTCCTTGCAGCATTGATGGTACAGCTTTGAGCTCTACAGCTCCTTCTGTAGAGTTACTTTAAAAGTTAAGTGTGTGCTAATAACCCCATTTCTGTCTTAAATTGAATGTGACTAAGGATTTCTCTTTTAAAACTTCTCACTGCCTTCTAGTTTATTTAAAACAAAACAAAACGAAACAAAAACAGGATAACGACTTCTTTACAAAAATAGGAATCAGATTCTAGTGTTAAAGATCTCTGTAATCCATCAGACTTGTTAATGAGGTCAATTTGTTTTTAATACCATGATGCTCTTCCCCACATCCTATAACTCAGTCTCCATAAGAATCTTGGGTAAACAAAGGCAAAAATGGAGATCAGATTGGCTCCTAAAATATTGGTGGACTTATTTTATACTTGATAGCAACAGGAGGTCAGCCCAGTTTTAGAGATAACTCAAAGAAGAAAGGTTTTGTAGAGTTTGTAGATGAGCACATGTTCATGATGACAATATTTCCTAGTCTCCATATTTTCCTCATCTTTACTCCATTTTCCATAACAACCTATATCCCACGAGAACTGGAGTTTCTAATAAGGAGGCAGTTTCCACTCATTCTGATGTTTGCCTTTCAGGGAACTTTTGCTTTTGTTGACACTCTCTTGTCTATAACACTGTCAATTATATTTTAGTGATCAGCCATTCCCAACTCCCCAGTCCCTGGTATAATAATATTTTAAGATTTTGCAGTTGTAACTCCAGTATCAATAAATATCAATAAATATAAATATCCTTATTATCTTCGTATTTATATAGAGAAGAAGAGAAGCATGCTTTCTTCAGCTTATCCAGTGCTTAGAAAGAAGAAAACTTATTTTCCTTCTTGAAGTAAGAAATTATTGCATATATGAGAAAAGGATTTCTATAGTACTTTATCTGAGAAAACAATGATTTCAAAACTTTCACAGTTTAGCAGTTTCTCGGTTAGGACAGAGAGAAAAATGTGAAGTGTGAATGTTTGTTTTCTGATTTTTAGACCCCTTCACTCAGATCATTTTTGATGTTAACATTAGGACTTGGAGTTATGAACATTCATGATTTCATCAATTTATCATCTTCTTTACATGCTATTTATACGGAGTGACATGAAATTTAGTACTCAGTGAACTACATGTGATTTTGATTATTGTATTATGTCATATATTATGACTAAGTTTTTCAGTTGCTCTTTAAAACCTCTTGCCTCATTTGTCTTCTTTATTCAGTTCTGTTCTCAAATCTCTAACTCATGATTTGAATTGATAGAGGACTGTTGAGACATCCACTCCTCTAAGGCAGGAGTCCCCAGTCCCCAGGCCCTGGACCAGTACCAGTTAGGAACTGGGCCACACAGCAGGAGGTGAGAGGTGGGCAAGACAACAAGGCTTCATCTGTATTTGTAGCCACTCCCCAGCACTGGCATCACTGCCTCAGCTCCACCTCATATCATCAGGCACTAGATTCTCATAGGAGCACTGGTCCCTGGTCCTAAAATGTTGGGGATTGCTGTTTTAGTCTGCCAGTTTTTACTAGACTCAACCAGATCATCACCTCAGGCCAGCTGTGATGTTGGTTTCTCCTATTCTTTTAACATCAAGATGGCTGCTCTTTCCAATAGTGCCCAGGAGCTGGCCTTTTCTCACCTTTCCTCCAAACCAAGACAGCCCTCTCAGTAAAAGTGCTGTTTTTTACAGCTTGCCTCACCCTTCCAGGGCTGTGAAGCTGATGGTCCTGGCTTGGGGATTGGAAGCTCCCCGCTAAAACCCGGCAATCTCCCACTGTTATTACCCAAAATTTAGGACTTATTTTCATGATTTTATAAATGTTTATAAATAAACATTGTTTATAAATGTTTATAAATATTTCTCAATTTGTGGTATGCCTTGTTCACTTCCAATGAAATTGTACCCTTGGTTGATTCCAAAATTCTGAAATGTTGGTTTTTGACAGTTTTGCTCAGTTTTATCATCATTTTTTGAGGAAAGGATCTGTTGAGCAACCTACTCTAGCACTCCAAATATTCTGCTCAAGTCACTTTTTAGCAGTTGTTTTCAGGGCCATAAAGATGAGTTTACAGAAGCTGTTTAAGTTTTTTTTTTTTTAAGTTGTCATTTAACACAATTTGTTTGTTGACTTTCTAAGCATTTGGCATATATGGCCTATTAATATTTGTTTTCTCTTTGTTTAGAATTTATTTGTAGCTACTCAAAACAGTTGTATGATGTGATGACATGTTATTTAACATTTTCCTTATCAACTACTGATTTTTATAATCTTACATTGGTCACTAAAGTTGACATGTTCATTGAATTCTAGAGCTTAGTTTGCCCTCTGCCATACATCTACCAACTTCTTACTTTGTAGATTGTCATATGCTATCTTCGTGGCACTTAGAGATTATCAAGTAAAAATTCTCTGAGGCCTCATTCCCCCTCTTCTATTGCATTTATCTCTGTGGTTAATGGCTTTCCTATGTCTCCCATTTCAAGGACACCTTTCAACTATTTTCAGACTTCAGTCTGGGCCACATGTGTTTAGTCCTTTCTCTTACATCTTTATTGTTATTTATACTCCTCTTTGTTTCTGAGAGAACTGATACTGCTTTACAAATATTCTCAAGTATAAAATTAGGAGATTAGACAAATTCCATTCTAGGACTACCTTTCTGGCTCTATAGCTCTGTGATTCTATAGATTTGAATTCCTATATTAACTATGAAATATGCCCATTTAATAGATTTGTTCTTACATGTTAAAAGGAAATCAACATACATGCAACTAATACGAAGGATATGTATATATTAATTAATTGCTCATTTAATACAATGGTTCTAGAAACTGAGGTGAAATTTAAGGGTTAAAATAAACCTCCTTCCTTTTTCATGCTGTTCTCAAACACCAACTATCTTTTGGAGGGAATTAGGGTCCATCAGCTTCCTCATTCACAGTCAAAGAGAGCATTGAGAAGTTAATGGACTGGCAGGTAAGGCCGCAGAGGAGGCTAGTATGAGGGCTAGAAATGGGATTTTGAACTCTAAATAACATTCTCATCCACAAGCTTTTGCCGCTTCCTTCTCTTGCTTCTGTTTATGGAAACACTTTTGGCCCATTTGAATTGTGCTAATTATTCAGTGTGTATTAAATATCAATGTGAATATTAAGACTGGAAAATTTGTCACATATTTATTGCAACTACACACTCTGAGCACATGCTTGGTTTGTAAATGAGTCACTATAATGCTTCACCCTATAAGAATACATTGATCCTTATATTAAATATAATTGCTATTTTGTAAGTTTATGCTAATTTTTATTTGAAGTATTTCAAAGCAAATATAGTCATTTATTTTATCCCTGTTAAAGTAAACTTTATATTTTTTCTTTTCAACACTGCTTCTCTTTGGTTGAGATTTGGAATTAATCTCAGCTTCTTTGCCTCATCCAAATAACACGAACTACCATTACAGAATGTGCACTATCTGGCAGGCCCCTGTTAGTGCTTTACAAAGAGGATATCTAATTCGTAAAATCATCTTGCAAGCTAGGACTTGCTTTGTAGGTGGGAAAAGAGGCTGAGGAAGATGAGTGATTTAGGCACTCACTGTTAGAAGAGTTTTCAAAGGCAGAACTCTGGTTCCAAAGCTTGCATCCTTTTCATTACCTCACATATATCCTCCCTGCCTACCACTTCTGTTGGTTCTTTTAAAGGATATTTGTGGACACTGGCTATTTTATTTATTTTTTTTGTGTCTGTTCTTTTTGGGAAATATCTTTTTTTAAACCTTATTCTGCAATCCTGAAAGGATTCTTAATGATTTGGCCCTGAGTTTTTGGCCAAAAGTATGCAACCCAAATAAGGATGGCACAATCAAATAGGGCTGGCACAGAAACTCAGGGATGCTTTCTTTGCTGAATTTGTAGGCTCTGAGGAGCACATTAGCTCTGCCTTTTTATAGTGAGGGCTGTCTGAGAGAACAGAGATTAGAGAAGGAGAGAAAGATAGGACTTGGGAACATTGTTTGAACCCCTCCACCATCTGTCTCTGAGGCTAGTCAACTCCTTTGTAACGTCCAGGTTAAGAATAACAATATAGTCCTGCTGTTGCTTAAACCAGCTTCTGATACTTGCAACCAAAAAATTCTGACTAAGAATTCCTAACACATACTTACTCTTACAGGACTTGAATAGTATTGGGAGGTGTGTCAATGATAACCTGATCCCATGTAATACCGTTTGGTGGTTACATGGCTGTTACAGGTGGTAGGCCCAAGTTCCTCACCCTGAAGACTCAGTGAAAGCAACCATTTGCCTTTTCACTCTGATATGTAAAATTTATGCTGACAGGGTAGAGATGCCCAGTCATCTTCCACAGTTGGAAAGGGAAGTCTCAAGGGGAAAAGAAGCAAATGACTTAAAAATGATAAGCCCTTCGTAAGGTTACCTTTAATTTGATGTGCTGAAGCTTCTGTTCTTGGTGCTGAATATTCATGTTTAGTGAGGAGTCCCAGAGGCTTCACTACAGTGTCACATTCTGCAATTTCAGAGTGAAGAGAAATGTGCTTTTTGCTGATAATGTACCTGAGGAGTGATGAAGAGAAACTGCAGAATATTTTTTAACTATGTACATTCTGACAAATTATTTTTATGAAAAGTTCACAGTTCAAAGAATATTAAGAGCATTATGAGGGCTTTTGTTTAATTCTTGGTAAACTTGTTTTTAAATGAGGATACATGAAGGGCAAGAAGGCATAAATAACCTATCTTTTTAATAAACCCCGATTAAACTCAGTATGAAGTGCATGCATTATTTCAAAGTTATTAACTTCTTGACTCAGTTTAAATTGCCATAAATTATATCTGCACCAATGACTTAGGCTCCCTCTCCCCCAGGGAGTGCAAAATGTCATGGGATGATAACAGGGATAGAAGTAAACTGAAGCTGGAATGAAATCTTAATTCATGAAGGTTGATAGGATTCCTTATCACTACTCACTGTTAGAATGCAAAGACTTGCTATCTTTTTACTTGGCAGCCTTTTTAGTCACACTATAGGGAGATTTCTTAAATACTGTTTTTGGAGAAAGCAGAGTGAGTAAGGAGAAAGTGAAATGTGGTTAGAATTAGAAAAATAGAAGCAGACCTTTCACCTAAGACAGTTCAGAACAATGGGTGGTGGGTAAATTGAAAAAGTCATTTATGGAAGGAATTAGAAAGAAAAAAATCACACATTTATTTTAATGTAAAACATTTCGATACATATGCGTTTGCCAATCTCACTAACAAACCTGAGGCCTTTCTTCTGATTGGAGTTCTGCATCTTTTTTCTTGGCTAAACTGCAGTTGTGAGGCTGTGTCTTTCATATCCTGTTTCCAGGTTCTATTTCTTTAAAAAGAGTCAGAATTTCAAAAATATTTGTGAAGCTATGTACTTCCAGACTCTATCTAGATTTTTATGATTCCCTCATCTCATTCATACCTAGTTCAATAGCAATTTTTTGAGAGGGATCTTGTTTAGGATGTCTTTTGAAAACATTCATATTGGTTTTCATAGAAAAACACCTTTCATTTTTTTTAAACCCATTTCAAGTGGTTTACACAATAATTCATTAAATGCTTTAATTACCATACAAGCTCAGCTGGAATTAGCAGGGTAGGAACAAACAAACACAACTGACTTTTGGTAAAAGTACAACCCCGCTGGTGGGCCCATAATTGGACATAGTGCTAAAAAGACATCTGTAAGTTCATCCCACCGTTCATATTAGTTGGTTTGGTGAGTTTATCAGAGAGAATAGAAAAGGTCTGCTAATCTAGTAACTAGTTTAAGTGAAAGGTGATTAGAGAGTTTCTATGGTACAAATGTTCTCAGAGAAGGAACTGGACTAGACCTTGTACTCAACAGATTTTTCTTTCTTTCTTTTCTTTCTTTCTTTCTTTCTTTCTTTCTTTCTTTCTTTCTTTCTTTCTTTCTTTCTTTCTTTCTTTCTTTCTTTCTTTCTTTCTTTCTTTCTTTCTTTCTTTCTTTCTTTCTTTCTTTCTTTCTTTCTTCTTTCTCTCTCTCTCTCTCTCTCTCTCTCTCTCTCTCTCTCTCTCTCTCTCTCTCTCTGCTTTCTTGCTTCTCTCTCTCTCTCTCTCTCTCTCTCTCTCTCTCTCTCTCTCTCTCTCTCTCTCTCTCTCTCTCTCTCCCTCTCTCACTTCCTTCTTTCTTTCACATTGCTAAACTTTGCCTCAATGAGCAAGGAAACAAAACAAACAAAAAAAAAACTTGTACCATTGAATGCAGACTCTTTCTGTGCATTTTCCCACCACCTGGAGTGAATAAGCCAATTAGATGTGTACTCTGGTTTCCAGTGTAGCCACCGTGAGTAGGATGTCAAGGTTACAGGTGGATTCCTGCTTTTGCTGAAACAAATGCAGGTGTGAAGGACTAAAGACTGGGCTGCTGGGGTACATGCTTGTTTAAATTCTGCTTTGAGACCTGACTCAATCCCAAAGGCAATCTCTAGTGAACTTGTTATCTCACAAATGTCATTGCCTTATTCCCTGTGGCCTTATGGGGAAGAGTATGTTAGTGACCGACTGGAAAGTGCATGCTGCCCTTGACCATGTGCTGTAAACATGTATCTTGTATTCTTTGAATGAAAATCCCATGGCGCTTGTTCATAATCAGGTTCCGTTCCCATATTCTAGCAAGGGAACCTGAAAAATAACAGGATTGCAATCGTAAATATTTGGTGGATTGGAGTAGGTTATTGTTCTCAATCAGAAGTGTCATTCTTTTCTTACTAAACTATCTTGATATTAAAATTTAATTAAAAATAACAAATTTTAATGCATTACTATTAATGAGGAGACAATATGGTCATGCTTTTCTATGAAAAACACTGCCTGGGTATACTTGGAATCTGCAGAACTGCTGAATATGTCAACTGTTGACTATATATGGGCTGTAGCCTTACTGCATCACAGAGTAGAAAGTAAGAGAAGGGATTATGTTCACATTTTGGTAGATGCTAAACAGTGTCTTACTCCTCCCTTTTATGCCATGTGGGGACAGACAATCAGGAGGTCACTACAATGGGCATTACAAGCTGCTGTCAGTATTCATACCACACGTAGAAACTTAAAATCGTTTGCACTTATCCTGTTTTCTGAATGTTGCCTTTATAGGAACACAACACACAAATAATACAATCCAAGCCATGCAGCCCTCAGGAGCTGTGGGACCGAGCTCTTCCTGGTGTAAGGGGCAGATTCCAGATAACCAGGGTTTGTTCTGATATATGATCAATGCTGAAAATCTTGCACCCTTCATGTACTCACCAAACACAGACAGGACATAGGGGTGAAGAAAGGGGGTTCGAACCAAGAAGAAGTGCTTCTAGAATTAGTCAAAGGCTTTTGACTTATGCTATTAGCTTTGCATTCATGGTATTAAATAACATTATTGAGGCAGAACTGTTTTCTATTAATATGGATAAGAAAATTGGTACTTTTTAAAATAGCTTGTTTCAAAGACTTCCTGACTCATTTCCATCCTCACTTTTATTTGAGTTTTAGCTCTGACTCACCCATGAAATTTCTACTTAGGACAAAAGTGAGAAAAACTAGATTTGGTCCCATAGGTAGAAAACTATGATGGGAAACATTTATATATGCATATTACTATATTTTGCATGCAAAATTATATATTAGCTAATTATATTGGGCATAATTATATTTCTACTTATTTCTGCTGCTATTCCTTATGACACAAGTATTTAAAAATGCTAAAATGTTTTTTCTTTTTTACATCTCTGGAGATTAATAAAAATAAATTGGTTAATGTTAAAAAAACCTACTGCATTGTACATTTGGTTTTTTAGCATTGGAATGTGGTTATGGGTGCATATATAAAACAAGAGATATTCTTTAGATAAACAGAAGTAGTATTGTAACTATTAAAAAGGCTATTGTAAATCTTCTCACGATGCTTTCAGTGAAAAATAAATATCGTGTCCTAAATAATTAAATAAATATTAATGATTCATGCAGATTAGATCACTTGAAAAGATCAACTTGTCCTTTAGACAAACTCTCTCCTGATTGTCAAGTGCTTGCATTTCTTTCAGATATTTCCTGTGCTTTTCCAATGACATGTACTTTGTGCAGATTTGCGTGTTTTTTAATGACTCAGCAAGTAATGCACGAGGTGACAATAATGCATATTACATAATGGTATTTCTTTTTAGAGCTACTTATTTTATGTTCTTATGTAGCCTTGGTGAAGGATAGGTAACTATATGATGGGTAAAGTTTAGGTCCAATTTGTAAGAGCTTTTGATATTTGGAAGTTTAACAATTTAATTTTGTAGTGCCAAAAAGAATCAGTCTACTTTTAGGGTGACTCTGGGTCTGCTAATTTGGAAAAAAACAGAAGCAATATAACACATCAGAAGCAGAAGAATGACTGATCACCGGAACTAATGGAAATAAAGTAATCGTAGGTTTTGGCTTAGCCATAATTTGTGGATCGAATGTGAAAATTACTGGTTTTTTAGGTAAATATCAGATATTCTCAAATAAAGTAAAGATGCTTTTGCATTTAGAAGTGCTTTCTTAAACTATTGAAATATGGAGAATATACTGCCTATACCTGTGGTCTATGGAAATATCAGTTTGAGGTTTAAGACTGTGTAGTTTCACTTTTTTATTTTTTGTTAGCTCATTAGAATGAGAAATACAAACCTCAATTGTTCTCGGGTTTAACAGCCAGTCTTATTCAACCTTGATCAAATCTGACTCTGATCCAAGGATTGATATTCAGTGTTCCAGGGACTTTGGCCTGAAGTGGAGTGACAGGCGATGCTTTTGGGTTCCATCCAGAAGTGCACCATTTCAGTGCATTACATATTTCTACAGGCTTTTAAAATATCATTTCAGCATCAAATGTATCATAATCTAGGGACTCCTAAGTCAAATTATATGGGAAAGTCAAAAGAGATATGGCATCATTGACTGAAGCCACAATCAACTGCCTTATCCTGAAGCTAGAATCAACTGTAGTCAGAAGGAAATGATATTGTTGAGTTAAATTATTATTAGTCATATAGCTAACATTTAAAATAGTAAGAGTAGTATGCTCAAGTGGAAAAAAAGCTTTTAAACTTTGCTTCCTCCTTCTTTCATTATTAGGGAGCATTTAAAGACAAAGTTGTTTTGAGTGACTATGTAATAATTGAATATTTTTTGTACTTTTCCTTTCCAGCTAATTGAGTTAGAACACCTGAGTAAATTATGTTCATTCAGAGTTTGGATCTAATTAAAATCTAATACAGACTGTTGATGGAAAAACAATAGACATCTTTGGCAAATAGAAAGTGGATTATTTTTTCTTCTTGATAAATGGAAAGTGGATTTTTAGGGTTTTTGAGGTCTGGTGTGGGATACCATTTGATTATTCCTGTGTATGAGCCTATATATATTTGTCTCGATTTGTCCTGCTTTTCCTTCTATTACTATGGAAAACCTGTCTGTTCTACTTCAGACCAACATTTTATCTGGTCCCCTGGGTCCCATTTCCCCATACTTTTTCAAGAACATCATTCTAGTAATTCTCCTCTCTCCTGTAACCAAGTTTCCCACTATAATTTTTCATCCACATAATAGTTTGGTGGAATGTTATTTATTAAAATAATCTCTTGTACTTCCTCCTTAAGGTCTGACCAGATTCCTTAATTCCTCCCTGATAAAACTTCTAGAAAAACTGTCATCTGCTACCAATTTCTCTTCTCTCATTCTCTGTTGGCATTTTCTTCCTCATTCCATCATAACTGTGATTGACAAAGTCACCACTAACTTTCCCTTCACTCCTCTAATGACCAGTTCCTCGTTCTGAACTTATTTGACCTTTCAAATCATTTGACACAGTACTCATTCCTTAATTTTCAACTTAGCTTTGGAGATACCATTTTTTTCAATCCTTTTTCTACCTCACTGGACACTTTTACTCAGTCCTTGCTAGTTCCTTCTCATCCCAACTTATTTGAGATTCCTCAGGGTTACAACCTCAGACCGTGCCTTATCTTCACAGTTTCTTACATTGTGGTTTCATCAGATCTCATAGCTTTTATACCCTCTAAATATAAACAACTCCAAAATGTCTTTGTCCAACCTTGACTCTACCCTGAGTTCCAAACTCATAGATTCAAATGTCTCCTTGTCATTACCACTTTTTTTGTATTGTAAACTTATCAAACTTAATATCAGATGTCTGAAACTGTGCTTTGATATCTGGCCTCTGCTCCCCAATAGCATTCTTTCAAGAGTCTTTCCTAAATAGAAATTCTTTTCTTCAAGTTGTCTAGAACTAACAAACAGAAACAAAACAAAACAAACAAACACACAAAAGAATAAAAAATAAAATTAACAACAACCAAAACTGTAGACTTACTCTTCATTCTTTTATTTTTCCCACTTCTAATATTTCTAATCCTACTGGCTCTGCTGTCAAAATACATACAGAATTGATCCATTTCTTAACCACTGTCATTATTATCACTTTTATTCCACCTGTCAAATTTTTGTCTGCATTATGGCCTTGGTCATCTAATTGGTCTCTCTGCTTTCCACACTTGTTCTTTGTCTACATTCAGCACAGCAGATGCAGTAATTTATTTTTTTTAAAGAGCAATAAGATCATGTCCTTCTCTTCAAAATCATAAACTGGCCTCCCATTTCCTTCAGAAATAAATACCAAAGACATTTTAGTGGCCTAGTAAGCTTTCAAGATTAGCCCTCCATTACTTCTCTAACCTCAGTTCTACTTCTCTCCCTATGGGTCAACTTCCCGATTTGGTCTCCTTGCTGTTCTTTAAACCTCTCATTTAAGCTTCTGCTCCAGGGCCTTCCCTTATTCCTCTTTCTGTGACACTCTTCCCCAGATAGCTCATGACTCACTTCCTTTCATTTTCTCTTGATCTTGTTCAAATGCCACCTTATTAGTGGGATTTTCTGGATATAAATAATACCACCTGCCTAAAATTGGTACTACCATGATTTTTTGGTATAGACTTATCATTATTTGTCATATTTATGTGTTGTTATTTGTTAATTTATGTGTTGTCTGACTTCTCATGGAACATGGAAAATACATGTTCCATGAGAGTAGTTCTAATAACTGTGTGACTAAGTATCCATGTATCACAGACCAGTGCTTCTTAAACTTAGAAAAAGCTGAACAGGCTATTTACAGTCATCAGAATAGCCTATTAAAAATTAAAAATTTCACATGTTTTTTGATTAGTCACTGCAGCATCCAGATTGCTAGTAGAACACTGTTTGCTTCATAAAAAAATGCTCGATAAATATTTGTTGAGTGATGAAGGATCATATTTGTGAATGACCATAGCAGTTTACTCCCCACTCTTCAAGGAGTAAAATGTGGGATTTTAGTTCTCTTTTTACTAATGTATTTTTTACTATGTGCAACACTTAGTATGAGTCAGCAAAGCCAGTAGAAAAGTAGATTGTCTTTTATTTTTTCCAGTTAATTAAAGAAATCTTCTTTAATTTTCAACCATTTGAATTCCACCTCACCTCTACCTCTTTTGCATATTATTTGTGTCTAAATTAACACTATATATAATAAACCAAAGGTAAATATAAAAATAAGTTCTGAGGAATTCTTGGTGTCTGAAGGAGTAAAGTGATTCTCATAGAGCGCTTTTCTTTTATTTCATTTCGTACAGATGCTTTCTCTTAAATAGCTGCTTTGATATGAGATTTTGGGCTATAGCCTTAAGATAAGTATGCCACATTCATCTATTTCATATAATGTTCCACCTAAAATAATCTCTGCATCTGCCATGGACTTGGGCTATGCTTTGAGTAATTTCACTTCAGAAGAAGACAGAAAATATACCAGAAAACTAACACATATCATGTAAGGCTAGTATAAAAGTAGAGGAATGTACATTTTTAATTTAAATTTGTGAACACAGCTCTCTCTCCCTTTCACCTTTCTTGCCAAGACAAAGCCTTTTTCTGACTCTCAGGAATAAGGTGGAACATTTTTGTGAGTAAAATCATGAGGATAAGCATTTGGTTTTGAGGAATGATTGCTTCGGCATCACTATCTATGTGAATTTTACTGGTCTTTTCTTCTGTACCTACTTGGGAGTGTTATAGAAGGAGGGTTTTTAATAATTTATGTAGGATTTTGTTCATGAGTTGTCACTGAAAATACTTGATTATTTTTTTGAAATGAACTTGTAGCTCTTTCACTTGTAATCTGCGACTGTTGTACTGGATTATTATATTTGGTATGGTGGTAAGGTATAGAGAGGAAGGGCATTCTATAATATTCTAATTAAATTTCAGTCTTTGCGTGTACCTAGGTCTTGGGACCGTGGCCTTCACAATTGTTTTCCTAAGAGTATACCTTTTAGTCTCCCTGTCTCTTACTTTTTTTCCTTGGGTGCAGTATTCTTGATTTATGTCCTCAAGTCTCTGAGCCCTGTTGACTATGATTTTTCACCGTAGGTGAGACAGGAAGGCTTGAAGGCCCTGGAGTGAGAAAAATGACCTCCTCTCAGGAGAAGGCTCTGGAAAAGTCTTTTTCTCTGAAGAGAAGGTTTCCGTCATAGAGAAGACTTTGGGTGTACGTCACCTTGATTATTATTTCTTTTGTCTGCCAGAGCCAGGAGAAGAGTTTCAGATCTTCCCTGAGAGCACTTGGTAGGGTTTCTGGAGGCAAAGCCCATGAAAGCATCTTGTTGCCTTCACTGCAGTTTCAGGAGTTTCTTACTCTCACACTAGATAGACCACACTCAGTCTCTAGCAATTTGTCAGAATTACCATTGATTTATTTCACTCTCCCCTACCCCCCAAAAAGATGTGTTTAATTCCTTGAGGAGTCCAGATCCTGATTAAAACAAACAAACAAACAAACAAACAAACAAAACTATCTGGGATTTTTCAGGCCTGAACATAGGCAATTACAAAGGCTTTACCAGCCAAGAGTCATGGAAAAGCTTACTTCCCCACCTCAGATTTGGTGCACAGTCTCTGAAGGAAGCTGTAGTCAAGGACCCAGGTACTTCTGACCAGTCATCCTTTATACACACATATCTGCATCCCTAGCCTAAACCTTCACCTGCATTTGGAAGTCTTTTTATTAGGGCTTTTCTCATACATCTGCCCAAACCTCCTCACTCAGGGGAGGATCCCTTGAAGACACTTTTATCCCCCTCTGACTCAGTGCTCAGTACTTTTCCATTCCTAGCCCTTTCTTATATCCTCTCTCTTGCCCCCAGGTCCAAAACACTGCAGGAACAGTTTGTATGTGTGTGTGAGTAGGGGCGGTGCTCCCTCCTCAGGGAGAAAACTCCCTGTGTTTGTACTGATCCATCTGACCCTCTACAAACACCATTCCCTGTGGGAAAATAGAATAGAACAGGATCAGTGCTTTCTCTGGTTTAGCCTCTTGCTTACACTATTGCAATAAGTGATTAAAAAATTGACCGTTATTTTTATCTGGCTTGTGAATAGAATAGAAGCCACAGCTGTCTGGAGATTGCAGGAGTGGGAACGAGGGAGCAGTCGGGTGGAGGATGACCTTCGTCTAGAGTCCAGGCTCATGCCTGTCCCCCACTGTCCCTGCTAGGGTATCTCTTTTAAATCCCATGTGTTGGGGGTGGGGATACAATCAATCTTGCATCTTGCTGATCCAGTCTGCAGTTGGTATTCTAAAACTTGGCAGCTCAGCTCTCTCTTGCTCACCTCAGGTCTAACCCCTGTATTTGCGAATGAGACTATATTTGGAAATAGAGCCTTTGCAGATGTAATCAGGTTAGGATGAAGTTATACTGGATTAAATGCACCCAAAATCCAATGACTGGTGTCTTTATAAGAGAAAGAAGAGGGATATTTATGACTATAGTAGAATGTGAGAGGAAAGAGGTAAAACGAGAGGGAAAAATGTTAAGCAAAAGGGAACCAGAACCCCATCATTTGGAAAAGACTCTGCCTGTTTATAATGCACAGAGAGCTGTTCCCAGAGGGAAGACACAGAGACACATAGAGAATACAGCATGTGAAGACAGAGGACTCAAAGCCACCCAGTTAGTGGTAATTTGTTATAGCAGCCATATAAAGTACTTAAATTTATGGCAACTTCTGTCCAGAAGACAAAGCTGATCTTGGCTTTGTCTCTCCAGATGAACGTATCTCTTGAAATTTTGGACCAGCTGTTTACCCTGCAAACTCAATTCTCTGATAAGTCCTAGAAAAGTCATTGATCTTCAGTTTGTCCATGTGTCCAGATTTTTATTTTTTTCTTTTTTGGTAAGGAAGAGAATGATGACTTCCAGACTCTTTTCATGTCAGAGCTGAACCCAAAATTCTATTAAGTTACTTTTGATTCACGCTCTTCTTTTTCTGTTTGGCATTTCTTTCTTTCTTTTGATAAATGTTCTATGAAAGACATGAGTTTGTTTACTATAAGGCCTCTATTAGAATACTCTCTTACCCTTTCACCTTCTGAAAATATTATACTTCTTCAAGTCCTAGATCATAATGTCAGGTACTCTGTGTAATCTTGGATTCCCTTCTCTATCTAGTTAGAAAAACACAACAAAAACTTTTCTCTACACCATCTCTGTTCATGAAGCACTTTGACTATTCCTTGATATAGTGCTCATCAAATTATATTATAGATATATATGTTTTATTTCTAAATAAATGTTCTTAGCATTTTTTATGTATTTGGTGCTATCTCAATTATAATTGAACAATTGTTTTTAAAATTTGTTTACTATTTATTTTTTACTTTAGAATGTCATTCTCATAAGTGAAAGAGATGTTTCTTATTGTTCAATGCTGTATCTCCATTCACTTATTGAACAAATAATTTTGAACATTTACTAAGTGCTAGGCATTAGACAAACAACTGAGGATATTAATAACAAAAACATTGTGTTCCCAGCCCTTTATAGTCTAGCAATGGAAGGAAACACACACACACACACACACACACACACACACACACACACATACACATTCTAAAGGATTTTACACATAGTCATAAGTACCATGAAGGAAATAAATGGGATATTAGGAATTAAGATTAACTGTATGTGTTAGGGGCTAGTCAGGGTAGACTCCTCTTTGGAAATGACATTTAGCCTTAGATCTGAAGGATGAGAAGGAAGGAGACACCAGAGGGTTATAGAACTGCATCAAGCTTTCTAGACTGAGAAGTCATGTGTGTTATTCTAAGGTAGGAAGGAATTTGAAATTTTTTTACACTATGAACTCCAGAGTCAATAACTGTTAACTCACATTTTTATGTTCATAACACATAGCAGCACATAAGTAGGATAGGTTAGCTCCAGGGAAAGAAGAGGTGTTTATGCGTAGGTTAATATTTGTTAATTACCTAGTACATGTCAGATGATATATTGTATTCACCTATTATTTAATTTAATTTCACAACAGCCTTGAAAAACATTATCTTTTTTTTTTTTTTAAATGTAGACAAGAAAGTAGAGCCTTGTCAGAGCCATGTTTCTAATCCGAAGCTATATAACTAGTAAGTGGGAGAAGCAAAATATGAGGCCAGGAGTTTATGATACCACATTTCTTGCCTTATCCATTATACCATGTTGTTTTCTAACAACAGATGACTATTAAGTAAATGAATAAATTAAGGCTGGAAGACCTGGCGAATACAGACATTTATATCATCCTTATACTATAGTGCATTTGGAATTTTATCTTAAATATCTTTGGATACTTTAAGTTATTTAAATTTTATATGGATGTATTATTTTGTTTTGGTTTTACAATACTCTGCTTTTCCCTGTGACACCATTTGTAATGAACAAATGTTTATTAGATGTAGAGTGGTCAGAAACTCAGGTTTGCAATCTAGACATTTATATCTTAGAAGCAGGAGTGAAAATATCAACCCAAGGACCACCATTAAACAGTGAGGTTTATAACTTAACCCAATATAGGAATGTTTAAATGAACAAAACAAAAAACATTTTGGGAAAAGTTTGGAGATATTTTATATTTGTTGGATTCTAAAATGTAAGACCCTTTTCACCTATAGCCTTTGTATTTGATAGCCTTCTGTTCACCAGTATGGATAAATACGTTTCATTTTAAGTGATGGCAGAAGCATCTGTTTCTGTCATTTCAACTGCACATCAACTTCATTTCACATATGCAAATGATGTAAGCTCTTTAAAAAAAGAGCCCTGTGGTATAATTGATTTTGCATTAAAGGTTGTAAAATTTTGTTATTCTCCTTGGCCTTAATTTAACCTGTGGGTAAACTCTGGGTGCAATTCATGGCCAGTGACCTGTAATAACTGATCACTTTGGGGAAGGCCAAAGCCAGGTTACAGGTACGCAGAGAGATGGTTCGTATAGTTTTGATGTCAGCAAGGGGAGATGGTTAACTTAGTAGACAGAGCTCTGGACTAGGGTCAGAAAATCCCCATACAACTCCCCATACAACAAGGACAAGGAGGGACTTAGAGCCAAGGAGTAGGGTAAGGTTAGTGAGTGGAAAATTACTAAGAGGAAACATAAGGGGTAAGTAGAATTTTGGCTAAATGACTTGACAGGATTATTGCTGAAGGCAGGCCAGAGTAAGATACCAAGAATGATCAGATCTCATGCTTGGGGGATTCTCACTATACAGACTCATCAGGATTCTTGCTAGAATTGGGGTTAGCAGGCCAAGGAAAGAGTCCAATGTTGGGGCCTCCTGAAGTTTGGTCAAAGAGAGTCTTATCAGCTTTGCAGTTTAGAAATACCGCTTTGAAAGTTTAATGAACTGAATATAGTGGAATGCCAGTTGAAGGGAAGAGGTGGATAGGAAGTGATTGCAGTGCCCTAGGTGAGAGAAAATGGTAGGTAGCCTGGATTCAGGGCTACTAAGTACAGTTGTGTAGGTTGAGGATCAAGTAGAGGTTGAGATATAGCAAGAGTATTGCTTTTTTAGCTTTGTGCTTTAGCACAGGGTTGTTTTCACCTAGAGAACAGAGAGCATTTAAAAAATCTTTGCATGTTTTTCTAAATCTCACAGATGCCCCATTTTCTCATCCATCTATATGCTTGTCCAAAGTAGGTACCTTTAAAAACTGCAAAATGACAGTTTTGGCCAGTAAGATCTCTGCTTCTCCTAGTGTTCTGGTGATAGAGTTGTTAAGAAGAGAATAAATTTAGCATAAGTGTCAAAAGTTTAATCAATAGGATTTGCTAATAGATTAGATGTGTGGGTGCATGAGAAAACAGAAGTCAAGAATGTCTCCACAACTTTTGATCTGAATGACTGGGCTGCTGCTTGCTGAGATGGGGAAATATAAGGGAAGAGAAAATGGGGGAGATTCTAAGGTAGGCACGTTTTATTAAAGAGTTTTGTTTTAGACATGTTAATCATGAAACACCTATTAGACAGACAAGAGATGATATTTTATAAGTAGTATACATGAATCTGCAGCACAATTGAAAGTTTACATTTAAGTGGATATATGTTTGAGGATAAATGTACAGATGGTATTTAAAGTCAAATGTGTGACTAGTAAATGAATGTAGATTGAAAAGAGAAATGGGATAAGATCAGAAAAAAGAAACCAGTAAGAAGACTGAGGAGCACCTAGTGAGGTAGGAGAAAACTCAGGAGAGTTGGTATCCTAGAAGCTGAGTTAGCATATATTTCAGGGATGATAGAGTGATCAGCTATGCTAAATGCTGTTAATAGGTTGAATCAAATGAGGACTAAGAATTAATCATTGGATTTGACAAAATGGAGTTAATTTATTATCTTGACAACCATAGTTTACTAGAGTGCAAGAAAAATATTTTTTTAGAATGGTCGAGGGAAAATATGAAAGTAAGGAAATAGATCCAGAAAGAATAGAAGAAAAATTTGAGCAGCCTTGGCATAAGGGGATCAGAAAAATGCAGTCCCAGGTGAAAGGTGATATGGGGTCTAGACATTGGTGGCATCCCTACTTATTTGTATGCTGATGTGACTCATTCAGTAAGTGAATTATGAAGATGGGAAGTGAGTGAATTTTGAGGGATTTTTTTCTATTCTAATATTTTTATGTTTATAGACAGAGATTGTGCAATCCCAGAGAGCTAAGTGATTTATCCAAAATCACACAACCAGCTAGTTGTGTGACTAAGCTTTCTGATTCTTGGTCAGAACTACCTTTGCTACCTATGTTGTTTGAGTGTGTCTAATATCTGGGCTAGGGTACTTAAGAGACGATATAGAATTCACTATTACCTATTTTCATATTGTCTTTAAGGAGCTGATGGGGAGCAGAGTTTGCCATCCCTAAATATGCCTTTTTTGGGGGGGATATGTATTATTTTAAGCTGGTTATTAAAAAAAAAAGACTCAAAAAAATCTTTGACCTTCTCTCTAACTGCCTGAAAGAATTTAGATAGATATCTACTCCAGGAAGGAAGCTGTCATCATAGATCACTATATTTTAATGTGAACTAGGTATGATAGAGAGGATCCTAGCAAGGCATATTTAATTAGTTTTCTCTCTGTCTCAGTTAAAGATGATCCAGAAAATATTTGTTTACCAAACATTTGCTTTTTTATCTCCCTGTGAATTGCCTTCCTTCCTTTTGAAGTCCAAACTACTACCCCCCTTTCTCCTTAGCTCAAGATGTCATATAAGCCTCAACTGCTCCATTTATTCTTGGGCCCCATGTTCTTATGGAGTCCCCCTATGTGCATATATAATCAAATTTGGTGATTTTCTCTTATTAATCTGTTGCATGTTAGTTTGATTAGTAGGCCAATCAGAACTAAGGAGGGAAAGAGAGGTAGTTTTTACCTCCCTCAGAGAGCTCACAATGAGAAAAGTTTACAGAAAATAATGCACCATACCAAAATGTTGAGTAGACATATTTTTGGAAGAGGTATTAATTTTTGTAAGCATATAAGGAAAAAATAATAATGAGCAAATCATTTGTGGAAAGTATTTTGGGTAAAAAGAGAAATGTAAAAGCCATACCTTCAAGAATGATTCTGGTTATCTTACAAAGCAGTGAAGTGTGCAAATTGATTAGAACCAGGACAGTGGGTGGGTAGCAACTAAAAAATGAGGTAGATAAAATTATCCCAGACTATTATTAAAGGGACAGTAAGTGCTTCAGAGAAGTTTCAGTCAATTGTGGTAAGAATTTCCGAGGGGAGGAGTCGGATAAATTTGTACTAGTTTTATTTGTGGAGGGGATGGGAGAATCCATAAAAACCAAAGTCAGAATAGGCTGCTGAGGTTATATCAACAGGAATTAGTTAAGGTGAAAAAGATTGTAGATGTTCATTTCAGTTTGAATTATAGTCAAATATACAAGAAATGGTCAAGAGATATTTGGAATCACAACTCAGAGCTCACATAAATTGGAGGAATTAAAGATAGAATTTTATGAGACCATCACAGAAAATTGAGTGTTGAATCTATGATGTTATAATACAAGAGTTCTCTTGGGTAATGGACGAATAGGGGATCAAGACAGATTTATTGAGAATATTCACACCCTAATTTCTTTGAGCTTCCATTTCTCCAACTCTGAACTATGGTTAACATTACCTATACTACATATCATTTTCACAGTGGTTGTGAGGCTTTCTTTCATGAAATGAACATTCTTTGGAAAAATGTGTTTTATATCAGATGTAGTGTTAAGAGTTCAGTGATAAATGTCATAAACATGATCAAATAGGATAGCATTTCAAGTTATCTAAAAAATAATACGATTGAGAAAACATAAAATTATGTATCAGTGAGAGTGGCTTTAATACATTTCATCATGAATGGCTGTTGAATCCTCCTATACATACAAGTTTCCAACTTTAAATTTCCAACTGAAGTTGGAAAATATAAAACAACTGTTAAGGAAGAATATTCTTCTAAATTCAGATTGAGAGAAAGCAAGTTGTGTTGCTGTTGCTTTAAAGAAGCAGCTGGTAGCATATGTCAGGACAATTTGCAGCTATTATCACCTCTTTAAGATACTGAGAAAATTGAATTGCTGACTAACATAGTTGGGGGTGAAGGTCACCTCTCAGGAACCCGTGACTGCAGTATGATCCTACTTTAAAAACCCATCTTGCAAACTTGCATTTGGAAAAGAGCTTTCCTCTTACAACAAATTACATTTTATTTTAAGATACATCAAATTTGACTATGTAAATACATGTGAATATGTTTATGTACATATATCTACATAGTACATATTTGTATAACTGCAAGAAAAGCCCATTCTTTTTACCACTTCTACTTCCTCTTCTGCCTATAAAAACCGGTTGTGGAGACATGGGGGTGGGAGGAATTTGGATAAAGGGTAAAAGAAAAAACAAAACAAAAACAAATTAAAATTAAAAAAAAAATTTTAAATTCTTTAGTATTCAGGAGTGATATGAAACAGATGCTTATGTTGTTTGTACAAGTACTTTTATCTGCTGTTCCCTTAGGCAAAGATAGAGCCTGGCTTGGCGTGAACAAGGGTGTGCACATAGAGGAAGTAAAACTTCTTTGCATTAGAATGTAAAATTCTATCTGCACTAAGGACAGGAGAGATTTCAGATAAATTTACATTGGGAAAATATTGTTTTTTCCATAAGAGTGTGTTTGCAGACGTGTGTGTGTGTTTGTGTGTATGTGTGTGTGTGTCTGTTTGTCTGTGTGTATTGTAATTCTTGTAACACTACATCTGATATAAAACACATTTTTCCAAAGAATGTTCTGATAGTTGAGACTATGAAGAGGCATATCATCACCTGTAGTGGTGGTGACCCTTCAAAATGCTTAGTGCCTGGCATATAGTGGGGACACAATAAATATTGTGTGTTTGATGTCGTAAGTCAGTTTAGGTGGCTATAACAAATACGATATAGACTGGTGGCTTATCAACAACAATTGATTTTTCACTGTTCTGAAGGCTAGCAGACTGAGTTCAGGTTTCTACCATGGTACATGGCATCCTCACATGGCAGATACTAAAGAGAGAAAAGCAAGCTCTCTTGTGAATTTTTATAAGGGTACTAATCCTATTCATGAAGCCTCAACCCTCATGATCTAGATAACTTGCAAAGGCCACACCTTCTAATACCATCACATTGGGAGTTAGGCTTAAGACATGTGAATTTTGAAAGAACAGAAGCATTCAGTTCATAGCATTTGGAAAAATTAAAAGCCATTGAGATCAATTAGATTTGGAGTGTCAAAACTCTCTCCCACTGTGCAGTATCTTGCTGGAACCCTCTGTTGCCTTTTCCGAGAACGAATAATCCTCAGAAAATGTGCTGGAGTGTGTAATTGTGTTTTACTGTGAGCCTTGAACAGGGGAAGGCAATGGGTCCTTTGACAATATTGAGTGTTTCTTCCAAATGAGGGTGAGGATTTTGACTTTGAAGTCTGTTGAAAGGACTCACCTTTGAGGATGGAGAGAAGAGAATGGATTTACAGAGAAAACAAAGCTAGAGACTGTGGATCATCAGAATCCTTGCAAATAGCAAGGCTTTGTTTCAAATTCTTTCCCTCAGACTCTGAGAACAAAATTGTACTGAGTAGATTCTTTTTTCTTGCTGTAATTTGTCATGTCTTGAGAAAACTCTGATAAAAACACAAGTCTTGCGTTAGAGATGTGGGTGTGTATATAAGGCAGAGGTAAGGATATAGAGGAGCCCACGGACCATCTAACATGATTATTAGTTCTACCATTTTCTTGGCTTTTACATTTTTGAAATAAAATACAGTTCAGCAGTTAGGAAAAGAGTTGTCCAGAAACACGTCAGACAAATTGACTTTGCTAAAACCTTTTGCATGGTAGAATTTTGGCTTTGTCCTTGATATTTTAGAGACATGAAATTTAATGTCCAATAAAAAGCCAAATCCATGGTATCATTTGGCTGATGCGATGGTTAATTTTGTGTGTCAACTCGACTGGGCCACAGGGTGCCCAGATATTTGGTCAAAGAATGTTTCTGTGATGGTGTTTTTGCATGAGATTTACATTTAAATTAGCAGATTTACTAAAGCAGGTTGTCCTCTATAATGTGGGTGAGCTTCATTCAATCAACTGAAGGCCTGAATAGAACAAAAAGACTGACCCTCCCATAAGTAAGAGGGAATTCTTCCCACCTGATGGCCTCTGAATGAGGGATTGGCTCCTCTGGTTCTTAGACCTTTGGACTTAGACTGGAACTAAGTAATCCACTCTCTTGGGTCTCCAGCTTATTGAATCACCCTGCAGATCTTGGGAATTGCCAGCCTCCATAATCACACGAGCCAGTTTCTCATAGAGAATCAATCTCAATTTCTGTCCCCTCTCTCCCTCCCACCCTCTCTCTCCTATTCGTACTGTTTCTCTGGAGAACCCTGACTAATCTAGCTGCCATCTTTACTTGATCTTTTAATATGGTTCCTTTTTTTATTAGTGAATTCTCCAAAAACACTACAGTTATTGTTCTCCTATTGTTTTCCTATGCCAGACACTTTGCCAACTGCTGAACAATAGGTAGACAACTCTACAGATGTTGTCTCTGCCTGTGTTGAAGCTCACAGACTAGTCAGAGAAAGGTTGATAGTACACAAAAAATATACAAAGACACTTATAGGATAGAAAAGGAGAAGGAAGCTAACAGATATACTTAATCTGGTCCAGGACATGAGATCTTATGATGGGTAGAAGTTATGCTGTGAAGGTGTTTGAGGATTAGGGTGGAAAAGAATATTTGCAAAGGCCCTGCACTCAGATGAACTTTTGTGTGTCTGAGGTACTTGTTTGTCTGGGGTATAGGCAGGGAGAGGTAAAGTGGTAACTGAAAGTATGCAGATTATGCTGAGCTTTAGGGCATTCTCTTCCTCTTTTCCCTTCCTCAGTACTGCACACTCATTCTGTCATCCATTTATCTGACCCTAGATTAGAATAAACACTTCTTCCTTACTCTCTAGGCAGGTGGTAGATAATCTGACTCTAGTCAACCTCTCTCTACTCTGTAACTGAGCACCCAACTTCAATGTTTGCTGAATTTTATCTAGGCCAGGTAAGCCCCTGAGGCACCATCAGAAATAAGTGGGAGGTCCTCAAAGATTCTAACTAGAAGTAGTTTTATTTTGCTGATTAATGGTCAGGGAGAGAAATGCACCCCTTTGGGATCTGCAAATATATGCAGTCTATGAAATATCTATGAACATAACTTTAAAAGTAACTGGGTGTATTCTCCTGTCCTAGAAAAGTACATTTTCAAGAGAAAAAGAATTAAGGCTGTTTCTTACCTCAATCAGAGTCCTATTTTCAAGATGAAGCCAATTTTAAAATATAAGGATTTTTAGATATGGTAACCCCTAGATTTTTTTTTTATTTTAAACTATTCTATTTCTTATTCTTCTGGTTTTGAAGATAACCTTCAGAATGTAAATTGATGCAGCAAATGTTAGAGCCCGGAACCAAAAATTCTGATGCAATATCTCAAAAAATGTTGCAGCCTTTTTCTTGTACCTATTGCTAAGAACACTGTCAGTACTTAAAATGAAATAACATTAACTCAGTCCTTGCCTTGGGAGTTTAAGCTCTTCTACCAGTTAAAAAAAAAATAGAAAAACAAAACACTGCATAGCCTGCTTTACCACAAACAGCTGCTTTATTCTGGCATTTGACTGAAGAGCTTGGAGAGCAATATATCTTTCACACTTCAACTACATAAAACAGAACCAAAAGCTACATAGTTCTGTATCCTAGAAGGAATAATAGACTCATAGGAATTTCTAGGTTCAGTTCCATTTACAAGCAATTGTTTAAGGCCTAAAAGGTATCAAGATCTGAATGAAGTATGAATATATAAGACAAAAATGACTATCCTCAAGGGGCTAACTTTCCAATCAGGGTAGGTGGGACAGATATGGAAAAATAATTACCGCATAATATATAATATTATAAGCTTAGAAGTAGGAATGGCCCTGTAGTTATTTATTTTTTACATAACAATTTTTTTTTTCTCAACAATGGCTACCACTGACAGCATATATTTTGTGTGTTGGTACTGACCTAAGTGCTTTACACACTTTATCTCAGTTAATGCACGCAACATCCAGTGAGATAGGTACCCACTATACAGATGAGAAACCTAGCTGAGAGGAGTCAAGTAGTTTGTCCTTGATCTTACAGCCAGTAAGTGGAGGAATTCAACTCCTACTCTGACTAAACCCCTTGTTTTAACTACTTTGAAAAATTGCTTCTCTAGGGAGATGAATGTCAGGGATCTGATAGTTGTAAATTCCTAAAAGACAATCCCAGAAATCTCAGCGAATAGGAGATGATGTATTTTCTGGGGAACTCTGAGGCATTTTCTTTTTTTCTTCATGTACTGGAGATTTCATAGCAACAGGTTTATTAGGACCCTAAACTCACAAAGTTAATGAGATATTTAAGATTTAATTGAGGTATTATTTCACTGTAGTCTATTGATGGCTACCACCTCATGTAGGAAAATAAACCTCTATATACATAGTCATAAAATCAAGTAGAAAACATTTGACACATTTTCTACTGCTGGATGGTTTAAATGTTGTCATATAATGAATTAAATCATTTTTGTTTTCCCTCTCTGAAAGTTACTATTGTAAGCAGCATTTGGCTTTTCTTGGCGGTTGGTTAATTTTAAATGGAATATTGAAAAGGAACATATACCGAATCATGCTTCTGTCTGCTTGATTCAGTTTACTCAGATCTAATGGAAAAATGTGATCATTTTTATTTTTTAATATTAACAGATTCAGAACAAAAGAAAAACATAGCTAAAACAATAAAAGAAGTCTTTTACTGTTAGTGAATCTTTAGTAGCAGAAACTGTATTATAATACTGCATTGCTAATTTAAAAATAACATTTATTTAAATATATATTATCTATAATTTTAGTATTAACACTGATATTAATTTTAGAGATATATAAATATGAATTTAATATCAGAGATTCTTACATTTGATTGGAGTTTTAATTTCATTATTATCTCTTAAAACTTCAAATTGTACTAATTATGATCATTATTTACCTAATTCATAGTAGAAAGCATGTTTAATAGCCTTGCTTTAAATGGATAATTGAAATTTTTATTTTGTACATAGATCATCTCATTTTTACAATTTTTCTTAAATGGATATTTGGTTTTAGCCCAGTAAATAGAAGAGAGCTCTCATTATTAGAGTTTTATTATCTTATTTATACTTGTGTTACTCTCTTGTAGTTGGAGTAAAATGCAGAATCAAATTTTGTGTCAAATTGCATTAAAGATGTCAATAATTTTTTCTTTGCCTCCACAACCACCTTCAGGGGACCTGCAATGTCCCTAGCTTCAGTATGAGAAGCCCTTTGAGCTATGTGACCCTTATCCTTAAGCCTTCCAGCCTTATTCCTACTTCAGACAACTCATCTTGGGGTCCAGGAGTGGGCTGACCTTGGTTTGCCCTTTAGATCGGGACTAGATTACTGAGATTTTTGTAGACAGCTGAGTTACAGTTCCTTGTGCATTCTGTTGTTAATGTCTCTATTTCTGGATATCCTAGATGAGGCCATATGTAAATCTTGGAATAAATGACTTAAGTAATTTAGAGTGAAAGAGACACGCAAATGTACAAAGACACACAGAATATAAAAGACATATATCTTCCCTTCTATCTACTCCAGTACTATCACATGCATACATGTAGCTGCCTGACAACATTTGAGTATTTCAGAGACCCTGCTATAATTCTTTCAGTGAGATTGGTCGAGAATGAAATAAAACCAATTTTTCCTATATTCAGTGGGTGTTTATGCCTTAAAGTCAAATAGGCCTGGTCTAGGACAGACACAAAAAAGATTTTTTATTTTCAGTCTTGAATGAGAGAGAATGCTGTGTCAACCAAGGAGAGTTTGCTATGTACTTAAAACTAATAAACCCAGTATAGTGGATCTATGTTGCTTTCTACTGTCCAGCCCCCAGCTTTCTTCTGATAATTGTCCTTCTTTTGATAATCACACTTTGATTTTTCTTTGGGCAGGTACCTCTTCTCAGTTCTTGATTCTATAATTTGTATAGAGTTGATCCCTATGTCAAGACTTGTTCAGAGATGAGTTATTACTCAAGTTACATGCATGACACTCAAATCCAGGCATGTGCCAGAATGTATAATTGAGAGAGAGAAGTCAAGGGTATTGTAAGCCTGGCCTGGAGGTGCTGAGAGCTACCACATGGAAAGACCCCATCAAATGATGAAGCTGTGCAAACTATGGAAGGATTGACCTTGACATCATTGTCTTGAACTCCTGAATCAAGCTGTGTCAGAGGAAGAAGTATTGAACTCTCCAGTTTTTGAGGACAACACTGCTCTTCCTGTTTTTCCTAAGGCAGTATAAGTTGTTTCTGTTACAGGAAGCTCATAACATTTACCAAAATACCTTGTGAAAATTAGCTGGGACACAAGAGACCTGCAACCTGCCTGTAAATAATTAGCTATACACAAGATAAAGAAGACTAGCAGGCATATAATCAATTAGAATATTATACAAAATACATTATTAAATATTAGACTATGAAGTAGTATAAAAATTATCTCATGAGATGCAGGTTGTAAAGATAGTTTAGACTCTCTATTTAATATGTAGGAGAATCTCTACTCTATTGAATGTTGAATTACCTATTTGATATTTAAATGATCTTCTCCATCTTTAACAGATATGAAAACAAAGTGCCTGAATGTGTCAAGTGAGCACTTTGCATCAAACAAAGATCATGAAGAATTCTGGTGAAAAATCATGAAAAGAGCATGTGCATTTTACAAGACAAAGTTAATATGTTAAGAAATCATAAAAACAAAGAGGCAAACACATCCACCAACAGCCACTTTGTTTACTTTTTAGTAAACCAAACAAAACCTGGAGAAAAAGATGTTATAATTAGTTATGTTAAGGTTTTCCCTGTTTTTTTTTTTTTTTGTTACCCCTTAGAATTCTGTCATCTATTTTAGTGTCTGCCATTTCTGACCTGGAAACTAAATAAGTTTCATTTCTCATAAATGCCAACTTATTTTATCCATTTTTATGTACGTGGGTAGGCAGCAGAAGTGGACATGGAGAACAACAGAAACAAGTCTCACTGAACTTAGGGGTTTCTAAGAGGTCCATGAGTGGGCTTCAGAGGAATCTCTGATTCTCCAGATTGTCAAATTTATATAAATTGAATATTTTCCCCCAAGAGAATTTATAACTTCCATCAGTTTCTCAAAGGGATGTATCATCCAGAAAATATTATAATTTCTTGTTAATTTATAGCCATTTATAAGAAACTTTTGATCTTAGCTACATATTAATATAGGCTATCATATTAAGATATTATTGGCATTTTGAAGTAAACAAACTATGGACGATGCTAAAGTCCTAAATAAGTTTTAGAATTAATTTCATTTCCCCCCAGAAAATATAACCATGTAGGCAGTCTGTCAATCAAGTCAATAATTAGCTTAAAATGTATAGAGATTATCTGTATCAAAATTATATTTCTGTCAATTAATATATATTAACTATATCTGTTCCTCTGTGGGTGTTAACTTATTCTGTTTGACCTCTGTTTTCAAAGAACAAGTCTTTACATAACTCCTGACCTTTACATTCTCAGCTTTTCACTAGTACAAGACCTTTCTTTTTTAACATTTCCAGTTTGAAAAAATATGAGGGAAAATATTTGGTCGGTGTCGTATACTCACTCCAGTTTCTGTGTGGCTGAGGGCATGGTACTGTGGTTAGCAGGTACTATTAGAACCTATTTGGAAGGAGGAGTGAGGATAAAAGATCAACTTTACTCCCCAAGAGCCTTAGGAGAAGGAGTGATGATGGGAAAATAAAATAATAAACATTGTCTAGAGACATGCATTCCAAGAAGTGACATGAAACATGGCATGCATATTTGAAATAGCAAGGGACTACGTGGGCTTAGCTAGAGCAGTAGCATTCACTCTGGAATGTAAAAAGTGTAGATTATAGAAGTAGGCAAGGGCCAGATTAGAAAAACTGTGTCTACTGCAATAGGGATTGAAATTTTATGTCACAGGCCAGTTGTTGTGAATATGTCATGGGCTTCATACGCTGAAGGAGGATTTGTTAAAATGCAGATTCACAAACTCTATTCTAGACACAAAAAGCCTAAATCACTAGGGACCTGAGAAGCCATATTTTAAAAAAATTACCCCAGGTCATGCTTATGCCCGCTAAATACTGAGAGTTTTTCATGTCAAGGACATAGCATTAATATTAGTGTATAGTTAATATTTTTGAATAAATATTTAATACTTTAATTATGACCTAATGTTGGAAAAAATAATGTCTCTTTAGGAAGAGGAGACATGGAATTTATCCCATCCTCCTCCCTAGTAGGACCCATTGATTGGTACTGACTGCCTTCACCTCTCTTTCTTCCTGAGCACTGCCATTTCATTTAGACATTTTACTAATTAATGTACATGTCAAGGTTCAAAGGGTCCACAGAAAAACATTTGACCCATTCATCCCTTCGGATTCTAGAACCTCATGCTTATAATGTTTAGATACTTATATATTTTTTTTATTGGAAATATATTAATACTCTCACTATCTATATAATGCATTAAGTATAATATTCCTCTAAGAGTGTCTCCAGGGTGGTCTTTTTTTTTTTTTTTTGAAATGGTTGCTTTATTTCAGAGAAGAATATGTAACATCTCATTGAACAATGAATGCCATATTGAGGCAATCTTCTACTGGATTTAACTAGCCAGTATTACTCATAGAATTTTTGATCAATTCAGTTTATAGATATTTTAACCGTGTTTTGAAAAGCTCTTTTCTTGGTGGCATTTTAGGAGCTAAATTACTAGGAACAGGATTTTCAGTGTAGTGTCTTTTCGAAGAAGGATAAATCATTGTTTGGGTTACAAGATTACAATCTCAAATGTCAACACAGGCCATTAGGTATGAGGAATTGGTACTAGTCTGTTTGTATTGTGGCCATGCATGACACCTGCTCAGTTATGTGGCTCTCTTAGTCCACTTGGGCTGCTATGACAGAATACTGTAAGCTGGGTTACTTAAACAACAAACATCTATTTTTCACAGTTGTGAAAAATAATCTTAAAGTCCAAGATTAGAATGCCAATCTGGTCATGTTTTTTGTGAAGGCCCATGTGAACACATAGCCTTCCTTCGTGTGTGCCCTAAGAGAGAGATCCCTGGTCTCATTCTCTTTATACAAGGGATTAATCTTATTATTATCATAACCTACACATAACTCTAATTACCTTCAAAATACCTCATATTCAAATACAATCACATTGGGGGTTAGGGTTTCAACATATAAATGTTGGGGGCACACAAAAATTTGGTCCATGGCAATGACCTTTGCTTTATTTTATATTTAAGCTGTTCAGTAGGCCATTAGAAATTAATTATGTCTTAGAAATCCTCATGGTGGCCAGGACAGGGAAGCAACTGAAGTGTTCTATGATAGATGATTGGCTAAAGAAGCAGTGGTACATATATACAATGGAATATTACCATAAGAATAGATGAAATATTGCCATTGCGACAACATGGATGGACCTTGAAATAATCATGCTAAGTGAAATAAGCCGGACAGAAAAAGTAGAAAACCACATGATATCACTTATATGTGGGATATAAATCTAAAAGCAACAAATGAGCAGGACAAATAAACAGAGACTCATGGATATAGTTAATAGACTAGTGGTTACCAGAGGGGTTTTCTGCCCTTTCTTCTCTTTTATACTAGGCAGATAGCAAAATTTGAAATTTGGCGTGTACCTGTGTGAATCCATAAATGAAATGAAGCCTTCAGAAAGAAACCCATTCTTTCAAAGCCTTTCATTTGGTTTTTCTGATGTGACATGATCTTAATGTTTAGAGCTTAGTCCCAACATGCTGTCTTTGTTTACTAGCCTCTTCAGCGTAGCTCTAATTTGGCTCTTCATTCTTCAGTCAATTATCATCTTGTTCAGCGGTTTCTTATGCTTGTCCTTGAGTTATTGGCTCCTTAGCATACAAGACTATCTGAATAGAATTATTGCTACTTTGATGGAGTTATTTGTCCAACTTTTTCTCAATTCTCAAACACATTTAGTGAAATATTTAAGAGACAAGTGAGAGGGTCTCAGGTTCAAGGATTTCTTTCCAGAAGATTATCAGTGCCCTCCCATGGACAACTCAGTTCAGAGTGCTGGCAAAAATGGATAGCTTCTGAGTGTATTTATTGTTGTCTCTTAGAGCAGGATCTTGTACATTTATCTTTGTCAATTGAAAGGGCATGTTTAGGTGCTCAATGTTTGATATCCTCTAAAATGGCCTAAATATTTGGTGGAGAGGAATGGCCCATGCTCTTATAACTCCCTAGACATATAGGACTGCAGTCAGCTTGACCGTGTGTGTGTGTGTGTGCTTGCGTGTGTGTGTGTGTGTGTGTGTGTGTGTGTGTGTTTATGTAACAGCAACAGCGCTTTTGAACAGAAGAACTAAGAGGAGAGACCCGTGAATCTCTCCTTTCCAAAATGCACACCAATCTTCAGATACTCCCACACAGTTACAATTGGCAGTTGTCTTTCAGTGGGATTGGTCAGTGCTTGGAAAGTCCCTGTTAATTTGAGCCTTTATGTTTGCTCCAGAGCATACCTTTGGAATCATACAAGTCTTGGGTTCAGAATCAAGTGCCATTTGTGGCTGGTCATCTTGCATATGCTACTTAACCTCTCTGTGAATTGGGGACAATAACTTCTCATAAGCTTGTTGTAAGACTTAAATGTATAATATATAAAAAGCCCAAAATAATACCTGACATTTTAAGGTGCTTGGTAAATATTACAGATCTATCCCTTTTTCAATATTTGTTTTCGGCTTTGTGTTCATTCATTGTGATGGCTATTCGTATTTCTCATTGGCTAATATTTTACTTTAGCGGATTTTACAACTTCAATTTCTCATGATGCTTTACATGTTTATACATCTTGGTGAATCGTGAAGCAGCTCTAATTAGTAAACTTAATTTTAAAAAAGCTAAATTAAATCAACCAAATGCTTAGTTCTTTTAATAATAATATTTTCAATAAAACTTTCTGGGTTATAGTAAGAGTTACCTGAAGATAAAAAATGTTAATTTGTTTTTAATTCAGTGTGCTGCAATGATATATGATGATTTTATTAAACTCAGCTTTTTCTCTATTTGGGGCAAAACTAAGCCACCATCAACTAATGAGGCCACATTCCATAGCAACACACATTCTGTAGGGCTTTGAAAATTTAGTTCAAACTTTTATTCAACCTATTGGAGCAAAACTAGGCATTTAATATATGTTAAAACATCATAGATGAATGATATTAAGTCCAACGTTTGCTTTGATTTGAAATATTTAAAGGCACTCAGCACGATAAAATAATTTCTCTCTGTGGCTTTCTGGGGATGGACTCTATGATTTAAAAGTCCTATTACAAAAGTAGATTTGGTAGCAAAAGTGCTGGATTTCAGAGTCTATTTTAATTAAAATTGAAAAATTTATAGACAATAGTGGGAGATTTTAAACTTTTAAAATGCTGGCTGGCATTCGTATCCCTTCTTTTTTTGCTCACAATATTGAATATGAACCTATTTTATATTACCACTATTTTGTTAAAATACTTTCGTTATCTTTTCATTACTAAGAAGTAAAATACTCACATGCCTTCCACGGTCTGGCAGGAAACAAGTGAATTGGGCTGGGTAGGTGTTCAACTGGATCCATATGCCTTTGTGAAGGTCACTGGACCTAATCTGCATCACTATTGCCACATTTGAGTTTTCAAGAAAAAAACAAAATATGGCTTTTTATGTAAAAATCTTCCTGTTATGTCATCAGCTGGAAATTAAGTCCTTCTAGGGAGGAAATTTGAGATGCATGGGCCTGAGGTCAGTCTGACCTTTTAATCGGGCACTAAAGGCTGTATTCAATCCAGATTTAATTTTCTTTTTGCCTTATCTCTCTCCTTACTCCTACCCCTACCACTCCCTGCTCTTTAAGCAGCATGCATGCTCTTTCCCTACTTTCCCCCTTTCACATTACCAGCTCCACAAAAATCTCTGTATCCTCCCTCAAGTATCAGCAAGGGACAAGTCTTCTCAGTTTTCTGTGAGGATCCTATCCAAGGATGGAGATGAATCACTCATTTAGGAATCTGCATTTCCATATTGCATTGCATTATAATGGCTCATTTGCATGCCTGTCTCACTATTACTCCTGCATCTCTACACTCAGCTGTTGCAGGGAGAAAGAGCACAATGGTGTAGACAAAGTTCATATGGTTGGGGATGGCAACCAGGGAGCTATCCTGATTTGTTTTCAGGGCCCAATTGCTGCCATCCTCCTTGGGATAAGGCTACCTCATGAGGACACGAGCCAGGTTTGCAGGCTGCCCACCTTGACTGCTTGGCAGAGTAGCCATTTGTAATTTCTAAGTCAAGGTCAATGGAACAGATGACCTGCATAGCTTTTTGTTTTCTCAGGCTTGTTTCATAGTCTTAGTTCAGTTCAAGCCCGGATAATCGGATCTGCCTTACTTCAGTCTCCCAACGTTGGTACTCACATAGAGAAGTTTCATCAGGGAGGGAGGGAAAAAGGAGACCTTTCCTGATATAACTTTGATAAGCAACTTGAGCTGCAGACCATTTATTTCCTATGATCTCTACAAACGACTCATTCTCAATCCCCCTTGCTGCCCAGCATGGTTGCTCCAAAAACCAATTTTTAAAAGTTTCTCATTCCAACCAGTCTGGGAACTCTTCATGGGGGCAGAAGCTATATCTTATTAACCTTTGTATCCTCAGTGTCTGAAAAACAGAAGTTCAAGTACTTCTTCAATGAATAGTCTGGAGGGAAGAGTGACTGAAAAGAGGGCATAAGATTTTGTTTTTCATTTATAGCTAACATTTTTTCTCAGACTGCCAAACTACAGGCTCCTTGGTCAATCTCACATTTACTAAACAAATAGCATGTAGGCTAATAAGGCACCTACATTTGCAATTTCTTCACATTTTCAGCAGATAGAGCAAACAGAACTTGCTGTGGTTTTATTTTATTTTCACTCAGCCCTTGAAGAACTTGGACTTTACCCAGTGTTCGTTCAGCCCAGTCAGGAAGCTCATCAGGATCAATGGCTGCTCTCACCACAGTTTCCTTACCTCATAATTAGAGATTATGAATTTTTCAAAAAAGATTTAATTTTGAGGCCAGAAAGTCATTTTGGTTAATTATGAAACTGGCTGAATATATTGCTCTATTTCTTCTTTTTGCTTTGTCTAGGGACACTTTAACAAATAATACATGAAAATAATAATAAAGTTAATAAAATAGCCATCATTTATTGAACATCAGATATATGCCTTGGTCTGTACCAAGCACTTAACAAAAATGACATTTCATCTGCAACTTCTTTGTGAGATGTAGATGAGACTCTGAGAACCAAACATGGGAAGTAAATCACCCCAGGAGTGTAAGCTAGTAAATGTCCATCTGTCTTTACAGCCTGATCTCTTTCTGTGATACCAAAATCTGGGACTGCAGTTTCACTTCAGTTGTCTTCACCATTCAAAATCCATAGTACATAATTCTCAAGCCCCAAAGTTCTCTAAATTAGGAGCAGTTTTAGGATTACAGAGCCTACCGTGATAGAAGAATGAATATAAGGTCTGCTCCCAGGAAGTATGCTCTCTGAAAGTCCTGTATTTTATATTTTAGTGTCAGTCTGGGTCTCTATTTCTTTATATCTGTCTTATGGCCAAATGCAAAGTAAACCATTAGGCAATTGGATCAGTTAATTCTTCTTCTGATTATGCTAAAATCAGTAATCAGGTGATTTCAGTTTACAGCCAGCACCTTACATACAGTTGGAATGTAGGATAAGATTGATGTCAGGATGTGTTGGAGAGATTAATGATGCAATGTTTAGTTCCACATTGAATACAGAAAAAGAGGCAGTACAGAGCTTGCTTGAGAACATGGTATTTGATAACAAACATATAAAACACCTTCCCAGACATAAGGACTTGGGGTAAATGTGTGAAAAGTAGATGGATAAATATAAAGTGTACCTTCTGGATTGGGTATTTTACATGGAATTTTCATATCTTTAATTATTTATATTTTTGACCTATACTTTTAATAGTATAGGGGTATTTACGTAAGGTTATTTTTTTTCAATTATGGCACAAGCTTTTATTAGTTTCCAGGTAAGTATAACACTCTTTGTGTATTTTGTACATATTTTAGAACAAATGGGTGAAATAAAGTTAGATTGGTTTGACTTTAATGGTTGAAGTTACTTGTATGTCTAAGTACAGATGAATTTCAGTTTGTTGAATGCTAAACAAAGGAAAAAATTAAAATCTTCCTGAGACAGGTAAAATTTAGAGATCATACATTTTTAATTGAATGTGTGGGTTTATTTTGGCCTTTATATTATTTCAAATGATTTAAAGAAAATAATCTGCTAACTGGGAAAAAAAAAGGAAAAAGAACTTAGGATTTGAAATTTCTATCAGGAATGTTAACAAGTTGAAATAATGAAATACTTGCCTAACAGTGACTTCAGTAAATAAGGGATTATTTTCTTTTTTTGTGACAAGAAATGTGGAGGGAGGTGGATCCTGGAATTAGTGTAGTGGTTCAGTAATGTCAGGGTTGGTGTTTCTGCAATTCTCTTAGTCTTTTTGCATATGGTGACAAGATGATTATCTCAGCTTTGGGCACCAAATCTGCATTCAAGTTTGGAAGAAAGAAGGAGGAATCATGTTAGCCAAGAGCATCTCTTTTAATCATAAAAATAAAAGCTTTTCTAGAAATCCTCTAAACCAACTTCTGCTCATATTATTGACCAGAATGTTGTTTCATGCCCATCTTTTGCTATAAGGAAAGCTGGAAAACTGAATATTTCATTTTTCTAGCCACTACAGCAGAAAGTAATATTGGAGAAGGGAATGAGAAATATCTCTTGGATTTGGCAAGTAATGATATTTGCCATTGAATCCTATGGCTGTTGTAGCATTGACTAGAATGTCTGGGAAACAGAGAATAATTTAGAGCAAGTAGACATAATAGTTATAATCATTATCTATAACAAGGACATACAAAATGGCCATTAGCTTGATAGTCTCACATCTCTTTGTTTATATTTTATGTGCTTACTAAGCCTGCTATTAGCTCATTAGAAATAAGTGTTCCTACCTTTATTTAAAAACTTTAGAACTTATCATTTTTTTTGCGTACGTGCCTTTATTTAGGTTGGTGAACTTAAGATAAAAAAAATCATTTCTGGCTTTCATTCATTGTATTTTCTACTCCCACAGAAATATGGAGGGAAAAATAGTTTTTTGAGTTATTGAGGACAGGATATCATATTGCTCAAATCTTTTTATTGACCAAGAATATCATTTGATTTGTGATAAAAAGGAAAAACAAGATTCTAAGAGATTGAACTAAAAGCAAATGACCTCATGTCTTTAATGCCCCAAATTTCCTTTCTATATTAAAAAAAGAGATGATTTCCAGTCCCTTAGTGTGAAGACATATGATAGTATAGTAATGTTGATATCGACTGTCCTTGGAAAATAATTGGAAAACTTAGCAGAAAGTGGAGGGTCTCTTTAAAATGACCTTTGACTAGTGACAACAAAAAGTAGACAGATCCCATCATTAAGCTGTGCTTTATTGGTATCTTGGAAGAGTTTTGATTTTTTAAAATTTGTTTTCCCAAATTTCTTAAGGATATTTTATTTCTCAGATTAAGTTTCATCTCTTTTAGAAGTGTCCCTTCAAATCTTTTAATACTACTTTTAGGTAAAATTACTCGTGCATACCTTAAAAAATTTGACCTGGAAGTGGTAACTGTAGTATGGTTATGTATCTCTATGTTATTACTATTATTTTCATTTCAGGTCTGATATATCATATCTGAAATGAAAATAATAGTAATAAAGATATTTTCATATGTAGTGAAGCATTTAATTTTAATTTATTGAGGAGAAAAGAGACAAATGGAGAAAATTATTGTGCTAAGCAACTCAATATATTCAGGCAAAATGAATTTATGTTTTCAGAATGATTTTTCAAAAAATAAAAAGGTGTATCAATTATTCATTGCCAATGATAATACTGTATAACAAATCATCCCCAAACAAAGAAGTTTAAAACACACACATTTGTTATTTTGCATGAGTCTGTGGGTTGTCTGGGTGGTTATGTCAATATAGGCCAGGTTGATCTGAACTAGCTAATGCATCTGTGGTCAGCTGCCAGGTTAGCAGAGGGCTGCCTTGACTAGGATGGCTTTAGCTTGGACACTTGGCTTTAGCCCGTAAGTCTCTCATATCCCTTTATTGGACTAGCCCAGGGATGTTCATTTGGTGATGGAGAGGGTCCAAGGGGGAGTCACATAGGTGAGAAAGCAGAAACATATATGCCCTTCTCGAGCCTCTGCTTGCTGTAATTAGCTAAAATAAGTCAGACGGCCACCTCTGGAGTCACAGTGGAAGAGGACCACAGTTAAGGGAAAAGACAGTGGTGTAGAATGTATTCTTTGGGACCATTCATGTCATCTACCACACAAGGCTTGCTTCCCTTTTTGTTAGGAGAGTGTAACAAGCGCAAGCCCTATTCTCTGAGTACTAAAGGTGACTGGTTTTCTTGTTATTAATTGGCTGCAGAATTATCAAACTAGTTTGTATGTAAACTAGTTTGCTTTTTTTCCCAGATGGTAGTTATAATATTCTCAGACCTGCCACCATTTTTCTTTATTTTTTGAGAAGTTTTATAAATTTTGTAATTATTTGACCACATCTTCACAATACAAACTTGTATATTCCTTCCCAATAGATCAAGGATTCTATTTTATATCACAGTTACTATCCTTGATTTAAGCAAAGCCCTACCTATAAGAGAAGAAAACTATCTCAAGTATTTTTAGAAGTAAATTAGCCTAGACAAAAGGAGAAAATTATCTACTGATTGGGATAAATTTCATATAGGTATAATGTCCCACATCAATTTATGACAGGAGTCAAAGATTCCTAGATTTTGGGTGGTGTATATATATATATATAATGTATATATATGTATGTACGTACATACGTACGTACATATATACATACATATACATACATACTATATGTGTGTGTGTGTGTGTGTGTATATATATATATATATATATATATATATATATATATATATATATATATATATATATATATATATATATATAGAGCATAGAGCCATTGGAAAACTTTGCCCTTTCAGCACTTCAGAGGTGTGACTTTTTCACAATTGTTTAAATATCTGTTGGCAGTTGTGAAAAATCTCTCTCACTATTAGAAACATTCATGTTATTGCCTTAAATTTTTTCTAAGTTTTCGAAAGAATGTCTTATATAAGCAGATGACTACTCTGGCAGACTCAGAATCACACATTTTGCAGTCAAAGACATAGGTAGAGTGCTTTCCTAAGTCAACATGAGTTTTCAAGGAATATGTTGAAAATTACATATACTCTGACCCACACTTAATCATTACTAACTTATTCTAATCTTGCCACTATTAAGTGGAAAAGTCCAGAATAAAATTTCCACATAAAATTTTCAACTTAAACACACAAGAGAAAAAAAGTGGAGAACCACAGCAATTATTTTCTAAGATGTAAAGAGAATGCAAATGAGTGCTGTTTGTGAGCTTATGAAAGATATATGAAATAGGATAAAGCAACCATCTGTTAAAATAATTCCAAAGCAAAAATTTGGTTAGTTATTGACTGGTCTTAATAAGCTTGAATGTTGTTAGTTCACATGCAAAGAATTTCAATCTAACGTCAACTATTCATTATTTTTCAATCAGCATTTTATGATCAGTTTCAGATCACTGTAGCTCATATGCAGCAGAAGGTGGACCAGATGCTGAACATTAAATTAGCAAAATAACAAGGCAGAATTCTCCTTGAAAGCTCTGATTCCCTCCTTTCCTTCCTCCCACACACAAAAATTGAAGACAAAAGAGGGAGGGAGGGAGGGAGGCAGAGAGAGAGAGAGAAAGATAGATAGAGACAGGCAGACATTGGGACCAACTGCATTGGCTGGCTCTGGGTCCTTGTTGATGTATTTAACCTTGTTATGTTTATGTTTCGGCTGCTGTTATAGCATTGTATGTGGCAAATAGCTGGTAATAGATGTCTCTACTATTTCTCCAAAGGTTGTTTATACTTTCATGAGACTAGATCACTTGACAAATGAGCTCAATTTATAACTCAGAGGATACAGCTTCTCTTTAAAAGAAAATTTTCTGGGTTCTCTCTTTTCTATTCTACCCTCTATTCCACAATTTATACATACCTGTCTCTTTTCAAACTGGCTCTTGGCCTAATTACAGATACAGTCAGGAAAGAAAGTTGTTTTTATAAATGGCAAGTAGCTTATGTATACAGATATTAGAAGTTAAGTCTTTCACTCCAATTCAGGCATCCTAACTTTAGAAACTAATCGATCTGATCCTATGCTAAATAGAGAAGTTCAGATACTTTCCCATTGTAAATGAGTATACTCTCTGTCGAATATAGCAAAAAGGGGCAGCAATATGCATGTCACATTTCCTAGAGCAGCCATTTAATTGTTTGGCAAAGGAGACCAAGAGTCTGTGTTCAGAGTTGACTTGTTGGATTTCTAAATGTCTTTTGGAAGCATTAGTAGATATGTAATGCTTATGAGTTTTCTTTCTGAATTTACTTTTTAATTGGAATGCGTCCAGAATCTTCTCATCTCTGAATTGCCAAGTTATACTGTGGTCTGTTGATCAAGATTGATTCTGAGCATGTGGGCTACATTTTAAACAAGAAAGAATCTTGTTCGTTGTTTGTAATGTGATGGCTAAGGCACTGGACACAGATGGCATAGACATTAAACTTCTGTCCACACATCTATGTTCAACAGCCCAAATAGTAAATATTTGCCTTGATGAGTGCTTTTGCTGAATAAGTGCAAACTGCTGTAGTTCCATGTTTTGGCATTCATGTTCTTTTTTATTATTATTATTGTTATTATTTAAAAAAAACTCTTTGATTTGAATATAAACACTAGCAAATGATATCCCTTTAGTACAAATTGTGGGAGACTGGTTTGGAGGTGTGCTTCTGGAAGAAAAGCTAGAACATAATCAATCTGCTAATAGGGACAGAAAGCCATTTTTTAAAATGGTCCTACAGTCACCTTGTTAATGTCGAGGATGATTTGAGCTGACTGATTTGATTGCAGCTTTCTTCCTACAAGACTGAATGCATGAAATGGCCCACCTGTGTGATTTAGGGGTCCATGATTTCCAGCAGCCTAATGATGCACAGAAAACTGAAATAAAATTACTCTTTTTTTTCCCAGGGTAAAATATGCACATTCTCACTCTTTACACATCTGTCTTTTACAGACAGAAGGATATTGTGGTTGATGGAAAGATGATAGCTTAATGCTTGTTTGGTGGTTTTGTTTCCTAATAAATTATTTTGGAATTGTTCTGCTAGGGCTCTGAGGACCCATCAATATCATTGTGTATAGCTTCAGGGTAGAAGGAGGTAGGAAAGGCAGCTTAGCCTAATATCATAGATGATATTTTATACCATACATTACTATGAATTTATACTATACTGTACTGTACTGTACTATACTATACTATACTATACTATACTATACTATACTATACTATACTATATACTTTAAGCTCATACTTCAGACAATTATTTGAGTGATTTATACTTGAATCATAGCTTTGTAATTCAATGCTTTATAAAATCCTCTTGTCTCTCAATAGTGGCGCCCCATCCTCTCATTCTCTTCCCTTACTTCCTGTCTTATGAAGCCACAAGCCATGTGTTCATTATTTTATGAAGCATCTTCTCTCCTTCAATTAGATATTACTGTACTTATTCTCCACATTCAGAATGATAAAGTCCTGGGGACTAGCTTTACCCAGAAAATTCCCCCTGAACGAGAGGAGAGAAGAGCAAGGAGAAAAAGGATGAACAAAAAGAACAAATTCCTTATAACTGGAGGTGATGTAAAAAGATTTGGATCATTCAAATGCTGAATTTCATTTGTCTCCATGAGAGAATTTTTTTCCTAATATCAGGCCTCTTAATATGTGTAGTTCCATATTGGTCAATCCATATGAAAACTTCATTTCTGTAACCCATAGGGTGTTCATGAGTGATTCAGAGACATGAAAATAGATACTTGGGAAGGCATAATTTTGACTTCCACATACAACAATCTGAAGATAAAATTTATAGTTTACCTTTGGTTTGGACTTTATACTGAAAACATAACTGAAATGATGAAAGTTTCCCTTTCTTCCTTTTGAGGACTCTCTACCCCACTTTCTATCATTATCTCTACACTCCTGAAGGGCAGTACATATGGAGATTTTGAACAAGTGGTTCTCTTTCCTAACTCGATGAGCTGAACTGAATGACTTAGAAGAAACTTCAATGTTTCTTTTTAATTTTCTTTCTAGAGTCTTGACCTAGTTATAGAGGATTAATGTCCCCCCCCCTTTATTTTTTGCCTCTAACTCCTGCTAAATCATCTTGGTTCTCACTCTATATTTACACATCTGTACTGAGCTCCTAATATGTTCCAAATAAGATGCTAGGTTAAGGTTACATCCATGATATACCCTCACAAGGATTTTGCTGTTTGACTCAGAACTAGTGTGTATTAGTTGATTTAACCCATACCTACCTTTATAAAACATGCTGTCCAAATCTTTATCTTTAAAATTCTCCTAAGAACAGAGAAGGTGGTCATTAAAAGTCTAATTCTCTTTCCCCTACTCTTCACTTCTGAAAACTTTTCTGTCATGTTCTTTGCTCCCAGGGTGTGTTAAATTTCTCCTTTATATTTATTTTTCTTTTACAAGTGAGCATTACTTTCTTGAATGCATATACAATATTCCTGCCAAGTTTGTCCTTAATTTTGGGCAAAGAGTGTAAATGGGTGGTGAAGGACAAAATCATAACTTATTTGAAGATTTATGTGAACAGTGAGATCAATTCTCTGTTTCTGGTCTTAGTTTGGGTCCCCCAAGATGCAGTTCCTGAGACAAGACAAAGACTTGAATGCAAGTAGTTTGCTGGTGGCTGTAGGAAACATGAGTAGGAAAATGGAGAAGAGACACAGAGAAAGTGAGGTAACTAGTGTGGAAAGGACTATCAAGGCAGCCACTGCTATTGATGACTAGATCTGGGAAATTCTGAAAAATGATGTAAAGGACACACCTTGCTTGTGGGGTGAGCTAACTGGACATTTATATAGCAGCTCCATTCAGTCATTGGTTTAGGTTGCTCCCTGGGGTGGAGGTGTTAGTTCCTTGACAACTTATGCCTGCTGGGTGCAGTCATGTCAGTTTCCAAGTCATTAGAGATTCTTGGGCAAAGAAATGCAGATAGTGGCAGTTGATATTTTTGCAGGAGCAAACTGAAGTAACAAGACCTAAAGGCTATGGGCAGGGAACCAACAGCATCTGCTATAGACTGATAGTCTACAATTTGTTTTCATGATTTCCACTTATTTGGCACATGTAAAACACATATTTCCTGGCCTAGTTTAGGTACCCTAAAATTTACTTTCTTCTTATTCTTTTCAGTAAATAAAATTTCTGCATTACAAAATAGCTTTTAACATGATTAATCATACCCAAAAACATATCATCAATGACAGGATTATTTCATAACTGATTTTATCAAGTAATAACTTCAGGGTGTTACGTATTTGATCAAAATCATTTTAGTAAGGTCTATCATAGCCCTACTATTTGTGATAGAAATTATTTTAATGATTAGAATAGACATCTGTTAACCATTCTATAGAATTATAAAATGCTAGAGCTAAAAATAATCATACAGATTATTTGGGTCCCTTGTCATCTGGAAGCTAGCAGAGGCAGAAGCTAAAGTCAGTCAGAACCACTTGCCTTACGTTGTGAAAATAGTCTTGTCTTTCTATAACCCTATATAACACTAGAGAGAACTCTGGACCCATGGTTAAGTGTTTCATGTTTTTCTGGGGCTGAAGAATAGATTATAAATTTCTAGACCTAATATGAAGGTCTCTATACCTAGAGTTATTGTTGGCCATGTCTTGGAAGTTAAAGCACTTATTCCTGGGGTTTCTTTTCTCCTTGAGGGTTTTCTTGCTCTGATGTCTCATACATACTTTTCAGATGATCTAGTTTATTTCCTTTTCAACATAGTCTTGACTTTTATCCTTCTTGTACTCAGTCTGCTGGTGCCATTTTACATTCAGCACTCTGCTTCAATGCTTGAATTCTTATTAATCTTACTTCCAGAAACTACCCTGGACTGGCTTCTATTATAGAATTATTAAAACTGAGAAGCATAACATATCTAAGCAAGTGGGAATAATTTAAAATTCTCCTCAACCTGATTCCTACTAGAAACTTAAAATTTATAATAAACATAAACTAAATACCGTGATATTCAAATTTTGATTTTCTTTTGATTTTATTTGTTGTTCCATCTTTCTCAACATTGAGGTTGCAGAGCCCATGAAATTTTTTTTGGAAATTCTCAAAGACTTATCAGAATTATTATTTGAAAAAGTTTCCTTAGGTGAGAATGAACTTTTAACTATCTGTTAACACATAAATATTTTTTTTTTGTAAGGATGACTCTAAATTAAAAGGTATAAATTATCAAACAAGTACAGTAATACAAAAATCAGAAAGTGACCAAAAAGAATCTCAACTACACTGAAATTAAAACTCACTCCTAGATTATTCTCGAATTCAAGAGAAGATACCGGACTGACTCTTTAGAAAGAATGATGTGAGACACATCATACCAAAACCTATACATTATAGTACAATCTGTCATAGCAGAGAAGGCAAAAATAAAGGAATTAAGAAGTTAGGAAAAAAGAAAGCAAGAAGATAAAAATAGAAAAGATGTTATTTATAAAAAAAGAAAGCAAAATTTTAAAAGATACTAGGGAAGATAAATAAATCCTAATCTTGTTTATTGAAAAATTATAGTAAAAGTGGTAAACCTCTTAAAGTCTTTTAAGGAAAATGATAGTAAAAATATTGAAAATAACCAAAACGTAGCATGTATATGTTTATTAAATCATGAATTTATAGAGTGGAAGCTCTGTGCTGGGCATTGTACTAAGCACGCTATTTCATTTAATCTTCACAGACACCCTTTTGGATGGACATTACTTTCATCTTCATTTTACATTTGAAGAATCTTAGACTTGGAGAGATTAGAGAGAGTAAATAACGTGTGCACAATTTCACAGCAGGAGATCAAACTTAGGCATTTCATTCCTAACTTTATTGGTTGGAGATAGTAGTTTATATATTTTTTTGTTGTAGTTCTGATGGAAAACTCCAGTGTGGGTCTGCAAATCTCTCTTCTAAGAAGTCTCCTATGAAGTTTGAAGTACTTTTTAGTTAAAGAAAATCCTCTCCCCCCTCAAAAAATTTTTTTCTAAGGAAATGACTGAATGGCATCAAACATTTAAAAAGTTTATTGTTGCAAATGCATGGAACTGTCTTTTGGATAGTCACCTGCTGCAAATTAGTATCTGATGGGGATGGTGAACTTGAACTGTTTCGGCCCCTCAGGTCTGTGGTTTCTCTGAACATGAGGACCTTTGTAGGAGGGAGTACATTCTTTCACCTATAAAGTCTGTCCCTCACTCTGGAGGGACATTAACACCTGATGGGAATTGCATTAGCATGAATCCTTTAAAATTAAATATCTTCCTTGCTTTCCTGAGCAGTCTTTTTAGTACTAAAGAACAGACTAAAAATTAGTGAGAAAAAAAAAATTCCATGGCCATGGATGAGAGTTTAAGCTAGAAAGACATTTTTTTCCTAAAACTAAATTATTTTTCTCTTTACACTTAATATGCTCATTGCCTTGAACATGCACAGTTTCTGAATCTGTTCAACCGTCTGCTTTTCTTCTTGTTAATGCAGACATGAATATGATATTCGAATCTAATTTACCAATTTGAACTTCTATTAACACCACAAAAAAACTGATAAACTCTCTCAGCACAACATGTACATCCTTGCAGCTCACGATATTGTGCTTTAAGTTATACAGGCACTAATTCCTAATATATATAAATAAAAAAATATTTTTCTTAGTTCCAACATTTTAGATCACTCTATGTTAAAATAAAGGGTGTTATATTATAAAAATAAAGTCAAATAATTTTGGAAGGAACATAGAATCTGTTCCTTGGTTGGATGCCAGTGAACATCTGGCCTCAATGAAGGGAAATATCCAAAGGAACAGTGTGGAGGGTGGTAAAACATTTTGAGCAAAATAGTAAGATGCACTTATCACTTATTAATAGGGTAGTAAATAGCATGGGTGTTAAGTCAAACATCTGATTAAGTAATTATTGAGTTAACAAAAAATATTTAAAGAATCATTTTAGAGAGGGACCTTCACAGTAATGTAAGTCACTAATCTTTATCTTGATTTTCCTTATGCACTTTAAATGCTTGGCAAGAACTGGAACATTATTGATTCTCAGATATATGCTTAAAGGAAAGAAAGATTATTTACTTATACTAGTGAAATATGTCAACATAGGGAAAACATTTTAGAACTAAGCAGAGGATTTTCTCCACTCGGTATCTGCTGAGAACTAAATAAAGCATGTAATAAAATCAGTTGTTTTTTTTCTTAGGACTCTGAGTGGCTCTGTGGAAAGATACAGATGTAATCTTGGGTTAGATATTCTTTGAATCAGTAATGAAGCCGATAAGCTTGAAATATTAAAAGAGATTCACTTCTAAAGAATTACAGTGGTCTTTGTTAACTTAATTAAATTATATATTTAATGTATCTAAGTCTTGTGGCAAAAATCTTCTTTTTATGAAATCGAATTGAAAAATTCTCATTTAGAACACCATAACATATTAGGTTATGGAAATATGTCTTGCAGGCTTGGGGGGATTTTAAATCTAGGTTCTTTTCAATGGAATATATATATTTTAAGGGCAAATAAATATTTCTTTTAATTTCTAGCAGTGTGCAAAAATCAAATGACCTGTGCATTAATCATTAGAGAGTCATTTCAGTTATAACCCTAAAGTTGTCCTATGGTGAAGGGGGGAGGGAACTAAAGTTTTAGAATCAAAATGTCATATTGCAGATTATTATTAATTCAAAATATTTTTAGCTGAGTTCTCCATAATCAGAGCTCATCAGATTGTTGACTGTATTCAAGAGATAAGTAATTAAAAAGGAAGTCCACACCATAAGTTAAATTTACCTAATCTTCATGATTATTCTTGCCCATGTTGTTAGTTTTTATGACTTCCTGGGATATAACTTTTGGATCTAAACAGTTATGTACTTGTTGGCTTGCTAGACCTTTTCAAATAAATGTGTTGTCTAATAAACCTCAGATATTGATAAAATCAATTCCAGTGATACTATTTGAATAGTTTGTCCTTGAAAGAAAATCTTAGCCAAAAATGTAACAATTCAACATTTTACTTAATTTGACTTACAAAAAAGCTATTTGAATTAATGATTCATGTTAAAAAAATATATTTTACTTCCACACACTTAAAATTTAAAATACAGTGGAAATAAAAATTGAAATAAAGTGCCAGTGGGCAAACTTTCCATTTTCAGTAAACAATACATAAGATTGCATTATAGATATTAAGATCTGCAGTTTGCTTACAGAGACTGTAATTTCTTCAGTGGGCCCCGTGAATATGTCTTAACTTTAACTACAAAGATAGTATGGAGAAAATAACACAGAAGAATTGTGGTTTTTGGCCTTTTATGAAAACCCAAGAATCCTTGCTCTGGCCCATCTACCCATTTAAACAGTTTGCTTAAAAAATAGTTTGCTTAAGAAAGGGTTATGCCAGGGTTGGTAAGGCCAGTTCAAGCTTGGTGAAAGAAAAATCTTAACGATTGATGTCTGATTAGCTTGAGATCTGTTTGATCTAGGTCGGTTGAAAATCTAGACTCATTTAATATTTTTTTCTTTAATTTATTATTTAAATGTACTTTTTTTAAAGCTAGGAAAGTAGTACATACATACATGTTCACTGTTTCCAGTGAAAGATGGAGTAAAGATGTACGAAGAGACAGGTTATTCTTTCCATCCTATTTCTTCCCCACCTTAATTGACGTTAATGGCATCAAGTGTGTATCATTCCAAAACTGTTTTCTCATACAAAAATATGAGTGAATATCAAAAAAGTGTCTGCTTTATTGATGTTTTTATAAAAATGCACCACATTAAATATATTTCTCTGAAATTTAATTTACTCCTTTAAGAATATGAATAGTCTTCTTAAGACAATGGATTTAGTATACTGTGTATCAGGAATACCTGGATGACTTGTTAGGACCCAAGTTACAGGGCCCCATCTTCAGAGATTCTGATTTCGTAGGCCTGGAGGAGGGGCCAGAGACTATGCATCTGTAGCAAGTTCCTGGGCAATGCTGAGGCTGCTTGTCCAAGGGCCACACTTAGAGAACCACTGGTCTAACCCATTCTTTTTTATAGCTTTGGACTATTGCATGGATTAGATGTGCTGTGATTTATCCAACCATTTCCTCTATTGGTGGCCCTTTACTTTTCTCCTTTATCTTGCAACTATGAAACTGTTGGAATAGATATCTTTGTTCACATAACACAAGGATTTTCATATCTATAGGATAGATTCCCAAATTGAGATTAACAGGAGAAAGGTGGTAGGCATTTGTAATTCTAATACCCATTGCCTGTTTACTTCAAAGAAGGGGTCACCACAATTCACAATTTATATATTAGAGATTACATATTCCTGCTTTCTCATCAGTGCTGTATTCTCACTTTTATTATTTCTATATGAGACAAAGATATCTTATTGTTATTTAAACTTGCATTGATTGCCCTAAGGCCTAGAGAGGTTATATATTTACTGGCCACTAGGATTTTCTCTTCTCTCTGCCTCTTTGTCTATTTCCCCTTCAGTTACTTTTCTTTTTCTTAATTATTTCTGGAGATCTTTTTTATGTAAGGAATAATAATGCTTTATCTGGCATAGTCATTGAAAATTTTCTTCAATCTCTTATTTATCTTTTAATTCTGCTTATGATATATATGCCATGAAATTTTTTTTTCATAGAATGAAATATTATGTAGGGCCTTATCTTGGCCCTCTATCTTACTTAGGATAATTTTATATAATGTAAGGTTATACAAATATTCTTTTAAAGTTTTCTATAATGGTTTAACTATTTTCTATTTTACATTTATATTATTATTCCATGTGGAATTAATCTTGAAATAGCATGTGAAGTTGAGAGCCCTTTCTCCACTTCAGGGACCAGGGGCCTTTTTCTCCCCTGTGTGATTCCTTTCAGACCTGCAGCAAGTGGACTGGTAAGTCTTTCTGAAGGAGGATCCCAGTCATCTGCTTTCCGATGTCTTAGGGAACCAAGAACTGCCCTGGGTCTGGCCCCTTGGCTTGGGACAGACACCAGAGAGAATCATTTCTAGCTGATTCTTGGTCTCTAAAGACACCTTAGAAGTATCCTGTATCCTGCTTACCATACCATCCAAATGTGCTATTACTTAGAAAGGGTATTTGGAGTGAATCAGGAATCTGTATATAAGCTGACCCTTTCCTTAGAAAACAAACATTAAACAATTAATACATGTTAAGAATCATTGGGGAAAATTGTAAAGAGAGAGTAGTAAAAAGAAGGCAGAAAAAATTACCCATGTTCAACCACCCAGAGACAGCCAATCCTAGACTCTTGATGTATGTGTTTTTAGAGTATATAAATAAATAGCAGACAAATAAATGCATACACATATTTAATAGTACTTACCATGCTGTTTTTAATCTTCTCTATTTTTAGACATTGAATTTATTGCAGTTCTTTGTTATCATAGATACATTGAGATAAATATCACTTTAATTACATTTTTATAAATATTTATTATTATTTCTTTAGTATAAATTCCTAGACTGATAGTTGCCTGATCAAGGTGTATATTCATATTAAAAATGTTTTCAAATTGCTCTCCAGGAAAATTGTAAATTTTGTGCTCCCACCACGTATGAGAAAAAAGTTTATTATGTGACCGAATGTAAACCTAATTTTTCTTTAAGAAACATTTATTTCTTCAATGGTAGATATTTATTTTTGTTATTTGGCTGCTCTGCATCGATTTTTTCTTTTATGGGTATAAAGGCTTTGTGATTTCCCAGTCTTGCGAGCATGTTTCATACTGAACTACTTCCTGCTGCTCCAGGTCTGAACTCATGTGCACACATCAGTATATATTATATTCTCAATGTCTAAGACTAAGCAAATAACCCAAGCCACATTTGTGTCAACTTGGGGATTTTACTATAATGAGAAAAGTTCTCTCAATCAATCTCTCCCTCTTCCCCACCCTTTCTGCATCTCTGTCTCTGTCGCTGTCTCTAGCTTTCCCTAGGATTTTGAAAACAACAAAATTGGAGCAGAGGAATGGAGGATGAAAAGGAAAGTGGAGGAGACAGAAAGAAAGGAACAGGAGGGGCAAGAGAGAACTAGCTCTGCTGGAAGCAAGAACTACTGCTGACTTGTTACTGACATGAGCCAGTTGCTTCTGTTGGTGAGTGTACCTTCTCTTCACTGCTTTTTAAAGGTGCTCATTCAGCTCTTTGTTTTCTATTTTATAATTATTAGTCAACCATTTGGAACATACTCTTAAGATTTAAACTAAAATATTTTTTTGCTAATCATCACAAGTAATTTGTAACCAAATAAACACTTGTTTGTTATTTTTTTTATCATTTACCATTACAAAATGTTTACTATTACAAAGAAGTTCATAGAAGGTAGGTTGTTTGTTTCCTTGATAAAGTAGAGAACAGAGATAAGACTTTTGTTGTCATTCTTTCCCCACCTTTGAACTTTGGCTAAGGTGTTAGTTATCTAACTGTGACGAGTGATTTGTGTTCTCTGGTCCCCTCATTAATCACATAAATGATGTCAGACACCAAAAGGAAGGTAGAGAAATATCTTGCCTATTATCTAATGTCTTTCCATTAGGGACCTAGTAAAGGGGTTTTAAAGACATTGACGTTGACAGCTAATAGGCATAATAGGCATTTGATATTAATTCCACTGAAAGCAATAATGGAGCAGCCAGATTCCAAACAAGCTAGCAGCAACCTGGTGAGACCTCAAATGAGAAAGTGTCAGGATTTAAAAAAATTCAACTTACTTTTTGCTCAGATGAAATTGCTTTAATGCAGAGATAGTGAGAGTGGGCAGAGGTTGGAAAGGAGATAGATTTGGTTTCAATTAGTTATCAATGTTTAATTATTTTCCAGGGAAGCTCTCTAGCAGATTGGATACAAGATTATTGTTTGAAAAGATAACAGTTAACTCAAAGATGACATTTATTTGCACTACTGACTCCTGGGCTTGACAGGGCTTCCAAATTTATGAGAAGAGGGTCATATCTGTTGTGAATGGCTAAGGATCATATCCTAGAATAGTACTACAGGTTAATGTTGAAAAAAATTGAAAACCATGCTGTAACAGAGGTCATTTTCTCTGATTGATTCCAACAGGGAATTTAAACTTTGGGTCAGAGCAGCATTTGGCTGATAAGTTGTAGACTTGGTTTAATTTGATTAGAGATAGATGAGTGCAAAAATGCTAAAACATATACTAGTATGGCATTAAATTAAGTGCTAGGAGCCAGTTGTCAACAAAAGTGTACAACCCCTACTGAAAAATGTAAAAATATACTATTGGTGCCTTTCATTTTATTCATATGCCACATAAATAGCTGTAACACATTAAAGGCACTGAAGGTATTTTAACTTTTTTTTTCATTATAATAATTAGTGTTTGGGTATATTGTGGTTTGTCTCCTATTCTAAGAAAGCATTCTTGATATATGCCATATGACTTTACTGGGTGCATAACAGTACTGAAGAGCCAAAGCCTTTCTTTTATTTTCCTTCCTATAGTCTTAATTAATTCATTCCTTAACAAATATTCTAGACAGTCTCATAGAAAATAGGAATCTAATAATAAACTTGACACGAGATTCCTATGCCTATGGAGTTTACATCCTTATAGGGACAAAAAGGCAATTCAGCAAACTAGATTGTTTCAAAAAGGAATAAGAACCTTGAAAAACACAAAGAGTTGTCTAGGATAGAAGATGACTTTAGATTGGTCAGTTAAGGACATTTCTCTGGAAAGGTGACAAGTAAGGCATTAACTCTGTGAAGATTGGAGGAACAACAGTTCATGTAGAGGAAAGTGTACGCAGCCAGAAGAGACTGGAGTTTTGAGTCAAGGCTGTAAGAGCCTTAATAGATAAGCAGGTGCAGTTCATGCAGCCTTCTAGAAGACAGTAAGGAGATTATAGCTGAACCTTAGCATAATTTATCTACTTCATCACAGTCCTCTCCTTTTTTTATAGGAGAGATAACAATATTGCTAAATCAAGAGCCTAATATTGTTTCTACGAGGGTTGTGTCAGGTTATATTTTCAACTGAGAAAATGAGGAGCATCTACACATTTGGTACATCACTGGTTCAAGCTTTGTGAATGAATCTAGTTATATCCTATATCATATGAGTAATGTGTCATTATGGTATTGACACAACTTAATCACCAATCAAAAGCTATCAGTTGTTTACATTGATCAACATTATTTAACTCTTTTGTACTTTTAACCATCTATCCAGAGTCATTTAAGACCGGCAGATGGAGGCTAATTCAAGGGACTTTGGGAGAACTTTCTGCTCCATTAAAAATTTGGGAAGGAAATTTAGGTTCTGGAAATTTCTGGAAAATTCTTCAAAGTAATTTTTATTTCCATACTTCACCTCAGGGTTCTTTTCTAATTTTTCAAGATTAATTGAGAAATCAGGGAGGGAATTAGAGATTCTTTCTTTCCCAAGAGTCTGCAGAAAAGCCACCACAGGCACTCTTTCTGACTGGCATATTTTCCAACATCTAGTTCTAGCCCAGATCTTGTATGAGTAATTCACAAAATCTAATATTTTGAACGTCCCTTTTAAAAGATAGATTGACCTGAAAAAAATTAACCCATCAACACTTTGTAATTCATCCTTAGGTTCTTAGTTTGGGGAAGTCAGGACCTCTGCTATTGTTAACTGTGTACTTTTGGAGTGAGGATTTCAGTGGTGTATTGTCAGAGTTCGAATGAGTTTTGTTTCTTTTTGTTCTCTTTGTTTGAAATGCAAAAAACGAGTCTGGCTGATTGCACAGCTTGAACTGCCCACCCCCTAGGAAGAATTCAGATGTTTCTAGTGTTGGATTGGTTGGTAGTGTTTTTGAAATAGGCATTTTTGGCTCTGCCTCTATCTCAGGGGTTTGCAGCTGACTTTGAATAAAAAATCTGTTGCTTTTTTGGCTACTACTGTAACACCGCATGGGAACCCTCATTAGTGCCTTTGACAGAGTCTTTCAGGCCATTCCATGTGGTTTGCTGCCCTATTTCCAAGGTCAGAAAGATGACCTATCCTGCATCTGGGAGCCTAGATTGCCACATAAGGGTTCCCAAATGCTTTTCACGTGCTAGGCAGGTAACAGGCAGCTTGGGCAGAGCTATGTGAGTAGGACTTAGAGGTAGTAGGTGCTGAGTATAGACAGTGTCTGTACTTTAATATCTATTAATCCCCATGAATCATGCTTGAATAGTGCTGACACATAGGAGAACCTAAGGGATTAATGCTGAGGGTTGTACCTTGATAATTACCTTTGTAAGGAGACTAATGTGTGGGCCTTCTTGCTACAGCCTTTGTTGAAAAGGAAATGCCAGGTTTATAAGAAAAGTAGTTTTCTGTAAGCAGATCGTTTCCCAGTAGTCCAGCCTAGTAGCTTGGGCCAGCTGTGTTAAGCCCTTGACATTCCTAGGCTCTTTAAGTAGTATCAGTGTAATTATTCTTATGGTTGGATGTGGCAAAACAGAAAAGGTAACATCCAACTTCTTCCTGGTCCTTCTGTTTGAACATACTCCCTTGAGGAATGTGGCTAGTAATGTAAAGGATAATTCCTCTATTAGAATATCTGAGATCTTGTTCCAGGAAAAATCATGTAGAGTTGTGTCTAGATGAGTAATGGAAACATGTGGGAAATTAGTAATGGAAGATTCTTTTAATTCTCTCTCTCTCTCTCTCTCTCTCTCTCTCTCTCTCTCTCCAGTTTTTCTAAAATGAGTATGAATTATACCTCAAATAAAAATGCTATGTTTAAAATTATGTTCATCATTTTCTAGCAGGAAATTTCAGCTCCTGTCTCTTACTCTACTCCCTTTCTCTAAGGGCTGAGCCCAGGCAGAATGCAAGGATTTCATTACTTTGTCTACTCATTGAAAAACATCCTTGAGATTCACTGCAAGCAGTCTCCATTATAAGGACTTTCTACCCCTTAAACACTCGATCCCCTTTGACACATTCTGTTTATTCTTTCGTGGAGACTACAGCTTTAGCTGCCCATGTAGTGAGGCTTGCAGATTTTATTTTATTGCTCTGGATTGCTTTCATATTGCTCAGAAAATGAATTTATTTTATAATGCTCAGGTTGTCATGTTCCTTCTTTCTCAACTTACTGTTCTAAAGTATCCTCTGGTGTCTAAGATAAATCTTTGTCTACTCAATATAGTTCTTTTCTTTTCTTCTTCCTCCTCCTCCTCCTCCTCCTCCTCCTCCTCCTCCTCCTCCTCCTCCTCCTCCTCCTCCTCCTCCTCTTCTTTACTTTGTACATGCCAACCATTTTATATTGGTACTTTGTACAAGTTTATGCTAAGAGCTTCTTTGAAGAGCAAGTAAATTATAACTGCTTTGAAATCCCTCTGATCAAAACCTGTTGTTTGAAAGTCTGCCTGTGATTTCACGTCTGCTAAACTGTGGACAGCTTTGCCAAAGTTATCTTTATTCTTTCCAGCTAATGAAAATTTGGTATTAAAGAAGTGATCATTTTATTTTCCATTTCTAAAGATGCAGTTGTTTAACTGGTCAAAATTATCAGAATTTTTAAATATCAGATTTGGAAGGGACCTTAGAGACCATCTGCTCCAACCTTCTCATTTGTTAGAATGAGAAAGATGAGACTCAGACTTCAAAGACATGGTGATCAAACTAAAAAAGAATCTAGAACTCTGGTCTCCAGACTTTTGGGTCAATCAAAAGTTTATATTTTAGAAGGATATTTTGTGGAAAAAAGTAGGTTTCTAAAAGGATATATGTGGGGGAGGGCAGGGAGAAATGCAACATATAAGGGATTGTCAGTTTTGGATGTTAGAACTGCTGTAGATTTTCTTTTATTGTTCTTCATACTTTTGGATCTTTTCCAGAATTTATACAATATATATGTAATACATTTTATGAAAGGTATTCCTTCAGTTTTGCCTAAGATAGAATTGGAGCTCAGTGTTGTTTTCAGATGCAGAATCTGTGGTCAGCCATTCAAGCTTGTTTAACATTCAGTGTAGAATTTAAGTGCATGTGATAATAGCTTATTTATACCTCACAGTTTTTAGATGAGGAAACTGAGACCACATGTGCTAAGTAACTTGTTCACAATGCTGAGAAGGGGCATGATCATTTCTCAACTGGAAGATTGATAAGATGGACCTCCCTGTTCTTTTTGCCCTATCTACTGTTAGTTCACCATCTAGTAGTTGGATTAAACTTTTAAAAATCTAAGTCAGATGATCACATACACATGTGCTCAAGCCTTCTAGAAGCTTCTCATCACACCCACTAACACCCACTCCCCTTACCATGAACATATCTCTTACTCCCTTGTCTACCTCATCTTTTGTGTGGCCAATTTAGTATAGTCACAATGACTTTCTGCTGTTCCATAGACCTGCCAAGCTTGTCCATCTTTAGGATACTTGTGCATGCTGTTTCTTCTTCTGGCACCACTCTCCTGTTAGATTTCAGATGGCTTACTTCCTAACCATTATTTTTGTTTAAATACTTTCTTCTTTAAGAGGCTTTCCTTGACCACTATATAACATTGTTCTACTTCTCTCCATCACCCTTCACTATTAGTATTTCTAAAACAACTGTGCATCTGGAAAGAAGAAAGTAAAGATTCATATACATCAAAATCCTGTTAAGTTTATTTTTTGAGTTTACTTCAAAAGAAGGAAACATTTATACTTACCAGAAAGTCAATTTAATATGTCTATAAAGATTTATCACAATTTATTGTTGCCTACTGTTTAAGCCCTGCTATGAATTAAAATAGGTAATTAGGTAATAAACACTTTATAATGTATTATAGCTATTAGTAAGCTCTAAGTATTCAAAGCATCATTAGCATCAAAGTGCATAGAGATGGAAAAGTTTAGCATGCTATTTACACAGTAAATTATGCAACCCTTTAAAGCAAAACAGATATTTCAGTAATGTGTTGCTGGTTCCTGGGTATAATAATGGTAGGTGGGCAATGAAAAATGACTTTGAAGCTCATGAGTTCTTAATGACATCTCTTCATCTTTTGTCCTTTTATTGCTCTTAATATTCAAAATTCAATTTGTTACCTTCCTAGATAATGGATAAAATTTATCTAATTTCTCAGTGATATATATTCTATTTTTATAATCCTTAAGTTTCAATTCCTAGACAATAATAAAAATATCAACCATTTAGAGAGCATTTATAATATGCCAGTTATTGTGCTAAGTTCTTTGTACCATTATCACATGTAATCCTTTCAACAATTTATTTTTCCTTCTATTTTTCTTTCGACTTTATATTTAATAGTTTTAAACTTAGAAGTTGTAAAATAGTAGAGTTCCTGTGTCGCTATCACTTGGTTTCCCCCAATATAATACCTTACATTACCATAGTGCATTATCAAAACTAGGAAACTGACATTAGTAAAAAAAATTAACTTGAATTCAGACCATATTCAGATCACACCAGTTTTATGTGCATAGTTATAAATCAGTGTATGAAATTTTACCACATGTGTCTATTCATCTAACCATGATCACAATCAAGATTTAGAACTATTCTATCATCACAAAGAGAATTCTTCATATTAGCTCTTAATAGTCACACATCCCAACCTCACTACCTGACAACCACTGATCTCTTTTCAATTGCTATAATTTTATTACTCTGAGCATATTATATAAATGGAATCATCAGCAACCTGTTAAAACAGGTACTGTTATTTCCTCCATTTTAACCTAAGATCCCAAACCAACAAGACTCTGTGTGGATGCCTTGCTGATAATCAGTCAGCCAGAAAGAGATGGACTGCGATTGTAATGTAGGCTTATTTGACTCCAAATCCCATGCTCTTGACTGTGCTGCTTTTTTTTTCTTCTACTTTTAAAGCAATAAATGCCTTGGTCCTAATGATATTAAATTTTCCAGGAACTATACAGGTTTCCCCTTGAAAAATTTTGGTATTTTTCTAAGTGAAATAGTCATTAATGAGTTTCTTTAGCTATTTCTATTTTAGTAGAATAGTAGAGCATTATAGAATGTGTGACACAGTACATGGATCTCTTCAGTTGAATGAAGCTCATCGTGGAGGGCATTTTCTATCCTAGTACCATTATCTGGTCCTTTCTTAATGTTATATGCAAAGGGAATTTTGACTATTTCAATATTATTTACATTTTCTAGTTAATCTATTTGACAAATTAGAGAATTCACAGGGGGGTCACACAAAAAAGTAAACCAAAGATAGAAACAAATACAATAATATTTGGATGAAACACTTCGAAATTTTGAAAAACAGATCTATTTAGAACAGAAAAAGATCTATCTAGGTAGTTTAAATCAGATTGCAAATTGGTGCATTATATAATGAATCCAGCCTACACGTATTTTTATTGGTCTGTGCAGTGTTTGAAAAACCTCATTTTGAAATAGTTACAGATATCTAAAAATGGGAACCTTTAAAACAAACTCTTGAGTTTCTTCTTCTTTTGGAAAATCAAATAATCAGGTTCTATTAGAGCTGAAGCTGTCATTACTTTCTACTCTATGTTGATATCTGCTTTCCAGTGTACCACCGCCCTCACTTACCCAATTGAAACATTTATGTTATCTGCCACACAACATGTGCATTTATGACATCTGTGTTGTGTGCATGTGTGACATCTGGTAAAGAGGCTGAGTGAGATGATCTCTTGAGATTCCTTCTGGTTCTACAGTTTAAAAATTCTTGAAATAGAATTCAGTCACTCTCTAGAAAAGCATTTCTTAAGCTCTTCTCTGCATAACAATGCTTCTTTAAGATGGTAAAAGATAATAAGGACTTCAGGATCGAATAAAATTGGAAATGCTGAGTAATTTATTTCACTTTGGAAATTTATAATCATATTCACATATTAAAAAGGCACTGAGATCAGAAATTATGGAGTCTGTTTAGCCTTGTTTACATCAGTACTTTTTATATTTATTTGACTATATAAATACCTTGTGTGTCTTTTTGTATTACACATTATCATTTCTTAGATTCACTGTTTTTCTTGGAAAAAATTTTGGGAAATGCTGATTTAAATATTAGAAGTGTTTAAGCTTCAGATTCTCATAATATTCAAAAAATTGACATTCTAGAAAAAAACTTAAATTTTCATTTCATTGCTCTATATAAACATGGCATACCCATTAATGCTTACTGAAATGAGCACTCATTTTAAACTAGGAAAAAAGGTTAAAAATAAAATCTAAGATCTAAGAAGCATTGTAAAATCGGAGACATTAGGGGAACACTCCATGTTTAGAATTCTCAAATGAGAGAGAAAAATCTTTTTGCCCCAAAACTGTCAGATTGTGGTTATTGTTTTTGTTTTTTTACTCATAGTGGATTTTGAATTCAGTAGATTGACAATTTTGATTTGCAAACTGGCCCCACACACAGAGGTCAAGGAGAGGCTGAAGAGCAAAACAGATCACTCCAGATTGGTAGGTGGCAGGTTTAATAAGCAAGAGAGCTTATATATAAGGCTTATCTTGGGTGGCTACAAGAGGAGAAAATCCTCCCACCCACCCACCAGAGTCTTAAAAGTTTATATGGAGGTCTCAACTGGGTTCAGTCATGAATACTGTCTAGATGACCTCAACTACACATTGGTCTCTCAAAGCTGTCCTTGCAAATGGTTCTGGCTGTGAGAACAGTGGACAGAATATACATTACAAGGACAGGGGAGGCAGTGAAGAGCCTCATTTGTCTGGGTTCAATTCTGTAGGTCAGTTAGTGGTCGTATTCTCTCCATGGCCTCCAACAATTAGCCATACTGACTTTTGAAGATGAATGCTAAAATTCTCTAAGGAAGAGCTGTTATTGCTTCACTGCATCATTGATTCAACAAATATATATCGATTGATAAATGCTAGGTATAAATTATTGGCTAAAATGAAGCCCAGCCCTAACACAGCTCACAGTCTTGTGGCGAAAAAAGAAATAAGCAATTAAACAAGGCAATCAACATATTACCTGTTGCCATAACTGCTGTGAGTGAAGCAGAAACCAGGCTGCTGGGTGGAGAATAAAGATGGAGGGAGGGGATGTTTCTCTTCAACTTGGGTGACTCTGGAAGGACCCTGAGAAGTTGACATTTATGCTGAGTCCAGAAAGATTAAAGGGAATAATCAAGGATAAATAGAAAGAAGAAAATTCCAGGCAAAATGGATGTCATGTGTAGAAATGTCAAAGTGGGAAGGACCTCAGTGCATTTGACCAGCTTCTGACTGGCCCTTGGCTGGGGGACAGTGAGTACAGTGGTGAGTATGATAGGGGATGGGGAGGAAAGGTAGGCAGAGCTCAGTCATGCAGTCTTTACCTTTGACCATGAAAATAGGTTTTAAAGTTCATCTGGATACTACTGAAGGGTTTTAAGCAGGGAAATTACATGATCAGCTTTCTATTTTTCTAATACTGCTCTGGCTACTATTAATTTGGGTAGAGGGTGAGTTAAAAGCAAGGAGATTAGGCAGAGGGCTAAAGCAGTTAAGCAGAAGAGGACCGATGGTGGTTCTGACAGTGCTAGTGGTAGAGTGGGAGGCTATAGTATGGATTCCATTTATATTATGAATATGGTAACAGTAAGATTTGATGATACATTTTGTTGTGGGGTATGAAGGAGTAGGATGAATCTCATGTTTCTGACTTAAGCAACTGGATGGCTTGAACACAATTTAATGTCATAGAGGAAGCTAAGGGATGGGAAGATTTGGAGGGAGAAGGTCCATGATAGAATTTTAGAAATTTCTGTGGAATAACCTAGTGGAGAACTCAGTATGGAGTGGGGTATGAGTATAGAAGTCAGAGGAGAGGTAGAGGCTGAAGCTTTTCGATTGGGGGCACCTCTAGATTTGATTAAATGTTAAAGAAAATGTAATAAACAATCTAATCACATATAGAAAGTACTTTCTACTAAAGTTTTGGTTTCCTAGAGGCAGATCCATTTTACTTTTATATTAGATTTTAAAAACTGTATTTTCCTTCTCATGTTCAATAGTATTTCCAAAATCTAAAATTAAGTGAGTCTGATTCTTGACATTTCATGTATTTCAGTCTCAGAAGCAGGGTGAAGAGCCAGTTACACAGTACTCACAGCTGGGTAGTTTGTCACTTAGTGTTGGTTGGAGTCAAATCACCCTGAATAACTGAATAGCTGATATCGCCTAATGAGCAGATTCACCCTAGGATATAACTCTGTGAGCCCACTTTTTCTTAGTTTTCTTTTTCTTAGTTTTCACCACTGATAAACAGGTGGTGATGATTCAATCAAATTCAAAAAGCTTCATATTTAATTTCTCTTGCTTATTTAGAATAATGACCCTTGGGTTTATCTGCATAATAGAAGAGAGATTCATTTCAATAGAGGAACTCAGAAGTATGTAAAAATGAAAAAAGTGTGGTTCAATGAAAAGGGCCCTGGTCTAGAGCACATCCGGATCCGAATCCCTGTCTGCTTTTTATTACCTCATTACGATTTGTGGAAAGTCACTTCCCCTTATTTATATTTATTTTCTCCCCTGTAGAGTGTGGGGCTTAAACAAACATTCAAGGAAAATATAAACTGAAGGAAGTATTAACATAATTAGAATTTTCTGGAGTCCTAGTTTATTTGGTTTTGTTTCCAAAGCTGTAAATATCATATAACCTCTGTTTTTCTAGTTGGCATATGGTTACAAGACCTTGGATACTAGATACTTTTATGTATATTTATGGTATTGTTAGATACAAGATTAAACTGTTCATTTGATATGTATGTTCTGCCTCTGTTAAAAACAAAACAGAAACCTTCAGAAAGAGAGTTTTTTTCTTTGTTTATCGACCTACGAGTAAGCAGTTGTTTTGTTTCTGGGATTCCTTCTATTGACAACTCTGTGCCTTTTCTCTATTTAATTTTATTTGCCATTATGGCCCACTAAGTAATTAACTCTACATTTTGGAAAATTTAGAGGCTAAAGAGAGCTATTTGAGAACACTGTTGAATAGTTTTCTTATTTATATGGTTCAAGCTGTGTTAAGCTTTATTACAGACTTTTAAAATGTGAGACCCACTTATGTGTTTTTGTCTGGATAGAAATTATGTCTGAGAGAAAAACAAAATTATCTCTAAGGGGATGAGAAATCAAGACAATGTAAAAAACAAAATGAAACAAAAAAGAAACACCCAAAACTACTGTCTTTCCAATTCATTTATATCAAAATAGCATGAATATTTACGTACATTTTCAAAGGAGAAATTGATTTGCAGTTATAATTTTCAGTTTTAATTTTTAGATAGTTCAATTCCTCAAGGTCTCTTCTCACACTAAATTCTCTTCCCTGGCAATCTCAAGTATGATCAGGGTCTCAGCAATCAGTATATATGTGACTACCCAGGTTTACATCTGGACCAGACCCTCTTGTGAACTATAGACTCACTATTCTAAATGCTGAGAAAGTTCATTCACTTTTTAACTCTAGGGCTTCTAGTCCAAGCTCCCATTTTTGCTCTACAGTGCTAAGAACTTCTCACACCTACTCTGCACTTTTCTAAATTAGTCTCTAACAGATAAGCATAGTAGTCGTATCAAAGGACAGGTGTTTTTTGTTGTTGTTTTTCATTTTGTTTTGTTTTGACATACACATATTCTTCCCCTCTTCTTAAAACCTTTCAGTGCCTTTTCATTGCTCTTATTCTAAGGGCTACAGTTTTTAACATGGCCCTCGAGGCCCTGAATTACCTGGCTCCTGCTTGCATTTTTAGCTTTACCTCCTTCTATTTTTCTCCTCTTATCTGTGTATTCCATCCATATTACCAGTTTTTAATTTATCGAAAGTATGTCTTAGTACATTTTATCTTTTATTCCTCATCAAACCTGACTTTCTCTTGAAGCTTTCTTTAATCTCCCAGAGAAGATCAAATTGTCATTATATATATTAATGATTTCCTGAACTTCATAAAACATGCCCCATTTATTTATGTGTTTCAGTTAATATCTATCCTTTTTTCAGTCTACAAGTTTCATAATGGCAGAGATTTTAATATGTTATTTCCAACTTCATAATGTTTACATGTATAACAATTCTTAGCACATAGTAGATTCCCAATAAATAGATAAATATGGACACTATAGCAGCATGCCATGGACACATATCGGGATGTGAAATAGATGGTGTCAGTCATAGTTCCTCAACCTGCCTTAGGACAATGCACGCAGTTCCCTTATCTGCCTCCAGCCTTCTGTGTTCTTTGCCCAAGGACATTCTCTGGCTGGAGGAGTATGGCAGTCAAGTGGAAGACCAGAAGTGCTGGAGAGTTGATGTTCCTGGAGGGACTTTCAACCAGTGAGGGATGGCACTCATAGTGTTTGGTCCACTGGGACTTTCAGAGGGTCCTCAGAAGGATTTACATCTGCTTGTCTAAACAGTAATTTGACTAACTTTTCCTCCTTTGCCTTTCTCACTTTTTTACTTCGTCACAGTCACGGTACTCCCTGGTATCACTTCCCAAATAAAATATTTGTACTTATATCAGTTTATAGAGAAACCCAAACTAAGAGAGGGCCAGGACATTACAATATTCCAGGGATACTATTTGGTGGCACTATTCACCTTACATTCTGTCTTTCAAAGGGTGACATTTATATTTGAACACCTAAATGATAACTATGGAAAAAATATTTAAAGAAAAACCTTTGTAAGTAACTAGGTCTTAGTTTAAAACTTTTAACTAGTGTTAATTGAATGGTTAATGTGTTCTAGGAGTAGAGGAGAGGAAAGGATGGAAGAAAATTAAATGGCATGACCTTGACCTCATTGAATGTATTGTTTACAGAACACAAAACAGTTTGAAATACATTATGAGACATCCTATATCTCTGTGTTAGTTTTGCCTACAAGATTCTGATCTGTTTCTAATCACAACATTTCTTACACCAAATGTGTTGGGTTTTATTTCCCGTACCAACCAGTTCTCCAACACTCCAGACACCAACAGCGTGTATTAACAATTCAGTTCAATTCTGACACTAAATACCTTGAGTTCCTACAGATCCCACAGCTTACACACTCAGTTCCACAAGACTGCCCCCTACTTTAGACGCCAATTCCAAGTTCCTGGCATCCTACACTTAATAACCAACTGGCTATAAATGAAGGTTACCATAATCCCCTTTTAAACTGAATAATTTACTAGAATGCATCACAGACTCAGGAAGACACTTTATTTACTATCACCGGTTTATTATAAAAGATTTTTAAAAAAAGAACAGCTACACTAAGAAGCACATGGGGCAAGGCCCAAAGGGTCCTGAACTTTTGTCCCTGTCCATTTGGTGGGCATTAGACATATGGCATATGGGTGTGTTCTCCAACATGAAAATTCTCTGAACTCCATCATTATCTTTACATAGGCATGAATATTTAAATCCTTGGCCATTGGTGACTGGTCATTGCAGTGGAACTGCTAGTACATGTGTAGGTCTTTTTCTGGCTCATGATCATTTTTGTAATAAAATTAGGACCGAATCTATTGCAAATAAATAGATTTAATTGTATCAGAATCGAGTATTCCTAAGCACTACTTAAAAAGTCATACTTTTTTTTTATAATTCAACTTAAGTTGAACTTACTTTCTGATTTGCTCTGGCTTTTCCTTTGAGCATATCTTCACATGTTCAAGGCAGTGTCAATTGAAATCAATTTAACACTACAGAGCTGTGCTTAGTATAATGAAATTGCCGCTAAAGGCACCAACATGTTAGCTAAGGACGATTCACAAAGTGAAACAATAAGTTGGAGGGAAAATTTCTACCCCAAACTAACAGGTATTGAGCATTCATTCTACTAAATACCTTGAAAAGTGCTGTACATGTATATACATGTGTTTTGTCAGTTCATCTACCCAAAAATTCTATGAGATTATTGTTCTTCTCATTTTACTAATGAGAAACTGAGGCACATGGAAATTAAATTTCTTATAATCAAACGGCAAGTAGTTACTGAAACCTGGCATTTAACTCTGGATCTACCTGGGTCCAAAGCTCATGCTCTGATTACTGTCAGCTTGCCTTAGGAATTTTAAATTTTTTAGCAATGTAAAGAAATGGAATTGATTGTTTGGTTAATTCTCCAGTTGGGTGGTTGAAGCAGCCTATATTTACATTTATTTAGTGTTTTGTACTTTTCAAATGTTTCTATATCTCTTTCTCCCTCCAACCCTCTCTTTTCTGTCTCTCTGTGTCTTTGTCTTTCTGTGTCTCTGTGTTTCTCTGTCTCTGTCTCTCTTTCTCTCTCTTCTGTCTCTGCATCTCTCTCTTCCTCTTTTTTTGATGCTAGAAGCTGCTTGCTTGTTTGTTTATGATGATTGAAAAGACTACTGCATAAATTGCTCTCTGAAATAAGTTGGAATGGACAGATGAATGCTTTCCAGATCTGTCTTTTCGTCCTAACAGTAAATTGGTTAAAATGAGACCACATTACTTTGTTAATAAAAATTTGTTGGTAATTGGGACAGGAGCTAGGCTATGTTAAAATGAAAAAAAAAAGAGCCTTTGATATGAAAAGTTTTCTTTCTCAGGAAAATTAATCACATACATTTGATTTCGGGGAATATTTAAATGACTATAGGCAATAGTCTTCAAAGGCCTTAAAGCCCTCCATGTACTTAGTTCTCAAAGCACAGCATTAAACAGCCAAATAGGCCCTCAGTGAGCATTTGGTTTAACTACTTCATTTTGCACATTTGAAAATAAGCACAGAAAACTGACTTGTGCAAGAGCACAGTTAAAAAGCGGCTGAGATTTGAACCTAGATTTGCTGGTTTCTTGCCTAGAGATTATTCCTGCAAACCACATGGACATAAAATACAATACTCACAAACCCATTTGTAGTTCTACAAAATAGCATGTTAACGAATTGAATTTTTACATCTACTTCTAAAAACTAAATTAGTATTTCTCTTATGAGTGCCATAATCCAGAACTTCTCTCAATTTGTATGGTGCTCTGCTCTTGGTTTGTTAAAAAATGTAGGGATTTAGTTTACTTCCTCTATACTCCTGCTGCTATGGTTATAACTAGTGTATTGTTACAAGTTACCTTTATTGTGTGTCTACTCTGTGCTAAGTACTGTGATGAACACTTTATATGTTATCAGTTGGGTCAGTTGGAAAAACAAATACCATTCTAAGTATTTTGAGAAGAAAGGAGTTTAATACAGGAGATTAGGTACTTATGAAATCATTGGATGGACTTGGAAAGTGAAGGCCAGAAGAGTTGTCACTGACTTTCTATTTCCTATAGAGGATCAGGAAGTTGCTCTTTTTGTCAGGTTAGGAAAACATTGGAAACTTGTAGCAGGAAGGGAGGTTTTCACAGGGGGACATCCGTAGAGGCCACTGTAAACTTTTATGACTGCCAAAGTTCACTTGGTGGCCCATCACTGTCAGCAGAAGAGTAATGTGTTCTGGCTGTCTTCCAGACTCACCCAATTGGTAGAACCTGAACTGTATCTAGACTCATGCTGGGAAAGGAGTCTGATGAATGTAGTCCTCAAGCCTGTTGCCTCTCCTATAAAGGAAGAAGCCTTGAAAGGACTGAAAAGGCTGCCATAGCCTACAGTCAACATACAAGAGACTGTATACTGTCTACTTTAATTCCAGAACAATTATAAGCGTTCCCGGATGATCTAGTGGTCAGGATTTGGCACTCTCACTGCCATGGCCTGGGTTTGATTCCTGGTCTAGGAATCCCTTCTTTGTGGTTGGGTAAGCCCAGAAGCCGGGTGGGGCAGGGTCTTAGGAAATCACCAGGGCTAAGTGACTAGTGTTAGCCAGGTTGATAGAGACTCATATATAGTGACCATCTGCATCTGCTAATTTTTAAATGATATTTCTAGTTATTCTGCATCTTTGCTAGAGTTGGTTTTCTTAGATTTGTTTGTTTGTTTCATTGTAGCCATTTTTATATGAGTAGGATATCTTGTTCTTTCAATTTACTTTTCCCTAATGCTCAATAAAGTTATTTTCCCATAGAAAAAAAAATTATAGATGAGAAAACCCAAGACAGGTTTTTAAGGAACTTGTGTAAGTAGCACCTGGATTACATAGTAGGCAGGCTGACACAGGTTTAGTAAAGCTAAATACTCCCTAAAAGATTAATTTGTTATTTGATATTTTAAAAAGGAACATTGAGGAATTAATAATGGGAAACACCCCAGGAACTCTGTGTGTGTGTGTGTAGTAAAATTAAAAAGTTTGTATTTAAATAGTTACATATGTAATATATTAATTATGTATAAATATACATGGTGAGGATGTGAGAAGAGCATTGCACCTAAGCTGTCACAAACTTGTCAGTGGGAGAAGCAAGATTTGAAGTCTAGAATTCTGACTGCAGTGCCTGCCTCTTAACCACTAACAAACTGTGTTGAATCATCAAGGGGAGTTCCACTTAAAATGATTATACTTGAATTAGCATTCACTCTCATAGTTTGTCTTTTATTTATCTTGGATCTGAAAAATATATTTTACTTACTGCTACCCTATTTTGGGAGGAAAAGAATAAAGGTTGTATTATGTTTTAGACCTATTGCTTTAAGCTAGAAAGCAAATAGTCAAGTCTTGTATTTTATGAGGAGATAAAGATCCCAAAGTAAATAGTCTTGACTTTTAGTGTGAAGTAGAACCCAGAAAACAAATTGAGAATAAGAGAGTACAGGTTTCATGTTATATAAATGATGGCAGCTACCTAACACTGAAGGGAAGAAACTGAGAGATGTTACATGTTATAGAACGGGGTGGGAAGCACTGGGCAAGCAGGCAGCACCTTTGGATCTAATCCCAACTACACTGGTCTCTTCTGGAAGATACTTCAGACTCTATGGGTATGTTGCAGAAGTGTGAAATACAGAGTTTGGATTAGGTGGTTGTGGAGATTTCTTTCTGCTCTGAAATTCAGATTTTGCAGTTTGTGAAGCATTACCATAATATAAAGTTTAGTCTTGCTTGCCATCAACTGCTGACATTTTTCTTCCGCCTTTTAGATTTTGAAAGTTTAATAAGTTTGAAATTCATGGTCAAACGATGCAATTTTGAGGTGACTTATTTAAGCACAGATTTTTCACATTTCTAAGTATATTTTAGTCAGGCAAATTTTTCATTTTTAAACATTTCTCTATCTGTTGCTTATATTTTTAGTCCCAGAAGACAACTCTCAAGTTATTTAAAGGAAAAGAATTTTACAGATAATTGCTAAATTTGCAAGTTTATCAGCTGCATATCTGTCTCATACTGAAGAAAACTAATTAGAATCTGTGGTGGAAAAATAGCTGTGTCTGCTAAATATCTGATTATTTTGAAGTTCAAAGCTGTGCTTTTATTTAGATGAAACTGCTTTTGTCCTTTTCTTCATTTTAGTTTTAAATTTGATAGGCCAGGAAACCTAACCATCTCAACCAAATCCCATTGATATGATTAATTTGAGGTATAGCTTATTCTCATCCAAATTAAAATAATATAGTAGAAGAAATGGATCACATTTTTTTGTTGGTTACTCTTAAATGGTTTCAGTTTCGAAAGCAAACAATACTTTACCGAAGCTTCTCAGTTTATTATGGTATGAGGTCATTCAGTCCAGTTCCGGTATTAGCTTGTCACCTCAGGGCATAGCTGCACTGTATTAGTGTAGCTCCCTGACTTCCATGGATAGATGTTTACTCACAGATGTCGGTTCTTATTCTTGGTAGGGATGGGATACTATGAGGACTATTTTAACCTCTGTATCTGCTCAGTGAGAAAGTGTATTGTGATAGAAAAACATTTGTCTATCAAGAGAGAGAGAGAGAAAATGAGAATGTGTGTTGAGGAAGGGGTGGCTGTAAGAAGCCACAGGGAGCAGTCATTCACCATCACTGGTGTACATTGGGAAAAGCATGACCCTCGAGTTAGAGGACACTTGACTCAAGAGTCAAATGAGTCACCGCTACACGTATTTTAAAGGACAAGACATCATTTCTCAGGATCTCATCTTCCATAAAAAATGAGCAGTTGACCCTGGCGATTTTGTCAGCTCTGAGACTTCATGATCTTATTTTGTTCAGTTGCTGTGAAAATTGACCACAGTCCATTTAGTCCGTGTGAGTTCATTTCAGGCCCATCTTTTTTAATGTTTTGGGATAAGAAAAATAAGAAAGAGCCTTCATAGGAAGTGAGAGAGTCATTCAGGGAGACAGTCTTGATCTTTAATAGTACCAATTCTATCCACTTCAGAACCGTCAGATTAGTTTCTCCTGCAATCCTTTGCTTGAGTCGTTTATTTTTTCAGAAGTTCTGCCTCTCAGTATTTGCTAAACAGTTGCTCTGTCTTTGTATTATTCATATATACTGATAATAAGTATCTGTATTTCCCATGCATGTTTTTAAGGTATTTAACTTCTTAATGTTTAGAGGCACAAAAAAAGAGGCTATTATTTAAAAAAAAAGGCTCATAAATGTAAAAATATTTACTTTTTTTCTACATTCTTAAATTCTTTTTATTTCTTGTGATAGATATTTATTTTTAATACACTTTTAAAATCTAGAATAGTTTTAGATTTACACAAAAGTCATGAAGAGAGTAAAGAGTAGTTCCTTCACACTCCATACCTGGTTCCCCCTATTATTAGCATCTTACATTATAGTATGATACATTTAACCCAGTTGATGAACCCACATGGATATATGCTTATCAACTAAAGTCCAGATTTTACTCAGATTTCTTTAGTTTTTGTCTAGCGGCCTTTTTCTGTTCCAGGATACCATCCTGGACACCACATTACATTTACTCGTCATGTTTTTTTTGAGGCTCCTCTTAACTGTGACAGATTTTCAGACTTTCCTTATTTTTGATGACCTGTATAGTTTTGAGGAGTACTTTTCATGGATTGCATAGGATGTTCTTCAAGCTGGAGTTATTTTGCGGTTTCCTCATGATTAGCCTGGTGTTATGCACATTTGGGAGGAAGACCACAGAGCTACAGTGCCATTGTCATGGTACATGCCATCAGCATGAGTTATCACTGTTGATACAAACATGAGTGCCTGCCTGACATTGTGTTTGTTAGGTTTCTCCTCTGTAAAGTTATTCTTTTCTCCCACCCCTTTATAATACTTGACTATTTGGAAGGAAGCCACAGTAGGGGAGAAAACTTTTCCCTTTTTCTCCTCTAGCTCCTTTGGTCTAATAACTAAATTGACATATGATAGGTTAACAGGAGAAAAATTTTGTATGTAAGGAACCCCCAAAGACAGGTAACTGAGACTTACGTGCCACCCTGGGATAAGGAGAAGGGAGTAGGGGTCTGCACCTTCAAAGCTGAGGGTTTGGGGAGACAGTTCACAGAGATATAAGAGCAAATGTTAGGTAAACAAATGTTTGTTATGCCATGCAGATAAGTTTTTTTCTATAAAAAGTTATCTTTGCTGTTCTCTTCTTGTATAGGACTTCTATCCAAATTCTCTTAGGCAGTTAAAAAAAAGGTAAAGAGCCCTTCCTGAGTCTGTCGGGCCTTGATTCTCTTCAGCTTCAAGTAATCCACATTTCACAGTGGCATATTTTGGCGTCATGTATTCTACTCCCTTTCACCATTATGCATAAGCTACACTTTAGGTTTTCAGGGAATTATGTTTCACCTCCTTGAGGGTGCAGTATTTTCATAAAATATTTGGAACTTTCCTATGTGTATTCATCCTCATCTCTTTATCTAATCCATTATTTAAATTAGTATGGATTTATGGATCTTTATTTTATATTGTGAGCTGTAATCTGTTATAGCTTTATTATTTGTTCTCAGATTGTTATAGCTTGAGCCTTTCAGGAGCTCTTGTGGTCTCCTGTTGCATTTTGGCATACACTAACCAATTTTTTTCACAATTATTTGCATAGAAGATTTTTCATATTCACCTTGTATACTTTGTGACCCAGCCCAATAATCAGATAGTTCTTCAAGGAGCCTTGGTTCTTTTTATTGAGAATCGTATTAGAAACTAAGATGTGGGCTTTAGCTGTACTTGTGCTTCTGGCATGTTGTTTCTTTAGGCCTTTATATCTGGCAGAACAAGGAAATATATGTGTGTTTGCTAATCTGTACATATGCTCATATCCATAAATATTTCTATACATTTCCATCTGTATCTATATTAAGCTAAACATGAGTTTATACTGATGGCTGCAATTCTAATCCTTTATGACATACTTGTCTTATTTGCTTGTCTCTTAGCTTCTTTTCCAAGAGTGAGAAACCGTCAGGGGTTTATTTCTGGGCTCTCAGATTTGTACATTAGCCTATGTGTCTGTCTTTATGCCAGTATTATACCCTTTTGATTATGAGAGCTTTGTAATACAGTTTGAAATCTGGAAGTATGATGCCTCCAACTCTGTACTTTCTCAGTATTGCTTTGGCTTTTCAGGGTCTTTTGGATTTATATTTATCATTGTTATATCTTCTTATGAACTGATCTCTTTATTATTATATAATGACCTTCTTTGTCTCTTGTCACCATTTCTGTCTTAAAGTCTATTTATTTTGTCTGAGATAAGTATAGCTACCTACCCCTATTTTCTTTTGGTTTCATTTGTGTGGGATATTTTTCCCCCATGCCTTCACTTTAGGCCTATGTGTGCTCTTGAAGCTGAAGTGAGTCTCTTGTGGGCAGTGTAGCATTGGGTATTGTTTTTCTTTTCCATTCAGCTACTGTGTCTTTTGATTGGAGCATTTACTCTATTTACATTTAAAGTAATTATTAATAGGTAAGGACTTATACTATTGCCATATTGTTAATTGTTTCCTTGCTTTTTTGTAGTTCTTTTGTTCCTTTCTTCTTTTTTTGCTGTCTTTCTTTATGAACTGATGATTTTCTATAACGATATATTTTTCTTAATCTTGTGTGTATCTATTAGAGATTTCATTTTGTGGTTTCCCTGGGGCTAGCTTGAAATATCTTGTAAATATAGCTGTCTGTTTTAACCTGATAATGACAACTCAACTGAACATAGAAACTCTATATTTCATTCTCTCCACATTTTATGTTTTCAGTGTCACATTTTACATATTTTTATATTATGTATCCATTAACAAATTTTGTAGCTTTAGCTATTTTTGTTACCTTTATTTCTTTAACCTGTATATTAGAGTTAAGTGGTTAATACATAACCACATTACAGTATCAGGGTATTCTGAATTTGACTATATACTTGAATTTGCCATTCTGTTGTTTATTTTCATATATTTTATGTTACTAGTTAGCATACTTTTGTTTCAGCTTAAAGAATTTTTTTTAGTATTTCTTATAAGGCTGGTTTTCTGGTAACGAATTCCTTCAGCTTTTGTTTGTTTTGAAAAGTCTTTATATTGACTTCATTTCTGAAGGACAACTTTGCTGGACAAAAATATTCTTGATTGACATTTTTTTCTTCTACCACTTTGAACATATCCTTCTATTCTCTCTTGGTCTATGACATCTTTGCTGAGAAATCCACTAGAAACCTTATTGGGGTTCTCTTATATGAGAGAAATTTGTTTTACTTGCTGATTTTAAAATTCTCTTTATCTTTGATTTTAGACTGTCATAGAGAAGACCATTTTGAATTGAAAAAATGGGGTGACTTATTAGCTTCATGCATGTGGATGTCCAAATCTCTCTCCAGGTTTTGAAAGTTTTCAGCCATTATTTCTTATCCCATCTTCCTTCCCATCTTCCCACCCTTCCTGAGATGAAAATGCAATAGAATTCTGAGTTAAGTCTGCACTTTTTTATACTTTCAGTGTACATCCTACAGTGTCATTTCCTGCATTGGATTATGATTATTTATATGCCTGTCTTCTTCTCTGCTAGATTATGGATACTTCCTGAGCTGGAATTGAAATGTCATGCTTCCAGTGCCTAGTATGATGTTTGTGATATAATAAGTGCTAATTAAATATTTGAATCAATGAGTTTTTGTGTCTCAAGTGAACAAAGTAACATTGTCATAGTGTACCAGGCTTACATAGTTGGATTGTCTTTCTTAGAAACTTAAGTTGTGTTTTGACTGCTTAAATGTGACATTTAATTTGATGCATAGCATCATGTCCAAGAGTATGTTCTCTGGAATTAGAATGGCTAGTCATGAATCTTGGTTCTACCACTTACAAGTTGTGTAACTTTGGGTAGATTATTTAATTTTTTTTGTCCCTCAGTTTCCTCTTCTGTCAAAATTAATAATAACATCAAGCTGAAAGTATTGCTGTGGGTTGAATGAGAATATATTTATAAAAGGACATGGCACAAAGCCTGCCACATACTGCTCTAAAAAGGTGGACACTGTTGCTATTGAATTACTTTAACAGAATCTCATTCTTGATTGTGTATCTGAAATATTTCTTTTACTTTTTCTTTCCCTCTGCCAGAATATTTTTAGCCTTAGTGCTTTTCATTTCTATAAATTTGATTATTTCTCTCCTAATATTTGTGTATGTATGATTTTCCTGAGCAGTGAGCAGAATGATTATTTCTCAGAGAACACATCTCTAGCTTGGCTCATGGCTCAAGAAGTAATTATTTTGGCATCACCTTCCACTGCTCTGCATTTTCCATCTGTTAGCAACATCATTGAAATGATCCAAATCTGTAAATCTGGCAGTATTTTATCTTTTTACTGGCTTTACCTCCAACTTAAGTTCTATCTACCAAATGGGGAATTTGGCTACTTTCTGGAAAAGGCATGAATATTTTGGGGTTTTATAGGACATCTGTAGTTTGCGATTTGGAGTCATCTATTTTACTTTTTTAAATCCTACTAAATAGCAAGAAAAGAATAACAAAAAAAAAAAAAACACTTGGTAGAATATTGTGTTAATTTTGGTTTATGCTATTGCTTTTGTTAACTTAGAACTATACAAAGAGTAGCCTATCTTTGTAATTTCCACATTCAGAATGTCAATGAACTCTGAACACTGAGAAATTTTTAAGATAGTTTGTACCTTATAGTTCTTCAGCATACAGATTATCTAGGTTTTGATTCTAAGCCAGTTTCTCCATAAGTCTTTCAACTGCTTGATGTTCTTTTAAAATGTTATTCTCAAGGACCCTTCAACAGGCTGTTTGCATTCCCAGAATCCCTCCTCCTTTGGGTCTTCCATGTCACATGTCTCCATTCCTGTCACATCCACCTTTCCCTTGCACACTTGTGTTTATCTTTCATGTGGATCTATGCCAGAGCCTTCTGTAAATCTTAGCTGAGTACCTCTTAGCCTCTCAGTTCTCTTTACCTGTCATGGAAGCATATTCTTAAAAGGACTCCAGGAGGGCAGTTATAATGAGTGATCCTTTCATTTTCCTCAATCTTCCCTTCAGAGCTGCCAGGGAAACTGCTTCTTTCACAGGAGGATGGTGAGGGCTGAAAAATGCTTTCTTGAAATGGAGAGATTATTGCCATAGACAGGTTCCTTTGAAGATGAATATCATTTGCATTTTAGTAACTAGAACTAAAAAGTTTGAGTATGAGCTATTAAGAATATTCTGAACTTTATCTGCATTGCTTCTGTTTGCATTCTGTGTACTGTGTTAGAAAGGAAGGTATCAACAGAAATAAATATTTTTTGGTTATAAATTAGAATTTGACTATTCATTTGATAAAAAAGCTCCACACATCCTTTTGATAATAACTAAGTAACTAACTAACCAGCTAAATAGATAGATAATGTCTAGTGTTGGTGAAAATGTGGAGAAGCAGTTCCAATCATTTTTACATATTGCTGAATAGGGATGATTGCTATAACATTTTGAGAAGGTGATCAAAATGGCAGCATCTAGAAAAAAATTTGATAATCTAATTTTTTTTCTGTCTTAATTTATTTAATGAAATTCTATTGAGCACATACTTTGGCACAAACACCATTCTAGTTACTGGGGGTATGGCATGACAAATAAAATACCCTCATAGATTATATTTTCAGTTTGAGTGGGAATGGAGACAGAAAATAAATAAGTAAACACAAAAAAGTATGTCTTACAGTGATTTATGGTCTGGGTAAAAATAAAGCGGGGTAAGAGGAATGAGAAGATTTTTTTCTTTTGGGGGACTGTTATATATTTTATGTAGAGTGGTCAGGGGGAGGTTGTAGAGACCTGAGGAGGGGGAGAATCCTAAGGTGGAGCCTTGCTCATTGAGTTCAGGGACTAGTGCTGAGGCCAGTGTATCTTTTGTAAACATCACGGACAGAATTTTATTATTCAGATTTCTAAATTTCAAGTTTATGATTTCAAGTTTATTAGCCTCATTTTTTAAAAAATAGTTTAAGGCTTTAAAAACATGTTTAGAATGACTATACATGGACTCATAAATATGGAAAAAATTGTTTCTTCTTTTAAACCCTTCTTATAAGTGTGTTCACATTTAGAACTTTTTGAAACTAGATGTCGATTATGAAAATTATCATGTGATTGTACATCACTACAGGATATATCTTAAAAAAATCTTTGTTTTCAGTGACAGAGTCTTTGCTTGACAAATCTTTGGTCAGGCTTCTGAATGTTCTTTTGGGTCCACCTGTGTACTTCCTTATAAAGTCCAGTTTTTGCAAGAATCCTGTCAAATCAATTTAACAAGAGTCCGCTGTCTTTGATATCTGATCACGTTCTGTATCTGATCTGTTCCTTATCTTCCATTATCCCCCTGTGATGTCTGATCACCCTGACCTGTCTTCAGCAAAGAATTCTTTAAGGTAGGTTTAGCCAGAATCCTCCTTACCTCTGCTGTTTCCTCTTAGTATTTTTTCATCTACAGCCCTCTACCCTGCTTCTTGACTACATTTCCACTTGCCCATGCTGTATGTAGAATCATGCCCAGTTTGATACTGAAAGTCTTTTCCCCTATTGTAATAGTCCTGAGTAAAATCAGTTTTTACCTCTTTATCTACTTTCTAGTTCTGGATTTTATTTAAGATCAGATAGTCTACAATTGAACATCTTAATCTCTCTAGATTTTTGTAGGTATATTCATATTAAGAGTATTAGTTATTATAAATTCATAAATTTTTATGAGTAGATGATTATATCAATTTTGTGTTAGTATGAATTCTAATAGTTACATTTAATTTTTAAAGAAATTGTTAATCATGAATTGTTATTATAGATCAGTCTTAGATGATATTATTTACTCTAGTTACCTTAAACATACATTGTTAAATATGACTGTTATTTATAGTACAAAAGGTAAAATTTGACTCCACTATATCTAGTGATGAATAGGAACTATGTTAAAAATTTAGGTTAACTCAGAATTATTTGCTTTCTTCAAGAGCCCAGTTACTAAAAGTTGCAGACATAACACTAGATTACATGTTTTTCCTGGCTTGATCTAGATACATGTAGAGTTGTCTTTGGAAGGTAACTCTTATATACAAACTGCTTTGATATAAGAATTTGTATATGAACAGTTAAATGTCAGACTATTGATGAATTATATATGTTTTATTGTTACTAATTATATTTCCCATAGAAACTTGGAAAAATCTGTAAGTAAGTTTCATTTTTAAAAAAATTGCATCATGTTCTTCACAGGACTTCAACCAAAGTGCTTGTCGCATTTATATATGGAGGCATGTTCAATCTTGGAATTGTGTCAACTCTGATTGTTAATCATAAAAACGTACTATTTGCTCATATTCTGCCTTCAACTGAACTCTAGAGTCCTTCTGTGTTCATTGGTCTAATTTTTTTTGATGACATTACAAGCTCTTTGAGGGGATGATGCATGGGAAAATAGGATAACATAGTTTTTAAGTGTGGCAGGGAGGTGCACATTACAACATGACCCATAATTTCAGAGTAAAGTATGATCATTATCATCAACAAGCTAACCATTATGTTTTTTCCTTTCTGCTTATTTCAGGTCTTTAATGTTTGTCTAAACTTTGCAGAAAAGTGGTCCAACAGTCTGAACATGAATTATTCCCTTGTTGAATATAAATAAACTTTCAATAGGAAATGCTAATTAAAACAAGTCTCACTATTCAAACAATACATTATTCAAGAAAGTTCTCTCATATTTAATGCTAATTTCTTCCTTGGATGTCAACAATCTCCATGACCTTTTGTTATTAAAATTAATAAGTCATTAATCAAAAGTACAAATAAGCCTAGGAGTCTTAAGATCTAATGTGGTTCATTAAAATGTTAGTAGTGAATTCTATAATACGTATCAAATATTTATTGTTTTACAAAATCTGATGGTAACATTCTCTGTTACCCAAGGGCAACAATTCCTCAATGGAATCTTTTTATTATGACAATATTGTTTGTTTCCTATTGTGGTGAACATTAAGGTTAAAATAACTTGTGTTCTTAAAGCAATTCTTTTAAAAGGAAAAACAGTAAGCTAGTAGTTCATCTTTATACTCTACAGCCAAAGACAACTCTCTTATCTTTTCAAAGTGATTTTAATGAAGTATCAATTTCACTTTGATTCAATGCAATGTCTATAAATACCTACATATTAGGGGGAAATGCATGCATGAGACTATTCAAGCATTATCCTTTGTTAGAATGCAGAGCAATGATGTGTTTTAAAAACACTATTTCCAAGTTTATTCAGAGATAGCCAAGTTTTAATTAAATAAAAGTGTTAGAAATAATGAATAAAGATGGAAAAATGGGATAAAAATGTATCAACCTGGCAGACCTTGCTGAGTTGGCATTAAAGGAGTTATAATTAAGATCTAATTTTAACAACTTTCTTTATAGTGTGACCCAGTAAAGGAATATTCTGCACTGACTAGTTTCCTTCTAATTTGCTAAATAATGCATTTCTAATTTGCTAAAATAACAGCCAGTGAAATGTAGGAATAATGCTACTGTTTAATTTTAGAATAACTCAGAGCATTTTAATTAGCATTCCTATTCCATGATATGCTTTTATTTTTGAGCTGCTACCATAATGTAGAATATTTAAAATATTTTGAGTGAGATTCTCATTAGTATTAAGATCATTAAATCACTAAATCAAGTTACAAAAAAATGATGTTGTTTTAATAAAAATACTGATCTCTACTAGGAAGAAAAAAATTAAATGATGCCTATCAGTGGACATTCATTTTCTGGCTGCCCAAAGTATACTTATTACTTAGGTGACCGTGCTTTGTATTCCCTCTTGTATATCATTGCTTTTCCACTTGCAGTTCAAATGCTTCTAACGTGTTTACACTGTCTTGGACTCCAGGAGTGGACATGTGCATCAGATCTGTCCAGACATAGCATTCCCTTGACCACAGTGTTTGGATTAGGGATGTCACATGACCCTGTTAGAGCCAATAAGAAAAAGAGTAAGGAAACTATACAAGGCAAACTGTATACTTCCTTTCCTCCTCCTTCTTTACAAAAATACTCTTGACTAGGTCTGAGACTGACTTATTCCAATAATATTAAAAATAGCAAGTCATCAAATGGTTAAACTGTATTACTGAAGTACAACATATTTTTAAAATATAGCTTTTTAACTGAATACTTAAAATTCTTTGGCTCAGAGTAATCGTGGTAGTTTAAAAATAGGTCCCTCGAATCTTTGACATTCCTCCCTATGAAGGTGGAGTCTGATTTCCCTCCTCTCAACTATACACTGAAGTTAGTAGCTTTTCTCTAATGGATACAATGTGGTAGAAGTGATAGTATGTCACTTCCACGTGAGATTGTAAAAGACATTAAAGCTTCTGCCTTCTTTTGAATCATTTGTTTTGGTGGAAGTTGGCTGCCTTGTTGTGAGGACACTCAAGTGGCCTGTGTAGAGGTCCCTGTGGTGAGGAGCTAAGGCCTTCTGCCAAGGGACAGGAGCTTGCCAGCTACTTGACTTGCCAGCTCTGTGAATGAACCATCTTGGAAGCAAATCCTCCATCTCTATTCAAACCTTCAGAATTTGATAGCCCTGGCCAGCATCATGGCTGCAACCTCATGTGAGGCTTCAAGCCAGAATCTCTGGGCACAGTAGCTCTTATATTCTAATGCAAAGATACCGTGATATAATATGTTGTAAGCCACTAAGTAACCCTTTAATACTTTTAAATAAACATTTATGAGAAAGATTTGGGGTTAACTAAAGTGTCTATAAAGCTGTTATTTCTGGATGCTTTTCTTCCATTGGTTGTAGATTATATTCCTGACATTTATTCTTAGTAGTGACTTTAAAAAAGCCTTTTAATTGTGTATATCACAGCTAGTTCAAGGCAAGTCAAAGAAGATACTTTAAGATTAAAAAAACAAAACACTTTGTAGTAGTATTTATCCCTGAGACTGTTTTCAAAAGTCTTAGATGTGAACCAACCCTCCTTCCTTCCTTCTTTCCTTCCTTCCTTCCTTCCTTCCTTCCTTCCTTCCTTCCTTCCTTCCTTCCTTCCTTCCTTCCTTCCTTCCTCCTTCCTTCCACCAACAAATATTTATTGAGCACTTTCTATGTATCAGATACTATCTTAGGTCCTTGAGCTGAGTGAGACTACCTCTCAAATAAATAACTTCAGTTTTGGGACTCTCTGTCCTTTTTGCCTCTGCCTCTGTTTTACACCATATGGACCCAGATGCAGAATTTAGCCTTTCCCCTTACTTTTCACCAAACCACTTATTCAAGGGATTTTTTGCATCTAGATTTTCCTGAATTTTGAAATATAGGGAGAGTTTTGCACTGAAGAAACATATATAACTTAAAATTTACTGGAAAAAATCCTGTTTTTAGAAGTCCTGTATTATTTTGATAAATTGAGCTCCAGGCTCCCTGGATGATTTCATAACTCTCTGCCCCATGTTCTCTCTTCTTTGTTCTCTCACTTTCTCTACTTTTTATTCTCTGTACAACAAGTAACTGAGGAAAGCAAAATAGAATATTTTATTGTTTTTAGTGCTTTATTTTTAGTGTGGAGAATTTTAGCTATTTTTATTCTGTCATTTTTGCTTTTGCCAACCTATAACCACTTGTAGTTTCCCCTGACTCATGTTCTTATCAATGCATTTTGCTCCACAAAAGTGGTCCTTCCCCGAAAAAAAATCTGGTGCTATCTGTTAAATAAATAATTTTCCCAGTGCTTCAAGTATCTATCCTCTAAGAGACAGATACTGTGGTACACTGATGTATAACATTCAACAAGCTGGGTGAACTAGCGATAAAAGTAGTTAAGATTATTTACCATCCAGTCACTTATATATTCTTCAAATCTTTATTTTTTAGTGAACTAAGGACACACAATGACAGTGACATAGCCCAAGAAGGCTACTATTTACATGTAAATTAATCTTTTTTTCATCTTCAATTTTTAATTTAAACACAAATACTGACTACTTTCAACTTGTTTTTGTTGTTCAACATAGCAGTTGAATCCAGATCATAATTAATCTTAACATTAGAATCATCATTTTACAAAAAAGCCCAAGGTATAAAGCATACTTGTGTGTGTGTGTGTGTGTGTGTGTGTGTGTGTGTGTGTGTGTGTGTGTGTGTGTGAGAGAGAGAGAAAGAGAGAGAGAAAAAAAATATCAGGGATACTAGTGAGAGTGTGAAATGTGTATTTTGGTAAAAGTTATTATGAAATCTTTACTCGTTTTTCTTTTCCTCTTGATTTGGATTTGCCCAGGTTATTTAATTTTTAAATGTTGGAATCTCATTGAAAGTTATGAAAACACAGTGTTTTAACTTTCAATTTAGGAGTATAGGACATAGGTTTATTGTATTGCTGTTGTTATCCCAAAACAAACAAAATACTATAAAGATATAGAGACTAATAAATTTCATTTTTCATTTTTCTATCAAATGAAGCCTATCTTCTTGGACTGCATGGCTTACATTTTTGTTGACAATATTCTGCTTTTGAAGTAGTCAGAGACAGAATCAGAGAATATATATCGTGTGTGTGTGTGTGTGTGTGTGTGTGTTTGTGTGTTTGTGTGTATCTGGAAACTTCAAAAAAGACTTGGCTTTGACAAAATACAAGGCCTAGCAATTAAGGTATTTCTTTCCCCTCTGTTCCCTTGCCTTCATTTTCATATTTTTTCCATTTCCTCTTCTCCTTTATCTTCTCTCTATTCTAGTTTGAAGAACTTGAAAATATCAAGCAAAATGAAATAACTATGTAGGATTATAGCATGTATTCAGGTAGATGGGGAGATTATCATCCACTTTTCCCCCAAGCAGGGATCCACCAATTTTCTTCTCTTTAACGTACTTAGGAAATGTAGGTTTGATTTAAAAATTGCTCTGTTTTCTCAGTCTAAATTTTCTCTAAAAGGAAGTTTGAGATTTGTCTGGTACATTTGTTTGAAGAAAACAGAAACACGAATAGAGAAATATGGATTTCAGTTACAATTAACTTTTAAGTTTGAAGATAAGCATGTCATTTATGCTTTTCAAGAGCCATTTAAAAAATCAATCAGATATATACGTTGTATCAGCTGCTTGTTAAGATTTCTTTCAGCTTTTAAAAAATTTATTTATTTTTTATTTATTTTTCAATTACAGTTGACATAGAATATGATATTAGTTTCAGGTGTACAATGTGGTGATTAGACATTTATAAGATTTTTTCCAATTTTTAAGTTTTAAGAGTTCACGATACTACTTAACCCTTTGTATTAAAGAGTCGCATTATTTAATGAAAAATTATCACTTACCATGATGGTGCAGTTCATGGCTACCTCAATACGACTTAGTAATCAAACTTACTGCTTTGTTACTCTTTAATTCTTCAGACAAACTATTTTAAACCAGGGTAGTGGACATTTATTGATACCTACTTTGATAACCCACTCTTCAATCCCTTTGCCAATTTCTATTTGGGCTTCCAGTGGTGGAGCCAAAAACCCAGGGTAAGCCAATGAGAGCAATTCATTTCACTGGCCATACACTTTGGCTCAGAGCTTGTAACCTAAACTGGTCTAATAAGACTAAAATTTAGGGTTTTGTTGGAAATCAAGAGTGAAGTGACCTCTTTTCCTGCTAGATGTGAATGAGATATTGGCAACCATGTTGGTATAACAAAATAAGCCAGTTTAAAGAATATGTAATCATTTCGAAAGGCAGAGTGAGAAATGGAAAAAAAACACACAAACTTTTGCAGCACAATTGAGCCTAAACTTTTCAATGTGAACTAGTTACAGTCTCTTTATCTTTTCAGCCAGTTTGAGTCAGGATTTCTCTCATTGGTGACCAAAGCCAATGTTTGCTAGGTGAGAGTATGCTAGTTGAGAGAAGTTCATGATATTATCACAATTATAGGGTGGTCAAAGCAACTATATTATGGATAAAAGCTAGAAGAGATCTCTAAAATACTATTAAGAATCCTCAGCTTGTTATAGAGAATGGTAATGTAATGGAAAAGCATGAGCTTTCGAGTAAGGAAAACCCTAGATTGAATCCTGACTCATTTATTTAGCATAAATCTTAGTCTGTTGATCATTTACTGTGCGCCAAGCACTTTAAGTTTATTATCTCATGTAATCTTCTTAATGATCCTGTTACAGATGCTATTTTTATCTCCATTTTATAAGTGAGGAAACGAAGGGGTAGAGAAGCCAAATACCCAGTTATAATGTGGCCTCGCTAGGTTTCAAACCCAGATGTGTACGATCCAGTTTCCATTTTTATTTACTACATCTTTGAAAAATAATGGTCCACAATGTATTCTATTTAGCCTATTATGTGTTACATTTAAAAATGTTTGAGCTAACATTTAAAAATTGGAGGGTTTCATGTAAAAATCCATACTTGCATCTTCCCTTGAAAAAATGAAGTCTGTCCACACTGTATCTGCATGCATTCACAGGAGAACTATCAGCTGAAAGTTACTATGGCTCTTCAGTTTAGTTTAGACATTCTCTTTACAGTTTGCTATAATTTCTAGCCTTCTCTATACTTGTCCTGACTCCAAAGCTGTGTCAACAGCCAGTAATCATTTCTTTCACATTGTTGCTTTTCCTATGATAGAGAAATATTTATACTGACTTATTAAAAGTGAAAGATTAGTCTAGAGGATGGGGATTTTCAAGGAAGAGAGTGTGCTCTTTTTATCCCCAGGTTTATTGAGACATTATTGATATGGAACACTGTATAAGTTTAAGGGGTACAATGTGTTGATTGAATGCGATTACATTTTACAAAATGGTTAGTATCATAGGTTAGCTAACACTGCCATCATGTCACATTATTATTATTTTTTTATGTGTGTAGTGAGAACATTTAAGATTATGCTATAGTTAATAATACTGTATTCCATGCTTGAAAATTGCTTGGAGAGAGTGTACTCTTGATTGTAGAGGCAAAGGACATTTCTTGTGTAACATGCAAGTGGCACACCTTATTTGTTTGTTTGCTTGTTTTACCTGCTTGTCTTCTGTGAGTATTCTGTGATCTTGTGAAACTTACACTATAGTTATTTATTTTTTTTTTATCTAACTTTGGGATGCATATGTCATTTCCCCAAGGTTCCTTTTTCTTATTTTAAAAATGAAGACTTTATTACAGGATTAAATGAGATACTTTGTTTAAATAACTTAGCCTAACACCTGGTATCTGGTAGTTGCTTAGAAGGAAAAGCCTTAAATATCTTAAATTCTTTTTTTTGTGTATGAGTCTGGCTTACATTACTGGGGTACAGTTGTTAACAAACTATTTTATTATTTTTGCATAAATAGATTTGTTGTCTGTATCATTTGCAAACTTATCTACTTTGCTTCATGGGCCTGTGAATAGTTAGTGCCTTTCCAGTATAAGGACTGTTTAGGGAAAAGTAATTAGTACCATGCATATGACATTTCAGTGGACTGAAACTTCCCTTGGTATGAGAGAAATTGAGCAGCAATGTCTGTTTCTTCAGAGAGCCACCCAGGAGAGGAGATTTATGACAGAAAGAGGCCACACTATACACCTAGGATAAAATGGGTAGTGACTGTCAGAAAGAAGAGACACTTTAATTGGTGATGGTACTGTCAAAGTTTGCCAGAGGCTGTCACCCAGGGAACGACCACTCACAAGGAAAATTAGGTCAAATGAGGGAAGAAAACTATGTCCTGCTCTGTGCCTCACACTTTTGGAGGCGTGGGGCACATCAGGTAAAGTAAGAGTTTCATAATATGGCAGTCAGCCTCAATATCTATTTTTCTTTAAATTGGGGGAAAATATGAATTCTCTTTTATAGTGTCTGCACACAAGGGATTCATGTTTGGACCTACTCATTCATTGTGGAATCATTTAACTGCAGCATTAGATAAGGAATTTAGAACACACACACACACACACACACACACACACACACACACACACACACACACACACATACACATACTCACTCACATTAAGAAGCCAAGAGAGAGAGAAAAAAGAAACCAAGGGAAAAATATTTTATTTATATCCATCATCACATCATGGAATTTAGCCCATCATTGATAGGATCGGGTTATAAAATTTTAAAGCAACAACAACAACAAAGAGTAATACTCTCTGCTTTAACCCTTTTATTGTACAGCAATTCCTCTGAATTTCCCCAGCTAGTTAACTGAACACTGAAAACCAGGTCTTTCAATTAAGAGCAGTGGCCTTTTCACTATACTGCATTCCTGTGTGGTTCTTTTTCAAGCTGATGTTTAAAGATCTGACAATATTAATATTTAAAGAAAAGTACAGGATGGATGTCTATTCCTGGTCTTCTCAGTCCCCTTAACTTATTGAGGACTGCTTTCTGTTTGGGAGTAGGTAATTGCCCTCTCTACCTACGTGGGTTAGAGGAAGCTGCTGTGTTTGTACAATATGACCCCCACTCTAACCACAGCTGATTTGTTGAGTGGTGGGTATGTAAACCAAAGCAGTCAAACTAGTTGTTCCCAGGAGAATTTGCAATTGGGATTGAAAAAAAATAAGATTGGTGTCTTTTGGATTGGCTGAATATGAAATATATAAACTCAGTAGCTATTGGCTGCTACATAAACTAACTAAAAATACAAAAAGTGGTTACAATGAGGGAGATACATCCAAATCACTGCAAAGAAAATGAGCAATGAGAGAGGGAGAGAGAAGATTCCTAGTTTTTTTGTTCCCGGTTTTCTGTATGATTCCACTATGTTGTAATGGATTCTCTCTTTTGTTTAAACTAATTTCAGCAGAAGTGTCCATATGTCTAAACTTTACATGGATTACCAAGCTTTCTGACTAGGGACATGTCCATTTGTAGAAAAGTCTAAAAAAAATCAAATAATGATTAAATGAAATCTAGTATAGTAGTTACCCCTCAGGAGTGTGGAGGAGCTCTGTTTGGGAAGAAGCATCCAAGGGTCTTCAAAATAAGTGTGAGGCTGTCTTCCTTCACCTGGGTTCTGGGTGATAGGTGCTTGTGTTATCATTATGTAAACCATGCATCTCACAAGCTTTAAACATTACATACTATGTTCTGAAATATTTTATGAAGGAAAAATAAATAAAACAAGAATATCTTGCTTATACCCAACTGCAAACAGAAAACACTCATTCTTTTCCCACTCTGTTATTTCTTTCTTCTTCTTTTGAGTGTCCTTAACATTCTTTTACAGAAAAGCAGTTTATTTCTCATTTATCACTTTATGTCCTGTTTTAAGAGTTTTAAAACTTGGTGAGAGAAATACCAGTTTCATGTTTGGATATGGGTAATCAAATGTGCAGCTAAGTAAATAAAATATAACTTGTTATTGTCAAATACCATTATGGACTTCTTTATTTACCAATGAAAGCTATTCTTTTTTAAATAGATTCTTTAAAAGCCCTTTAGAACATTGATAAATGACAATGTGTAAAGAATGTTTTGAGCTTTTGATTTATTTTTTTTCTATAGAGATGAGCTAGAAAAATATTTATTATAAGGGAATGAAATTGAAAGCTGGGAGAAGAGGTATGTAGTAAAGGAAAACAATGGTAATTTATGTACATAGGATTCTATTCTCCCGCACTCTTAAATATTCTTCTCTGGTCTTCATGTCTGGCTTCTTCTTATTTTTTGATAATACTACCCCGATATTTGATCCATAAGTAAGAAATGACTGACTCCATCTGTTCAAAAGGAATAACCTTCCATCAATGCTACTTTTAATTTCCCAATAGTTAAAACCTAAAACTGACAGAAGCAGAAGAGCAAAGATGAGGACCATTTAGGGAAAAGGCTTACTTTAGTGTCTCTCCATGAAATTCTATAAGTAATATAGAAGTGATAAAGACTGAAGCTGCCAGACTTCTAGGAACAAAGTTAATTCTACTCGGTACCTTTTCTCCTCCTTATTTCTCATGTGGTTTTAAATTAAGGTACTTAACCCTCACCTCCCACCACCACCACCTTTTTAAGATATAATTAACATATAATGTTGTGTTAGTTTCAGGTATGCAATAAAATGATTCAATATTTATATATATTGTCACCATAATAAGTCCAGTTAACATCCATCACCACACAGTTAGATTTTATTTCTTTCAACAAGAGCTTATAAACTCTACTCTTTCAGCAACTTTCAAATATATAATACAGTATGATTAACTATCACCACCATCTGTGTATTACTCATAACTTATTTACTATATAACTGGAAGTTTGTACCTTTTGAGCCCCTTCACCCATTTTGCCCATCCCTATCCCTTAGGTAGAGGTATCCCTACCTCTGGCAACCACCCTTCTGTACTCTGTATCTATGAGTTAGGTGTTTTGTTCTGTTGTTTGTAGATTCACATATAAGTGAGATCATATGATATTTATCTTCCTCTGTCTGGTTTATTTCATTTAACATAATGTCCTCAAGATCCATCCATGTTGTCACAAATGGCAAGACTTCCTTATTTTTAATGGACATTTAGGTTCCTCCCATATCTTGGCTATTGTAAATAATGCTGCAGTGAATATAGGGGTGCACATGTTTTATTGAGTCAGTGATTTCTTTCCTTCAGACAAATGCCCAGAAGTGGAATTACTGTATCATATGGTAGGACAATTTTAATTTTTGAGGAACCTCCACATTTTTCCATAGTGGCTGCAATTATTAAAATTCCAACCAACAGTGCACAAATGTTCCTTTTTCTCCACATCCTCGTCAACACTTGTGATATCTTGTCTTTTTGATGACAGCCATTCTAACAGGTGTGAGGTGAGATCTCATTGTGGTTTTGATTTGCATTTTCCTGATGACTAGTGATGTTGAGAACCTTTTTATTCATTTACCTGTTGGCCATCTGTTATGTCTTTTTAATTCTTTAAAAACTAAATTTGTTACTTAAGGATAAAAAATTGTAGGTCAGAAACAGTTGTAAATTGGTTCAAATCTTTAAATTTCTTTACATGCATAAGACAACCTCTAAGATTAATTCATTAAAAATATCAGTGTAGAAACACGTGGAACTGAAGTGCAGAAGCCTGGAGTTCTATGCCAAGCTTTTAGAGATATATAACACTTTTTCTGAAGAGACAACCTATATTTTTCTTTTCAGAATTGGGGAGGATTAACTTCTGACCATTTGCTTACAAAGCATAGTACTCAGAGATGTAAAAGGACTTCCAGGGTTTGTGCTGTTATCACATTTGGTCTTCACTTTTCATATTAATTATTATTTAACTGCAAGCAAATAAAGCAGACACTGATACACCTAAGCAAAGTAGATCCTCATTGGAGGATAAGGAGTAGTTCAGAGGATTGGACAAAAATATGAAGATACAAACTTTAGAATTGACCAGTAACTCTGAAAATTCAAGTAGCATACCTGTTCTTTATAGCAGGGGTCCCTAACCCCTGGACCACAGGCTGGTACCCATGGAACCAGGTCCCACAGCAGGAGGTGAGCAGCACGCAAGCCAGCGAGGCTTCATCTGTATTTGCAGCCACTTCCCAGTGCTAGCATCACTACCTCAGCTCCACCTCAGATCATCAGGCATTAGATTCTCTTAAGGACACCAATCCTAGATTCCAAAAACATTGGGACTGCTACTTTATAGGGCGCTTCTGTTGGATGAGTGAACTTGAACTTCTTTTAATCTGAAGGTCCTTCTGCTTACCCCTGCACAGGAGTTAAGGGGGCCTTGATTCATTATCTGCACTAAGTTGATATCCAAAGAAATCAGGGTTCTGTGACTTAAAGAAACAAGAATAATTAATGCTGGGATAGCAAGCAATAAACTACAGACAAACTAAACAAATTATAAATATATTGTCACAGCCCTGATGGTAGGGACACATTGCCTTCTCTTCTACTTTTAAAATGACATAATTTCTGTGGACATTCCATTTACAATATTAAAAATGGATGATGCTTTTTAATTAAATGAGGTTGAAAGGAGGCAAAAGTAGAAAAACCGTGATCACACTGGAAATCATTAGTGAATATAGCAATCTTGATTCCGATAGAGTCTTAGCATTACATGAATGAGTCTACTGTTTGTCCTTCGTTAAAAGGGTGTTTATGTCAAGGGAATGGTGGTTTCACTATGTTTCCTTATGCTATATTATTCCCTCAAATTAATAAGAATTTTCTTTGCTTCTGTTGCCCAGAAAACACACAGATAATTTGATATGCTCAGGTAAAGAATGTGCCTTAGGATCCAGTGAGGTGAAATTGATAGCAGGTTAGGGAACTGAAATATTCATGTTGTTGTAGAAATGAATGTCATCCTCAGATTTCTCATCTGGTAGCAGAGAACTAGATGGCTGGATTTCAATGACAAGACAGTGTTACCTCTGTCTGGGACTTGGGCTAATAAACTTTTACTCCTGGAGAATTTGGGAATGAATGCATGCTACCCATTTATAGTGTAATGACTTTACTTTATGGTATTAACGTTTATTTTGTAATCAAAGCAGGATGAGATGAAAACTAAATTGATTTCCATTTTAATTTGTGTGAGGCCTCATCAAGATTTTTTCTTAAAGACAGAATTAGTTGTTCTAGAATCCGAGTTTTAACTTTGTAGCCTCAAGGACCCATTGATAAGATAAAATAGGTGGATCTTCACATATGGATGTTTAATTTATGCAAATTCAGCTGGAACAAGAGAGGGAGGGAAGAAAGGAGGACAAGAGGGGAGAAAAAGAGAAATTCTACTGTTGGAACAAAAATTGGCTTTATTGAGGGAAGATGTGCTGATCCTCAACTATAAAAGTTGTAGATCACGCACTGGCTTTGAATATCAACATCTTACAAGCAAAGATCAAATTCTGTGTGTCTCATTAAGCAAAGATCAAATTCTGTGTGTCTCATTAAGTTGAGAGAATTGGCAGACACTAGTAGTGTTTTCAAAATGTGATTCTCTTTTGTCAAAATCACTTCTGACTTGGGTAACAATGCAGATTCATTAGCCTACTGAAGACTACTGAATTGAAATCTTTGAAGATAAGAGTCAAGAATCTGCATTTTCTTTTTGGATTCTCTAAGGCAGGGGTCCACAACTGCTAGGTCAAGGACTGGTACCAATCTGTGCCTTGTTAGGAACTGGTCCAGGCTGCAGGAGGTGAGTGGCAGGTGAGTGAGCAAAGCTTCGTCAGTATTTGCAGCCGCTCCCCAATGCTAGCATCACTGCCTTGGCTCCACCTCAGATCATCAGGCATTAGATTCTCATAGGAGCACTGGACCTTGGTGCCAAAAAGGTTGGGGACTGCTGGTCTAGGGGATTGAAATATGTTTAAATTTAAGAAGCATTGTTCTATCAGTAATGTAGAACACCACATTTATTTGGGGGAGTGGGGTGGTTATCTCTAAGGAACAGAATGGCGAAGTAACCTGCCCAGAGTAGCACAGCATGTTAGTTTCTGTATTTACTGATGCCAAAACTCACTCTTCCTGCACATACACTATTTTAAACCTCCACACATCATCTCTTAGTGAGGGTAATCATACATTTTCTTTATATCTACTTTATCACTATAACTAATAATGACAAAATTGGGATAAATATGATTTTCAGTGGACACTAGAAGATACAACAAGTGGACGATAAGGGAATAATGGAAGAAAGTCAACATATGGTAAACATATGGTACCAGTTAATGGGTAAGAAAGGCTGAGGATTCACCTTTATTTAGAATCTGTTACCCTGATTACTGCACTTTAAACTAGGTTTTTGTTCTTAGAAAACACAGAAAAAGCTTTTGCCACATTTCATAGAAACCCCAAATTCCAAAACACTATCCAGAAATCCCCCAAAGTACTATAATCAATGTTCAACTAACATGCAGAAACAATCTCTTTTTCCCAAGATGAACATTCTGCAGCAGTATTTTCTCAAAAACTGTACCTTGGTGGCTGATTCTGCTCTGCCACTTTAGCTACTAAACCTACAATATGGCTTGTTAGCACCAAAATTTGTCTTCATATTGTAATCATTGCTGTAATAATGGGATAACAGAGAATATCTGAGTAAAGCTTTGCTAGGCCCATGGGAGTTGTATATTATATAAACATAGAAATGAATTCAAGACTGAAGGACATGAAACTTCCTTTCACAGCAGCAATATGCCAGTCTGTAAAACAGGAACGAACATTGGTGTTTTCTCCCATCCAATGTCAAACACCACTCTCTAACATTGTTTCAGCTTCCCAATAGAAGTGTTTCTTTTGTTTACGTTGGGTTAACAGATACCTTTTGTCCTGTAGGGAAACGTTACAGTTATGTGCTTTGTGTGGAATAGTATGAAACACATGTCCTATTTTATGCCCTTGAAGGGTATATGTTATTTCTTTTCAGATGCTGTAAAATTTTAAGAGTATACATTGTGTGAATTTAGTAGCATTCTGGGTAAGCAGACTAGTAAAATATTGGAGACCAGAATTTAAGAAATGTAAATTTATGAAAGTTAAGAAATCCAGTTGTCCATTTACATGCCCACCAACAGTATGTAAGGGTTCTCTTTTTCCACAGCCTCCCCAGTATTTGTCATCTCTCACCTTTTTGATAATAGCCATTCTAACTGATACAAGGTGATATCTCATTTTGGTTTTGATTTGTATCTCCATGATGATTAATGATGTTGAGCACCCCTTCAAGTACCTCTTGGCCATTTGTACATTTTCTTTGGAAAAATGTCTATTAGTTTTTCTGCCTTTTTCTTTTTTCTTTTTTGCTTTTGAATTATATGAATTTTTGTGTAGTTTAAATATTAGCTCGTTATCAGATATATGGTTTGAAAATGTTTTCTCCCATTCCATAGGTTGCCTTTTCATTTTGTTAATGGTTCCTATTTAGGAGCTTTTAAATTTAATTTAATCTAACTTATTTTTGCTTTTGTTGCCTTTGGTTTTGGTATCAAATCCAAAAAATCATCACCAAGACCAATGTTAAGGAGCTTATTCCTTTTATTTTGTTCTAGGGATTTTATGGTTTCAGGTCTTACATTTGAGTCTTTAGTGCGTTTTGAGGTGTGTGTGTGTGTGTGTGTGTGTGTGTGTGTGTGTGTGTGTGTGGTGTAAGATAAAGGTCCAGATTCATTTTTTTTTTTTTGCATCTGAGGATACACTTTAGAATACATCAGAATAACCTCAAGTGATTATAAATGAAGGTTATCAGGCCTCATTCTCTGAACATCTACCTTAGTAGGTCAAGGAAAGGATATGGAAAAACATCATTTTGCCAGGTTTTGCAGGTACTTCTAATTCGGAACCATAAACTACACTTAGGAAAATATTGGCTTCCTGTATGCTGTGCATCCCAGTATTGAATGTAGTTGGAATTACCAAACAACTTAAACCTGGGCTGGGTGCAACAAGCAAGGTACCCAGGGTGCAGAGTTCAGGGAGGCACACTCTCAGCCCTGACACTGCACTGATCTGTGGATTCAGTCAACCAAAAAGTTTTGTTGAATAATTTAATCCCCAGCCCCACTCACACCCCTCCACCCCTACTCAAGTTGAGGTCTTATGTTTTATGGCTTTTGCTCCTTGGGTTCTCAGAGAAAGCTAATACAGTACAGCTGCTTTTTATATAGGTGGAAATTATATAACTTTCTCTAAAACAGGGTTTACTTTTGGATCATCCGTGAGTGAATTGAACATAGGGCAGAGATTTTGACAAAATCTTAGGACTAGTCCTCTGACTTTGCAAATCAGTTTTAAGTGTAATTCATTTAGATATCTTAAAAGCTTTTAGATAAATACAACTTGGCAAGTAAATGCTATTTGGGGAGGCTAAGAACAGAAACTGTGTAAAAGAGACAAGTAAAGTGAAAATTTTTCCTCATATGAGAAAGTCACATTAATTGGTATTTTTCAAAGATATTACTTATATACACTGGCATTTACCCAAATGTGAAGATGTTTAGGTTTATCTAGCACTTCTTCATGGTATGTTGATCCTAGTTGCAAAACTTCACAGCGGTGTGGCCTGTAAGCAGAGGGGCCTCAGATGTGACAAAATGGAATAATGTCATGTTTCTTCTAGAGATGACATTGCAGTTTTTCATTGCTGAGTGCATTAGAATAAATGTGAATCTCAAACTTTAGAGGTACTTTTTCATCTTTGAAGTTCTTCAGCTCAAAAGATGTTAGAGATCTATTCTCTGACGAAAGAGAGTCAGCTGTTCCAGGTTTTCTCCATACTATGTACTAAATTTTAATCATTATTAGCTCATTGGGAAGAGACCTACATTCTTAAATCTCTGATGCCAAACTTTCCTTAACTCTGTTTCTGAAGATGTTGTCTACTTCTCAGCATTTCAATTGTTGCTAATCTTATTTCGGCATCCCACATAATTAGAATTGCTGCAAATTCTAACTGTTCAATCATCTCTTCCTCCTTTATGACATGTGCTAACAGACTAGGAAATGGAGGTGGACTCCCTGTGTTCTTGCTTTGATTCTAAAGGAAGTTAAATATAAAAACTCAGGAAGTATCTGAATACACCTACATTTTAATGTGATCCTCAGTACATTTTTTCTTGAGGTTGGCAGAGAAATCTGAACACAATTTATTTTAACTTATCCAATTTCAGCTTAAAATTTCAAGTTTAAAAATTTTCCTCTACCCATCAAACTGGGTGCCCTAGATTATAAAGGAATGGAGAGAGAAAGAAACAAAAAAATTGGTGGAATCATTTGCTATCTTGTGAATTTTCATATCATATGCTACCAGTCTCACCAGAAGTGAATATATGTTCATTCAAAGATAGAAGAAGGATACATGGAATGGGACCAACTAAATTAGGTTGAGTTTTGGAATACTCATCCAAACGTGTCTGCTTTCTTAGGGTCTCTCATGAGTGCGATGAAGAAAACTTTTGTTGATTTTATTTACTAATTCAGCAAAGCTGTAAAATTCATTTCCCTAGTCTATCTCAAACCTGGTAATGTGGCTGTAAAATGTAGCCCAGTTATACATGTTCATGAACCTGATCTTTTCTAGAGTTTTTGGTAGTACAGCTAATAGTGAAGTTTGAGCTTACAAATTCATGATTGTAAATGGTGTTGACTCTTTTTTCCTCATATTTAAGAATTTTCTGTATTCAGTCAAGACATTATCTCTGTCAACCTTATGTTAAAATGTAAATCATTTTCCATTGAGGCATTGAACATGTAAACACTTTATCAGTGCTAGATACTGATAGCAGAGACCTGGTTTTAATAGAGTATTGGGAAAAGTCTCAAAGTTCAAGAATGGCCAGGAAAACCGCTTGCTGTCCAGGGGGATCCTAGATGACTTAGCACAGGCTGAATGAGGGCATCAGGCTTAAAAAGAGGAGAAAGAGAGTGGCCTCAGATATTGCTTATTTTCATTTTTCTTAGGTTGCCTGCACAAAGTTTTTAGTCAGTGACTCATCAAATTTCACTCTTCTAAGTGTGGTGCTATTTTTGTCTGTCTTAAGACATTCAATAAGCATTTTCTTCTAGTGAATGTATTTCTGGTTGGCAGAGGTTTTTAAGCATTTTTGTGGCATGTAGTGATAACTGTAGTAAACCCCTTTTATGAAAGATGTTTAAAGAATAACACAAAATACCTAAGTTTAAAAGAAACCTAATGTGTTTAAATACAGTTCTCAGAATATAATAAAAATAAATGTGTGGCACATAAATGAATGAATGAATGAATGAATGAATAATAAATAAATAATTTCAACACTTTTAATAATAGGATCTATTATTACGCAAGTATTACTATAATTTTGAAGTAGTAGTAAACATTAAAGATACTTTGAACTATTTGCAACAAATATAATATTTGTGATTTCTTTTGTTGATATAGCTACAGATTCTGATAATAGTACTAGAATTTGTTGCCTACATTTATAATTGAAGGAAAGGCTAAATCTGTTATAGATTAGTGGGAAAACAAGAATATAATTTTAGTTACTCATGTTCACCAATCTTCTGAATTCTATCCATGGTCTCCTTGGTAGCCCATGTTCTCCAGGTTAAAAATTCTTGCTTATAGATTAAGACAAACAAGATAAATCAGATTTTTTTTACATGCCAAAGAATGGTTTTGATATATTTTCATGACATAAGTTTTAGCAGCTGAATAATTATCTTTTAAATGCTGTTTTTATAGGGAAATTAGGACCAGATTTAATTCTTTCTGCTTTTTTTTTTTTTCGTTAGAAACAAAGTGTTCCTTTGGCAAACTCACCTCAGTTAAATGCATTTAATAAAATCCCTCTGACATTGCTGGGAAAGGGTGTCTATTTATGAAAATAATGTTGTTAGACTAAAAAAACTAAATAAAAGAGTATGATGAATCAGAAATAACCAATTTCTGTAAGCATAGGCCTTTTTTGTGTAATGTAGATTAATCAATAGTGTTTTGCCTAAAGATGTTATTAATCTCTCTTTGGACCAAAACAGCAAGGCATTTCAAATTGATCACAGGACAAATACTGGCACTAAGTTCCCTTGGCTTCTACTTGAGCATGCTATATGGCTCATTTCATGAGTAATGAAAATGATGATGATAATGACAAATGAGAGGCTACTGTCCAAAGCAGAGAAAGAAACCAAAGGGGGAAACGGCATAATTGTGTCTACTACTCTGTTTAAAATACTTGGAATTTGAGTTTTAGTGGTGAAATAAAGTCATCTTTAATAGCAAATGAGGCATAACAACCATAATATTCAACTCATGTTTCATTTTTGTTTTCTGAAAATGTATATTTTAAGGAACACAATGAGGATAAACCAGTAGAAGTTTAAATTCCAGGTTATGGTTTCAACTTACATGTTGACAGAGGTCAGACAATAAACATACAGGCCTATAGTAGGCCAGGTGTAAAACATAAGAAGGGCTCATAAGATGACTATAGGTCACAACAAGTGGGGTTAAGTGAAAATGAAGCTGTGTAACCAATATGAATTTCACAAGGTCTGTCTAACTGTAAGAAAGACTGTCATGCCTGGATTCTTAAATTTTGGGGTTGTACATTGATGCAAACCGATACCCTTGATTCTTTCCTTTCTCAGCCTATAGATTCTTGGAAAGATGTTTCTAGAGCCAAGCACACTGGCCATGGTTTGAAAGAGTTTATGGAGACAGGAAACCTACTTCCTCAAAAAAGCAAAATTTAGTTTTTTCATCTTTATTCTACTGGTCTGCTGTGCTGTGCTGTGGCAATATTGATGTAATTGATCTTTCCTTTTGGTATATTCTTACCATACTTTAATCTTGATTTATTATGGAGCAGTCAACTTTCACAGAATAATTTACTCTGATTTCCCCTCATAGGTTGTATATCAGTTATCCATCTTTCCCCAGTAATGCTGCAAATTAAACAAGAAATAACCATTATTTATCCTCGAGTCGGTGGGTTTGAACTGGGCTTAGTTGATTTGGCTATGCATGGTTGATCTCAGCTGAGTTTACTTATCCCTCTGCAGTCAGAGCAAGTCAGCTAGGTAGCTCTGCCCATCTGCACTGGACTATATATAATCTAGGATGGCTCATTACCTGAAGCTACCTGTTACCTAAATCAGGATGGTTTCACCTGGGTTGACCTGAGCAACTCAGCCTTGTTTCTCATGCCCACTCTTCAACATGCCGACCTGCACACACTCTTCCTGTGTTACTGGCAGCAGGGAAGAATCAAGCACTTACACTTACTTGTTGGAACTTGTTTCTGAATTGCTATGCTAACATTTCATTGACCAAAGTCAGTCACAAAACCAGTCAGATTTGAGAGTAAGGACATAAATTCAAATCAAAACCACAGTTAGATACCAGTTTATATCCATAGTTTGGCTATAATAAGGAAGGTACAAAAGAACAGGTGTTGGCAAGGATAAACATAGCTGGCAGAAATGTAAAATAATGCACCCACTGTGGAAAATGCTATGACGATTCCTCAAAAAAATTAAACATAAAATGATCACGTGACCCAGAAATTCTCCTTCTAGGTATATATGTCCAAAAGAATTAACAACAGGATCTCAAAGAGGTATTTGCACATCCACGTTCATAACAGCATTATTCACAATAGCTAAAAGGTGGAGGTAACCTGAAGCGTTTATCTATGGATAAGTAGATAAACACGTACACACACACACGCAGAGGAATATTATTCAGTCTTAAAAGCAAGGATATTTTGACACATGCTACGATATGCTTGAACCTTGAAGATGTTATGCTAAGTGAAATATGCCAGTCATAAAAGGACAAATATTCTAAGGTTTCACAGTCAGGAAATAGAATGGTGGTTGCCAGGGACTGAGGATAGAGAGGACTGGAGAGTTAGTGTTTCAGGTTTATAGAGTTTCATTTGGGGAAGATGAGACGGTCATGGGGATGGAGGGGATGGGTGGTAGTGATGGCTGTACAACAATGTGAATGTACTTAATGTCACTGAACTACACACTTAAAATGGCTGTAATGGTAAATTTTATGTTTTGTATGTTTTACCACAATAAAAAGTACATAAAGAGTAAGGGAATAGATTTTTTCACATTAGTAATTACTTACAAGTCATACAGAAAAATGAGCATGGATGTACAGAGAAGCAAATAATTGGGGATACACAAACAATCAGTTCTCCACAAAAGGTATTTTGAAAGGCAGTAAAAGTTTTTCCAAAGCACAATAAATTTTTGCAAAATTTAATTTTCCTCAAAATGACTTTCACATTTAAAACAGATTTAAAAAATTTCAGTGAGGTGTTATATCCATCTCAGCGTAGCTCTCTGTATGTAACAGGAACTTGAATTTTGAAACCGAATTGAAGAATACTAATGACAGAACACCCAGCTGCCATACCACACAATATACTAGTAACAGTGACAAACTCAAGTTACAGAAAATAAGTTAAACTCCATTTGTTATATTTTGCCTATGCTGCATATAATTGATTAAAGATTTACTTTTCTGTATCAAATGGATAATGTATCTGAGCAAATCATGTGCCAAACACTTTATTTAAATTCATTTACCTTTAGGCATGTACATAAAGGTGGAACTCTAGAATTGCTGCCATAACATTATTGTTTGTTCTGTCATTGTGATTTGAACTTAGAGTATTTTCATATTAATTAAAATTCTGTACAGTTATCCATAATTTCACTCATAATCTGTGCTATTTACAATTTTCTGGTAATGAAAGTGATTACGATACTCATAGCCAAGACATCTGTCCAATATTTATACCCAAGCATCATTTAATATTTTCAATTTATTAAAATTACTGTGCATTCACTTAGAGAAAATTGAACATCACATATTATATTTTTAAAAACCATCATAGTAGAAAAAGTAGCAGTAATAGTAGTTGTATTAATTATAGTAATAGTAAACCTTTTGGTCTTTTATGTTTTTATTATTTATTTCAGGGGATAAAAATCATTATAGTAAAGTAAAATTGAAGTCATTCTTTCTAATGTGAAATATATATTAAATTACTTTAAAATTTATTAATTTATTATGACTTTTTGAGGCAGATACGGATACAGATACGGATATAGACATAGATAGATATATAGGGAGAGGGAGAGGAAGAAGGAGGGAGACTGACCAAGATTTTAAAACACTACCATTTTTTGGTGTCATTTTTCACATTTATGTGGGATTTTTTAGTGCTTATTAAATGCCACTCTTTCCTTTAGAAATATGGACAGTATAATCTTACCTCTCAATTATAGTGGAATGTTTTTACCCTTAAGAATAGAGGAAAATCAGAGGAAAACAGTTTGATGGTAATTTTAATTACAAATTACCAAGGAACCCTCTACGAGATATTATATCCTGGAGCCAAAATAGCATATGTGCTGATCATCCGTTCTGTCTAAAATTCTAAAAAATGAGAGCTGATGTCCATATATGACTTAATGACCCAGAAAGATCCTTATTAGAGAAACATTAAATTATTTCTGGTAAGAATTCTGAAGTGAGGATGTAGACCACTCCACTTTGGAGAGATTTTAATCAGAAATTTAAAATATATAAAATTATTAGTAGTTGATAGATGGTCATGGGCATGGAGAGCATGGTATAGGGAATGCAGCCAGCATTAATGGACTGGCAAGGTGGAGAGCCAGAGGAGAGAAAAAGCAATCAGGGTGATCGCTTCATAAACTATATAAATGTCTGTATAAATGTACTGTATACTTGAAAGTAATCATAAAAAATAAAATTATTTATGATAAAATTTCTAGTTTATAATAAAATATACCTAATTAGACCAATGACTTTCAAAGTGTACACCTGATAAGGAGCTTAGACATTACCTGGGAACTTATTAGAAATACAAATTCTTGGACCCCAACTCAAATCTGTAGAATTAGAAATTCTCAGAGGAAGGCCTAGGAATTTGTGTTTTAGTAAGTTCTCTATGTGAATCTGACCTACTTTAATATTTGAGAACTAAACCAGACTATTACATTTTAGAAAAACTCTCATCAATAGTCTTAAAATTACTTAGTGATTGGCAAAACATTATAGAGCCACACCAAAACAAAGGAAAATTATAATCCATTCTTTAAAAAGCAAAAGTGTACACATTTTTTGTTTGTTTTAAAAGTCCTCTCTGTTATTTCTATTTCAGATGCCAAATTTTCAAACATTTTTTTATAAGAATAAGGATCCTACCATGGGAAATATTTGAAACATATATAATTAGTGATAGTAAATTGATAACTTTGTTGGTAAATTGATTCTCTGAAAAAAGAAGGCCAAATTTGTAGCTTTTTCTGATTTTCCTAGTGTATATTCTCTCAGAATGGTTACTTTCTAGCTTCTAACATAATGTTACTGAAAATCGAGTAGGGGGAAAATAAATACTCATAATAGCTGTTCTTTTGGGGGTGAAGGTGGGGGTAGGGAGATTTTTTGGGAAAGATCTGTCTTGTTTAATCCTCTTACTTTTGAGAAAAATATTATCTCTAATATTTTTTCCTGGCTTGTTAAAAAGAAGTCATACAGATTCTAAGATTCTTCACATTAAGAATTATTATATAGGAATGATGCTTTGGTTTTTAAAATAAGCTACCAGGAACTTGATTACAATATTCTATATCATAAGTGATGTGTTGAATCCTGAACAATTTATCCATGCAGAAGAGGCTTTTATAATTGGGAAGCATTAAGAACATATGTAATCAAGGTCAGACTTTAAGTAGGAATCTCAATTATTCTATTTTACTTAGGAACGTTCTTAGTAACCAGAGTTATTCCTCAGTAATTTTATACTATCACAAAAGCAAAAACTTTGGGGTTGTTAAGAACCAACATTTCAGTTATTCAAAATTGAAAATAATTATAATTGAAAATGGTGCCAGTAAGTAAAAACAAACATTGGAAATAAGGGCATTTTTTTCATAGCTGGTAAGAAACAAATCTGGTGTGTTGTTTTTGGTGATGAGGACTCCTTAAACAAATCTGGCCAGTTATTATTTCTAGTGTAGGCTGCTGTCCTGGGTTTCAAAATATTTCAATGCCTCCATGAGTCTTTTGCTCTTTTTCACTTTTTAAATTTCATGCTCCTGCCAGATTAATGTTAGTGAAAGTCTGTTTCAAATCTGCTATTTCTGAGCTCAGAAAGTTTCAGTAAGTCCCACTGGCTGTAATGTAAAGACCAACGCTAGCTTGATACTCGAACTCTTTGACTCTTCGGCTCCATCATACAATCCACCTTAATTTTCCAGTAATGCTCTTGTGAACTAGTGAACGTTGCTATCCCTGCAATATTATTCTTTGCCTGATATCTGTAAAATGCTCTCTCTGCCTATGACATTCTTTTTCTTTCTTATTCTGCAAATAGTATTCATACTTTATGTCCTAGGGCACATCTCATATTCTCTCCAAAATTTTGTTATCCTTCCTGCTTTTGTAGGTGAGCAGTGAGTGAGGTGTACAAGTTGAATTCAATGCCTTGGTTTGAACATTTAGTACCTCATTCAGCATGTCCTCTTCTGTAAAGTGGGTTTAATAATGACTGTTTCACAGAATTATGTTGTGATGAATAAATGTGAGAGGCCCTGTAAAACATTTAACAAAATGTTGGGTAAGAAATATTAATTATGACTTTTTTTTCTTTTTTTTTTTTTGAACTCAAAAGCTTCATCTAACACTTTGTCCCCTATATGCTTTCTTGTATTATAGCTTTTGTACATATTATTGTATTCTGAATGTATTTGATGAGCCCTGGCTATGGAGACCAGGTTTTTATTCCATCTCTATAGGACTTACATGTCTTGTAAGTAGTAGGTGCTGAAAAAAATAGTTGATAAATCAATAAAGTGGAAATGGACAAGGAATGCTTGTTTGGGTACTAGGAAAACAGGGTCTTGGTCTCAGCTCTGCTAACATCTGGTTATATCATATTAGCTAATTAACTTTTTTAAGCTTCAGTGCCCTCATTCCAAACAAAGATAGAACTTTCTTAACACCAATTTGTAATTATCTGGGCTAGGGGTTAAGCCTACTATTATAAATATAGACCACTTGTTATAATTAATTATTAATGCTTTTGTTGAAAACCTATTGCTGTATTTTTTTAAGTCCTCTGATACTCAGACTTAAATCTTTATACTCCTCAACTCATGACACATAATTATTCTTGGTGAGAGAATTTTCTTTTTAAAAATTCTATTATACGATTTTCCCTTCAACTTATAAACTCTATGTGGATTAAAGATTTAAATGCAAATATAAAATTATAAAACCAACAAAAGAAAACGTAAAGGAGTGCATTTGTGACCTTGTGTGAAATATATGTTGACTTACAAGGGAAAAGCCATAAACAGTGAAAATTATGGCTTCAAATACATCACTACTTTTATATCATTCCTCCCCTCCCCCCAGGTATGCTTTAAATTTATATGTTCCAAACTACCCTGAATTCTTCTGTCCAATTGTTTATACAAACAAAACAAAACAACAACAAACACAAAACCAAGTTTTTCTTCATATTTGTAATTCTTTTAACCTGATAATTCAGAAAGTTCTCTTGTATCTGCCATCAAAAATATGCGTTATGTCTCCCATCTATAACCATCTCTGCTAACACACTAGTTGAAGCTACCATAGTCTCTCCTTTAGATTATTGTAATAGTCTCTTAATTAATTTTCTTTCATCTATTTTTGAGTCTTCATTTAGGGTCACTCCATAGGAGTTCATTTACTTAGCTTAAGCTGCTATGAAAAGTATTTTGCTGCTTGCATTCAGAATAGTCCTTTTAATAAAGAAACCACACTTTTGAAAAGTAGCATCTATATTTAAAGAGCTGAAATGAATTTTAGAATAGATCTACATTATCCAGTCCACTCACATATAGAAAATTTCTCTTTAGCTCAGATTTCTTTGTGAGTTGTTAAAAAATAGTCACACAGAAAGTAGGTTTCTTCACTAGGTGCTTTTGTTTTCCTCTCTTAACAACAACCTGTGGGTTTTTTTCACTCCTTTTTAAGGAAGCACCAGTATTATCCATTGTGCAACTTTCTTTATTATCAGTCTGGTTTTATAATTCTTTATACTGTTGGCAGACTTTGGGCTACAAGTAGGAAAGTACTCACCATATGTAATTCCAGTTCCTCGGCATGTCTGTGAATCAGACCCTTAGGTGACCAGACTTATTAAATTATCAAATGAAACAATTTCTTCTAATTTATGTTTTAAAAGAATTATTCTATCAATTAATGTTAGCATGAGGAAGAAAACTAAGGAGTGTTGACAAATAAGGGTTGCATGACTTTCAAAATACAGAGTAGCTACATATTTGGAAATGTTTAGGAAATTTAATTTCCAGTTTCATTTTGATGTATATGGTAGCAAATATTAATTCACTCTTTACTACTCCAAAGCACTATCAAGAATAAAATTGCAAAACATGCAGAATTTCTATAGAATTGTGATCTCCATGGAAATACAAGGGATAGTATTTTAAATATTTATAGCTATTGGAAAATGCCATTCTGCCTCATCTGATGTATGTTATTTTTAGTTTATTTGGTCACAGAGAAGTTTTTTTTTTCTTTATGAAAGCAACTGGGAAACTATCCCAGTGCAAAATTCTGATGGAATTAATTTTCATTTTAAATTATTTAGAAAATTTTCTTAAATTATTTAGAACTGTCTAATGATTTGTTCTTTTCTAAGAAAGACATCTTAAAGCCTGACATTCTGTTCCCCATTCAGTTTATATTAGGCATTATTTTGTATAAATCACTAATTAATGTAGATCTTGCTTCTTTAATATTACAACTTTTTACATATATGTTTATATTTTATTTTCAATTAATCACACATTTTTAGGCCAGGAATTATATTAGATAGCACCTATAGAAAAACAGTGAGCTTATAGTCAGAAATGACAGGTTCAAATCTGGAGCCTATCATTGTTTAGGTGAATTTGGCGAGGTAGCATACTCCCTTGGGTCTGTTTTCCAGGAAGCTACCTCACTGTATTATTATGTGGGTTAAATAATGGTTAGCAGAACACCCTTTGCAAGTCTTGAATAACTGTAGAAGTGTAAGGCACGTTCACTGGTCTTTTGTATACTCCTCAACAGAGTGCAGAATATAGAAAAGTGGTCAATAATTGACTCCATTCCAAAGGATCCACTGAGTTCCTAAAGTACTCAAAGATATTATTTAAACTAATTAATTCCCCCTATCAAGAGATCACAGAGCATGGGCAACAAAAACAGAATGTGCTTAGGCTTCAGGGCATTCAATTTTTTTAGAGAATTTCAACATCTACTTTCAAATTCTGTTTATGGCTGTTGTCAAGGCCTCATTGAAACATCTGGTAACTGTTACTTTTTTCTCTTCATATAGGAATGTGATTTTAATATGATGTATTTGTTGTCTAAACTGAACTATAACACAATATGTACAATATTATAAATTTTATACAAATAAAATTTCTTTAACTTTCTCTTCTGGGAAACGGAATTAATTAAAAGAAAATTTTTTCAGAATACACTACAAGATGTATCCATTTAAATACTTACCTTTCTAATTTATGAAATGTAGCCAAAATAATTGCCATCCAGAGCTCAAAGACATTTTCTAACTGAATTTAGAGCTCAATAAGAAAGTAGTTGAATAACAACAACAGTAACAACAACAACAACAACAACAACAACAACAACAACTAAAACAAAAAAGATAAAATGTACTATTTTTTTCTGTTAAGTAAATAATAGTCATGGAAAAAAATGGAAAGTATTCCAATTTAGGAAACAAACTCACCTTGAATCTAGGTACGGAACATAGAAGTAATACATTTAGCAGTTTTGACCTCATATACCTTTCCCATTATGCATTTACAATCTGTACATTTTCATTGTTAGCTAATGTTATAACTGTGATTTGATAATTTTATAAACTTGATATCAAACTTTAAAATTTGATAATTTTAAAACATATTATCCAAGGCAGAAATGAGAAAAGAAATCATCACAATATGTAAAATCAAATTTAATTTTTAAAAAATGCAATAGGAGTATAACATAGTTTCTTAAGACTAAGATGATTTTTTTGCAATTTAAACATATTTTCAAATTATGCAAAACAATTAAAATTACTTATTAATGTCTTATTATGGAAAATCTAAATACTACATGCAGAATATAACCTTCTCTAAAGTATGACTCAGTATTGTTTGACAGATTAGTCAGTCAAAACATGATTTGATTCTGTGCCAGTTTGTGCTCAATGTGATTTCAGAACCTGAAATTAAGTAATTAGAATGCACCTTATCTCAATAAGCCAGTGGGAGAGGCTCATTACACATCTAGCAGCAAACTTATGGGCCTGTGGTCATGCATCAGAAAAAGAGTTGAGATTGTGTTTAGACCTTCAGAAAGCTGTCATCGTGCTTTGAGTTTCAGACAGTGCACTTTCTTGCCCGTACTCGAGGAAGTGGTGAAAACAATCAATAGAGCTATAGGTATGTCGAAAGGAATTCCTTTTCCATATTATCAAACTTATTTCCTGTAGGGTGAGTTAAAATATAGGAAAATCTATCAGATTTGTTATTAGTTGATATTCAAATGTGCTTTAGGATCTTGACACTGATGCAGACTTGCTTTGTAGGCAACTTTTAAACTTAGTAGCCAAAGGATTTGAACTATACACATTATCCAACTCTTTTCCAGTCTTTCAATTTCCAACAACTTCTAATTTTGTTTTTTGTTGGAATGTTCTTATAATATTGAATAAAAGAAAGATAAAAATAGTTTGCTGACAACCATGGGAGAAAAGTAGACTGGAAGATAAGTTATTGATATGAGTGTTCAGCCATGTATCTGTTTTCATCTTTCTGTTTATCGTGTGTCCAGAGATAGCATTTATATTGAAATCTTCTTTCTAATGTCAGTGAATGTTAGTGGCAATTTTTACTTTTTTAGTCATCCATTCAGCAAATATTTATTGGGTCTCAGTTCTAGACTAAATCCTCTTATCTGCACTGTGTTTAAGAGAGAGGTAAATGAAACTGGAGTAATTCACTCACTCATGGCCAACTCTAGTGGGGGAGCAGGCATTAAAAACTATAGCACAAAAGTTATACATTTTTAGTTTTTGTAAGTATGATGAAAGAAAAATACAGTATATCAATAAAGTACATAGTATCTGGGGTTAAAGTCATTATAAAGTTTTATATTGATCAGGGAAGACTCACATGAAGAGAAGCCTTGATTTCTTGCCTGAATGTCGACAATAACCTCTGAAATGGATTTTACACATGTACTCTGTTTCCCTCCAAACTATGGTTCATACTGTGGTCAGAGTGATATTTAGCATTTGTAAATATATGACCATACTTGTCTCCTGAGTGATCTCTTCAATGGCTTCATGGCTTCCTTTACTCTTAAGATAAAAACCAAAATCCTTGCTAGGAATGATCAGGAACTACAATGCCTGCATCTTTTATCCTTGGGATCCCATCTCTTCTGTATTGGCTGCCTTGCTCAGGCATACTCTCTCCATGTGGGGGTAAAGGCAGTCCTCATGAAGCTCTATATTTATGTCATCTTAATGGTTCTCAATCTCAGTTCCCGCAATTACATGGAGTAGGGGAGAGAAAGCTTCCAAAAGAAAGAGATGAACAATGGATAAAATAGCACATATCCTCTTTCATCATATAATTAAAATAAAATTATCCTGCATATAGTGTAATTTTCTAACTGTCAACTAATGCTCCCTAATTTTAAACTATATTTGAACAAGTGTATAAAGTAATTTGCCATAGTAAATTTCCACATAGTGAGATAATGTAAAAGTCTCTTAGAGATATTTGGATAGAGATCAGAAGTTTATAAGGTAAATTATTTTATAGTCTTCATATTCCAATTCTAGAAAATGAATGAATTTCAGTATTGATATTTTGAGCTCATTTAGTAATAATTCACACAGTTAACATTATTGATTATTTACTATATTCTAGGTACTTTGTTATAGTTTCTTCTTATTACTTTCTTATGCCTTGTTGCAGCTTAAATTTTGATGGGAACCAATCACTAAAGCACTGTTTTTAAAAACATATGCATTTTTGTTTATTGGCAATGGAATATTGCAGCAGAAAAGGTATATTGGGCAAAATACCACAGGGCTGCTTTTATTTGTGTCTTGAATAGCTTCTATGCAGTTCTTTCATTAGTGCCCAGGAGGAAAAACAAGGACAAATCACATCTTTAATACCAACATCATGACACATGTATACTGGCATGACTATAGGTATAGCTATGCACTTAGAACAATGCTTTGTGTATGTGTGTTGGGGACTATGGGTGCATAACTAGTAACAAACTTCTTGGCCTGTGGTCATGCATTAAAAAGAAGAGCCAGGATTATGTTTAGTCTTTCAGAAAGTTTAGCCATCTATCTTTGGAGTTTCAGCACCAAAGTTGCTGAAGTTAGTTTCAAGATAGTATTGAACCTATATATCTGTGTTTATTTCTATGCATACATAGAAATAATGGTTAAGTTTAATTTGTAAATTAGGCACAGTAAGAGACTAACAACAGCAATCATAAAATAGAACAATTATAACAGTGTACTGTAATAAAAGTTATATAAATGTGGTCTCTTACTCTCAAAATGTCTTATTTTACTGTATTTATTCTTCTTCATGATGGTGTGATATGATAACATGCCTGAGGTGGATGAGACATTAAATAGAGTAAGGATTACTTGAACACAAGCACCACAATATTGAAATAGTCAATCCGATAACCAAGGAGGGTACTAAAGTGACCACTGGTGGTGGTAAGTGTGGATACTCTGGAAAAGGGCTGATTTACATCCTAGGTAAGGCAGAGAAGGACAGTGCAAGATTTTGTCATGCTACTCAGAACAGGATGTAATTTAAAACTTATGAATTGCTTCTTTCTGATATTTTTCATTAAATATTTTCAGACTAGAGTTGATTGTGAAACTGAAAGCATGGAAAGTGACACGGTGGATGAGGAAGGACTATTTTAGTAATAAAACTATGGAAATCCATGTAACCATGACTTTATTCTTTGTGACAGTTTTCCCTTTAATAAAATACTTTGATTTAGATCAGCATGAGGTAATACATAAACTTTCCCCATTTTTAATATGTTAATGGTTTAGATTGATGTATTATTAAAAGTCAGAATTTCCAAAAGACATTATAAATATTAAAAAAAAGGAAATTTCTTTTCTGAATCAAGTTTCATCTTGTGACACTTTCCTTAGTTAGCTTGAAGCAGTGTCACTACAATCTACATTTATTGAATGTTAAACTGTTAATGTCCTAAATATGTTGACATGCACCGTTTAACTTTCACAATAACCCCTTGAGATAAGTACAACTATTTTTAAATAAGATATATGAATTTGGATTTCACATTAGAGCAATTTATTAAAATGGAACAGGGATTCAAAACTTGGTCTGTCTGACTGGACTTTACATTCTTAATACTAAATTGAAATTGGAGAACAATCTGTTTTAGGATGCCCATGCTACTTCTCAAAATTACATAACAGTACTGATTTTTTATTGAAATTTTATTTGATTTTTCAATGCCTTGCTAGACAGCCAGATACACAAAATTATGCACTATATAGTAACAATCTTTGTCAATTTAAATACAGTCGTGCAGCACATAATGACATTTTAGTCAGTGACAGACCACATTTAAGACTATGGTCCCATAAGATGAAATGGATTTGAAAAATTCCCATCGCCTAGTGGTGTTGTAGCCATGTTGGAACATCCTGGTGTGGTACGTTATCCACATGTTTGTTGTAATGCTGGTGTATACAAACCTATATTTAGCTTTGTGTTACAATTGCCTACAATATTCAGTACAGTAATATTCTGTATAGGTTTGTAGCCTAGAAGCAATAAATGATACCAGACAACCTATGATTTTAAAAATCTATGCCTTTTAAGTTTGTGTAAATACACTCTGCGATGTGTACACAAGGACAGAAATGACTAATGACACATTCCTCAGAATGGAATTCCATTGTTAAGTGATATATGACCGTATAAATGAAATTCCCAAGGTCTGTCTCACATTTCTCCAGAATATCATTATGGATTTGGGATTATATTGGAAAGAATGACTTAAGAGTTTCTCTTCAATAACCTTCATCAATGTGTTTCTGGGATGAAAAAGTTAATCAGCTGTCCTAGAAGTGGAAAGTTTTTAAAGTTTGACCAGTTTCCAAACTTATTGGCTTTTTTTGAGTTTATAATGATATCTGTTTAATCTTTCTGTTTATGTCTTTCTCTGAATTTAAGATGATTCTTTTTGACCTATATCAGGGTTTTTCAACCACAGTCTGGCAGTTCAGGCAGATGACTCTTGGTTATGGGAGGCTGTCCTCTTCCTTGCAGGATACTTCACAGTATCCCTGGTCTCTCCTTTGTAGATGCCAACACAGCACCTGATCATGACCAAAAAAAATGTCTCTAGGCATGGCTAAATGCCCTCTGGGAGGAGGCAAAATTGCCATTAATCTGTAACCACCAATTTATATGTATACACTTCCCAGAAAATGCAAAATACCCTCATTTTATGAAATGCAAATAAATGGCTAGTCTCTCTCTCTCTCTCATGCTCTCTCTCTCTTTTTTTTGTAATGTGTCCTGATTTCATTGTTGATAAAGGGGAACTCCTAAGTGACCACTGTTCTGTGCTTTTAATTACTGTTAGATATACTAATTGTGTTACCCTCTCAAGCTAATTATTGTCATTTAAAATGCTCATAAGGCCTTTGCTGTGTGGATGTTCAAAGGTCCCATCAGAAGTGAAGTGGTATTTTTTTTCATCTGAAAATTCAATAAAGGAAATACTTCAGTGAAGTATGCAACCACAAGCTATTTTCTTCTTCATTAAATCTACCCTCTTCCCCAGCACACACAATCTCATAAACACTTGTGTTGAGGCAGGGGTACTAGCTTAGAGACCACAGTTTTTAAAGTAATTTTATTTCTTTCTCTTACCATTGGGCCTTGGTAGAAGCAATTTTGGACCACTCCTCCAATTTTCTAATTTCAGGTCTCAAAGAGCAGGATTTTAGGTATGACTCCTTTCTCTCCTAAAGACTCTGGGCTCCTAAGGCATAATAATCCATTCGTTTTGAGGAGCCATGTTAGAATATCAAGGCATGAAGCAGATTTGCTAAGGCACTCAAAAACATAACAACTGGCACCCACTTCTGTATATTGGCATAACTGAGGCTTTCAAGTGAACTTTTTCAGAAACAAAATTATCCTCAAGGTGACTTTCCACCCATTTCTGTTATAAAAAAGTCGTCAGCTTCTCTCTCTAAAAGACAAGTGATCTCTTAAGCTAAATGGAAAGGAGTTTTAGATGAGTTTTTATATCACTGAGTGATGCAATGTCCTTGCAAAAGCAATGTGCTTTTCCAATCAATTGCAAAAGTTTAGTGACCACAGATGGAGAAGAAGGCAGGGAAGAAAACCCCACAGGCATAGTTGTGTTTGTTTGAGGATGTCATTAAGAAGCCCATTCTGGTCCTTGGCCAGATGCTTCCTGGCAGCCTCAGTGGAAGGCCAAGCCACTTGTTTGGGTTTGATGATACAAGAGCTATTTTTGTTGTTGAGTGCAATCACCTCCATTTAGAAGTACTTAAAACAGGCACACACTCTTTCTGCAAAGCTATTCCATTTTCATTTTATTAAATGATTTATTGGATGGCTCCCAAAATGATTATCTAGAAATGTCAGGTAAAGGTTAATTCAATATCACGGAGCCGAGTGATATAAGACTTGGATGGCATAAAGTTGAAAATACCATTTGTTTTAGGAAAGGAAAGAATATTTTAGTGTAAGACCATGTAGGTACCAGATATTAGTTTCAATTTACCTGTTGATATAGAAATACATTTTTAGTGTCTTTTCCATGACACAAAAAGTGGGAATGTTTTTGAAAAAATGGCCTCACTTTGCAATCTGAAAATAAATGTTAGACTCAGAACGTTCAGATTATCACTCATATGTAATATGTAAAACAAAAAGCAACAACCAAATAAGAGAAACAACATCTCACAAACACAGGCAACAGTTTAGTGGTTAGCAGAAGGAAAAGAGGGGTGGGGGATAAAAGGGATCAAATATATGGTGACAGAAGTTTTGGCTTCGAGTGGTGAACATACAATGCAATACACAGATGGTGTAGCATTGAATTGTACACTTGAAACCTATGCAATTTTATTAAATAATTTTACCCCACCTGTAATATAAATAATGCAGAGTGCAGTTGTTTGCACACAAATATGCTCACTTTACCTATTCCCTTATTCAAGAAATACTTATGGAGCACCAAGTATATACTAGGATCGTTTTCTTCCCTGGCTTTATTGAGATGTAATTGACATCTAATGTTGTGTAAGTTTAAGGTGATGATTTGATATACTTATATTTTATATACTGCAAAAAATGTACCATAGTAGGATTAGTTAACATCTTTATAACCCCACGTAATTACCATTTTATTTTTGTGTTGAGAATATTTACGTCTATTCTCTTAGCAAATTACAAGTATATAATACAGTGTTATTAACTATAATCACCATTCTATATGATAAAATGAATAAGCCCCAGAACTTATTCATTTTAGAACTGGAAGTTTATACACTTCGAATGGCATCTTCCTTTTTTCCCATCACCCAGGTTCGGGTGACCGCCATTCTACTCTTTGTCTGTGAGTTTGCATTTTTTAGATTTCACATATAAATGAAATCATGCAGTATATCTCTATCTCTGTCTCACTCATTTCACTTAGCACAATGCCCTCAAGTCCATGCAAATTGTTACGAACAGCAGGATTTTCTTTTTTTCTCATGGAAAAATAGTATTCCATTTTGTTCATGCGTGTGTGTGTGTGTGTGTGTGTGTGTGTGTGTGTGTGTGTGTGATTTTGTCTCTGTGTGTGTATGTAAATTTGTCTCTATTTATGGATATATCATATCTATATCTTGGCTATTGTGACAATACTGCAATAAGTATGTGAGTGCAGATATCTCTTCAAGAGAGTGATCTCATCTTGTTTGAATATATACCTAAATGTGAGATTGCTGGACCATATCATAGTTCTATTTTTAATTTTTTGAGGAATCTCTGTACTGTTTTCCTTGGTAGCTGTGCCGATAACATTCCCACCAATAGTACACACGAGTTCCCTTTCTCTACATCTTCACCAACACTTATTATTGTTTGTCTTTTCTATAATAGTCATTGTTATAGGTGTAACCTCTTTGGTTATACTTATTTCTAAGTATTTCATTTTTTTCAATGTTGTAAATGGGATTATTTTCTCCATTTCTTTTTCAGATATTTTGTTGTTAGTGTGTAGAAATACAACTCGTTTTTGGTATGTTGGTTTTTTGCCCTGCATCTTCACTAAATTCATGTATTAGCTCTAGCAGTTTTTTGGCAGAGTCTCTATGATTTTAGATATCACATGTCATCTCATCAACAAACAAAGATATTTTAATTCTTTCTTTCTGATTTGGTCACCTTTCGTTCCTTTTTCTTTTTTGTTACCTGGTAAGGGCTTTAAGCACTGTGGTAAATAGAAGTGGTAAGAGTGGGCACCCTTGTTTTATTCCTGATCTTAAAGAAAAAACTTTCAACCTTTTACCTCTGAGTGTGATGTTAGCTGTGAGACTTATCATATGTGGCCTTTATTATGTTGAGGTTCATTTCTTTTTCCCACTTCATTAAGAGGTTTTATCGTGAAAGGATGTTGAATTCTGTCAAATGCTTTTTCTGCATCTGTTGAGATGATCACGTGATTTTTGTTTTTATTACTATTAATTGGTGCATCACATTTATTTATTGCATGTGTTGAACCATTCTTGCATCCATGGTATCAATCCCACTTAATCATAGTATATGATCATTTTAATGTGATGTTGAATTTGGTTTGCTATTTTCTATTGAGCTTTTTTTTTTATCTATATTAGTCAGGGATATTAGCCTGTTGTTTTTATTTTTCCTGTAGCATCCTTATTTTTCATTATTCATATTTTGTTAATATTTTCTTTTTCATAATTTAGTCATAATAGGTTATATGTTCTAGGAATTTATACATTTCTTTTAGTTTGGCAAATAGGTGGATGTATAATTGTTCATAGTAGTCTCATGATTTGTTGTACTATTTGTAATGTCATTCCTTTATTTCTGATTTTATTTGAGAACTTTCACTGTTCTTGGTGCATGTAGCTAAAGATTTGTCAATTTTTTTATCTTTTCAAAGAATCAGCTTTTAGTTTAATTGAGCTTTTCTAATGCCTTTTTAGTCTCTAGTATTTCTTCTCTAATTTTATTTTTTTTTATTTTACTAACTTTGGCCTTGATATACTCTTTTTTTCTAGTTTTTAAGGAATGAAGTTAGTTTGTTTATTCAAAATATAGCTAGTTTCTGAAATTAGGTGTTTGTCACTATAAACTTTCTTCTTAGCGTTACTTTTGTGGCATCCCATATATTTTAGTATGTTATGTTTCCCTTTTCATTTCAAGATATTTTTTGATTTTTATTTGATTTATTAATTGTTAAGGAGTATATTGTTTACACACATTTATGAATTTTCCAACATTTTCTTATTGATTTTTAGTTTCATACTGTTATAGTTTGAAAGATACTTGGTATAATTTTAAGCTTAAATCTGCTAAGACTTGTTTTCTTGACCTATCGTATACTCTTTTCTAAAGGATATTCCATTTGTGCTGGAGAAGAATGTGTCTTCTACTGCCATTGGATATAATGTTCTGTATATGTTTGTTAGGCTTATTAGTATAAAGTGTATATCAAGTCTAAATTCTTATTGATTTTCTGACTGGGTGGTCTGTCCAGTGTGCTAGGCCTTCAGTGCAAAAATGCTTTGGCATGTCATGTATTTAGAACTATTATTTCAAGTTCTATGGAAACTTTGAGCAACTAATCACTTGTTGAATTCTTTTTGTGACCATTTCTTTTGTAGCATCACTCAGCGAACTCATCATTCTTTCAATAGTCTTCCTCTTTCATATGAAACAAACTATGATACTAAAAACATCAGAAAATGAAATCATGTTATTTAAGACACCATTGAAGATGAAATATGTAGGGAACTGTAGTGGATAGTCAGAGTGAATTCTATGACAGCTCACGTATTAATGGCTGCTAATGAAAAATTATTAGTACGGAACAGGAAAGAGTATGAGGAAATAGAACAATTAAATCTAGTCCAAATTCATGTCTGATGGCATTAAAGCTGAAATTCTTGGCTTGTTAATAAAACTGAGGTGTAGCATGTGAGGCTTCTCTATAGTGAGTGACTAAGCTGAGTTGTCAGGTTATTTTATTGGATTATTGCAATACATAGTAGAATTTGCAAAGGACAGAAAATGTGGTTTATCCAGAAAGTATTTCCTGAAGGTTTCCTGTATACAGACACTAGACCAGAAGATACAGAGGGAACTGTAGTCCTTGATTTCTAAAAGGTCACAGTTTGATAGAGCCTTTGATGTTAAGTCTTTCTAACCTGCTTTATTCATTAAAAAAAAAAAACCTCGCAGTTTTTATAAAATATACCCACTCTATCATACTTAATATTATCTTCTTCAGATTGCAAATTTAAAAAAAGAGAGAGTTTGTGAATTTTACTAGTATTTTCTTTATACAGCCCCGGATTCTTTATCTTGAGAGTAAATCTTTCCTTAGGTTGTTTTAATATTTTGATACCTGTGAAATGAATTTTACCTGCTTCTTGCTTTTCTTTTGTCCAAAGTAACCCACTACCAAAGTAGATCTTGATTCTGTGATTGGTCAGCAAAGCACCTCCTTAAATAAGAAAAATTGTGTCTGTCACAGAAAGTGTCATTTCAAAATAACAAAATATATTTTTTGCACAATATCAGTTTTGTTGTGCACATGGTTTCTCTTTTAGAAACTGCAATCCTGATTGCTTTGAAATCATTTTTTACTTGACTTTTTTTAGACTTCCATGAAATTTACATTTGTAAATTGCTTTTATGAAAGCAGCCTCCTGAAATTCACATGTCACTAATGATGTTAATGAGAATGACAATAAATAATAATTATTAATGATAATAATTTGATATTTATTACTATTCAGTAAATGACTTTATATACTTTATATAATCTTCATGATAATCCATAACATAAGCATAACATAAGGTTTGTAAAATCTATATTTTATAAAGCTGGCATTGTTTATTCACTTCAATTTCTAAAAATCCTCATGAGAATGTAAACTCCAGGAAGTCAAGAATTATATCTGCCTGTTTCTCTAATGTAATGCGGTAGCTTGTGTGATACCTGATCTAGAGCTAATGCTAATAAATATTTAACTGCCTGTCTAAATGAATGGCAATCAGAGATGGCTTGACCAAGGTCACACAGCTAGTATAGCCCTGTCTTACTGCAAAGACTGTTTCTTAGTGAGCTTGGTATAGTTTCAAGGAGTTCATAGTCCTGCTGGGATGAAATATTGGGAACTTATGTTTTTTATATTTATCTAGTAGTAATACACATTGGATTAGCTCATTTGAGAGAATTTTATTAGATAAATAGCATCAGCTCTTATTAAACACTAATGATACACTTTGAAGTGTTTCCTTTTTACCATAATAACTTCCCATCATGTTCCAATTTCATCCTAGAGGAAGTACATGAACAATGAATGTGAAGTTCCTCTTTCTCAGATTACCCACGTAAAGTTATTAAGTTTTTCTCATACTGTCTGATTAACAACCTCTTATCCCATTCTCAGTGAATTTAGAAATAGTAAATTTTTCTTTATTAATCTTGACATCCTTGTTAATAGCAGACTTTGGGTGATTTCACATTTCCTGCTGTAGTGAATTCTGGCTTTTCTTCTAGGCATTTAAAGTGCTTCCTTTTCTCACATGCTTTTCCAAACCTTGAAATCTAATTATATTTTCTGGTCTCACTCCCGGAAATTCTACTCTGATACCCTATGACGCAGGAAAACTGGAACACTGGCTGTAGCTTTGTGAGTGCTGGTATTACTGCACCCATGCCTTTCTTCCTGCATCACGCTTATGTGAAGAAGCCTCCTCCTCTCTGTGGCTGAACAGAGGCAACTGCATCCTTTGCAACTTGTGTCTCCCTTATGGTCCTTTCTGGTAGACTAGAGCTACGGTGGATATAAGCATAACTCAGTCTCTTGGAGGGCCCACTTTATAGTGAGGACAAAAGGGTATGGGCAGAGAATTCTCTCCCTTCCCTCACTTCTTTCCTTCCTTTGTTCTTTCTCTGTGACCACACTTTATCAGGAAGGGTCAAGATCCTGAGCATGAATTGAGAAGGATTTCTGTTTATTTTTTATTATTATTATTATTATTATTATTATTATTATTATTATTATTATTATTATTTGTTTGATTCTTTGTCTGGATTGAAGCTTCTACATAAAAAAATAAGATCTCCTTTACTAGAATTGAATACCCCTTTACTTTGACCTAGTAAAGACCTTCCTCTATGCAAGGGCCATGTAGAAAGAAAAAAATGAGCTCTCCTAATTTAAACCTCACAGTTATTTTTATAATGTGTGTGAGGGTGTTGATATAGCTTATCACCCAAAAGAAAATTGTATGTATTAATTCTTTATTTTTCCATTAAATAATTTGTCAGTCCATTTTGGATAGGCATCACAGATTTCCCTTCTTTGTCTAGTAGTTCCGCCTTTTTAAAAAATACCTTGGCCGGTTTGTCTACTTTTACCTCCCTTATACTGGAGAGGTACTTCCAGGCCTTCTCCCTATGAGCAGGGGGAAGACAATTTAGATTTTTGATATTTCTTAGGGTGAAACATAAGCATAAACAAACCTTTCTTTGGATAATAAATAGTTTTTCATAAAATAATTCTGATGAAAGATCTAGAATGTAAGATTCATAAAAATACATGTGGCATGGACTTTATTAACTAACTCATGGAATTCCCAAGACTTTGGAAGTGGTTCGGAAATATTTGTTAAAAGTATAAATAAATGTGTTGTTATTCTAAGAAAGTCTCTGCCCCACTACTCTGTTTGACCAATACTTAAAGAAGGTTAAAGTGTGGAGAGATGGATGCAAAACAAAAAAGTCTGAGGTAGACAAAGACATTTCCAAACTTTAGTGAATAAAAATGAGAGGAACTGAATTTTTGATACTTCTTCAGCATTGCCAAACTGTTACCTCCATCAGGTACCTCCCTTATTGTTTCTCCAAATAGAGCATGATGAATTTAACCTGTCCCAATGTCACTTTGAAAGGCTTTGGTTTCTGAGTACAAGGAACTCAAGCTTTGTCTCTTGTCTGCTTTGTTTGGGGTGAATTTAATAGCATAATATAAGCAGCACCACAGAGACTTACCTGTGGGCTATTTGAACCTGCTGATCCCCACCTTTGATTACTCTTTCATTCAGAGAATTCTGTAAAAGCTTTTTCCCCCTCTTGAGACTGATGAAACTTTGTTCTTTGGGCTTCTTCAAATCATAGTTGAAAGCTTTGCAAATGTAAAACATTTCCATCACTTTTGGCATTTTATGATTTGAGTTTCTGATAGTTTCAATTTTTTTTGTACTTGGCTTTACTCAAAAGCAATGGCTCAGGCTGCTTTAATGACAAAGTGTATTGCTCTTGTGTTGTCCTATGATAGAAAGGGGCACTTTCAAACTGTCTTTAGCATAGGTAGAGGGAAATAGGAACTTAATTTGCTCCAGTGAGCTAAAATTAACCAGTCTATCTAGCTTCCCATCTACATCTTTGAAGAGCTTTTGCCAATTTCCCTAATCCAGTGGTCTACCTTATCAAGAGGGGAGACATTCAGCCCACCAGTGGATACCTGAAACTGTGGACAGTACTGAACCCTATATATACTATGTTTTTTTTTCCTACACATATATACCTATGATAAAGTTTAATTTATAAATGAGGCATAAGAGATTAACAACAATAAAAATGGAACAATTATAACAAAATACTGTAATAAATGTCATATGAATATAGTCTCTCACTCTCAAAATGTCTTTTTGTACTGTACTCATCCTTCTTGTGATGATGTGAGATGGTACAACATATACATGATAAATGGAGGGAGGTGAATGATGTAGGTGCTGTGATGTAGTGTTAGGCTATTATGAGGGCTACTTGAACACAAGCATTGCAATATGGAGACAGTCAATCTGATAACAGGTGAGGAGTGCATGCAACGAGCATATACTGGACAAAGGGATGCTTCACATCTCACGTGGGATGGAGCAAGACACGTAAGATTTCATCATGCTACTTAGAATAGTGCACAATTTAAAAATTTAGGAATTATTTATTTCTGGAATTTTTAATTTAATATTTTCAGACCACAGTTGACCCACATAACTGACACCATAGAAAGTGTCTGACTTATTTTTCTTAGCATGATAATCTCTCAAAATCCATTCATATTATCACAAATAGCAGTATTTCATCTTTGCTTATGGCTGAGTAATATTCCATTGTTTATATGTACCACATCTTCTTTATCCAGCCATCTGTCAAAAGATATTTTGTTTTTTTTTCAATGTCTGGCCACTGTGAATAGTGCTGATATGAACATCAGGGTGTATATATCTTTACAGATAAATGTTTTCAAATTTTTGGGGTACTCAGAAGAGGGATTGTTGAGTCATATGGTTATTCTATTCTTAATTTTTCAAGGAATATTGATAATGGAAAGATATATTTGGAGTAAAAGCTATTATTTTTTTAAAAATCATTTATTTTTTATTCATGTTCTTCTTAAAATGGAAATATTAATTATTTTATATCTAGTTCACATTTGAAGGTAGATAAATGATTGAATATAGCATAATGGAAGAATATGAGCCTTGGATTTAGATAGCTAAGTGTTATAAATCCCAGCTTTAACACTTTGTAATTACATGAATTTAGGAAAACAACTTTATTTCTTTGGTTCCAGTTTTTCTAATCTGTAAAAGAACACAGGGTGATCTGACAGCGGAAAATAAAGAGACCTAATTTAGAGATCCGCTTTTATATTTGTAAAGCACTAATGACTTTCACAACACTTTCACACTTTTTCAAAGGTTTCTTTAATCATTTTCTATTCACCTTGTTTGTGAGAAAGAGATTCTGCCCATGGGCATGGCTGAACACCCAGCATCTGGCATTGGACTGATGAGATTGACAGTAGTTTATTAGTCACATATATTCACAGCCTGAGGGAGGAGAACACTATGCCATGCAAAGACACATAGGAGTTAGATTTGGGAACAGAATGAACAACTAGACATTGTGGACAGCAGGATTTGTAGTATCAAAAGGGTCAGGTGACCTCTAATTCCTACAGGAGGATGTGCTTGGCTTGTTGAATGATTTTATGAGTTGGCAGGAAACTGAAATCTGTCACTCAGGGATAATCAGGTACTGTGCCTGGTCCTCTTGATAGGGAAAGTTGTTTGGCTAGGGGATCTTATCCATAGAAGCAGAGTGGAGAGGGAAACTGGAAGTTAGGCCAGATGAAGCTCTCCTGGTTTCCCCAGATGTCAAGGTGTACATAACATTGGGCTTTAATTTTAGACATTAGACCATATATGCCTTCTTCAATTTGTTCATCATAACAAGACTGTGAAGTAGATAAAGTTGGTGCAAAATTTTGAAAATCATAGATGAGATTACATGTTGTCACATTGAAAAGGTGAATTAGAAGATGAGAATTAAGATTATCTGTGTGTGAAAAACTGTATGTGAATACCTGTAAGTTTATATATCTGTGTGCATGTAAGTGTTATGTTATTTAAGGATTTTCTTTCGTCCTCTTAGTAAAATAGGAAAGGCTTTTCTTTGCAATTACATTGCATTAAGAATCCTGATAAAGGGAAGTCTTGGCAACATGAAGAAAAATTTTGACCAAAAAAACATCTTAACAGATCCTACCAGAACCAAGGTCTTCTCACAGCAAACCCACTCTTAATCAAAAACCTTTCAGCATTTCCTCTGTTCTTAGGATAAAGTTGAAAATCTTAAAAAATTGTCTACAGGATCTCATATGGTGAAGGCTTTCCCTCACTTTCTTCACTCCATTCATACTGACTTTTTTTTTTTTAGCCATGTTTGCTCTCCATGTTCATTCCAACCACAGAGCTTTGTCCATATTTTTCCCACAAGCCTAGAATGCTTTCTCTCCTTCCACTAATCTCCAGCTATCCTACTTAACTTTATCTTATCATTTAGGTCTGCTCAAACAAAATTTCTTCTGGGAATATTTTTCTAATGTCTAGATGCAACTAGGTCTCCCTGTTTTAAGCCCATATAGCATTCTATATCTTTCTTTCCTTAGACTTATTACAATGTTATATTCATTGACTTATGTGATATTTTAATTAATTACTGATGTTTTCATAAGCTAACCTTTGAATGAAGGAAAATCTCTTTTATTTTTTTAAATATAATATATTCCTAATGCCTAAAATAGGCATCAAATACTAGATATTTAATAAGTATTTATTAATTGAATTAATAAATGTTAGCGTATTCACAATAATGTTCAAAGATAAGAGTTGTAATTTGAATCATAACGCTGTGGCTTAAAATGTAGACTCCTTTTGCATTAAGGTATGCACCTTCTCTGAATGTTAATTTATAAAATGAGGATTGCAAAAATATTGAATTATATGAAATAAAAAATAAAAATTCTTCAGCAGTTCCTAGCATATTTTAGGAGGTCAGAATATAACATTTATTCTTCACTATTATGGAAAAATGAAAAAGGGCTTTAGAAAATGGTCATAAATAAGATGATAATGAGGATACTATTATTACTCTGGATCTTAAGTCATAGATACAGATAATAAATATGAATTTTAAAGACATACTTAAACTATTTAAAAAAATTCTTCACAAATAAGCATGTTTTAAAATTCTTCTCTTAGAATGAGAAGATACAAATATAACTCAAAAATATCATGTAGCTGGTGATTAGTAGAACCTGGAGTAGAATAATGTCTCTCAGGTTGGCCAGATCAGTGCACATTTTACTTTATATTTTCTTTCATCTAAGTGACACTGCTATAGTTTAAACCTATAAAAGGTATATAAAAGCTATATTAATCTTTGAAAACAAATTATAATGGCATAGAGGCTGCATAAGTTGCTGCTTTAAGTGATACTTTCTTTTAAGTGTCAAACAGAATGTTATTCCCTGATGGGATAAGAGGTTTACTAAGAATAGGTATATAAAACCTTATTCTGACATCTCTGGGTGAGTAAAAACACTCTAATATATTTAGAAAAAAATTCAGGATGCTTTATTCTAATACTTAATTTCACAACCAGAAAATTGATGGATATGTATTTATTTCCTCCAATTATTTATTAATTTTCATTATTTTGAGCTTTTTTTCTCAGAATGTTAGGTAAAGAAAAATAGTTTGGTGACTAAGAGAAATGGTTGTCTCTATTGCCAAGTCACACTGCTATAGAAATACTGTTTAGCTCTTTGCTTGTCAGGATTGTGCAGAAAGATGTTTCTCTCATTCCAGAGAGTCTTTAGGTAATGATCTGTCATAGATGGACTTCTTTAGGCTTCAAATTTAATGTGATAGTAAATATTTTAATTGCAAGTAAAGAGAATTTAAAGTAAAATAAAAGCATTAGGGGCTAAGTTGAGCCATTAGGTCATGAGTTATTTTTAGAGGATCACGTTGGTGAGTCAATTCAGGAAAAGAAAAAAATCCATCCACAATTTATAGAAATGGCCCGGTAGCTTTTGAAATTGACTAGTTGATTCCAGTAGATATTTAGAAGGCCATTTCAGTAGTGTTCTATCAACTCAACAGGGTTAGGAATGGTGAATATAATAGTTCTGAGATGATCATAAAATGAACTGACTTAGCCAGGATTTCCACACATAAGTCAAGAAGGATTAAGTCCACTATAATTTCTGATTGTGTTTCTGCTAGTGAGGGACAAATTCCTGCAGGCATCCCAGTCTAAGCATCAGAGAAGCCTGGGCAGTAAATGAGAGGGTCCCAGCCTAGTCTGCAGGCAAGGAGCTTTGGCTGCATCCATAGCTGGAGTGAGCAGTGAGGCAGAGAATATTTGAAGTGATCCACATGTCTAGTTCTGATCCTACAATGATTGTATAGAAAAGAACAAGTAGTTTTTCTTCTTCTGTGGCTTAATGACAATTTACCAGAATGTCTGCCAACCTTTGACACCAAAATAGAAATGTTAGTTTTGTGTTCCAAATTGAAATTACTACTTTGTTTCTAGAATTTATTCTCTAAGCTTTTGAATACTATGAAAAAGACATTATGTATTGCTTAGAAGAGATAAAAATTAAATGGTTGAAAACATGCTTTTATGTATTTAAACCAGTAAACATATAGAATGTCACAGTATAAAATTTATTGTACGTACTGGGGAGAGCTGTAAAATAGAAAAAATATTGATTATATAGGGCAAATAAATTGGAGAGTTTCTGGTCTTTATACATCAGAATTATTTTGATTGCAGGACCCAGAATTACAGCAAAGACTAGTTAAAATAAGAAAGGGAGATATAGTGTGTTATATATCGGGAAGTCGAGGATGGGGAATTGCTTTAGTTTCATTTTAGTCCAAGGGCTGAGCATTTTTCTTTTTCATCCTCTATCTTTCAATTTTGATACTTTCTATATGTTGGCCACATTATCTGCTTTTTAAATGGTCTTTCTTTATGCAGCCAAGGACAGTGGTGGCCGATAGCTCTAGCTTCACTCTTTGGCTTTAAAGCTTTTGTTTCACATAGCATTTACTTTATTTTCTAATTAAGCAAAATATTTATTATCAAAGCTATATAAATAAGTCTAGCTACAGTGTAGTCATTACAAATATAAATAAATTTTCTCAATGTTCACAAATCAACCATAAAAACTCTTTTTTTCACACTACTTTGGACTTACACCTATGACTTGAAGCATAAAAATTGACAAACCTAAATCACATGAACATTCTGAGTTCATAGTTTCATGAAAATTACATGGAATAAAGTAGTCATGTTGAGAGAAATCAACATATGTGCACTGCAAGAGTTATGCTTTAAGAAGTTGAGGATGTAAAAGGAGAGTAAATATATTTCTAGAGAATGTGCCTTTTTTAATTAATGAAATATAAAGTTCACCTATATGGGAATTAAGTTATATGTTGAACTAACCAAGGTTGTGAGGACTATATTAGGAATATTTTTTAGAAGGTGGAAGTACAAAGAGAGGCTGCTCTAAAGCAAAATGGAGATTCATAGAAAAGAGATAGCTTTCCCAAGGGTGTATCTGAAATAACATTGGGAGACATGTTCAGGAGCAGTATGAAAGTACGAAGGTGGGAGCCGGTAAACAAACTTATGGAAATGATCAATATTAACTTCGTGTTTCATGAGGTTCATAAAATGGTGAGGGATTAATTGACAAAGTATATACTTGATGCTTATAGGTTACAAACCTCAGCATGAAGTTTTTTGAGTTTTTAAAAAATTTGATTCAAATGTTTTCTCATTGTGAAAACAGTAAGGGCATGCTACAGATAGTTTTATAATTCTGAGCATTCAGACAAGCAAACATGAAAGAAATCTACCACCACTGATCCCAGATTGTTATTTGCGTCTTGGTATATCTCATTAGACCCAGTTGCAATATAGTGTATATTAAAATAATATACATATAGAGACTCAAATATTCACACCATATATGAGTATATTTTCACATTGAGAAATTTGTTCCTAGTTATTTTGCTATTATAAACAGTGTTTCAAGCATACTTTTGTAAGTGACTCTTTATGTAAGTTCTTAATTATTGCTTAAGAACAATTTATGGAAGCGGAATTTCTAAGACAGGGAGGATCTAATGATTTCAGTCTTGTTTTTATTTTAAAGTATATTGGTAGTAGATAAAATATCTTCATAGCCCTTTTTAAATAAAAGCAAAGAAAAAGAAAAGCCCATTGATCTCATTTCTTATTATTTCAAAAGCAAGACATCGCTTTAGCAGCAACAGTGTTTTAACATTTCTGTCTTGCTTAAGGGTAATCAACTGAAATGTATGTCTCTGAAATTAATTAATGTCCCATTGAGAACACATTTCATAGCAGATCTTAAGAATTTCAGTGCAACTAATGACCTTTTACATTGTCAAAACTTATTTATGATTTTGAAAAGTAAAAACATTTCATAGTATATTCAACCGATAAGACAGTAAAACTAGTATTTAATAGATATTGAATACGATACTGAAATCTTTTATGAACATGGATTTTTCAGGCTATTATACAGTTATCAAAATAATTTTTATACTTACGTCAGTTGATATTTTAAATAATTGGATTTAAAGCAGTTGCCAAACATTGGAAATATTTACACCTGGCACATTGCTTTATACATAATAAGTTTTTAATGCTTATTTTAATAAATTATTGAGTTAATGAATAAATAAATGAATGGTGTCCCTCAATTTTACATTAACAAAATATATATTTCTTATTCAAAATTCATAGGTTTGGAAACTAAATTCAAATATAATAGATATAAAACTTTCTAAATATTATTTCAATAAATAATGAAAGAGGCATTTGACCTGTGGTATATTTGAATTTGTGGCTTCTTAGCAGCAGATGTTTATGTCTATATATACATAGGTATGTATATACACACACAGTTTTGACACATAAAACAACCAAATGAGAGGCATGGGATCATCCCTACTGAAAAAGTCATTGTTAATTGATTTTATGTTTTCTTTCTGAGTGCTTGTTTCAGATAATAAACTAGATGCAATCTCAGCAGAGGCTCTAGCTTGGGAATCCTAGAAGTTTTAAATAATTTTTAGGAATGTGAAACTATAAATCAAATTCATTTCAGCAGAAGAGGCTGCACAGGCCATGTGGAAAGCGACCTGATGTATGAGAATACTCTTAATATTAATTCTAACTGTTTGGAAAAGTCACATTTGCTTCAAGTAGGAAGAAAGACATGCTGGGAAGTGTATGAATTTATCTCTTTCATTTAAGTCTGTTTTTAGGACCAATACTTTATACTCATGCCTTCAATACCAGTTAGCTTTATTCAATTGACAAATATGGCTTCTGGAGGTCTGAGATGAGAAACAGCTAAAAATGCCAGTGAGCTTATCCCAGAGCTCTTGTTTCAGGACCATGGATGATGCATCCCCTCACCCAGAAAACTCATGTTTTCTGTTAACAAGAGTGGGCACATCTAATTCTGGGGGGTGAACACACAATGCAGTGTGTGTGTGTGTGTGTGTACACTTTAAACTTATTTGCTTTTATTACTTAATGTCACCCCAATAATTTTTAATAAAAAAAAAGAGGACAAATAAATGGTGTGGTTAGAGTAGTATCAGTGGTCTAGGTGAAGAGACATGCTTCATGGTTTGTGTTTTGTACACACTGAATCGACACATCTGCAAATATTTTGGGAAGAACACAGAATATTATGATATATTTTCATATATTTAAATTATATAATGAAAGACCATTCAACAAATGTTTGTTAAGCACACACTGAAGTGTATGGAGATAGCGCAGAGGTGAATGAAAAAGATGGGACCCCTTTTATTTTGACTTGAGTACTATATTTTTCTTCAAAGGGCTGTCTTTTCTCTTCTCTGCTTGCGCTCTCTCTCTCTCTCTGTCTCTCTCTCTCTCCCCACCCCCTCTTTCTCTCTAAAGATATAATGGTTCTTAAATGCTTCTCTATAATATTTCGTCTTTTATAATATTTGCAGTGTTGGAATGTTCTGTAAATGTATTAACATAGGCTATGGATATATAAATATGATATGTTATAGCCAGGAGTCCAAAGCCTTAGAGCCAGAATTGGGTTCAATTGACTTCTGCTACTTGGTAACTGTGACTTTGGGAATAATACTTATTCTCTCTGAACCTGAATTTCCTCACCTGTAAAATGAAGGTAATGATGTTTATCTTTCAGGATTATTGTAAGAATTAGAGATCATACCTGTGTCTTTTCAGTATATGATAATCCCTTGAGTACATTATCTTGAATGAATAATGTTATATAGATATCTTTACTCTCAGGGGAGGTCTTTTTCTGGGGCTTTCTGAATTTTTAAGTGTCTTTGAGAAATAATATATTTTTTCAGATTTTGGAAAATTAAAAAAGTAAAATGTATACTTTTTAATATTAATACAAATAATCTATGCCTTTGTAATTTAGTCAGTCTAAGGTAACATGTTGACACTTTGGTAAACATTTTTTAATATTTTTTCTATTCTTAAAAAAAGCTTATGCACATATAGAGTGAATTTTGTTCATTTAAAAAATTTGACTTATCTCCTATTTTCTATTTTATTTAACAATGTAACTTAGGAAAATTTCATATTTATATACATAACTTTTTTTCATAGCCGCATTGTATCCTACTGTGGTGAACTTGTTAATATATTCTTCATTTGGAGAATAAAGAGTTTTCTCTTGCTTGTTCAAGTGTTGCTGCTATACATCATTATCAGATCATATTAAGTACTTTTCTATTTTGACAGAATAAAAGCAAGTCACTAAAGCCTGGAGGTGGGTGGGAAATTTTCTCTAATGTGCTGATGCTCATGGCCATGATATTAACAATATCCTCATTTTCATCAGAGTCCATTAGAGTTAACGATATTGCTGAATTACAGTGAATTTTTGGTAGACGAATGCGTACACGATCAGATAGCCTAATCACTATCTAGAGTGCGCTAATAAAATTCATATACACTGCTTTAAAAATAAGCAATGAAATTCAGACTTAATTTTTAAAGATAGCATTAAAAATTTTTGGTTGGAATGAGTGCTGATGAATGCTCTTTGTTAATTGAATTTATTTAAAGGTACATATGCACAAGTGCATTAAAATCACTGTCATATAAAATGACATAAATTCAATCAACGTCGAGTATACAATCCAGTTTTTTATATTTTTATGCATTCTATATGCTCTAATATTTATTTATTTATTTATTTATTTATTTATTTATTTATTTTATTTATTTAATTTGTTCTGTCATAAACTAGATGTACCACTGAAATTTTTAAGGTTTAGCTGTAAGATATTGTTGGTCAGCTGTGACAGACCTCTGTTTGACAGTTCCATTGATGTGGAAATGAGACTGGGATGGACAGCCTCACTGAGGATAGAAAACTCCTGGTCTCTCCAAGCTACTCATTCTTTATACCTTTACAGATGAGGAAGGGACTTTAGGAATTTTAAACACCTTTATTGAGGTAAAATTGGCATTCAATAAATTGCACATATTTAAAAAGTACACTATGAGAAATATTTCACATATAATATGAAGACATCACTGCATCAATGATCATGAACATATACATTACCCCCAAGAGTTTGTTTGAGCATCTTGATACTTCCTCCCTTCCTTACTCCCTGATCCTCTTGTCTCAGGTAACCACTGGCTTGCTTTTCTTAACTGTAGATTATGGTGCATTATCTGTCATTTTATATAAATGAAATGGTGCAGTATGTGATCATTTTGTCTGGATTCTTTTAATTTGCATATCATTTTGAATTTCATTCATGCTTTTGTATGTATCAGTGATTTATTTCTTTATTTTACTGTATAGTATTTCACTATATGCTTATATCACAAATTGTTTATCCTTTTGGCTGGTGATGGAATATGAGTTGTTTCCAGCTTTTGGCTGTTATAGATAAAGGTGCTGTGATTATTTATGTACTTATCTTTGCATGTTTTCAGTTCTCTTGGATTGGAATATTTGAATTATGTGGTAGATATATGCTTTGTTTCTCCTGAAACTATTAAACTATTTTGACGAGGTGACACATTTTACATTTCCACCAGTAGTATATGAGAATTCCAGTTGTTTCACATCCTTGCCTATGTTTGATGTTATCAGTCTTTTTAATTTCAGTGAATTTATAGTTGTATAGTAATATTTATTATTGCTCAATAATTAGGAACTGATGGATTCACCACTGAATTTAGTTTTGGTTTTTAAAGATCAAAATATTCTAATGACTTTTAAAGCAGTCCAAGGAATAGAAAAAGATGCATTTTTTAAACATATTTTATGAAACAAATTGCTTTGATACTATAACTATACCTTATATATAGCATAATAATGAAATTACAGACCACTTTCACTTCTAAATTCTTGATAAATTGTTAACAAATAGTTCAGAAATGTGTCAAAGAACAAACAGCTATTATAAAGTAAAATTTAAGGAATGCAATTTTATTTTAATATTCAGACATAAATATTATACATTGTATTAACACAAAAAATATACAATTCATGTCAATAGACAGGAAAATGTATCTGCAAAATTCAATAGCCATTTTATTTAATTACTCCTCTGTATAAGTAAAAAATCTAAAATCATACTACTAAAATGTGATATAGATTTTTTCAAAAAAATATAACCCTAAGCATATAGGTCTTTACAATGAGATTATGGGAGTTGTACAGTACATTTTATAGTGTTTGAGGCATTTAAATGAAATGAATGATTTTTTTACATTTTTAAGTATCTGAAATTCTAAAAAAATAAAATTTGTAGGATTTTAACAAAATTTAATTCTTTTGTTAAAAATAAAACTATTTGGATTTAATTAGGAACTAGACAGGCATATGTGCTATCAATATTATTATTTATTGCCTTAAAAGTTCTTGAAAATTTAATGTCTTTCATGAACAGTGGAAAAACTAAGATAGAATGCTCACTTTTTTGCTGACAGATTGTATTTATATAAAGCGCAAGAAATCAAGAAAATATAATTATAATAATTATAAAGACATCTATAATCCGATCAAAAATGGGTAATGTGAATGAGGAGAAGAAATGTAAACATAAATCAACCCATATTTTTACTGTAGCAATACTGAGAAAAATATAGATAAGTCTATAGAGGAAATGATTAACTAAAACAAAAATAACATTGAAAAATACTTAGTAATTCAGTAAAAATGACAGAAGATAGTGGTGACATCTATAAACAGCTCTAGGAGCTAAAGATAGTGAATACTCCATCTCCTATTACATTTGAAAATATACTCTATATGAACTAAAACTTTAAATTTACACATTAGGACAATAAAATTCTTGTAAGAAAATGTGAGATGATATCTACAATCTCAGGGTGTGAAGACCTTAATCAAGGCTAAAAACAAACTAAAAAAAAATAGGTAAAAATATTTCATTGTTTAAAAGACAACATTTTTAGTAGCATTAAAAAGTATAAATAAATATATATAAACAATATAATGAGACTTAAAATTTAAAAATTAAGAAAATATGCAAAAAATAGCTTCTTAGATTCTTAGTAATGCAATGAATGTGGAAAAGAGATACTTCCATATTTTGCTGTTGAAACATGAAGAGCTACAGTTTTTGTTCTTGGTAATATTAACTTGAAAAAGTATGTAATTTTGACCCAGCTGTTTTATTTTGGGTAGTCAATCTCATAGGTATATAGGTGTATCTTTATATGAGGACATATGGACCAAGATATAGTAGCATTATTCAACATGTCAAAGAGTGGAAAAAATAAGGTCCATTAATAGGGGTATGGATGAGAAACTTTTATTTCTTTAATGCATTATTACACACCATTAAAAAGAAGAAACAAACTAAAGCTTTATCATCTGAATAGAAAGGACCCCTTAAATTATTGTCTGATGAGGAATAAAGATTCAGAAATATGTGTTATGTGATCTTATTTTAGTAGCACAATGACTAATACTACCTTCTGCCTCATTTTGCATGCATGCATTTATGTTGATATTTGAGTAACCTGAGTCATTTTTTTAAAAAAGAAACATGTATTCAGAGTCTACTATATACCACACATTTTTCTAGGGACTGGGCTGGAGGCACAGAAAAGTCTCTGCTGTCTTGGAGTTTATGTTCAAGGGATATAACGACAAAAAAAAAAAAATAAATATAGAGGATTCAAGGACAAGGCAGGGATTAGATGATAAAGAGCCTTAAAAGTAAAGAATTTAGACTTTATTTTCAATGCAATGCAAAGTCAAAATAAGATTTAGTTTAATGGAGTGGCATGGATTGATTTACGGTTTCATAAGATTACTCTGGCTATTTGGAAAATACATTGGAGAAGGGACAGTGGTAAAACATGGTCTATTTCAGAGACAACTGCAGTTTGCTGGGCAAGAGAAGATGGCGGTTTGGGCTAGGTGCTAGCAGTGGAGGTGGAGAGAAGTGGGTGCTTTGGAGTTATATTTTGCAGGTAGAATAAACAGAACTTGCTGGAGCATTGCATGGATGAGGGTAAGCAAGGAATCTGGGACAACTTGCAGATCTTAAAATCTGTAACATAGAGTAGTTGGTGACCTTTTTCTTACCCCAATAGCAAAAAATGGGTAGAAGAGTGAATTTGATAAGTTGAGATAGTTGATTTTTGGAAGTATTAAGTTTAAAATGATCAATAGGTAGCTATCCAAGTAGAAGGATCAACCCAGTGGTTTAGTGAATGGATATGGAGTACAATGGAGAGGACCACGTTAGAGAAATGAACTTTAGAGGCAACAGCAGCACATAATTGATATTCAGTGATGCAGGACTAGATGAGAAAACCTGGAAAAAGATCCAAGCCTGAGCTCTCACTTTTGATGTAACATATAAGATTGTTAAAATTTTAAACTTTCATGGTGTTGAATATGGATGATTCACTTTATAAAAGGGGAGTTCAGTTAATGTGCATTAAGGTAGGCATATTAATTATTGATAAATTCCATACAAATGATTACTTAATCTTCTGAATAATTAAGGACATACTTCAAGGCATGTAATTCCTTCTTATACTAAGACTGATCTCATAGTCCTATGGAATCTTTCTTAGTGTTTCTCCATAATCAATGTATTAATTACTTTTTGTTGTTAAAACAACTTCATTAACTTAATATAAGGATACATCAAAACATGGGGAAGGTTTAGGGGTTGTATTTTTTCCAAGTAATATGATAAATTAGAGAAATTTAGGGATATGGAATAATTTTTAGAATTTTAATGGGAAGGTACTCAAAGGTAGAAGATACATTGTTTTCAATAGGGAGTTACTCGGAATAGGAAATGAAACATGGTTTCATCCCCCCACCCCCAACCCCTACATAAGCTGTACTGATTTTTTTAGCAGGCATAAAAAATAAATGGACTTCCTTTCCCTCTGAGTTGACAGGTCTCTTTAGCCTAATGGTTGTGTCAGAGGTAAAGTTGTGTTACCCACACAGTTCTTCCCATGGAATCCAGAGAGACCTTTTATTTAGAGATTGAGGGATTTCCAAGCATAGCACTGTAATTGGAAAAGATGTGGCTCTAGTTCTTGGGGGAAAAGAGACATGTTTCTAACATAGGCAGAAATTTAAGTGAGATTTGAAATGTCCATCTGAGCAAGCTTTATGTGAAAAGTTTGTTAGGTACCTGAATCTTCAAAGTATGGCTCTTCTTTTCCCAAAAGTTTTTGCTTTTCTTTTAAAAGTATTTATTAATAAGTATGAACTTGAGCGATAAAATGACTACATGATAATTTATTCTTTGCTAATTCAGGAATTCAGAGCTGGTGGTAATTTGAATTTACCTCTATATGGGTAACTCTTTCTTTATGAAAATTAGAGAATGAATTTTTTTCCAGGGATCTTAAACCTCTAAAATAGTGTACCTTTATCTATTAAAAATTGATAGAATAAACTTCAGATTATTTTTATCTCTTCAACAAGGAAAAGATAGAACTCTCTTAGACAGTTGTTATCTATCATAGTTTATAGTGGGCACTACAAATAAAATTGTATTAAAAGTTGTACATATGGATGTTTTAAAATCATAACCTTTAAAAACTATTTGAGAAACAGCAACATCTCATTATACAATAAATAATTCTTTTGGCATACAAACTTTGCAACTTCCTTTAAAAAGTATTCCTAGAGGTTAAAGATTATGACATTTGGAGGAGTTTCACTTTTTTTCCTTCCTTCCTTCCTTCCTTCCTTCCTTCCTTCCTTCCTTCCTTCCTTCCTTCCTTCCTTCCTTCTTTCCTTCCTTCCTTCCTCCCTCCCTCCCTCCCTCCCTCTCTCCCTCCCACCTCCCTCCCTTTCTCCTTTTCTCCCTCCCTCTCTTCCTTCCTCCCTCCCTTCTTTTTTTTCTTGAATACTATTTAGCTCTAAGTTCCTGCTGAAACTCCTGGAGAAAAGGACTCTCCTCCCTTAAAAATGTCAAGATTTTATTTTCACTTAAAATTTTGACATTTCTAGCAACATTCAATCCTTTTGCAGTGATGTTGAACATAGAATCTTGTATCTCATATACCTGTGTATAAGTCCTGATAAGCATCTTATATCTGGCTTAATTTTGACAGTTCTAGTAAACTTCATACCACTCTTCTTCCTCATATTTAACCAAGTAGTGAAGAATAAGATAAACAAATCTCAATTTGTTAGAAAATACCTTAGAATGCAGCTAATATGCAGTTAACTTTGCATAATTTCAATTCACCATTGAGGTTATATATTTTGCCTATGAATTTCCAGTTCTTTGAAATAAAACTTAAAATAATGACATTTTTGATAATGTCTCTTTTAATGTGAGAAAAAAAGTACCTACCCTCTGCCCTCCTCCCCCCGACACACACACAATAAATAAAAGGGAGGTGGATATTTTGTGACTAAAATGTTTTTATTTCTAAAGCCCCTTAAGAAGTAGAGAGAAAAAAAATAGCCATGAATCTTGGATGTTTAAACCAAGTTTCAGTTTGTATTGAATTTTACGATTGAAAATCAGTTCTTCTAAAACTTCTCTGTATTATAAACTATAAATCATTCTCCCTCACCCATGCAGATGTTGCCAATCAGTCACAACACTGTACCACCTCTAGAGCACTCACAGTCCTTTTGAATAGTCCTCTAGGAAGCTCCTGCAGTGTTAGACCTGACACATGAGATGAAGTCTGTTTTGCCAATTCCTAAAGCATAGGCATAGGAAGAGGTGTTTTTTTTTTTTTGTAGTGCATGGAAGTATAAAAATAAAGGTAATTGTTAAAAATGAAAATTATATAAGTAAAAGAGTTATATAAGGAGCTGTAAAGATAAATTATAGGCTTGATACAATATGACTAACAACTTCCTTAGGTGTCACTGAGAAGCTGTGAAATACTTTGCCTCCTTCTATTCTAGATTGTTAAGAATAGAAGAGATTTTAGACAATATTAGTCTAATTCTCATCAATTCAAAACAGGAAAAAACCTGGCACAGTTAAATGACTTGCACGGTGTCATAAAACCAGTTAAATAGCAAATTTGACTCCAGCACCCAAGTATACAGAGTTGATTGCAATATTTCTATTCTGTCCATTTTCCTGTAGCCTGGTCTGCATGTCCTTCTTCACTACTTGCCCTCCTTCCCCCTTGAGTACATGAACTAGAAGAACTTAAAATTTAAATGGATATCAAGATAGATCTCTAATGACAATATTGCCCAAACTAGACTAATTCACATACAGCTGTATGAGTTTTGTCTTATCTGTGCTCTGTACTTCCACTGACCACTAGACAAACATAGACCAGGCTCACGACCTAAACAATTCACAAATACATTTAGTTTGTGTTGACGTGATATTTTTTGAAACATTTTCAAAAAATTTTTAAAAATTGGGGGTGACTCTGGACTCACATTCTCAAAGGCAGTTACAAGGCGGGACTGAGGAATGGCTGATACCCTTGGTGAGATCTGGGTTTTTACTTTGGTGGGGTGCAGACCCTGTCTTCTTGACTCTGACACCAATATTGAACGTCCTTTGCCATTGTGATATTTATATAATATATAAATTTATATCTTCCTTGTATCTCTATCAGAAGCTGGCTAACCAAACCATAGACCAAGATGACCATGTGATTCTTCTCCAACTGGACCCACTTTCTTTCATGACTTTACCTGTCTAGACCCTGAAAACTTTTGAGTTTACAATGCTTGGCCAGACTACATCATAGCAGCATGGTATCAGTGTACATTAGAAATTACATTTAAAGGAATAACACTACACAATCTTTCTTAAAATATCAACATGGAAGTAAATAAGAAATATCAAGATAGATTAGCCATTTTCTTTCCTCCTATTATTGATGTCAGGTACATAATTATTTTATGTGTACCATTTGCTCATAAGAAATGACTAAAATACCTTTCCTTTTGAAATTGAATATTTACTATAAATTTGTCAATCTTCATAACACTGCAAAATGTCAAGAGATTTAGAGACAAATGGCAAAATAGTTTCTCAGCAGCAGATGAATCCTGCAGCCCCCAAATTACAACTGCACTTAAGCCTATGATAATTGGTGAAGCAGTTATTTTTTTCAGCAGTAGAGAAGGTTCTTTACTAATTTTTTTTGTCATTCATCAGAGAGACCCAGCAGGCTGTGCTATATGGACATCAGACACTTCCTCAACTGAGCCTGTTCACTATGAACATTTTCATGTGAATTCTAGACAAATTTGACAAGTCATAGTTTGATATCCTGGCTATGGTTTAATAAAAACAAAAAGAACAACTCTTCTCTCCCTAGTACCTGACTTTGTTATTTAAGTGGCATTTATTTCAAAGAAAATAATCTTATTAATTGATTTTTTTTGATATTTTTAAGATCCAAAGATTATGCCTTTACTTCCAACTATGAAGAAAACTATAAGAAATGGTCAGCACCTCTCTTTACCCCTTTTAATAAATAACAGTGTAGCTTATTTCCTTATTCAGTCATCGAATCTTTACTGTGACACATTTGACCATTTGGAGCAAAGATAGAAATATGGCACACATTTTCCTATTTTCCTATTGCTGTTTTTTTTTTCTGCTCAGTGAGTGGGAAAAAACAGGAATGATCATGCATTTTTCAGTATCTCTTTTGATCCTGTTGTCAGCTGTCCTTGGCAGATTACAGATGGTTCTTTTTGAGAGGCACAGTCCAAAAGTTCTTTGGTTTCCTTGTAGGGTAAAGAATTCAAAGTAGAATGCTGTAAGGCCAGGTGAGGGATTTTATATGTTATTGCCGCTGCCACCCTTTCAAATGTGCTGGTTTTCCTTTTTTTCCCTTTTATTTGTCCTTTACTCCAGTCTTTTATTGTTTGCAACTTAGCAATCTTCTTTGTTCCATACAGAATTATTACATAATTATGGGTTTGAATCTTAGCCCCTCTATTTATAATTTTGTGACTTAATAGTAAATAGTTTATTTTCTGTGAATTTCTGATTTCTCACTTGAAAATGAGAAGTATAATACCTATATCAATTCTAATATATAATTTTAAAGAGTCTTTTTATGGATTTCCTGAAGTTAAGAGGTTTGGAGGTTGCTAAGTACTGAGGAAATGTTCTCATTCCTGTGAAAGAATTGTACTTGAAAGGAAGGTATACTTTCTTCAGTTCCGTTTTTGAAAGGATTTAGGTCTGTTGAGATATAGTTCTATAACTTTCTGCTCAGCCCAAACCACCTTTAATAAGAAATCTGGTCAGTAAGATGTTTTCAGAACTAGAATAAAATTGGGATGACCCAAGGACATGAAATAAATGCCCTGGGAATTTCGGCACTGTTTTCTGACTTCATTTATCTCTCAATCTCTTGTACCTTAGAGAACACTCTCCTCCCCCAAAGGCACAAATTTTACAAGAAACATTGCAAGAGATTAGAAGTTAGAACAGATGAGAAACTCTATATCAATAACTAAATTGTCATGGTGATCAACTATGAGCTCTACTTACTCTTATTTATTTTGTTTATATGGTCTTAATTTTTGAACCAACACTTAAAAATTTTACATAAATATTTGTATTTTTGTCTAGTCTTAAAAATCAGATTTTGATTTTCCTTCTTATTTCCAACTTTTTTCATAAAAGCTGTAATAGTCAGAGGTGCTCAATAGATATTTGTTAAATACAATGATTAAATATTTTGAATGATTGTGCTAAGCAACGATATTTATTGTGATTAAGTGAAAAATGCTGATGGGCCTTTAGAATGCCAACAGGGGATACAAGAAAAAAGAAAGTAGCTTTGCAAAATTATTTATATGAACCAATCTCTATTTGAATTGAGATATGCCTACTTTGTTGAGATAGTCATGCTGATTGGGTGGGGAACACAATGTATTATACATGTACACTTGAAACCTATATAATTTTAATAATCAGTGTCACCCTAATACATTTAATAAAAAATTAAAATACTTTAAAAAATGCCTACTGGACATCCTTGAAAATTTTTCTTCCCAAAACATTATGTGGGAACAATATAAGTTCCTATAGTCTGTCATCTTTATCTTCTCTCTCTCTTCTGAAATTGCATTCTTATAATTTCAAGTGGCAACCAGCTAATCACATCCAATGATATCTTATGAACTCTTATTCTCTTTCACTTTTTGTAAAATTTGATACCTTTTATTGTCCTATTTGGATTTTCTTCCCACGGAAATTTGCTAATTTTATTGAGAATTTACTTTGACCAGGCACTGTTCTAGACGTCGATAACTTACTTACTTTTTATGAAAACCTCATGAAAGAAATACGTACTGTTCCTATTTTAAAGAAGGGAAATTTGCCCACCAACATTCAATTAGTACTTGGGAGAAAGAGAATCTAACTGCAGGAACCCAGCCTAGAGCCCACATTCTTACTGCTGTTGCAGTGACAACAATACGATGGCCAGGATCTTCTCTGACTACTTTTCTGTGGCCTTTTGTCAGCATTCTGTTCTCACTATCTGTCTCTCCCCTTATAAATGATGGTAGCAGCTACAAAGAATGAGTGATTGCCTTCCTTCCATTTACTTCTTTCAAATTAGTGCTGTTTGATCACATCCCATGAATTTTGAAATAAGGAGTTATTCTTACTGTTTCTTTTTTTCAGTAACCGAGTATTTTGTTTGTTTGTTTTTTACATTTTGCTTCAGAATAAGTTTAGGAGAATACTTTTATATATTTGAAGGGCTGTCTATAGTTTTTACTTTTGACTTCTATTGTTTTACTTTGATTTCTCTTTCTCTTTCTTTGGATTTATATTAGGTATGATTACTGAATGGGATTTACAGTTTTTCCATTTTAAAGAATTTATTGAGCTTTCCCTATGACCAAATATATGATCAAAATTTGGATAATTTTTATACTTAAAAAGAAAATACATTTTTTTTCAGAATACTGTGTTTAATTTAGTTCTTACTAATTTTCTTTTATTCAGCTCTCTTAAGTCATTTTTGATTATTTTATTCACAGAAAGAATAAGAGCTATGTTAAAACACCTAGCTACTTAAATGCTTATCTGTTCCTGCATACCCAGATATTTTGACCCTACATATTTTGTTTCTATGATATCAAGCCAAAGATAAATCAGTTATATTTTCACTGTATGTAGTTATATACTTTAACATTATAAAATACCTCTACTTTACAAAATATTAATTTTAACTGTTATTTCAACTTGAACATAATATAGTAACCTATGAATATTTAATTGTGAGTATTACATATTATTTAATCTTAACAGGAAGGCTCAAATGTCTCACATACTGTTGGTACTCTAATATTTGCTGCATAAATAAATGAATAAAAATTAGCTTACTGGGTTGGTCACATGATTCCTCCAGTCTATTGTTTCACCCAAGGACAGGCACAAGGACAAACAAAGAAATATGTCTCTCTGAAGTACACTTTGAAAACATCTCTGAGAAAACCAATGTTTCTTTAGGAGATTATCAAAACTTTTCTAAAGTCAATATGTTGGGTCGATATTTATTCTATTTTTACAGACAATTTTTTTGAAGTATAAATTATTTTCTTAATTTAGTTAGCTTAAGGTGTTAAGATATTCAGTCTTGTTTTATAATTAGTGTTCAAAAATGTCCAGTAAAACAGTATTGTCCCAAGGGGGCAGCAAGGTCATATATGTATTGAGCTTTATTTCTTCCCATTCACAATGTGTTTTACTATGTATTTTTTATTTCTTTAATCAGTAATTCCCTCATGTGCAATATTTGTGTAAAAACTTATTTAGTAGCATTCTAACTATCAGATATACCTTTCTGCATAAACTTGGGAATATTCCTTATAGCTCACCTTGATCACGGTGTAATTGGTATCCCTGGATATCACTGTTAAATGATGAGGCATGTCTTCAAAGACTCTTTTTACCTCATTTTCAAAAGAAAATGAAAACTATTTTATGATATTGTCCCTTTAAGTTTTTTTATATCGTGTGTGTGCTTTTTTCCTAATACATTTTATTTGAAATCAAATATTAATATTGTTGAATATAAATGGCTTTGACTTAAAATATGATTATAATTTTCTAGAAAATATAAATATATATTAAAACAAATGCCCCCCTCACAATTACTTTTAAAGAACTGTTGACCGCTACACCTGTAATTACTTTTATACTTGTAGGTACTTGAAGTTCATTCCATTTAATCCAGGGGTTGACATATGTATTTTACCAGTCAAGACTAGATCAGAATTATCACATCAGACTGATAATGTTATGGGTATGAGCTAGTAGTGAGAGTTTTAGTGGATGTGAGATTTGTGTGGGCCTTCAGGATCCTCTCTTTTATTTCAATCACCTGTCATAGCTTCTCTTTACTTTCTATTTCAATGCTTTTCTAAATCTCACAAGGCTCAACAATTGAATGAGTTCCAATTTATTTCTAGTAATTTCTTTTCTAAAACTGATATTTATTCACATTATTTTGTTTTGCTTTTAATGATAGGAATATGGAGTAGAATTTTCAATTCTTTTAAATAATTGTGAGTATTTTTCTTTTACATTATATCAAACTCAACAAGTGATAGTTTCTTAAAGATTAGCTGCAATATTGAATATGAAGTCATACAAGTTAACTTTTTATACTCTTTTACATTGGTCTGCCTATTACTTTTTACCTCATTTTTATTGAAATAATTCACATATAACATTGTATTAGTTTAAGGTATACAATATAATGATTCGATTCTATATGTATATGTATATGTATATGTATATGTATATGTATAGACACACTTTGCAAAATGATTATCATACCATGATAAGTTGACTTAAAATTCATCAGCTTACATACTTATATTTTTTTCTCATAATGAGAATAGTTTAGCAATTTTCAAACATAATACAATATTGTTAACTGTAGTCACAAAGCTGTACATTATATTCCCTATCCTTTGCTTCTGGCAACCACCAATCTGTTCTGTTTCTGTGAGTTTTTTTTTTTTTTCAGATTCCACATATAAGTGAGATTATACAGTATTTGTCTTTCTCTATCTTATTTCACTTCCAGTTGTTTATAAGTGTCATTACACAGCTTTACTTATGGAATTTCAGAATAGCTTGGGTGTTGTTTGGTTTGCTTAAACAAGAAAATTCTGGTCAGTCTGGTTTCCTGCAGCTCCATTTTTTGTGTACATTATTAATGATTATGAACTACAGCGTTGGATGTTATAGAGAAGTCTCCACACACCTCTCTGTACTGCCCATCTGTTGGCACAGAATCTAAATTTTATTTTATATCTATGAAAGCATATCTTTAAAATTCCTGCAGACATAGTTATCACTTTTTTCTTAATGAAGTATATTCAGGGTGGACTGAAAATTGTGATCCAATGCTGACAATCCACATTTTTTTTCACAAGGACCAAATTAATTTGAGGAAGGAATATAATCATATTTAGGCCAAATATAATAGTTCAGATGCAATTTTAATGAAAAGGAACTGTGGCCTAACTTATTTTCTCCTCACTTAGGGAATTGAGCTATGGAATGAGTTTGAAGAGTGATAAAATCTTTTCTGTCTCTTTCTCTTTCTCTCTCTTTCTCTCTCTTTCTCCCTCTTTCTTTCTCTTTCTCCCTCTTTCTTTCTCTTTCTCTTTCTTTTTCTCTTTCTCTTTCTCACCTCTCTCTCTATATATATATATACACACATACACGCACATATATACATATGTATGTATATATATACATATATATACATGTATGTGTATATATATGTGTGTATGTATGTGTGTATATATATATAATATACATATATTTATTTGATGGATATCTATATGTACTTACCTATCTGCATAAATATCTAGATAAATACACTTAGTTAACATCAAACATATATATGTGTGTGTACATATATATGTAAAAATTTTAATAACTTTCTTGGAATGACAGTTTGATTAAGTAATCCAGCAAGTAGAGTCTGTGTTTTGGAGTATTATGGAGTTGAACAACAAATTTTGCTATTGGCAATTTTTTTTATTAAATTCTGATATCTCTTGCATTTACTCTTTTCTTTACCTGTATAAGGAACATTATACAGATAATGAAAAACCTTGCTTTAGTTTCATTATGGCACATGAAAAACAGAATTATGTTTATAACAAATGCTCAATAGATGCTGTTCTTATTATTCATATTCTTTTGATATTTTTGAGTGTTCCTAAAACATAGAATATAAATTTAAACTTCTCTTCTTCCTCTCAGCTTTCTGCATCTTTAAGCCAGTTTCATCTCAAAATACTCTGACTTCTGTCACTTTGAGTGACAGTTGAATCAAAGATTTGCTCTTTGTAAAATAGAGGTAAATTGTCACATTTTCCTTTTTCCACTTTTAAGTTCACCCCAAATTTGTAGCTGAGAGTGGAATAATGTTCCCAGGGTGATGTTCTCAGTTTTTACTCAGCAAAACTGAATATTCAAACATTCACATTTGTTATGGTCAGTTCTTGTCTTAGATTTGTTGGTCATTTTTGTCTATAGAATCATCTCACTCAGCATTGCTTGATCTCTTACTATGGCTCATTGGAAATTATCTGCCAGTGTCCTCTTCCTTCCATAGTTAAGGAATGAAATAGAACTGGCCTAGAACTATCCTCATGAGCCCTTCTGTTCTTATCATTTGTCTAAAAGCTGTTCAGCCATTCCCCTAGGGGGAAAGGATTTTAGTTCTGTTTTTAGTGTCTTAAAGTGACACTAACATAATGAGAGAGCCCCACAGGGCAGACACCCACTGTTTCCGTTTTTCCCTCAGTGTTATGTTTAGACATGCAATGTCTATAAAATTGCTGGATCAGAGAAAGATATCACAAAAAATATTCAAGCTGATGTTCAGAAATAGGCTGAAATTTTAGATAATTTCTTAAAAATTATATATGACATAAAAAATGAGTTCCAATTTTTAACAGTTAGTTATGGCTAAAATACAAATGTTAGATGATATATTAAACTTGAAACCATGGATGCCTAGTTAATGTGCCTTTGTAATAGAACAAACAGAAATATACATCACTGTTCTCACTAAATTTGAGCCATTAAAGGCTGTGGAAGATTGACAGGTCACCATGTTTATTTGTTGTCATATAAGCCAGAACTGTCATGCTATAGCCATCTTTAGATCTTTATTATGTAAAACCTAGCAAAAACCAAGGTATAATACTAAAAAAATAAGTATAAAAACCTTATCTTTTAAGCTCTATAAAGAAAGTCAACTTTTTAATATTCATTTCTAGTAAAGCCTTTGCTACTCAGATTATGAGATCTTAGAAGCAATGTGGCAACTCAGTTTCTAGATAATTCTATTTAAATAGGCCACTTAGACTTTTTCCATATACTGGACAAAGAAAGGAAGGCCCTTTAACAATTTATTTTGGGAAATATATTCAAACCCAGTTTGTCCTATCTCTACGATAAAGTGCTCTCATAAATTCATATAACAAGAACTTAATAGCACCTAAATGACTGTTAAGAGAATTATTATCCACATTTTAATAGGTAAAGGCATCATTGATTTCAGATGGGAACATTTTTAAAGCTGTTATCCAATGCTTTATGCTCATATCATCTCATACTGTCCTTTTGTTTGGGGAGGTGGGGTTAAGGTAACAGTTTTATTCTGTGTAGGAGGAAATTTGCTGTGGTTCACTTATAATGGACCAAGAAACATCTGCAATATGGTGTAGCTAGATTAGTAAACCTGTAATTTAGGACCGAAAATATCTATTGCATTTTTCTTCTCTTGCACTTCTTACTTTCCTTTCTCAATAGTTTCTTACTCATTATATTTAATTTAGGCAAGGTTACAGCCACTGCAGGGTGGAATAAACTGCTATCTTCAGAGATAGCATTCCAGGACAAACTTGTTTCCTCTCTACTGCAGTTACTTATGCTTAAACCAAATTTTCTCTTCCAGAAAGATTTCAAATGCATGCAAAGATAATTAGGAGTTATATACATTCTTTTTTTCTCTTCAAACTATATCATTCAAAGGTTTAGACTAAACCATTTTTAAGTGCTTTGGGCTAAAACATGGCTTTTAAATGTAGTCAAACAACACAGAGACAATAAAGATCTTTTAGCTTAACCCAGTAAAAGATAAGTGATATTGCTATATATGATTAGGAGTGTGTCTGATTAAAAGAACAGAGAGAGAAAGCGGGAAATAAACATACTAAAGAGAGAAGAATTAAATGGTTGAGTAAAGTCATATGATAAAATAAAACATGATCAGACTAGAAATCAGGAGACTTAAAATTTCAACCTTATACTAGTCAGTTTTCCTCTCTTGGACTCAGTTTCCTCATGTGCAAAAGCCCGGCTTAGACAGTTTTGTTGGTTGTCTAGCTTCATTTCTGTGATAGTGAAAGGTAGCCAGTGGTGAAAAGAATCGATGCCCTGAAGGGCCATTTATGTTCTTAGAGAAAAAAAAAATGTCATCAAGCAAAAACAATTTTAGAGAAAAGAGGTATTGACCATTAACCATTCCATTTGGTATGTAATCTTAATGTAGCATACAAAATAAGAACTTGTATATGTGCTAAATTTTAGAACAGTGGTTCTCAAAGTATAAACTAGTTTTATAATAATACCAGGACATTATTTTCTATTTTGATGTTTGAAATTTGTCATAATGATACAAAAACAATAGCCGGTAAAATTACTGATGCCTCAGTACAAATCAATGCAGTGGCAACAAATTCTACTAGTAGTTGTATGCTTAACTACTGTGCAATGACTATTCACCTTAGAAAACTAGAAAAAGAAGAACAAATTAAATCCAAAGTAAGCAGGAGAAAAGAAATATTTGAATAAAAATGAATAAAATTGAAAACAGGAAATCAATAGAGAAAAATCAATGGAACTGAAAGCTGGGTCTTTGAAAAGACCAAGAAAATCAATAAGCCATCAGCCAGGTTAACTGTTATAGATAGATAAAACCCTCATAAACAAAGGCTACAAGGGGTCTTCAGTACTTTTGAAGGGTGAAAAGGGATTGTGAGATCAAAAAACTTGAAATCAGCTTTTCTCTGTGGCCTCTTAAAAATTATTAGCAGCACATCCAATTTTTTTTTTCCTGGATGTGTCTTTTTTGTAATAAAAGTTTATTGCCATGTTTTCTCTCACAACAGAATTTGAGAGAAAAACCATCTTTTTGAATAATTAAGCCTTAGCTTCTTTCAGAGTCCTGTAGCTGCACAGAGGCCAGTGTTTTAGGTTTGAGGAGGAGGGACCGTGCTAGTATGCTGCTGATCTTAGAAAAGATTCTCGGGGCACCTAGTATCTCTGATTCTTCCATCGGTTTATTTGTATTTTTTTTTCAGCTTGCTTTAAAATCATAAAAGTACCCTGAAGATTTTTAATAGAGTTATATACAGTGAAAATGGTTAATGCAGGGTGGCATATTGGGAGGTAGAAATTATTTCCTTTTGTCTTTAGCAATTCAAAGAAAGTTCAAGGAAGCCCTACATAGAAAGTATATGAGTCATTGGATGAGTTTTCTCAGGCATCAGTTTATCTTAACTCCTGAATAACATTGAAACAATGATAAAAGGTAATTTTGACCGGTGGAAATAGCTGTAACATATTGTGTAAATGAAGCATAACGTATGCATTATTATAGCTAGCTACATGTGAAATGCACTTAGGCCAGACCTTATTGCTAATCTGCCAAATTATACTGCAAAGCTGAGTGAAAGCCTAACAGATTGCTCTGAGCTGGGCAGGATGCAAGGAAGGGATGGTAATTTGTGGTGTGCATGCCTTTCCTTACCTCTTGTGAGTAAGTTCTGGTTAGGGGTACATCACAAATTATAAACTTGTCATATTGGCAGCCAAAGCCTCATTTGTTAGTTTCTCTCTTCCTCTTTTGTTTTTGCAGAATACTTATGATATGCTAAATTAAACTGCACTGGCTGTTTCCTTGATGGAGCTAGAACAAGCCCTCATGAATATTTTCAGTGTAACTGGGCAAGTAGATAAAAAACCAATGTGCAGTATTCATGGAGCACATCTGAATGTCAGGTTCCAAAACAGGCTCTGTGGGGAAGACTGCAAGAACCAGGAAGAAACTAGCGCCTCGCTTGCAGGTCCTTGCAGTGAAGTAAGGGCATTGGTGACAGCAAAGTGTTAGAAAGGGGAGTACATGGAATCAGATGAGAGTCACAGAGCAGTAATTGGTTAGCCCAGGTATAACAAAGACTGGAATGACATGTTTTTTAAAAAGCCTTTTTAAAAATTATGGAAAACTTTAAATATACAAAAAGGCTCAGGTAATAATATGATAGCCTTTTCTGTTATCATTGTGCATATTTAAAAATGTTAATATTGGATTTGATTTTCTTCAAAATCTTGTCCCTTTCTGAGCATGTGTTCTTGGTTCTTCTGTAAAAATAGGCTCATGCAGTATGTGATATTACCATATAAATCTCAGCCCAAACCTGCTTCTCTCCAACTCTTTCCCATTTCTGAGTGTGACATCTTCATCCAATAGATTCTAGTTATCCAAGCAAAACATAGATCCATTTTTAACATCTTCTTCCCCTCTCTCCTCATATCCAATCCAGTCCAATTCCTGGAGATTTTATTGCTAAAATATCTCCCAGATCCAGTGACTTATTTTCAGCTATACTAAAACTGTGGCTAACTATTGTTAATTTGCCATTGTGTTTCATTGGACTGCTACATTAACCTGCAGACTGGTTTAATGCCTACCCATATATACTTCTCCCTCCAAACTATTCTCTACAGTGTAGCCAGAGTTATCTTTATGAACAACACATTTGATCTAAAACCATTCAATGGCTTTCCATTACACTTCAGATTACAATAAACTTTATTATCGATTTTAAGACCCTTCAACATCTGACTCTTTTAGCATTACCTTGCATCACATTGTATCTCAGGGTTGTTCTGAATAGTTATGTTACGCCTCGCACAACTCCAGGAAGCACTTGACAAATTTTAGTGCATGTGAAGAAGCCCCATAGCTTCTACAGTATAATTAACACATCCATATGAACCATATGAGGAACACTGCTCCTACCCCTTTTTGCTTTTCAGCTCCTGGCCTTGTTTTATATTTACAAACGTATAGTTCCCTTTCTGTCATAAGATGTTTTACTCTTTTATTTTTCCTTCCTGGAATTTTCTTTCATCAACTCTATCAATTAACTAAAAACCATCTTTCAAATAGCTGATCAGTCCTTAGACCTTCAGTTGAGTCAAGTGTCCTTATTGTGCATAGTTATAGGTCCATATAGCTCTCAAATATATCATGTAATTATTTGACTAATATTTGTCACTCTTACAGAATGTAAAAGGTGAGGTATATGTACAATTAGCTCATCTTTATATTAGAAGCAGGTGGCTCATAGAGGGAACCTATTAAGTATTGTCAGTGGATAAATTTATAATGTTTGGAACTTTTTTACATGAGATTGCATTATGTACTCTTCCACAGTATGATTTTGCTAGTTGCATATAATTCAGTACACATACATATCCTGCAGCTAGCTAATTTCATCTGTTAGACATATTCATTGTTTCCAATTTTCCAATATTTTTCATATTGTCTCATTTTATCTTTTTAGTTATCAACTAGAGTGAGAGAGAGGAATATATATCCTGGATTTATGTAAAGATGAGATTGCAACAAAAAGAATAAAATACCTAGGAATAATTCTAACAGAACATGTGAAGGGCCTATATAATGAAAACTTTAAGACCCTATAAAAGAAATCAAAGAAGATACAAAGAAATGGAGAGATATTCTGAATTCTTGTTTTAGAAGAACCAACATAGTTAAAAATGAGCATATTACCTAAAGCATACCTAAAGCATTATACAGATATAATACAATCCCCATCAAAGTCCCATCAGCTTTCTTTTTTATGCAAGGTAACATTTGCTTGACCTCACAGATTGCAAGGAACTTGTCAGTTTACAATCCCTTATATATTTTTATTATTTTGATTTTGATTTTTTTTTAATGCCTACAGTGCCTGGTCTTCTTAGGTAGTCTCCCATCCAAGTACTAACCAGGCCCAACCCTGCTTAGTTTCTGAGATCAGACGGGATCAGGCTTGTTCAGGGTAGCATGGCCATAACTCAAAAGCATTTTTTAAAGAAATAGAACAAAAACCAATCATATTTGTAACCAAAAGACTTTGAATTGCCAAAACCATCCTAAGAGAAAAGAATGAGGCTGGAGGCATTAATTTGCCTGACTTCAAATTATACTACAAAGTGACATTAATCAAAACAGTATGGTATTGAGAGAAAGATTTTTAGATGGAAGAAATAGGTGTAAAGGGAATAATTAAGATAGAGCAAGAGGTTAGTAGGGACCTGGGCTTGACAGTCAGAAACAGCTTTGATATGTAATCAAAGTAAGTTTCTTATAAAAAAGAAATAGGGAGAAAAATTACTATTAGTGAAGCCTCTAAGTTTCTATGAAGTGTTTACCTTCTGCTATGTTGCTAAGTTAAATTAAACTACTTGATATGAGATGAATATAATGTGTTTAGATGTCCCTAATTTAATTAAACAAGCTATTTTTAAATCCTTTTTTTACTTCATTTCATTATATTATGTCGTCTTGATTTTTCACCTCTAATTTCTTATTATGTTCAATATAAGTTTTCAAAGACATATTGAGTAGATCAAAGAAGCAACTATAGCAGATATTGACAATATAGAAATAAAGTTTGCAATTTTATCAGCCAGACATCAAATACTAACATTATTATTAGTGAATGAAACAATCTCACTGTGGTAAAGATCAGAGTTGTGCCAGTTTGTCAGAGAATCAAAAATATTAGAATTTAATGATCATCTATAAATACTTGGTTGATGAGAATCCTGAAAGCAGGCCTCTCTGGTGTTTGATGGGAAAGTGTGAGAAGGTTCATGACCCCATGATGCGAAAGTTAATGGTGAATGCTACAGACGACTGGCTCAAGATAGGATTGCAGTTCTGTTGCCACCAGTTGTTTCATTCTTTTAAACTTGTCTTCTGTTATCACAGGAAAGAGTTCACTAGTTAACAGTGATAATTAAAAGAATATTCTTTTGCAAGTATGTCTGAATAAATTTGGCTGCTTTCCCCCCAAAACAACTACAACTGCTTTAATCAGTAAAGAAATTTATTATCTGACAAACTGGAAATCCTGAGGTAGGGTGGGCTACAGAGGATGTTTGTTCAGTGATTTGGTGACATCAAACAGGATCCCTTTTCTTTTCATGCAAAATAGTGGCAGCAATTCCAAGCCTCACACCTGAATACGAAAAGAAGAGGAAAGTGTTTTTCTTCAGTAGTCAGTAAGCACAGAAGAGGTATTTCTTCGAGTCCCACCCACGAAATACCTTTATCTGAAATACTTTTATCTGAAGAGAATTACATTACAAGCCAGTTCTCGAGCCAACTATTGGAAAAGGGATGGGTTTACCCATATTAGCTTAGAAGGATCCTTAGGGATACAGTTGACATGGAGTCCTCAACCACAAGAAGCAATGTAGCAAATAACATACCTTAAAATGATTCAAAGGTTTAGAGTTATTGGGATCCTGATTATGAAGATGAGTTATGGTATGGCTGATAAGAATCAAGTCATATATGTAGGTTCCTTCGTTAAGGGAGGACTTAAGATTTTATGACTTTTCATATTATAGGTATTTTGGCAGTATTATTTTAATTATTTCCAAACTATCTTCCTCATAGTTTGTTTCCTGAGAGTTAATCTACCTTAAAGTCACTGAGAAAAGAGATTCTCATTTATGTATTTATTCTAGTTCCTAGAGTTAGAGTAATGTACAAGCCAGAGAAAATTCTGTCTTCTTGGATTTTATACTTAGTGAGAGGAGGTAGAACATAAAAAAGAACAACAACAAAAAATCAACAACATAATTTTAAACGTTGATAATTATCTTTAAAAATCACCACGTCACATGAGGCACTCAAGTAACTACCTCTTCTAACAGACATCTCAGCGATAGTGCATGACAACTGTAATTAAAATAAATTAAGACCTTGATCCACATTTGACTGTGATCAGACTTTGGCTGTAATTGGCTTATGACTGTGAAGAACTCATGGCATATCAGCATGCTGTGGCACAAAGATTGAGAACCACTACCTATGTACCTTGGGGCAATTGGTTAACCTCTTCATATCGTCCAGTTCTTCATCTGTAAGGTAGGATAATAACACTACCTACTTTAAAGCATTTCTCTGAAGATTAAATGATATTATATATGTAAAGAGTTTAGGACAATACCTGGCACATGTAAGTAGAAATACATAAAATAAAATTTAATAAATTCATCCTGTTAACCAGTGTGAAATGTGCCTCTGCCTTTGTATGTGAGGATTAGAAACAGATTTGGGAATGTGTTTAGTTCAATGTTCTCACATTAAATGGAAGGAAACGGAGCTGAGAGAGCGGGCAGTGTTTCACCTAGAATCAGGCTTGATGTTTTCCTCATGCTCGTTCATTGCTCTTTCTGGTATTTTCATTCTGCTGTGATTTCTGTTCACTCAGGAAAACAGAAGCCTATGTCTGTGCGAAGGTTACTTTGTAAAGAGCTGTAAACCCTCTTTCCTGATATTATAGTTACTATGTCACATCACTCGTGCCCATGGAATTTGTTTGGTAAGAAGTGCGTGTTTCCAGAGCCAAAGTGCTGTGTTTACCTTAGCAAGCAGTTTTCATAGTGGTGTTTTTGGTTAAAGTCCTAATTAGCCTTCTATAGCTAATGAGCTTGTGGGTTATAAATCTACTCATTATTACGAATAATAGGGCCGGGGCTTAAAATTTGCCAGTTTTGCACTGACATAATTATTTATGAAAAGGCCTTGCCCCAGAAATGGAAATCATAATAATTAGTTATAATCTTTCTGTGGCTTATGCTTTTTTCTTTTTTTTTTTTTCCAAGGGAAACAGATGTCTAGAGGGTGCTAATTACTAGTAGTGGAAAGTTTCCTGCCTAGACAGATCAGAAAGTCAGGAAGCTAAACCCTAGAACTTTTAGCCACCACTTAGCCACATGCCTTTAGAAAAAGGGCATTCGCCAGAGGCTTTCTGTCTGTTAATGGTAGGTTTACACTACATCATATCACCAGCTGAGGCTCCTTAGAGTTTCTTTCCTTAGAAAATAATGGATACTTGTCAAAGGTACTTTTCAAAATAGTTAAATGGATATAACAAACTCATTTCCAAAACTTCATTAACTTGGTCAAAACTGGACTGTGAATAATGTTATATCAGGAAAAGAATGTGGAAATAAACCTTTTTCATCAAGAAACAGATTGTCACACAGAGCATGGGCTGGCCCAAGAGTCCTACAGCTAGTGGCATGTCTGGGCACAAACCAAAACACAAGTAAGTATTCATTTCCCTAGTCTGAATCAAAATTACATCTATTCAGTTTTCTTGGATTAAACAATATAAAATGCATTCATTAAACTCAATGAAAATTTTAATTTTAAAAATCCCAGTACTAAGATGAAAAGATATCACTGGTGTTCTTTATGGCTAAAGATGGCTTTTCTGGATTTTAATACATTAATACAATGAATTAAAATTGGGGAAATCTTTAGAAACTGTCAGTCTAAATGAATTTGGTGTAGATGCTAGACTCAACTCCTCAGTTTAGATGAGGACAGTAAGGTGGGGTGATAGGCTATGTGAGGTGCAATGTGAGACAGCTTATTAGTGGTAGAGCTGGAACTATGGCACAGAGCTCCTGGCTTTTAGTTCAGTATGCTTCCAATTATACCTCAAAGCCATCAGGTTGTTTTTGGCCAGTCAGAACATTCATCCTGTCTGCTAACCTGCCTCACTTCTTTCATCTCTCTCTAGCACATGCATCTCTCTCTCTACAGCCCAGCTGAGGAAGGATGAACTTGAAATTTTACAGAAACATTTTAAAATAATAACATTGCCCATAAAAAAGGAGATACGCAAATACATAGGTATGCCTGCTTCTTAATAACATTCTAAACTTTCATCTTGTTGTAGCTTAATGTTTATGAGTATGGATCTAGACGGCTGACTACTTAGGTTCAGATCCTGCTGCCCTCACTTATAATCTATGTTAGCTTAAGCAAACAACTCTCTGCTTCAGTGTTCTCATCTGAAAAAGAAGCTGAGGTTATTAATCATAAATACCTCATAGGTTTTGGTGAACATTTAAACCAATACTCATAAAGCAGTAAGGAAGGTGCCTGGTATACATTATGCTCTTAGTAAATGGTGGCTATTTATTTTTTAATAGTATTAAGCAGAAACAAGTCAATGTATATAACAACATGGATTATAAACGAACTAAGCTTCTAAGTGCCATACATAAATAAACCCTTATATTAATTAGAGTCATCACAACAACCCCAAATTGGACATTATAACAATTTTATAAACAAGAGCACCAGAATATTTATGTACCTTGCTCAAAGCCATGCAGTTAGTCACTGATGGTAGCATTCTAACATAACTCAGATTCTTCAATCTCATTTTTCACCTCTCTAACAATTCAGATTCCAGAGGCCAGCCATCATCCTCTAAATTTACTAACTGCAAACCATTGTAAGGCTTTTTTTCCTCTTAAAAAAAAAAAAGGAAAAGCATAATTGATTGACAGTAAAGCTTCATCTGAAGTTTTTAGGGGCTAAGGTTCTGCTACCACACAATGGAGGATGTTATGATCATGCTTTCGTGGATTCTAAAATTCAGGAGGGAGCACTTTGTTTAGCTGTGGAACACATCTGGCCTAAGTAATAGCAGGGGATGGGTATGAATTAAAAGGTCAATCACCTCCACCTCCTGACTCAGGCAGCCCTGTTAAGGACTGAACCGACAGGGTTGCTTTCTAATGAAGATCACGCACAGAATGACACCATCTGGCAAATGTCAGAGGAGAGGGGACAGTAGTAACAGCTGCGGCTATCTACCTATGTTGCCAGTGACTCAAAACTGAATGGGCAGGGAGGGTCCATGCTTCCAGCTGAGTGAATATGTTCCATTTCCCAGCTCCGTTTTTTAGATTTTCTATAGAGATACTCATTCCTTTCAAAGATTCCTGGCATCCTTATGTTTATCATTGTGTGGGGAATTTATATGGATACCTCTAACTCTGGATGTTGTGAAATTGAACTCATGGTTTTTTTCATCCTCCCTTTGCTCACCAAACCAGGTCTTCATTCACTGCTCTATTTCAGCAAATGATATTCTAATCAATCACTGTGGAGAAACTAGAAATGTGTGTTATTCTCACCACTTTCTTCTTCTTCCACTCCTTATGACTCTTCAGACTAAATTGGGTCCCCTGTTTTGTTCTTTGATAATACTGTGTGATTTTTTTTTACATAAAATTTATTAAAGTTTGTGATCATAAATTTATATCTGTAACTCACATGTGTGTATATATATGTATATATAAGGATATGTATACACACACACACACACACACACACACACACACACACATAATCACTTCATTAGCCTGCAGAGCAGGGATTATGTCTGTGTTCTTTGGTACTTATGTATATGGTTTTGCTATAACTAAAGTATTCATCACAAAGTAAGAGGTCAAAAAATAATTATTGAATCTTCACTTTTCTCACTGAATTATTTATAATGCCATGTCTTTAGAGAAGGAATTGCTACTCATTTCTATTATCAGCAATCCTGCTTCCCCATCTTAAAATCATATGCATTATTAGTAAGGTTAGATTAGTTTATCCAGAAGTAATAAATCAACTTATGAACTCAGGAGTTTAACCCAACAAGTTCAACTTTTCACTTATTTTGCATGTCTCATGTAGATGCGCAGAGGGCTCTGTTACACAGAGTAACTCAGGGACCAGTAAATGGAGGCTTCCCTCTCTAGGAGTTGAGCAATTGTGAACATGAGTCTTCCCTCATTTGCCATCTTGTCTCATTCATAGAAGAGCGAGATTGGAGAACTGTGTTAAAGCTTTCATTGCCTTATCCTAGAAGTGACATATATCACTTCTGTTCACATTTTATTGATAAGAAACAGTAAGAGAAACTATGAGCTGAAAAATATAAAAGAGAAAATGGAACATTTGGTGAGAATGATTGTATCTTCCATGTGAGAGAATTTCGATTTTTTGTGTTTGTTTTTGACCAGTGGAAACATTTCTTGTAATGAAATACTATGTAAGTACTTAAACCAAATAAGAGTGAAACTGTACTAATAGAAGCACAGCTGGAGAGGCCTGGGCTTCTGCCTGTTTGTTCCATGCTTCATAGCAATCATGCTATGTAATTACACCCAAAACACCTCCAGTGGACCATCTAGGGCTCTGCTGTGCACAGTTTGAAAACTGCCTGCCCGGATGATATCTAAGGTCAAGTCCAACTTTTGAAATTCTCTTTGTAAATAAAGAGTTCTTCAAATGTATTAATCAACTGTATATAAATATAACTGGCCAATTCTTATGGATTTTTAACAACTTACTGTTTTAACTGAGAACATGATCTGCTCTTAAAAAGTGAAAATAGTCTGCTTATAATCCCTAACAAAACTTATTTGCCTTTCAATCTTGTCCATATTTGTATACATTTTACATAGTGGCATTTATGTGCTATTTCATATTTTTCATTTGACATTTTATCGTAATTTTTCTTCAATTCTATTTGGGCTTTGTAATGATTATTTTTATAAATGTAATATTAACTAAAGTAATCATAAATGTATTAGTATAAATCATTAACAGTATATGGAACTATGTTCTCAATAATGGCAATAATAATTGATAATAATAGCAGGTTGAATTTAAAAAAATTAGAAATTAGAAAATAAATTAATAAATTAGAAAAGATTTGCCTGAGGAAAAATTAGTAAGCTGAGTAGTACATTCTGCTTGAACCAAACATCATCTGTGCCAAAACTAAAATTATGTTAATATATTGCTGAGAGTATAGTAAACATCATGCATTGTCTAAGCACTTTCCATGATTATCTTACTCAATCTTTACAACCTATGAGAAATAGGTAATTTTAATTTTACAAATCATGTTAGTGAGGAGAAGACTGAAGCTCAGTTTATTTAGCAGTTTATCCAGAGTTAGCTGACTATGTAGTGCCTTATCCTGGACTCAAATCCAGGTCTGTCTCCCAAGCCTAGACCCTCGCTTCCCATTAAATGAGATGTTTAGAGGCAACTGTCTATGTTAAGGTGAAAGGGTGTTTCAGTGCTCTTGACAGCCTTGCCCAATCTCACTGTTTGTTTTCCTTTGTATCAGCCTTCAAAAATTTTACTGAAATTTAGTTTGAAGATACAAAATGTGAGTAAAATGTTAAGGGAGACTTTTAATGATAATATACTTTAATATAATTCCATGGTTCATTTTACCATAGAATTAATGAGAATACACAAATGACAAATTACTCTCTGGCTTAGTATTAATTCTGTCTCTTGACCCAGTAAAAAATACCTAATGGATTATATAAATCAAGCCCAGCAAGAAAACAACTTATTTAAACTGCCTGCAAGCCAGTGTACATAATAGTGATGGCTCTAATAGAGTTGCAAAAAAGAGAAGAGGTATAAACGAATATTGATTATTAATTATTTAAATATTCACAAAGTCCATACTAAAGGACCTTGACCTACATGTAGTATTAACAAATGCATGAAGAAGCAAAGGCTGTAAAACCAAATGTTCATTTCTTTTTAATAGTATATTTATCTTCACAGCAGTTAAGAGCATTCTATTTTAAAAGCTAGAGCACAATACTGGTTTTGTTGATAACATTCATCTTCTAAAGTATAGGTCACAAATTTTGTCCCTGAGTCAAGATATGCCCCACACACGTTTTGTCTCTCTCAAGTAGTGCTAATAATTTTTTGTTGAGATTATAAATTTAGAATTGTTGTAGACGGAATAATGGCTCCCAAAGGTGTCCATGCTCTGATCCTTCGAATCCAAGAATATGTTTCATTGCATAGCAGAAGGAACTTTGCAGATATAATTAAGGTTATAGACCAAACCTTTAAATAAGGAGATTATCCTGGATTATCCAGGTGGTTGCATTCTAATCACATAAACCTTTAAAAACAAAGAACTTTCTCCATCTCAGAGGCAGAGAGATATGGCAGCAGAGAAAACCTGAAATAGTCAGAGTTGCAAAGAGGCTTAATTCATCCTTGCAGGAGAAAGGCCACATAGAAAGTATGAGAAGGAATGTGGGCAGCAAGGAAACTGGGATTTCAGTTCTACAACCCTAAGAAATGGAATTTGGCCAAACTTGGATAAGTTTGGAAGATGATTAATTCCCAGAACCTCTAGAGAGGAGTGTAACTTGTCAATACATTAATTTCAGCATTAAGAGACTAAGTGGAGATCTCAGCTGGGTCATACTGTAACTGGATTTCTGCCCTAGAGAACTGTGAGATAGTAAAATGAGTGTTGTTTTAAGCCCCTAAGATTTTGATAATTTTTTATGGCGACAGGAAACTAATAGAGGTATTTCACATAAGAATTCATGTTTTGAGCACATTTTTTTTCTTTGGCTACACTGGATTGAGTTGAGTCGTAGGGTCCCCTATTTAGTTGAAGCCTGAGACTCTTGTTTATACAAGTTACCACCTGGCCCACTTTACGCATTTGCATAATGTTCCTGCTCTATTGGCATTTGTGTTTTCAACCACTAATTTAAAAGTTAAAAGAGAACTATGTAGGAACACCCATGGTCTACTTGGGATTCATCCCTTGACTGTAGGATTACTAATTTTTGCCTAATATGCCTTCATATTAGATCCCAATCTGTCCTTCACTTCTGTCTCTCTCCATTTCTTTATTTTAATAGAGCTTAGTGGACGCAACAAAACTGGTTGCTGTAGAAACATAACTCTTTGTTTTCACAAATGTTTTTCAGAAATAAATGTCATCATGCAATTCTTTTATCAAGTTTCTCTCATATCCTCAGTTGCTATGGTGTTTCCCTCCTCCATTTATTGAACGATGTTGGACAAATGTTTTGCTACAGAGTCCAAGTAAAGGCACTGCTCCGATATTTTCAATTTAATTGCACTTGTTACATGGGAAGACAAGGCAGTAGATTACTTAGGAAGACTAAATAAATAGATGTTGCTCTTGGGATGGAATTATTTTGCACTAGAAAGAAACAAGTCTAAATAAATAGTGAAAAAAACATCGGCCTGGGCATTGAAAGAAATCTTCCAGCCCTCAATATTTGAATGCTTCTTTTCCCAGTGATTGGGGATATCAATAAAGCTTAATTAAAACATATCTTGGGAGCAAATAGTCTGAAGTGGGAGGTACTTGGTGGGGGTGGGAGAGGATCAATTTCTAAAAGGGAGTTTTAAGCTGAGAAAGTCAAAGATGTTTGCTCAGAAGTGTTCCTTAAGTGACTCCTCCACTTTCAAGGACCACCACCTTTGCTTGGAATGTGTTTTCAGAAAGAATGGAAGTTATTTAGGAATCTAGTAATCTTGGGTGTTTTTTGCATTTCTCTTTCTGAAAGAGCAGGAATACAATGCAGATTCCAAAGAATTACTTGTTCCATCACTGCCTTCATCAATTTCTTGTTTTTTTTTTTCTAGGAAATGAAAGGACATGACATCATCTATTTCTTTATTCATTATGGAAGAGGGAGAATAAACCAGATAATTTCAATATTTGAGTTCCTTGGATTATAGAGCTTTATAAATACAAATTGTTATTATCCTACAAATCTTCCCCCTCACCAAATAGCAGGAATCAGACATACAAATATATTACAAAATCTTAATCATCACTATATGTTCTCATAATACCCTATGTATCTCTCTTTATCACTTTGCACAGCTGAAATATAATATTTATTAGTTTAATTTTTAGATTAGTCTCTCTTTCCTACTACACCTTTGAGATTAGTCTCTATATCTTGATCCCCACTTTATAATCAAAATTTAGCACAGTGCTTGTATTATTAGAAGCTTTTAGTAATTCTTTATTAAATGAAAGATATATGCATTAGTTATCATTTCTGTAGATGCAATTGTGTGGACAGTTTCTAATTCTGAATCATAACATGACAGGGCATTAGAGACAGAGAATTTAAGTGTAAGCATTTAAGCACAATGCAGAAATCATTTGTTCAAGATGTTGAAAGAATTTAACTTCCCCTGTATTATCCACATTAGGGTAATAACTCTGCCAGAGAACTGTGTCTATTCCATATCCTGTTAAATAGCAGCATGATAGTGTAGTGCATAGGATGCCAGAAAAGTAAAGGAGTAAAAGTAATTAGTGATGGACTACCAGCTGTCTCGCTGTGGGCACCAAGAAACTGATAGTGTCTAAGCATCACTTTTCAGAATCTTCAGGTACCAAGTTCGCCTGGCAATTTGGATTCATCTTATCTGAAGATCTTTCTAACTGCTTTTTGCAAAACCTTACAGCCTCATTGTGTCTTTGCCATCTTAATTTCTATGTGCTTTGAATCTCTTGATCTCACATTTTACCCGCTTATCCATTGTATGAGTTGCAGTTTCTTTTCTGATCTTACATACTGGATGTTGCTCATGACCCTAAGTGTCATTCAATTTTCACCTCAGAGTAGAGACATACTTATAACTTAAGACAGATGCATTTCCTCTAAGAAGAGCTCTTGAAGTTGATCCTAGAAAAAAAAGTCAATTTTAGGGACTACAGAACAGATAATGTTCTTCCTATGATGAAAAACACAATTGAAAAATTTTACATAAGAACTTTTTTCTTAAAATTATTATTCTGATATTGATATATTTATTTTTATTTTAAAAACTGCATATTTATTATACAATTTAAATAATGGAGATTATAGAAAATGAAAATTGCTCTTTTTTTCTCTACTCCTTAATTCTATTTCTCATGTAGAATCACTGCTGATATTTGGCAAGTCTTAAGCCTCTCCTTTTTATGAAGTCTCTGAATTTGATCTGACTCAGAGGAGAGTCCAAGCTCCACCATTGCCTTTCTGAGTGAAGTTAAGCAAGTCACTTTATCTTTCTGAGCTTTGGTTTATTCATTTATAAAACAGAGTTTCTAATGGTACCTACTTAATAGGCTTAACAGAGGATTTCTGTGAGATAATGCATATAAAATGCTTAGCAGTGTTTGGTACTCAACACATAATAACAAATCTTAGTAGGGTACGGCTATTCCCTTTATTTATAATATTTTACTAAAAATATGCTAATGGATATCTTTTCCAGTCAGTGCATAACAGCAAAGTCACCGTTTTAAGTGACCTCAGTCTATTCTAATAGATGATTATACCATAATTTCCCTGCTGGTAAAAATTTTTATTTTAATCTGTCTTTCAATTCAAGTTGACTATTTCTTATAAATATAAGATTAAGATAATTTAGAAATCTGTCTAGACTAACCCTCAGTAGTTATCAATCACCTATCATTGCCTATGATGTCCACTACCTATGTGGTTGAATGTGATCGACTGTGATTCCAATTTAGATGATACCTTGTTGAGCACAGGTGCTATCTTGGGAATACAAATGCCTATGGCTAAGCCCATTCAGATACTAATAATCATGAACTCTTTAAGAGAAAATAATTAACAACTAATGGAATTAAATATTTAATCTCTTGCATGTTTATGTGAAAACATCATTTTGTATTACTGACTAAGAAAAGAGTAGGCAATTTGCACTATCTGCATTCTCTAAATATTAGAGTTACCATAAAAATTCATGGTAAATTCATATTCAGTTTCTAAAGTAATCCCTGGTCTAGGTATCCATTCAGTTGAATAGTTTGTGATTAATACACATCATTTGACCCATATGAAGCCATAAATTTTATTTCTTATAAAAATCAGTTGAAAGAGCACATTTCTAGTTGGTTAAATTTATCTGTAAGTAGTAACGGAGTCACAAATCTAAAGACTAGAAAGTTTCTGGAATCTCCATAGGGCGAAATTCCCCTGACATACCTTTTTGTTTAAACAAACAAACAAACAAACAAACAAATAAATTTATAGGCAAGAAATTGTGCAAATTTGTTTTTACAAATAAAGTTATAGGCAGTCAATGATGAGAGAAGGAATTTTGAATGAAGGAAGCTGTGTCAAATGGCAGAATAGCTGTAATTGCCTGTCCATTAATTTTTTCTTTCTTATGTCACCTGCCTACTATATTCATGAGATTTCAAGGTACCTTATTTTATTTTTATTACAGAGATTTAAAAAGGCAATTGAAACTTAACTGCTAAAGATTAAAGAATGAGGAATTTTCATCTTGAGAGCATATTATAGATCTCAGCCTGTATCTTTAGCCTAATTTTAAAGTTTAAAGTCAATTGTTAGATAGAGCAGCAGTTCTAATTAGGGAAATAAAGAAGATAGAGAGTATCTTAAAGCATCACGCAAAATCCCAATTCTGGGTAAAATGACAATTTGGACAAAAGAAAATGGTTTTAAATGGCCACTGAAATCCTAAGAGTCAGGGTATGAGGGAAATGCCACAGATTCATAATGGTCCATTGACTGTATGTAGGGCCTCTTGCCACTGATGCTCTGATTGCTGATTTGTGGCCAAATGGATATAGCCTTATTTTCCTATTTTTCACTAAGAAGCCATATACAATAATTTCACAGAAAAGACTTCCTGATGTCAAAAATATTACTGTTGACTTTCAGATCACAAAAAGAGAATGTAGGTAAGAAATTTTAAAAATTATAGGAAAAAAGCCCGGGTTTGGCTGTCTTAGAGTCTTTAAATTTCTGCATTTCAAGCCAACTTGTTTCTAGTCTCGGTTTTCCTAGGTTTCTATATTCTGTCTAGTTTTTCTAGTCTTGATTCAGGCTATGTTCTTCTCCCATAGACTTAATTTTCTAATGGAGAAAAATCATGCACTTAATATTTTATTTATTTAATACATATGTCCCGAATTCCTACAAAATACCAGGCATTTTTTTAGGTATAGGAATAAAACAGATAAAGTTCCTTATCATTATAAAACATATTCTAATGAGGAAAGAGAAAATAAACAATACATATAATGAAGAAGTACATTATTTTGCGTGTTGTGGGAGGTAAATGCCATAGAGAGAAAAAAGTAGAGCAAAGCATGGGGATGGAGAGTACAGGGGGCAGATTACAATTTCAGATGTGGTGGTTAGGATGGTCGCCCTTGGGAAGATAACATATGAGCACAGATGTGAAGGGGGTTGGGATTAGTTTTGTGAATGTGGGGAGAAAGTTGTTCCAGGCAGAGGAACAAACTGATAGGAAGACTTTCAGGTGGGCGTATGCTTGTGATATTCAAGGACCAGCAGGGCGGCCAACAAGGTTGGCAGGGAGTGAGAGAGGAAGAGGTGACATCAGAAGCGTGGTGGGCCTGCTGTGCCTTTGGAGTGGTCATGGGAGACAGATCACAAGAAGGTCTTGAAGTGTCCTTTAAAGACTCTGGTTTTGATTTTGAGTGAGGAGGAGCCACAACGAGATTTTGAGCAGAGGCGTGCCAGGATCTGACTCATGTTTTAAAGGGATCTCTGCTGCTGTGTTGAGAATACTTCCTAGCTATATTATATTTAGTCTTATGCTTCATTCTAGAATCTAATTTTTTTGCATATATCAAGTTCACTTCTAGACCCTTCACAATAAATGGTTAAAATTGTGTTGACTTCTTTCTATTTTAAAATAGTAAAGTTGTGTAGAATAATGATAAATATAATGCCTTTTTCCTCCCCAAATCCAAATATAAATTAACTAATTTAAGAAAACTTTCTCTGACTACTTATTATCACTCTTATATTTGAGATGCCTCAGGCAGGTTTTACAGATTCTGCCCTATTTTTACAGTTCATAATCAGCTCCTACTTAGACTACAGGAGTTAATTAATTCTTAACAAGTTGCTCTGAGTACTAGTTTTAATTGGTAGCTTTTTTGAAATGTTAGTTTTTTTTTAAAATAGAATTCATGCAGTAGAATTTTCTGTGATATCAGCTATTTTTAATTCAGGTGAAAATATTTTATAAATCTGATCACCTGATTTGAAACCCTGCCACAAAAGAAATATGTATTGATTAGGCAAAGGTAAATAGGTCTATTTACAGATACCTTGCTTGGACCAATGGGTTATTTTTTTCACTCTTTTTTCCCCCGACTTGTTTTTAATTTGCAGAAGTAATCACACAAATACTGACCCATTAAGAATATGATTGTCTAAAATTGAATTATAATTTATGAACACAGATGCAACTTTATTCAAACAATTATTTAGCAAAATTTTACTTTTTATTGCTGGAAACATTATTCTGTTGAGTTATATCAAATTGCTTAAGTTTCAATTTAAAACAAGTTTAATTTGACTGCACAGTCTTCTTAGAAAACGGATTTCTATCCTAAAGAAGTAAATTACATAATATCTTAGAAGATCAATGGTGTGGATGTTAATGGTATATGGTCTTACATATGCCCATTAATACTGTTTCTATTTTTGTTAACATATCCAATAATATTCTCAGAGCTTTTAGAATACAATAGGTTATCTTTATTAGCAACTCTGAACTCTAGTAAACTTTATAAGAAAGAAAAGGAAAACATCAAATAACATTGAAGAAACTAATGTTGGATTATTCAAAAGTTTTAGGTGTAAAATTTTAAGTACAAAGGTTTTAAGTATAAAATATTGTCTAATGTCTAGATGAAATAGTTTTAGAAAACTGCTGAGGCATGTGAAATAAAATTATAAATACAAATCAGCAACATGATAAGAAAACACATGAACAGCAGTTTCACAGTTATCTTATTCCAGGTTTCACCTGCTTTGTGGACTAAATGTGGCAAAAATGGAACCTGTCCCAGAAGGGGAGTGAGCTAAGGGATAAGAAAAGGGGAGAAAGCATGCCAGGAAGAGGGAGTGGAGACAGCCTGTGCAACCCTCCCATACCCTCCTTTCACCCTAGTGAGGGGAAAATGAGTTCTATTCCAGGATCTTGGGCTTCTAAGGGGAAGTGGTCAAGAAACAGAGCTAGCCAGCAATGAAAAAAGAGAGGCCCATCCTATATCACAAAGGGTTTTGCAGAGTGTGGTATATAATATGCACTGGGAATTCACTAAAGGGTTTAATAATAATGACAATCTTATTTATATTTTTAAAGTTTATTCTGTTTGCTGGGGACAGAACGGATTGTGATTAGTAATCAAAATTACTTTGAATGAAAATAGCCAATTTAAATATTACCAAATCTTAAATGTAAAGAAAAAAATGAAAGTTTTCTTTTGGAATAGTCTAGGCAAGAAAGACTTTGACTAGGGCAGATGTCCCCAGAATTTTGGCACTAGGGATCGGTGTTCCTATGAGAATCTAATGCCTGATGATCTGAGGTGGAGCTGAGGCAGCGATGCTAGCTCTGGGGAGCGGATGTAAATACAGATGAAGCTTTGCTACTTCACCCACCACTTACCTCCTCCTGTGCAGCCTAGTTCCTAATAGGCCATGGATTGGTACTGGTCCACGATTTGGGGACCCCTGGACTAGGGGATAGCAGAGATGATGGGAGAAAGCAAATGCATTCACAGCATTCTTAGAGGTGGACTATTTGGAATGGGTTTTGGGAAGTGGTGGGTAGAAAAAAAGGAGGAATCAAAAATTTCTTGTTTGGATGAGTCGTGACACAAGAATAAAAAGTTTGAGAAGACAAATTAAATCACCCTGATTGTGGACATGTTCAGATTGAAATGTCTCTGAGACATCTAAGTGAAAAGAGGCATGTAAATCCATGCTTCAGAAAGCTCTGGGCTAGATTTGAAAATATTAGACAAAAACATTTGCCACCTCTGTGGAGGACTTTCTTAGTCAGCTCTAGCTGCCTTGACCAAGTCCCGTAGACTATGGCTTACACAAGAAAAAAAATTTGTTTCCGAGAGTCCAGCCACTTGGAAGACCAAGATCAAGGCAATAGCTGATTTGGTTCCTGGTAAGAGCTCTCTTGAAGACAGCTGCCTCATTGCTGTATCTTTACGTGGTAGGGAGAAAGATAATTTCTCTCCTGTCTCTTCTTATAAAGGCACAAATCCCATCATGAGGGCCCCACCTTCATGCCTTTATTATCACCCAAAGGCCCACTTCCAAACACCTAATGCCGATCACTTTGGATGTTAGGGCGACAGTATGTGAATTTGGGGATACCAACATTGGGTTCATAGCAAACACTAAGTTGAAATTATTTAGAGATTTGCCTCTTGGGGTGCTTTCCAGCTAATTTCCATGACCTCACCCTTCTTGCCTGTCCAGCATCACCCTCTAGCTTCTCTTTTCTAAGGGCCATAGGACCTTCCCCCTCCTCCATCCCCAAATCCCCTTCGTACCTGTGATATATGATGAATTTGGGTTCATATTTTTTCCTTTTACTATATTTAATCCCCAGCTTTCTTTAGCCTTCTTTCTTTAGACAGTGGTTGTGTTGAAATGCCATACCATTTTCCTATGATATAATAAAACATTTGGAAATGTCTTTAGAGAATATTTATTGTAATAACACCTTGAACCACCACCTGCGTATGTTGATACAAAAGAAAACAAGCAAAGCGAGAGAAGAAAGTAGTTTCCTCAAGTTCTAATGACTTGTAAGGGTCAAGCAGAGTATTAAATTCAAGTCAACTGCTCTCAGCTTCTGTGTTTTTTAAACCATCACATTTTTCCTTATCTACTTTTTATGCCTGAAATAGCTTTTTGCAAATTAACTTAAAATAAGGGTTATGTTATATTGAAGTTGAGATAATCTAAAACATTTGATTTGATAAGCTGTGCTATAAATTAAATTCCTTTTAACCTCTGGATAAGTAAAGATGTTTTTTAAAACTTAAATAAAATCATAATATTTTAGAGCTAGAAGTATTTCAGAGATCGATCCTAATTGAGGCCCAAAGAAATTACAGATCTTCCCCAAGGTCGTCTTTCTTACTGGAGGCATAGCCAAGGCTGGAAATGAGTTTCTCTAATGTTTACTCCAGAGTTTTCCCCACCAACCTTCTAACGTAATAAGCACTGTGCAATACAGGGTAGCTTTTGTAGAGCTACTCAGTGCATAAATTACTGATGATTCATTGTCAGATGCTTAGTCCTATTTTATTGACCCTTTTAGAATATTAATTTTCTTTTTTGTTCGTGTCTTGATAGAAGATTTTTAGGGTTTATATAGAATAAATTGCTCTTTCTGTTAGAACACAAGAACTCCATGCCTTAGCTTTGTCAAAATAGTTTTGGACTTATTTTCTGTGGCCAGGGTGGACAAGAAAATAATTAAACACAAGCCCCTTCTCAAAGAGCTTTTCTTAATGATGAGAGAACATACAGAGAAAAATAATATGAAAGCATTTTTAACCAGTTGTAAAACTATTTGATACATATTATAAGTAATAGGGTAGATCAAGAAGAGGTTAATATGAACTAATTAAGGTAGGTGTAAGAGAGAAATCTGAACTGAAATGGGTTAAGAATGGTACTTTTAGATAAACAGGGATGATTCTTATAATTTTAGGTTTGTAGGTGTAATTTTCATGAAATTTATTAATTTTTTAAGTAATTGGTTCACTATCTGTCACAATTTAGTGATTCTCTGTGGTACATTGTCAGACTACATAGCTAGTTAATACAGCTCAGCTTCCTCATCAGAAATTACTTTGAATGAAAATAGCCAATTTAAATATTACCAAATCTAAAATGGAAATTTGAAAGTTTTTAATATATGTAATTTACAACTCTCTCATTACTCTGTTATCAATCCCCGTTTAATCTAAACCTGGCTGACTTTGAAAGTAGACTCCTTTGGGCTTTCTGTTTTTTTTTTTAGAAGTCTGTACACATATCCTTTCTTTCCATTTGTGAAGAGGACAGTTTGTATAACAGGAAGCATACTACTTAGAAACACATGCCTTTTCATCTGGGCTAAATCACTAGGTTGCTGTGTGATGGTATTTTATGTATTTTATGTCATTTGATAAAATGAGGGTTATACTCGATATTTTTAAAGAGCATTTCCACATCTGAAGAAGATACATGATATGATATCTCATTCCATATGCACAACTTTATGGCTTCAGTTGCTTAATTAATAAACAAAATGCATTTGTGAGCTTTTATCTTTTCTCTCTTGCAAAAATTTGATTAGTAGTTTTAAGAAATGGTTCCCTAGCAACAGTTCAGCATATCTAGGAATTTTAAACAACCTTAGAAAATGGGGCATATACATTTCCACAAAAAATAACATCCAAAACAACATAGTATTTTATGACTATCAGTTTCCTGGTTTTAACAATGACCTATGATTAAATGAGATGTTAACTTAAGGAGAGGCTGAATGAAGGGTATATGAGAACTCTCTATATTATAGTTGCAACTTGTTCCAAGTCTAAAATCATTCCCAAATAGAAAGTTTTTTTTTTAAAGAAACTCAAATGCTAAATAGAGAAATTAAAATTTAAAATTACCTTCAATAAACTTGGCTGTAATTAATCCCACCACCTTCTACATTTTTTGAGTTATTTTATTCTCATTACTTTTTGGCAATAAGGAAACACTAAAGTGAGTTACTAGGACACATGTATGAGATGTGCTTGCCATCTTCTGCTCCCAGGTAGTTATTGGACATCTGTTGCATGGTGTATGCAATGATGAGATGAGATCAGGAAAGGTTTTGGCATCACATGGTTTAAGGTTAACCACCTGTCAGACCAGGACTCAGTTTCTCCATTTGGAAAAACGAGTATGATAACAAAACCCATCTCACAGAGCTATTGTGCAAATTAAATGAGGCCTTACATGTAAGATCCACTTGGAAAATGTTTGGCATTCAGTAAGCTCATTTAACAATAAGCCAGGAAACAGCCTGTATTTAAAGGAACAAAAAGCACAAAGCTTTCACTCCCAGGGCTGGGGAACCAGACTAAACCACACAATGCAGTTAAGTGCTAATTCCTGTCCTGTTCTCTGATGATGAGTGTAATAGGGACAAAGAAAGATGAAGCCAGTGCAGTTAGAGTGACCAGGGGAAGTATTATGGAGGAGACTGAATTTAGCATATATTATGTATTCTTGGCAACAAAACAGATACCCCTCTTTTACTTAAACTTGCTGTTATACTCATCTATAGAGATAATATCATTTGTAAAGTATCTAAAGTGATTTAATTATTAAAGTCCCTCCATATAGAAAACATTATTACTGGATTCCAAACTGAAGCTAAATCCCCCAAATTTAAAAGAATATTTCTGCTAGAGACTCCAGGGTTAGCTACAGGAAATGAAAAGAATGATAATTAAATCTATAATAAACCTGGATGAAATAGATCCATATTTGGAGCAGTGATGGTATTTTTCTAACAGCACAATATTTATTTGTGAAATTACTTTTGGCAAAGGAAAGTTGATTTGTCTTGTTCTGCTTATGTTGTTCAAGGTATGTCATTCTTTGAACTTACAGCTTATAAAACATTTACTTTCAATGGGCTCTTTTGCCTTTGATAAATTTTAGTTGGCAATAGATAGTAAAGGCTAAATTAATTTTTTCTTTCAATAGATTCGGATAAGCTTTTACAGGAATTTCTTTGAGACTTTATCTTTAATATGTGGCTCTTATGAGACATAAATTTTACTTAAATTGGTCATTACTTTTATAAGGGAAGTTTCAATTTCATGTAAATAAACAGGTAGTCATTGTATTACAACTTCTTGGAATGAATCCAAGTATCCTTATTTCTTTGTTTTCCCTATGTAAACTCATCAGAGCAAAGGCTAAGCTAAGCTTGGGCACATAAAGACAGATGAAGTAATTCCCTTTATGCAGATGTGTTTAAATAATAATACTCACAAATAGACTATCTGTTTCATCTGCGCACTGTTAGAATAATAATCTAGAGATCTATGAAAAATGTAATTCAAGAAAGATTTTATTATCACAAGACACAAATGAATATTTTACAATGATAATAAAATAACTTAGGTGAAATGAATTGGCTTTCATTGTGCTATGGTCCTACTGATATCCTTTCATTTTCAGATTTCTGTACTGAACATTTCTTTAAATGCATTTTAATATCTATGTTTTAAAGTTTTTTTTATTTCCTAGATACTAATAGATACTTCATATGTTTGCTAGTGGTCAAACCACTGGAAAATTTGTATTAATACTTCAATTTTAAACCCATGCTGGTTATTGTTCTAATTCTTCAAAGACAAATAGTTGAAGAGTTATATTTCCTGTAAGACCAAAACTAAATCTTTTCAGAAGCAAAATTTATAAGTATTCATATTTTAAGGGATCTTAAAAGTAAATTATAGAAAGTGTATAATTTTGATCACATTTTTTAAAGATAAGATTAAGACTGAAGGAATACATCAGTGAATGTAATTCCACATTACTTTTTAATTTTAAGTATATTGTTTTATTTTAAAACAAATAATATGTATTTAATAGAATATGCATATAAAAAGATGGGAACTAGAGAAAAAAACAAAAAGGACTATGTAATTCTCTCAAAATTTTTCCATATTTCTTTCCTTCTTTATCTTTTTCCCCTTTCTTTCCTTCTAGTTCTAAAAAATGCACTAAGTTTCTGTTGTATGCTAGCTCCTACACTAAAATTTTGAGTTTCCAGAAGTAAACAAAACAGAAGTAACCCCTTTACTCATGGAGAGAATACACGTATGAATATGTGGTTTTGTTTTTAATAATTTTCCACTTAATTTTTCTAAGACATATTTGGCTTATTTTTTCTTTCATTTTTATGATTTTACATTAAGAAGTTCTTGTCTTTGATTATTGATTTTATGTGTCAACTTGGCTGGGCCACAGTGCCCAGATATTTGGTCAAACATTATTCTAGATGTTTCTGTGAAGATGTTTTTGGAGGAGTTAGTATTTAAATTGGTGGACTTTGAGTAAGGCAGCTTCCCCTCCATAATGTGCGTGGGCCTCATTTAATTAGTTGAAGAGCGGTCAGTCTCCCTCATCCAATCTGTCTTCTATGCAAAAGAGACTATCAGCAGATGGCTTTCAGACCAGAACTGCAACATCAGGTTTGCCCTGGGTCTTCAGCCTGCTGGCTTACTCTGCAGATTTTGGATTTACTATCCCTCAATTTGTGTTAGTTATATTATTATGTTGTTGTTAAGGTTTATATTTATATGCATACATATTTATTTATTTATGTTAATATATACGCTAATGTTAGTAACAATAATTTCCGTAGTTTTAAAAACTTGATTCTTTAAATTGACTTTTCTTATCCTTTTTCACGGTCCTGTTTCTGAGTTATTTATTTTAACTTATGTCTTGGTTGGATTTTCTACTCTTGTGAGTTTTTTTGTTGTGTTTTGCTTTCCAAGATAGCTTCTGTTTCCTAGTTTCTTGCATACTTGTTCTTATTGGTCTGTGCATAATGTTCTTGAATCATATTTTCTCTCAACGTATCTTATACATTATATTAGCTTCCTGTGGCTGCCATAACAAATTACCACAGATTCAGTGACTTAAAATAAGAGTATTTATTCTGTCACAGATCTAAAGCTAGAAGCCTGAAAAAAGGGCTGCATTCCCTCCAGGGCTCTTAGGGTAGAATCTGTTTCTTACCTTCATTTACTTCTTTCATTCAAAAATATGTCATGAATATCCTCACTTTTTACATTTGTATCTATTTTTATTATGTTATTTTTTTTCTGAACCTATTCAACCACAATTATATATAGTCTTGAAAGCAGTCATTTCCATTATTTGTGTTGCATTTACTAAGGAAAGTATATCTGAAAGAATCTAATTGTGAAAGTTTAGACACTGAAATTAAACAAAAATTAATTTGATTCTTATGCAGAAGGGAGCCTCCCTAAAATTAAGGAGGGAGATTTTATTCCACATTGCTTTTTAACAGAAATCAAGAATTGAGGGCATTGGTAGGTTGATTTTAGTTGAAACTTTTATATCACTCATTTAGTCACTTATTTATTCACTGATTCAACAAATTTATTATCTACCATGTAGCAGACATTATTCTAAGCACTAGAATGTCAGAAGTGCATATAACTGACATACATATGGAGAGTATATTCTTGTTGGGGAAGAGATATACTTTTAAAAATATATAATTAAATATTTACCAGATGATGATGCTTACTATAAAGATAAAGATGGATAAGGATTTTGAGAGAGTATGGCTGCAGCAGTTTTAGATACTCTAAGGACACCCTAATCAAGTGACAGTTGAACAAAGACCTGAATAAAATGAGGCAACAAGACATGAGGTATTTGGAAGGGAAACAGCAAGTGCCAAGTCTGGAGGCATGATCATGCTTATTGTGTGTAAGAAGGAATAGAAATGTATCTGAAATAGAGTAAGGGTAGACAAGTTAGATTATAGGTCAGAGGGTAGTGAAATGCAAGATTACAGTGGGCCTTACAAGCTATGGTAAGAAATTGCAGTTTTATTTTAAATAAAAAGGGAAGTCATTTGGAAGGTTTGAGCCAATCATGTTACTCTGCTAATTCAGATGTCATCAGTAATTTTCATTTCTCTCACTTTAGAATACTTCTGCAGCTTGAAAATGGTGTTATTTCTAGAACCCCATTTTGTGCTTTTCTTAAATGTATTGATATGCTTTTGTGCTTTTATTTAGGTTTGTACATGTTATCTTTCCCCTTCAGAATCTCTGATATCCGAAGGGCTCATTCTGCTTGTCTTTTCTCTTTCATGTTGATTGCTTTCCATTGAGATTGTTATAATTTTCCTTTGTATGCCAGTTGCTGGATACCTTCAGTATTGGCAACCCATGATGGTATAAGTTGTAGGACTCTGTACATGTTGGTTGATGTTGTAATAGTTGGCAAGTTGTTAGTCATCTCAAAATGCTTCCCTGTTTCCTGTCCTTTTCTCAGTCTTTTGGTCTAATGGATGGGGTGGTCTCAGTTTACCTTTTCAGCAAGTCCTGAATGGGCTCAAAGGAGAATAGGTCTGCTCCAGTGATCTAATTTCTGTTTCAATTCTCTCTGATGCTATATTTCAGATTCACATTTTTTTTTTTGTCCAGAGAAGCATCTGTCTCCCTCAGGGGAAAGACAGAGTCAGGACCTCATTTTCCTTCCAGGCTCTCTCTACCTGTCCTTTCCAATAGCTACTTTCTCGGCAAATTTTGACCTGTGAAAACTGAGAGGCAAACCAGGCAGGAAGTCATCTGAGCCACCATCCTCCAAGAATCCCTGGGTTGCAGAAATGATATTGCATTTCTATGGAACTTTCTTAACTGCTAGATGAAATACTTCTTCAACCATTGTACCATATCAAAAATACCTTTATAAATGCTACTTTCATTTTATGTTTATTTTGTAACCATGTAGAACTCAGGGAATACATTAATTAATAAATGAATGTCTGTTAGGATAAGTCTATTTGCTGCTAGTTCGATTATTACTGAAAATATACTCTTTAATTTCTTTAAAATAATTAGTTCTATGACAATGTTGCCAAAGCCCAGGCAGTTAACTATAGGTATGGCTTCTTTCTGTGACAGTGGAGAGATGTGCTATGTGACTTACCCGAAATGAGTATAGAAGGTTGTAAAAATGTTTAGCAATTATAATACATCAGGGGCAAGATGTTAAGAGGTAAACTTGCCATGACTATAAGGTTTTGAACCACAGTCACTAAATTCAGTTCAATTACAAAGGTAGAAACCATTGTGAAGATAGTGGGAGTCATGATTCTTCATATTTTGAAACATCTAAGTGAAGAAATAGGTGAAAACTTTGAAGAGAGGAAGATGTGTAGCTCACTGTGTGACTAATGGAAAAGCATGATTTTTTTTGGTAATTTTTATTTTACTGTCAAAATTAGAAAAAAAATCATTTATGAAGATGACAAAACATGTCAGTTATAAACTGGTCACTATGAACAATTCAGAGGGTTTCCTTCCCATATATATATATGTGTGTATGTATAATATACATAGTTTTTTACCCATTTAACATACTATAAGCTTTTTATATGAGTTTTATTTCAAATTATATCATGACTACTTTTTTTAAATAAATACAAATACTTAATTTATAGTAAAATATTAAAATAGAAATGGAGACAAATTTTTCTCACTATAGAGAAATACGGAATATGTTGGTCTTATATTGAGAACTGTCTATTATAAGGCTGAATTAGAAAACCCCATCTGCGCAGTCATGTTTAGTAATATAATAGTGTGACTTGGTTTGTTCGTTTTTTGTCATTATACATATGGCTTTTTCTATGTATCTAGACAGAGAGTGTATCTACATGAATCACTAACTAGGTGAAGCAAACTTTTAATGAGTAATTAGAATAATGTGTTCTCTGAGTCATGAAAATGTTTATTTTTTAGATACAGTAGGATTCATGTAATAAGTCATTTCTATGGCACAGGGGAATTAAGATCAGTGAATTACTTGAAAGGATCATAGTTCACATTTTCTTATTTTATACATATTTTTTCAAATAGCACATTTTATGTACATTTTATTTTACAGATGAAATTAAAAGATCGAATAATTTCTTCTATTATATTACATGAAAACTTAAGACATTAAAAATGTAGTGTGAATATTTACCCTAAAACTTGAAGCTAGACTGTAGTTCTGCTGAAATTTCTAACTGCATTTTTTTTTTCATTTAAATGTGTTTTGCTCTTAATTCCCAAAGGAACTTGTTAGAGAAAGTTTAGGTTTTATTGTAAAAATAGCTTCACAGTGACTAAGAGTATACTCTTCAATATTCTGGCTAATACTTATTCTTTATAACATTTCTTTATAAAATAAAAGTTCTGTTACTTTCCAATTATGTATAATTCTAATATGATAACATACATTTTACTTAATTTTATTTTTGGTTGAAAAAAATGAATATATTCAAGTGGTTAATCCACATAAATGCAAGACTGATTTTAAATTTAATTTATTAATGCATAGCGTAATATAATGAGGTGAATTTTTGGAAGATCTGGAGAACAAGCTTCTAGACAGGTATTTCTTAAACATAGTTATTCAGTTCACTTAATTTGTGCTAAAGCCCAATTTTTAAAAAAGGTTAATTCATGATTCTCTCAAAAGTATAAAATAAACATGTATCAAATATTTTTTTAACTTACTAATTAGTGAGATGTTAAAAGCAAGATGTTAAAAGCAGTTTAAAGAAATTGAAGAACTGATGTATGTGTTTGTGTGTCTGTGCATGCATACATGCATGCATATGCAGGAACATAGAAATGACATTGCTAATATATGTAAAATCAGTTAATATTATATAGGACATTCTAATGTTATGTTTATATGTTTTACGAGGCATAAATCAATTGATTCTGCACCTGAAAATTTGCATTATTATTTACATTCCTACCAGATTTTTTCAAATTATCTTCTGCCACTAGAGAGACAGAAAATAGCCTACTCAATGGAAAGTCAGATGAATATGATTTCTAGAGTTAGATAATTCCCAGAGGATCCACTAAAAAACATGAAGCAGGTCTCTTAACGACACCCAGTTATCTCTCTTGCCCATTTCCAAGTTGAATTTTTTTCCTGATATTTATAATTTAACTTTGCCTTGAGCAAATCAAGTTTGAATGAACTAGTTCTCCAGATTTTCCTCTTAAGGTAAAACAAAACAAAACAAAATGAATAGGAGAACACTAATTTTTTAAAGGCAATTAAGGCCGTATACAAATCTCTAGCCAACAGTGCTACCACTTGGTGATGCTAGTAATTCTTGTTTAAATATTCCCATTATTTTAAGTGTCATTCAATTTCATACAAACACAACGCAATGCTTGATGTTCTTTTGATATCCTCAACCAACTTATGTTTTTTATGTCTTTAGAGGCTTTGTGTTCTGGATTCCTAACCCAGATACCTTGATTTTGTTGAGCAACTGCATAGAAACAGATTAAATGCATATGTGTGCATATGTGTATGACATAACTGTGTGTATGTGTGTGTGTGTGTGTGGTGTAGAAAATGACAGGTGATGACAGTGATGACATTAACTCTCAGCTTTTGTCACTTTGAGTAATTTGAACTTAATAGATTCCATAACCAAAATTCCAAATTCAATTTGTCTCCATCCTTTCTAATCACCAAATTAACAAATTAATTATTGCTATGATATGATTTGTAGATTCTTCCCCTTCTAATATTACAACTCTCCAGATGAGCAGCATATAGACCAGAGAAAATAGAAACTATTAATTTACAAAATGTATTATTCTCCTTCTTTCTGTTTCTGAACATACTTTAACATCCATGTATCATTGTATCTTTTTTATCTGAGAGTAAGCCAGTGCACCTTCCCTCTCATCTGTCACAGATTCTTTAGGACTTTGTATGTTAGTTCTTGCCTCTCTTTTTAGTCACTTTTCATAAATGCCTCTTGTTTTAAAAGCGCACTTTTTACTTCCTACTCTCTGGAGAAAGGGGGGACAGCAGCAACAAAATTGTACTCATTTATTATTGCCTTTAGCTAGCTTCTAGTTAGTCACCCTCTTCTATCCTTCTGGAATTTTTGGAAAAATAGTATATGTTTGTGGTTTTCACATCATCACCGTATTCCTACTATTTAGCCCACTAATACCTGGCTCGTATATCACAGAAACTTTTCTTGGAAAATCCAGTGGCTTATTTTCTAATTGCTAAATCCAATGATCTATTTCAGCTTCTTCTATGACCTTTCTTCAGTTTTTCTTGGTCTTGACAATGTTCTCCTGCTTTCGTCATTGATGTAATCTTTTCTGGGCTTCCAGAAGATCCTTCCACTTCATCACTTGGCCCCTGCCCACCTCCTTGCCTTTAGATTTCCTCCAAAATTCGACCCCTCCTCACATTCTTTTGTTCTTTACAATTTAGAATTCCCTGAGATTCTTATATTTGATTCTTTTTTTTTTTTCCCTCTTCTTATGTCTGGGAGATAACATTTGCTCCCAAGATTGGTTCGCATCTCACTCATACCTTTAGAATGGGTTCTGGAGATCCTTACAAATGAGTGTATGCATATTTTATGTACAGACACATAAAGCTAGTCAAAATTAATTCATATCTAAGGGTTTGTTCTTTAGAAATGACAGAATTTTCTATAGGATCTTGGACTTCTGTAAACATGAATCATTTCAATGCTTTTGGCTACATCTTCATTGTGCCTGAGCATAAAATTCCTCTTTGTGAGCTAATACTTCTGCTCTGCTTCATGTTTGCTACATACTTAGAATTAAAAAAAAAAAAACACATCAACACTAGAGACAGTGATTCTAAGTTTTAATTTTGACTCAGCATATACTTTCAGTAATAATTTTCTTGGCAAATAAGACAAACCTGGAAGAAAATAATTTTAATTTACCACAACTTTTGACAGAATATTTGGAGAAAGATGACTTGCTTCTTTGCAAAAATCGCACATATACTGTAACAGCTATGGTTTAAAATGCTTTTTTTTATGGCCAGTATGACTACATGGTCAATAGGATATGGTTGGCTATTTGGCAAAACTGACTTCTCAAGAGGAGACAAGCATATTTTGGTAAAAAAAAAATATATATATATATACACATATATATTTAATATATGTATAAATATATATATATATTTATTACCTCAGGTCAATGAACAATTGAAGCTATGTACAGTCTCTATCTCTTCTTATCTTATAGCTACACATCAGTATCACATTTTTGTGTGAATTATAATTCTTCATGCAGAAAATGTTCTGTGTGGCAACTTCAAAGACAACCTTCTGTGAAACCAAGAGAATATTAATAAAATGCGCTTGAGCAGTGAGGCATGAATGATCAAACAGACATCTTCCCAGTTAGCTATTGATTATTCTATCATGGCAGGCAGTTTCACAACCACACACAATCTTTTGAACATTACCTTCATCTCCTAATATCTCCTTATTGCCAGAAGAAAATTGCTTTTCTTGACCTTCCATAACAGGCAAATGTGTTTTGTATTATCTATTGATCTGATGGTATAACATTATTAGGAAAGTAAATGAGACTCATCAAGTTCAAATGAGTTAAATTTCAGGGTCCTTAAAGATAACTGTTAAATCCTCCTATACTTCATGCAGAAAAAAAAAAAATCTGGTTCTCATAGAAAAGCCTTAAAGAACATTTTAGAAATTAAATTTTTAAATTGAAAATTTTAGACTCTTTAACATCATGTAGAGAAACACGCCATTTGGCAAAGTATCCCTTAATATTTAGAAAACCAGTCAATTGTAACTGGGTCTCACCTTAGCTTACCAGTCGTCATGGTTACCTCCTTTTTCTATATGACAGAAGAATTCTAAAAATTAACTTTGGCACAAAAGAGGAAAATATACCATTTTCAATAAACACCATTTAGATATAGCAACAAGCTTTAAAAAAGGCAGGCGACATGCAAACAATAAATAAGCTGTTTAGTTTTAAATCAGAAGCATCAGCAGAAGCACAATCTACTACTTTACTAATTATTGTGGGAAATCATTCTACTGATTAATGGAAGCTATTAAATATATTCTGAATAAAGTCAATTTAAAATTATCTAATTTGAAAAGGAAAACTTCTATATATGCCAAAAATAATGAAAACGTAATTAAAAATATACCATAGAAAGGTGAGAGCGATGGTCTTCATTTTCTATCTTGGAAATCTGATTATATCCTGTGACTTTTTTCACTGTGCCAAAGGCTGGTCAATAAGCATTTCATGTAATACTTTTGAAACTGTGTTTAATACCTTTTCTCTCACTACGATTGCTTTAGTGAGGTATCAGATATGTACTTGTTTCTTCTTACATTAGAGCCAGCAGAAACAAAAACTGCTTTTTAAAAAAAGAAGTTGGTTTTATTTTTATAGGTGCCAATTCAATTATTCTATTTTGTTTACTTATCTATTCATCTATTTATTTATTGCATATTGGGCTTTTAAAAAGAGCTGGCTGCTGTAGTTGGAAATAAGGAGAAAATGCCTATGAAGCTGACTGAGATTGGGTAAGAAAACATATACACATGTATAAAAGAATTGCTGTTTTATCAGCTCAGAGGTCATATAATTGTTTACATATTCACATTTACAAAACAATCAATCAATATATAGAAGTCTTCTTGTGTTTGCTTTGATTCATTAGAACATTATATATTTTTCTTCACAGCATTTACAAAACGTAGCCTTGATAAGAACTACAATAATGAACTTTCTTCTTTTTCTATAGGATATTTCTCACCCTGAGATTTACCAATATATATATATGTATATATATGTGTGTGTATATATATATATATGTGTGTATATATATATATTTTTTAACATTAAGAAAAATAGCCCTTCCTAACATTTTTGCAGCACTCTTACTTCTAAAAGCTTCATGATTCACCGTCGTGCTAATTTCCATGGCAACCATGTAAGTAAGCTTTCTTGAAACAAAGGAAAATAGAAAATCCAGATGAAGCTTTGAATTCTTGTTTACCTGGGAAGTTGTATCTGACATGTGCTCCAAAAATAAATACTTTGATGAGACTTTCAGACCAGAGACTATAGATGTTATGTTCTCAGCTTTCTCAAGGATAATGATATCTATCTTTCAAAAAAATAAGGTTTGAGAAAAAGAACAATTTCTTGACTATTTCCTAGCCCCTCCTCTATCATCAACTTTTCTATCCATGGGGAAACTTCATTCATTTTCTTAGTTTAAACAGATAAATATAATTGGATGCTAATGGGAGAATAGTGAATGTTCATTCATTCTACATATATTTGTTGAGTGCCCACCATGTATCAAATGCTATTCTAGGCATTGAAAATGCAGCAGTGAACAAGGAAGATAGGAATTCTTTTTTCATGTTACTTGTATGTTAGCAGCAGATGAAAGCAATATTTAAAAAATACCAGTGGTAAGACCTATAAAGAAAATTATGCTATGTGATATAGTCTGAAGAGAAAACATGAATATTTGATATTATTAAGAAAACATGGCACTTCAGATATATTAAGTAAAAACTACAAATAAATTTATTTCTAATTCTTTATGGATCTCTTACAGCTGTAAGCAATACTTGTAAGACAATAAACTGTGGAGTCAGTAGCTATAGAGGACATGGTGTGAGATGATATGGTACTGCAGAAGTTGGTGGTACCCATGTATAATCAAGTCCTACTCTCCACTTCTGCCAATCAGCTAGATAGCCTGGTCTCCAAATGCATCTCTACCCTCAAGTCTTTCTCCTCTTCCTAAATTTTACTTTCTAGCCATAATGCATAATTGTTATTCGAGGGCAAGGCATACAATTTCTCTTGCCTGTGATCTTGCACATGCCCTGGTATACAGCTGGAATGCTTTGCCTGCTACCCTATGCTGCTTTAGAAATCAATCCAGATGTCACTTCTGATTTCTCAAGTCTTTTTAAGGTATTCCTTCTTATAAGATCCACCTACATACTATATGTGTGTATTCTCATCCTTACTCATATTATAATTATTATAATTGTCTGTCTGAATGTATTCCATCATACTGAACAGAGTATCTCAAGGACCAATATTGTTTATTCTTTATTTTATTATCCACTACTAATAATTTAAATGATGACAGAAAAGAAAGGCACTTGTTAGTTAAATGCAAAAGAGAAAGAAAAAGACTAATTTTTTTGTAACTACTTTATTGAAATATAATTTATATGCCATGCAATTCTCCATTTCAATGGTAGGATATCCACAGAGCTGTTCAACAGTCACTACAATCAGTTTTCAACATTTACATAATGGTCCCCCTCCTCCCCGACCAAAGAACCCACACCATTTAACTGTCAGCCCCCCCCCACCTCAATCCCTCCAGCTTCTCCTCTTGGCAGCCTCTAATCTACTTTCTGTCTCTACAGATTTGCCTATTTTGAATATTTCTTACAAATAGAAGCATATAAAATGTGGTGTTTGGTGAGAATCTTCTATTGCTGAAAAATATTCTAATGTATGATTACATTTCTATATGTGATAGACCCAGTGATACAATTACACACATATTTCTTTATATAATTGCTTTTTAAAATAGGTAAGAAAATAAAGAAAAATAAATATGCATTTGTACTATCTTTTATAATTACATACTACTTTTATCAGCACTCCGATTTTTTTTATGTGGATTTGAATTAACAGTTATTTGCTTTCAATCTGGAGAATTTCCTTTATTATTTGTTGTAATTTATGTCTTCAATAATCACGTTCTCTCAGTTTTGTTTACTTGGGAATGTCTTTATTTCACCTTCATTTAAAAAGAATGGTTCTTGTGGATATTAGATTCTTGGGTGGCAGTTTTTTTTTTTTTCTCTGAAAACTCTGTTTTCCCACATTCAGGTTTCCATTATTTCTGAAGAGAGAAGCCTGCTGTTTCCTTTTTGTCTTTGTCTATCAGAATTTTTACCATGGTGTATCTGTGGTTAGATCTTTTTGTATTCTATTTAGAGTTTGGTAAGCTTTTTGGGTGTGTAGGCTACTGTTTTTCAATAAATCTGGGAAGTTCTCAGGCATTCTTTGCACATTTTTTCCCCTCTCCCTTTTCTCTCTTTCTGGCACTCTTGTTATGTATATGCTGGTATGCTTAATGGTGCTTCATTTTCTCTGACCTTCTGTTCATTTTTTCTTTTTGTTCTGCTTTTCAGACTATGTAACTCTGTCTTTAAGTTTGCTAATTCCTCTTCTGTCAGTTTAAATCTATCATTGAGCTCCTTCAGTAAATTTTTCATTTGAGTAATTGTATTTCTTAAGTCCAGAATTTCCAAATGGTTGTTTTTATAAGCTCTGTTTCTTTATCAGTATTGTTTATTAGATAATACATTGTCACATTCATTATGGCTTTCTTTAGCTCTTTAACCAATGGTAAATTTGAAGTCTTTGTTAAATCTAACTTCTGGTCCCTCACAGGCAGTCTCAGTTCTCTGCTGTCATTCTTGTGTACAGGCCATAACTTTTCTGCTACTTTGCATATCCCATAATTTGTGTTGAAAACTGGTCATTTTAGATTCTATATGGTAGTGACTTCTGGGTACTCTTTCTCCATTTGGACTTCTTACTGTTTGTTTGTTTGTTTCGTAACTAGCTGGACTATTCTAGTGAAGTCTGTTTCCCATGCATTGCGAAGCCTCTGACATTGCTCCTGAGAGTGCCCAACCTTGGGGATGTGCACAGTAACTCTGGGATGACAGCAGTCTAAGCAGGCCTCCCTTGGGCTGTTTTTTTCTTTTCTTCCAGACCACATCTAACTGTTAAGCTCCACTGAATCCCAGCTGATTGCTCTATCATTTTTAGTAATGCCATGGTGCATAAATCGCTACATAGACTTCTCCAATTAAATCCGGCTCCTTACCAGGGGGAGTTTTTGAGGTCAGCATTTGAGATTTGCTCCAACATCAACAGGGCTCTTAGTTTTTTCTTTTTCTGTGTCTTTCTGGTAAACTAGTTTGCCAATGCAATGGTTTAGCTTATATTACTAATGAAGTTACCAATTTTTATATTAATGGCTTTCCAACATAATCTCCATTGTCTTTGAGTCTTACTTAGGTATTCTTTTGAGGAAAACTTTAGAGCTCTCTGCTTTATGGTCTGCTCTTTCTCCTGGGTAAATCTCAACTAGGTTCCTGAGCTGGGGGCAAGGACAGTGGTTTGCTTCCCTTTGCATGACACTCCTGCTTTAGAAGCAGAGTTTGGGGCATAGCAGATGTGGTTTACTCTTGTCTTCTTGGATTATTTATTCTGACATGGAAACTTTGCCCAACAAATGAACCAAGTGAAGGCAACTGGGGCCTCAGTGTTCTCTGTATCTCTAACCCACAAGAGATAGCTAAGTGTAGGAAGGGAGCCCTTGACCTCTCAGCTGCACTGCCTAGAAGTTAGCTTCTCCAACATAGCTGAGGTGATGGGATGAGAAATGCTGACATCCTGCTCCTTCTGGATACATATCCAAAATACCATAAGTCTTGACTGATAGCTGGAGGAAAGAGAGCTCTATGTTCTGTGCTACACTATACCAGAATGGAGATTATTATCATGCCAGGCTGGGAGGGAGAAGGGAGGGAGTAGTTTGTAGTTCAAATGTACAGTACTCATTGTTCTTATTAAGTTTAGTAGATATTCTTGATTAAATATTTCTTCATTTGCAGTATGCCCTTATGATCATTTCCAGAGATCTTGAAATGATTTTTAAAAATAATCATTTTCACTAGTTTTCCTCAGGAGTAAGGAAACTGCTTTTCTGTGTGGGGCACCTCCCTTTTACATTCTGGACTACTTTTTACAATAATCATGTGACCTAGCCTGGCTTACATATGCATTAATGCCCTGGGAAACCTTTGTACTTGATTTTTCAGAGTTTAGTTCTGCGGTTCTGTTGATTAGAATGAGCAGAAAGTGATGAGAAAGCATTCTTAGTAGGGGCATGTTTATTCAACTCTTTGTCTAGTAATTTGTGTATCTGTTCTTCAATCCTCTTTACTCATTTGATGCTCTACTTTGCATAACAATAGACCAGATTTTCTATTAATGTAGGCTTCCTAATAAGAAAACCCCAGAATATCTGTGGATGACAAATCTTGACATATACCCATTCTCTGGTATTGTCAGTTCTGATATTAGAGAACAACGATAAAGATATTTGTATGGACCAACGTACTCATCAATAGCACTCAAGTGTGGCATCCTGGAGGTTGAGTGTTATTCAGAGATATTGAACAAAAATTTTGCTGTTTTTGAGCAATCTGCTACTTCTTGTACCTAACATGAACTTTCAAACATACAGAACTATTATTTTAACAGTAAACACATAATAAATGTTAAATAATCATAAATTTAAACATTGAAGTTAAGAAAGCTAATTTAGATTAAGAAATAGTGAGGCTTTTATTAGCTTACTTTGAAAATTAAATGTCCTCCATGTGTAAATTTAAACGAGATTCATTGGCTATTATGTCATTAATCAAGGTTTTATTTGTATTTGGAGAGTGCTTGGCATCATTCAGGTAACCTTTCTGTAAATTATGTGGTTTCGGCATCAGTACTTTTTCTGTGTTAGCTAATAACTGCCAACATTAATGAATAGCAAATCTAAAGGTGATCTATTCTTTTTTCCTAATGGCTTAATATTTGATTTCTCGATGCTAATTTTTTTAAACCTTAGGTAATTATGATTAATGGAAAAAAATCATTTTTTCTATTGTTGCCCATAAAAACAAACCCTTGTTGCCCTCAGTGATGTGATTTTTGTTTGCTAACTTTGAAGAGTCTTCACTTTTACCCATGGGTGAGATTTGTGAAGCTGTAGATAACACATGGTTGAGTTGACACTGAATGAAGATGCAAATAAAGGAAGGCATAACAGTTTTCTGATTTGTCCTCCTTTGATTGAGTAGCTGTTATTGCCCTTGACCTGACCATTTTGATTTTACTCTTCCAGCAAGGAAAAGGTCTTAACAGTCCCAGCAGAAAGAAAGGTGAATAGGGAAACACAATATCAATATTTATGTTATAAAATAGTCCAAGAAATTTGTTATACTGTTATTACTTATTCTTAGTGAGCTGAGAATTACATTATTATTACTTTATTTATGCACTCAAGGAGTGGCTTTTGTGGAAATTATTCTTGATCAATTGCCAGTTACTACCCATGTTAGTCATTCTTTTGTCTTCTCCCTTGAGTGTTCAGAATAGGTGATGCCTGCAATAGAGAAACCTTTGACTCTAGAGGGTCAATTTAAACATGACTCATGATTCTAAATGTCTTTACCCGTAATTATGTAGGTGGCAGTCTTTTCATTTAAACCCAGAACCTACAATACACACAGACCTAGAGAGAGGAAGCAAGGCTGATCTTAGACATAGAGAAAGTACTCATGGTGGTATAATTCAGGGACATTGACAGATTTTTGTTTGAAATAGTTTTCTGAACAGGCACCTACATTGCTTGAAGTCAGTAGTTGTTGCTCTTAAAGAGACTTTTAAGATGGTTAGATTCCTTATTGTCAATGGAATTGCTTTGTATCAGAAAATAATATGTCGAGTGTGTCTGTATGTAGGAAGGGAGCATGCAGTGGTTATGGAAGAGAATACAGTGTTTAGAATTCAGAGCCCTGTCTTGGCCTTGGGTAAGAATACCAAGTGATAAGAGGAGAAAAAGGGAAGAGGAAAGGATCTATATTTTCAGACTTCCTTCTATTCATATTGTCTAAAGCTATATCAAAGAAGACATGCTCCTGCCTCATGTTTAGGGAAGAATGAACATTTTTTAAAAATATGTTTGATATGTACTATTCTTTTAAGCAGGAGCTCTCATACCTTCTAATCCTTAGTATGTGCTTATAAAGCAACATTTACTCTGTAACTCTAAAATTTATAAATGATATTAAACTGAAACATCTTCCATAACATTTCTGAATTTGTATATTAAGAAAGTAACTTTATTTTCCCATGGTCATTGGAAAACAATTGTAAAAGTTTGTGTGTGTGTGTGTGTGTGTGTGTGCGCGCGTGCGCGCGTGCGCGTGTGTTTGTATGTGTGTAGTATTTTCTGTTGCTTAATTTTTGGACACACACACAGACATACATAGAATAACAAAATATAACTGAAGCCTTGGCATACACTACATTGAAATCATAATATTTTTAAGCCTGAAAATGATTCTATAGGTTATCTATTAATATTAGAACATCAAATAAAGTAATCAAATCTAAAACATTTTTCAGTGCTTATGTTAGAGGTTACAGATTATGCATTTTATATCCATGCTTTTAACAACAAAAGATAACAAACTTTTTGACGAGTGTTAAAATCAAAGATTAAACTCTTTTCCATACAACTAGAGAACTTCCCCAAGCTGTTATTATTTTAGTAAAGTCAACGTTTTTGAAGTTTGTTTATTTAGCCAGGTGAAAATACATATAGCCCATTTGAACATAAGAATTATGACCAAAAGCCGGGCTGCAATCCACATAAACTAATTACCCATCCATCCATCCATTATTTATCAAACGTTTATTGAAAGTGCAGTAAGTATACAGACTGATGAACATGGCAGAAGGGGCCACTGTTCTATAGCTGACATCCTACTGGGAAAAAGAAAATTACAAGTAAATAAATATTATAAATAAATGCCATGATTTAAAAGTGGTATGATATATATAGATATAGATAGATACAGATATAGATATATAGATAGGTAGATATAGATATAGATATATAAATATAGATATAGATGATATAGAAAGATATAGATATGTCTGGATATTTGACTAGGATCTATGTTAGTATTTTTGGAAAGCCAGTCATGGAAGTCTTCTTGTGGAGAAAATAACCAGGCTGAGATCCAAATGTTGAAAGAGAACTCCCTTAAAAAAATGTGAAAATATTTTAGGCAGAAGAGGGAACAACATGTGTAAAGATTTGAGGCAGAAATAATTTAGAAGGCTATTTATTCAATCACTCAATAACTATCTGTTGTGTGCTAAGTATGTGCCAGGTACTATGCCAATGTAATTCTGGGGTGCTCCACACTTTGTCAACAGCATTCCAATTGTGTCTTTTTCTAACAAAAGTAGATCAAAAGCACAGACTCTAGAGTTATGCTGCTTGAATTCAAATCCTGACTCGTTATTTGTATGACTTTGGAGAAGTTATTGAACCTATCTACATCTCAGTTTCTCATCTGTAAAATGAGGACACTAGGAGAATCTATGGCATGGGGTATGGTTTAGATGAGTCAGTTTTTATGTGGATATTAGAATTGTGCCTGGCACTTGATAAGACCTCAGTAAATATCAGCTATTCAGGTTATTAGTTTAGTTACCTTATTGATCTAATTTGTTTTAAAATACTCATAAATTTTTATATAATAATTTGCTTTGAATTTTTTTTTTAAATTTGTTCTGTTTTGAACTTATCTTTTTTCCCTTTGGAAGAAAAATCAGTTCTTTCTTTCTTCTACATGATTCCCAAAACTGCACCAGAAGTCTACTTCATAATCATGTTTGGAAATTAGTTTTCCTGCACTCAGAAAATAATCCAGTTAAAAGTAGGTTACTCTTCACTTTTTCTGACGTTCGATTAATTTTTATATTAACTATGTACTTTCTAATTTGATGGCCATTCACACTGACATAGCACTGAACATTTCTACTTTCTTCGACACATAGGAATCATATCATACCTACTTTACTGGTTCTGTGAAGTGAAGAGTTAATGAAATAATGATAAAATTTTGTCACATAAATATAGAAAAATATATTAGCTATTTATAGAAAATATGTTAGAAAATATTTAGCTATTAGTATTTCATATCAATATAGAAATTTTATTTTCTTTTGTTTTTATTTAGATGTCAAGTATCCCCATTGATTTTACTAGCTATCTGACCTCTAGTAAGTGGCTTAATCTTTCTGCATTTAGGTTCCCTTATTTGTAAAATGGAAATTATATTAGCACACTTCTGTTGCTTTGCTGCGTCGATTGAATGAATTAATGAATGCTATGTACTGAGAGGAATGCCTGCTGTATAGTAAGCAATATTTAAGAGTTTGTTGGAATGAGTAATATTTCTGTTAATATCATACACCGAACACTGTTTTAGGTTATGCATTCAAGACGTACTTGACAAATATGCAAGATAAAATCGTATGCGAGAAGCAGAAAGAAATCTGTGCTTTGATTAGCAAATGTTCCCTTTCAGCTGACAAGGAGGCACAGTTCTTCTGTGGCTCTGCTTTGTTTCTCTTAGGTGTAAATATCAAAAAAAATGATAATTCTGCTGAACCTAATGAGGTGTTTCTGCTACCTGAGGTCATGTGTTGGCTTCTATATATGATGAAAAGAATGTTAATGTGTATCTAAAGTTCAGATCTAAAATTTTTTTTTGTTTGTTTTCTTAGTTTTCATGACCTTAATACTTTTAAAGATGAGAGTAGTTATTTTTCAAATGTCCTTCAATTTGTGTATGTCTTTCATATACTCTTGATTATATTAAGTTCTGTATTTTTAGGAGGAATATTGCAGAAGTGATGGTATGTCCTTCCTGCATCTTATCAGGAGGCACACAATTTTGATCTGTGCTACTAATGTTATTCACCGCGATCACTTAATTAAGCTAGTGTCTGCCAGTCACTATTTTCTCTTTTGAAATTAACAAATATTCTGTGAGACTTTACTCTTAACCATTACTCATCAAATCTTGTACTCATGGTTTCCTATTTTTGTCAGTGGTTCATAATGTATTACTTTGATTATCTATTTTGATATTCAAATTGCCTCAGATTTGGTCAATAAGAGTCTCTTCGAGCTGTCTCCTACATTTTTTTGACATGGCCTCATCATTTCTTGCTTGCTTTTAGGTACAAAACAATCTGTCAGTGGCTTATCTTGTAGTTTTCCTGCTTCAGCTCTGGAAGAACTCATTTCTAGTCCTAGTCTCTTTTGGTGAAGAATGGTATTTAGAAGCCAAGGCCTAGGCATTAGAGATGTTTTTGTTATGTATACTGTTGGTTCTAGGCCATCTCTGTGAACACAATATGTATATGCACACATATAAGTATAGATATTGACTTCTACCTTTATTTCTGTATCTATATATGTTGAAAACCATGAATTCACGCTATACTCTCAATTTCAATCTCCCACCACATGGATCATAATAGAATCTTCCTTTTACATATTTATAACTCCATTCTCTGACAGAAGACTGGTTTCCATTATCTTTATGTATTTACTACCTATTTGACCTGTTTCCCCTGTACAACCAGCCTCTGTTGACAGTACTACACCCTCTGTGTGCTGGTGCTCTCTTCACTCTGCCCTTCCTCTCTGTCTCAGATATCTGCTCACACTACGCAGACACTCTTCTCATCTTGTGTGGGTACAAATTTATAACTATGAAAATATTTTGATGAGAAAACAATACAAACTGGATAAAAATGTCATTTGTAACATACCACAATTTAATTTTTTATATATGCAAGCACACATAAAATGAAAACATTAGGATTGGTGTCCCCCAAATGTTGATAAGCTGATAGCCTTCCTTTTTGGTATTGTGAGATTATGTGTAATTTTTAAAATATATAGTTTTAAGTATTTTCTAAGTGATATCACTTATGCTTAGAGAGATAAATGTGTTGTGGAAAAAAATGAGATTCTGATAGATGTGGATAATACTAAAAATGAAATATTAACCAAAATGTTTCATTTATCAAGAAGTATTAAGTGATCTTGCCATTCCCCTTTAACACATATTTAGCTTTTTGGGCCTTACTGCTACATATATGCTGGTAGTATAGTCACTAATGATTGTGACAATCAAACATCTCTCTCCCCACATCCCACCTCGCCAACATATCTGAGTACCCTGTGAGTGGAGTAGCACTGTTTTTATTTGAGAATAACTGGTTATGTATATATACAAATGCATAGATATTTTTATTCTCACTTTCCTTCTTGTATCACAGATGTTCTATATGGGTCATTTTTCTTCTTTTTGAAGTGTGTATGTGTATACACACACACATTTCTGTAGTGAAGTACTATAGGTGGTAGTAAATTTGACCACATTTTCTTGATTATCTAACAACATTTTTATTTTATCCATGTCCTTGAAAGCTAGTTTTGCTGGGAATACAATTTTAGGATGAATTCCAGCCCACGCCCCAACCCCAGCTCTTTGAACATATGCCATTGTATTATTGTTTTCACTATTGCAGTTAAAAGGTCTGATATTATTGTTTTGTTTCTTACTTAGTTAATTCTTTTTTCTGCTCTAATTTAATAATTTTTAATTTATTTATTTTCTCTTCAGTGTCACTACAGTAGATCTAATTTTGGATCTTATTTGATTCTATTTAGTATATATTTTTCTTTGCATCCTTCCTCAGTTCTGAAAATTTTCTAACCACTATTTTTTTTTTAATATGTATCCCTTTCCAGCCTGTTTATTCTTTTTTGATGGGACTCTGATTTATATTTTGGGTGTTATTCTGCCCTGTATATTCTCTTAACATCTATTTCATATTTTCCATCTTTCTCATTGCTTGACTTAGGGCAGTTTATTTAGATAGGTATTTTGTCCAATTATTTTCTATCTAAGTGATCCCAATCTGCTCTTTAATATGTCTATTGATTTTTTTATTTCAATAATTATATTCTCAAGTGATAGAAACTTCATTTGACTTTTTAAAAAATATATATCTAGTTATTGATTATTAATAGTCTCTTGTTGCTTATTCATCTTTGTTATGCTATCCTTTAAAAAATAGCTATTATATATTTAGATTGACAATTCTAAAGTCTTAACGCTTGGGAGCATAAACCAGTTGTTTATTTTAGTTTTTGGTGTCAATCTAATGAATAGACTTTTGTTTTCTCGTACATTATTTTTTGTATGCTGAGCTCAATCTGTGAGAATTCCAAGTGTCTAAATTATTCAATTGACCTTTTCAGAGAGGATTTGCAGTTGTTTTGCTGTGAGTCAGGAACTGGAAACATCTCAGGACCACTTCAGCTCTCTTAAAGGGAACCTCTTGCTCTACCTCCCGCTCTTGTGGAATCTAAAGCACAGTCTTCTCCGTCTTTGTTCTGGAATTGGTATTTACTCTCAGTTGGCTCAATGTGATTTGCTGCTCATGAGTATCAACTCTCTTCCTCTCTTCTCCTGTGTCCTTTGGAAATTGCCTTTAATTTCTTCCAGGGCCTAGTTGTATGCTAGTCACAGGCCTCTTCAGGCAATCTAGTCCATCTATGTATTGGAAGCAGAAAACTCCTGAAACCTCTAAGACTAGAGAAGTGTTTATTTATCCTCCGAGTTGCTAATTTAAAATTTTGCATCTGAATTTTTTTCTCTCTGCTCAGAATTAAATTGTAAATCTGCTATAGTATAGTTAGTTTTTCTAACGAGTTCTTTTCTCATCTTTCTTTTTACATATATGAATGCAGAATAAGTTTCTTTTAAATGAATTTACTGCTGCTTAAAAGAATTTATTTAAAACTCCGTAAGTCAAATTTTATAAGTATGATTATGAGAGAGTCATGGATTTCTTTATCTAACCACTCCCAATTAGTTTTTTATATATGTCTTTATTCTGCTATGATTTAAAAAAAATTATTTTACAGTTGACTTTTGAGAAAAATCAGTATTAAGGAATGTGATTCTAATACAGGAAACATGGAGAATAAATGTGAGAAAGTAGATATGAGGTAGGGCACAATAATGCTTGACTTAGATTTATTTAAGTGAGTGTAGCACTATTGATCTGATTTGGTGTCCTTAAATGTTATTTATGATAAGAAAGCAAGTGTTGGAAAAGCCAAAATTAAATGATTAATTTGATAATAATATCATCAATATATGGAGGAGTCCACTTTATCTTGAAATGGAATTGGTATGTAATATTTAAAGCAAAATATCTGCTCAAACTAATTTGCATCACATCTTTCTCCTAGCTAAGAGAATAAATGTTAATCTTTGAGCATTCTGCTTCTCAGGTGAAGCCTTTATTAAAGGCAGTGAAACAACTGCTTAGATTACAGCCTTGTCTTGACCTGTGACCTCTCAACACCATGTCTAAATATCAGAGGAAGCCTCAACTCTCCTTGGAGAGAGAAGGTGATCAGTGTACATTGGATTGAAGGTAAAAAATAAGATTTCACACGGAAAACACAAAGATGGATAGAATTTAGAAAAGAGACACTAAAAATCATAACTATTAGGACCTGGTTATAAAATTCTAGAAATATTCTCTGAAGTGTTCAGGAGGTAGATTTAAGAGAAACAAGTGAAAATCGTCTTTCATTTAGCAGGGAGCAGAGTCTCTGATTTTATTTCTACCAATTTTGCTCTTTTAAATTGGGAGACCTCATGAGCAGGGGGTCTCTTCCCACATAACTTATTATACACCAGCATCTGTCAAATGTAAAAAGTGCTTAATATATGCTTATAGGGCCAAGCAAAATTGGAATTGGCTTTCAAAAGAGGTTAAATGGGTAAGATGAATAACTTAGAATTTTTTTTTAATTTAATATGTGGTTATCTCTCATAAATGGGTAATGAAGGCTAGGGGATGCTTTTTCAGAGTTCCACTGTTGACAACGTTTGGGTAATCTCTTGAATATTAAAGTAGCATGCTAACTGGTCTCTTTGCTTCTAGATCCGACTTTCTAGAATTTATTCTTCCCAGAGCAGCCAAAATTGTGGTCTTAAAACATAAACCAAATCATCCTCAGTTTCAATCCCCTTTAACGTTTTCTCTTACCATGACCTGCAAGGCCTTACATTGTCTTCCCAGTTTCCATTGTAATCACATCTGATACCATCTGGCTTCCCTTTCTAACTATGCTCTGTGTCACATTAACTCCTCTCTATTCATTGAACAGTTTTTTTGTACCTTGCTTTTCCTCTTTTCTGTCAAGCCCCCCCCCAAACGTTTCACATGTTCATAATAGAATAAATGTTAAATTTTTAAATTTTTCAATCTCAGACACAAATATAGTCTGAGGGATACCTTTCTTATTCTAAAGTAGTGCTAACCCAGAGTTCTTTCATACATCATTCTGGTTTACTTGCTTTTTAACATTTGTCACAATTTTTAATATTGTTGGTACTGTTACATTTTATTTGTTTTAACTTTTTGTTTCTTGACATTAATTTCCCATATAATAGAGGCTGCTTTTTTTGTTCTTTCATATATCTCTAGTATTTACTACAGTTCCCAGATTATAGAAGGCACCGCTACAGGTCTGTAGGACTAAGTAGATGATTAACGCATCTAACTATAAGTTCTTAGGTTTAATATTATAGGATATTTTCCCCTTGGATTTATTCATGTTTGTTGTCTTTAGCTGCCCTACTGGAGATGCTAGTTAGAAAAAACATGGGTCCTCTTTATACATCTTGAAGTCATGGACAGATCATAAAACTCATGTGTGACTAGTGTCGGGGGAGAAAATGTTTTCTAAACTTTTAGGTTCTTACAGGAGGTCTAATAATCTTGTTGACATGAAACATTAACAGGAGGAAAAAAATGTAATTACATACGTACATATAGGAACCCCTTGTTAAGGGTGATGAAGGGTTCCCTGGGGTTTTAGAGGAGAGGAAGTTTATTTATAGGACAAAAAGAAGAATAGATGGTCAGTAATTCATTGTTTGCCCTGTCCTGTAGATGGGTTATAAAAAGTTATCTCTGGTAATAACTCTTATTATGGGCAAGGGCTCCAATTTAAATTCTTTAAGGAGGAAGTAAAAGTTTCTTTTGAGGCCCCAGGGTCTTGATTGCCTATTACATACCCAATACTGTATTGCTATACCAAAATAAAATAATCCACATGCCAAAATAGTAAACTTAGGAAGATCCCTTTGTTGGATGGGATGCAGTGAGGTAATAAGTGCCAAGTAATAGGGCCTGAAGGACCTTTCACTATGGGGTGTCGTTGCTTATGTATCTAAATTAAGCTCCATATGCATTCATGATGGTTTCTCTGAATTTTATCCTACTTTATTCCAGCCATCCTTGCTTGCTTATATGTAACTTTTCACTTGAACAATAAGAAACCTGACTCCCACTATCTGTCATCCATTTACTTATTTGTTCAGTCCCAGTATGCATGTGCTGTGGTTTTAGACATTTTAACCTACTCATACCCTATGGGAAATGATTTTACCCACTATCTTACAGTGCTTATGTACAATTCCTGTTGTCTTTGGTCTTATAGTGTCCACTGTTTCCAAAGTTACTTAGGCAGCATTTTTCCTCCTAGCCCCTTCAGTGAGATTATGTCATACATTTCTAATAGACACTTTTGTAAGTGCTGACACTCTTTCTTGGGTTCTTTGTTTTCCTAATTGTTTTTGTTTGGTTGTTCATTTGTTTGTATATATTAAGGTTCATCTTTTGTACTGTGAGATTCTGTGAGTATTGACAAATGCGTAGTATCATGTCTTCAACATTACATTGCTGTACAGAATAATTTTACTGTCTTAATGACCTCTTTGCCATCTCTACAGTTTTCCTTTTTTCCAGAATGCCATGCAAATGGAAATATATAGAATGTAGCCTTTTTAGAGTGACGTCTTTCACTTAGCTATATACATGTAAGATTCTTACATGTTTCTGCATAGTTTAATAGTTCATTCTGTATTGTTGCTGAAAAGCATCTCATTATATGGAAGTATCACAGTTGGTTCATCTTTTTTCCTATTGAAGGACAACATGGTTGCTTCCTGTTCTTGATGAATATGAAAAAGCCACTGTAAGCACTCATGTGAAGGTTTTGTATGGACATCAATTTTAAATCATTTGGATAAATACCTAAAAATTTGATTGTTGGGTTGTAAAATAAGGTACTACTTAGCTGTATAAGAAATTGCCAAACTTCCAAAGTGTTTTCTCAAGTGACTGTAAAATTTTGCATTGTCACATCAATAAATAAGAGTTTCTGATGCTCTAAGCAAATTTGTATTATCAGTGTTTTGGGTTGTAGTCATTAAAATAAGCATATAGTAGTATCTCACTGTTGTCTTACTTTGCATTTCCCTAATGGCAAATAATCTTCAGCATTTTTTTTCATATGCTTATTTACCACGCGTACGTCTTTGGTTGAGTTGTCTATTCAGAATTTATGGCTATATTTTGAATAGAGTTGTTTTATTATTGTTGAGTTTTAAGAGTTCTTTTATCATCTATGTTGCACACAAGTGCTTTATAACAGAATATTTTGAAATATTTTCTCCCAGTCTATGTCTTGTTTCTCAATAGTGCCTTTCGCAGAATAGTCTTTAATTTTAATGAATCTAACTTTAATTTTTTTCAGTGATTATGTCTTTGGTGCCCTATCTGAGAAGTCATCACTGAAGCCAAGGTCACACAGATTTTCTCCTGATGTTTATTTTTCGAAGAACAAATGAGTGCAGGAATTTCCTATGATAACTAGAATAAATAATTTAAAAATGGACACACAAATATATTTTTTATTTATAATAAAAATGGTAATTTTTAGTTTTGTTCAAGAGACCTTCATGAAATACTGCTTTTGTGTACAGAATTAAAGTCAAAGTCATTTAAAGGCACTTGTAAAATACTTTTAACTATAATGCTAGCCAATTGAAGATTAATTTTCTTTCATTATTATTAGAACCCCACAGATAATAGGTCAGTTCCTCCCCCATTGTGTGTAGATAATTTCCATTATCATTAATTGGAGTTTTATGTGTAAGGAGAAAGGGAAACATTTAAACTGTGTAAGAGGGAAAAAATTACCAGCTGTCTACAAGGCCAAATTCTCTCAGCCAGTAGATGTCATTCTCTCTCTATTTTAATGTGAATTTCTAATCTCTGCCTTTAGTTATCTGGACTGACAATAACTTATGAAAACCAGTCTCATTTCAGTTGTGTTTCTCTTGGTCATTGTTCCAAATTGGTATCTTTTCCCTTCCATAATAAGAAGAGTGCCAGATATGAAATTGGGACAGTTTGACAGAAGTGACAGTCGATAAGCTTTTGTCTTTCAGTCACTTAGCCCTTGGTGTGGGATATTTATCTACTTATTAGTTTAATTTACAGTAAAATATTGATTAACTTGAAAGGAAGAGACATGCTGTTCTCCTCTGTCTTTCAAAGTAGGGCATTCCATGATGCTTTATTAGGAGAATAAAAATGAGCAGGAAAAAAACTGATCCTTAGTGTTACACAGCCCTATAGATTCGGACAGCTTCCTAAAGGATGCAGATGTCATCTCTTGGGATGACTATGACTCACCAAAGCCCAGTTGATATCCCCTTCTTCCTGCTCACATACCTACTATCATGATACTTTTGTAATGCTACAGTACCCTTGTCTGTTTATTCAACTCATTAAAGGATAAGTGTTTAGAAGGTAGGGACACCCCAGCATTAATCTGTACTAATTCAGTAAGTAAATATTTATGGATATCAGTTTGTTTTAAACACATTTTAAGCAGTGGGAACACCATGGTGAATGACACAGTGATTCTTTGTAGGGCATTGGAGAGCAGAGAGAATCCAGACAAGAAAATAGCCAGTGACCATCAGGATAAAAAGTGATATAGAGGAACTAAATAGAGAACATTATGAGGTATATGAAAAAGACATTTTTCAGTCTTGAGGATTAGGGTATTTCCAGAAAATATGATATTTAAACACGTTATTAAGTATTAGTAAAAAATATCTAGGAGAAAGGGGCAAGGATAAGGTAGCAAAAGACAAAAAGAAATTTTGGAAAAGTGTTTTTACTTTTTTTTATTATTTTATTCCCAAGGCTTAGAACAGTAATTAATAGATTCATGGTTAGTGAATGACTAAGAAAATTTAAAGAATCCAAGGCCAAATCGGAGAATCTAAGCTCTCCTAAATATACAATAATTAGAACACTTACTATTTTTAATAGCTATTTAGTTATATTTGCATGAGAAGAAAAGAAAAACCACTATTTCCCTCAACTAGTGATTCCTTAAAAGACCTAGTCACTTTTGAGGATATATTTTCAAATATGCTATTATCAATGACTGGCCATAATGACACCTATACTTCTAGTGTGCATTTTAATATTCTAAAAAATATGGAGGTTAAATACATGGACTTTGAAATAAGATTATGCACTTTAAACATAAATTAGTCATTTATTAAGCTTTTAAAGCCCTAATAACTATTCACCTGATTTTCTCTATCTGGCTTATGGAAATCAGAAAAAAATTATTATTTTGCCTAAGTAGGCATGTTCATAATTCCATATTTCATAAATATCATGACTTGTCTATCAGTTTGCATAGGTTTTCAGCACAGTTCACCCCACTTTTTTTATGTCTCTCCAAATAATTCACTAGCATGAATACAAAAATCCTTAGTGCCAATAAAATGTATTTTAATAAATAACAAAAGTTTACAGTCATCAGACTTAAATTTAGAAGACTTGTGTGGTGGTTGAAAAGATAGGAAGAAAGAATTAGAGAGCAGAATTCATCACCTCAAAATATACCTCTTTGGCATAAGGATTTTTTAAACTGGTTATTTTTAAGAAACAGCAGACATAGAAGAAACTCTGAAAACTGAGTCGAAATTATCCTTTTCTAAGAGACATTTACATTTATAAGGAAAGTCTTCATTTTGAAGGGCGTCTCCCTCTACTAAGAAGAGAATGACTCAATCTCTAGAGACTCTTAAGTGGAAGAAGGCAGATACTCAAATCTTCAGAACGCCATACCCTTATTTCAAGGTGCTTTTCCTGGTAACCTCTCATATCTGCCTACAGTCCCCAAATGCCTTTCTTTAATCTATATTTAAAGGTATTTAATGTGATTGCTTGGGCCTTTCCTGGGAGTTACTCAGTTTTACTGGGTGTCTCCCTTGTATTCAGTTAACCCTTATTTTCTTAATGCTAAATTCACATCACTTTTATTACATTATACTGTTATAATTGTTGTATTTTATTATTGTTAATCTCGTTATGCTTAATTTATAAATTTACATAAAGCATGTATATATAGAAAAAATATAATATATATAGGATTTGGTACTATTCATATTTTCTGGTATCCACTGGGGATATTTGAACATACACCTGTGGATAAAGGGAGACTACTATATACATGTTTTTCTATTACTAGTCTTTTATTACAGAAAAGTCTCAACCAAGAACCTAGAAGGGTAAATGGAAATTTTTTTTTTCTCTTCTACATTGGGAATTATTTCCCCAAGAAATAGAATAAAAGGTTTGAGCATAAAGATGTTTTGAGGTGGTTTATGTAGTAGAAAGTCTTAAACAATAAAACTTATTCTTTAAAAAGAGTAAGATAAAACACCATTAGTATACATTAGAATACTTGGAATAATCAGTGTATTTAAAATATGTCTTTATATAGGTCTTCTACGAGTGGTCCAATTGCAGAGGCGGTTTTGACCACCACCAATTCTTGTGTTTGTGTGTGTGTGTGTGTGTGTATATATATGTATATGTTATATGTATGTGTGTGTGTGTGTATGAGAGAAAGCAGAGAGAGAGCACTTGTGTATGTGTACATATGTTTTTAAAATTTTTATTGTATTTATTAAATATTTGTCTATGTATTATAAATTTTCAAGAATACGTATAAGCAATGAAAAATAAACACAAGGAGTTATAAATTAAGACTAATAGTCCTTGAAATCTGAAACTCTATTTTGTGAAATGGAGTGTTAAGATTCTACACAATTATCAAGTAACAAAAATTATACAGCCTGTCCCTGGATAACAAATCAGTCAAATTTCTCAAAAAAGATTGTTAACCATATAGACTTAATTCTTATCTTCTAGGAAATGAACCTCTAAATGGCCCTGCTAACTATAATATTATGTTAATAAGGGGCACATCAACTTTTAAAGAATTCTAGGAGACCAGGTTAATATGACAAACTAATAGAACAATGGATATGTAATGTTAAGTAAGTGGGACTTTAAAAGTTCCTCTACCCTTACCAAAGTGGTTCATAATAACTTTCTTTAACTTCTTTTCTTTTAGTTTCAAGTTTACAGTACATTGGTTAGACATTTATATAGTTTATAAAAGGATCCTCCTAATTATTCCTTCTCTCCTCTATTTTTTCACCTAGCCTATATATTGATACTAACTACACACCCTATGCCATGCTCCCCATCCCTGGGACCATCTATCTACTACTAATTTGTACTTCTTTAACCCTTCACCCCATTTTCCCAGTCCCCCCAATGCACCTCCCTTGTGTCTGTCACCAAGTTGTCCACTATATTTATGAGTATTTTTTTAAATAGTTTGTTCTTTTTCTTTCTTATCTTTCTCTGTCTAACTTATTTCACTCAGTATAATAACCTCTACGTCCATTAATGTGTTACAAGTGGTAGGATTTTGTTTTCTTTAATGGCTTAGTAATATTCCATTGTATATATTAACCATAACTTTTTAATCTAATTTTTGGTTGATGGGCCTATCACAATAGTTTTCTTAATACCCTATGGATATCTCAAACTAAGCCTATCCATTATTTTAGGATCACATAAAACCAATTTAAAATAAATAATGATTTCTTAAACCTTCGGTGTTATTTTTATAATAGATTTGTCTACGTATAGGGCTAAGTTTTATAATACTTACATTTGTGTGGTTTTGTTATTTTATATGGCATTTGAACCTTCTAAAAGAATAAAATACACAATGGTAGATTTTGTTACTTCCTAATCCTCAGAATCTATGAATATGTTTCCTTGACTGGCAAAAGGGACTTTGTAGTTGTCATTCAGGTAAGGAAGGACTTTGACATAGAAAGATTATCTTGGTTTATGTGGATGGGCTCAAATTAATCAAGAGCCTTTAAAATAGAATGTTTTGCTGCTGCGGTCAGAGAGAGAGATGATTATATAAGAAAAGACAGAGAGATACAGGGTTGCTGGTTCTAAAGATGGCCTTGGGCCAAGTAATGTGGGTGGCCTCTAAAAGTTGGAAATGGCAAGAAAACAGATATCCCCTGATAGCTTCCAGAAAGGAACATAGCACTGCTGACACCTTGATTTTAGCTCAGCGAAACTTCTGTCAGAGTTCTTACTGTCAAATGTGAGAGAAAATGCATTTGTGTTGTTTTAAGCCATTTCCTTATGGTAATTTGCTGCAGCAAAAATATATACATAATATAGTTGAAATTGTTTAATAGAATTTAATTCTTATATTCAATGATAAAATATATAAGTACAATTTCTAAAGCTTTTATTTATCAGATATTTAATATTTATTCAATATTTATTTATTTATTTATTTATTTATTTATTTGTAATTAGACATATAATGTGCCTAATAACCTGGAGTTCTAGGTGAAAATGTTAGAAAACTGAATGTTATTAGGGTATTTGCTTATTATTGTTTGTCTTTAACAAGAAACTTTAACAGCTTAAAATTTTTGGTCGATATGCAAACATTAATAAAAAAATGAAAGTCTAGAATTTTAGAAAATTTCAGGTTTGATAGTATTGATTCTCATTTCCAACAGGTAAAAGGTAATACTGAGACAGGTTCTGAATTAAAAATAAAAATTAGAACTCATGTGATTTCTTTTGGCCAATGAAGTGAGAGGGGAGAGGGCATGTGTAGTTAGCCAGATTCTTTCTTTCCCATCTCTGTGATCATGGGATCCTTGTGTCAAGACGGCACTTCCATCACCCTGAGTCCTGGAGACACTGCGTGGGCAGAGACCCCTTGCCTTCACAGACCATAAATGAGTTTATCCTTATGGACAGAGTCAGCTTCATTAACGATTAAGAAAGAACTTCTAGAAGTGAGTTTTTATGGTTATGATTGTTATAACATGGGCCTATTCTTGAAAAAATAAATCTCTGTTGTCAAATAATAAAGTATGCTGAATAGTTTAGGCACAGGCCATAGGACTTTCAGGGAGATGAGGGGTGAATTACATTGTCAGATCAACAGATGTGGGGTGAGGTAAGGGATTTGGTTTTCACAAATTTAATGGATGTTCTGGTTATTGAAGTGGTTGAATAGATGACAGACAGTAAAATCAATACCTAATAATTTCATATCATCTGTATCATCTACATCTAGATCCACTAATAATTTCATATCATCTGTATCATCTACATCTAGATCCTTGATATCTACTTTTCTTTGGATTTTATGGGATATCCCTATATCCTTCAAAGATTCTCTTCTTGCATGAGAAAAATTGAGTTGCTTTTTAGCCCCTGCCAATGTGACTAACTCAAGGCAAACTTCTGAATTCTCAAATTAAACTTATAAAATTAGATTAACATGCTATACTGATAAATATTGATGGCTCTCACTATTTTGTAAACTCTACAACCTAGAAGAATATTAGGGGATGACTGTGCCACATGACCCACCATAGATCACCTTCAAATACAGAATTTACATTGGGCTTTTTATAGCATTTCTAAACATTTTAACTACTCCAAAAAAGCCAATTCCTTTCACATCTCAGTTCATATGAACTCTGAAAACTCCAGTCAATTTGCATATTAAAACTGTGAAGAATTCTTTCCTTGGAGTCACTTTTCTTATCCACTGTAGTGTTGATTATGGGTTGTGTACTCAAACTTCACATTTCTAGGGAAAAATTACATTAAAAAAAGATAAATGGATAAATTCACTTTTCTGATCTATTATAGCGCAACTCTATAATGATCTGGATCTGGAAATTACTTCTGAGTTGTTATAAGAGCTTCAATATGACTCCAACAAACAAAAGCTCATCCAAACAAGTTGATTTTATTGCTTGGTTTGAGCAATGAACTATGTAATTTGTTTCCCTGACAACAATATTTTGTTTGGTTAGGCTTGTCCAAGGAAGAACTAAGTAGAATCCTTTTTCAAGTAGAGAAATATTAAAAAGATGGAGAGCCTTCTTTGACAGCTACTTTAGATATAGCTTTCATTTGTAACCTGCACAGTCAACTGTACAATTACCTTGCTTTTATAATCTGGAGGCCGAAGGACTTTGACAGCTTTGCGGTAATGCCTGGGATAATAGAGAACAGATCTGAATGCTCCTGAATTATAGTTGCTACCCAAACTGTATTTTAAAATCCATCTGGGAGTTTTAAATTTTGCACTCGACTTTTTACTTTCTTTACTAGCAACTTGGTCTTCAATTCTCCCCTCCTTAGCTTAGTTTTCTAAACTGGAGTTAAAACTAGAATGTCATTATCACACCTCTACATAAAACAATTCGGTAGTTCTTCATCATCACCTGTGGAATGAAGTTTTAGATCTTTTAGCCTTTCATGACTATGTCTCTGTCTACTGGTCCAGCCACTTTTTGCCTTATACTGCCTGCTGACATAATACCACATCATTTAAAATTTTTTGTGTACTCTGTGTAGTTGCATTTTGTATGTATTTGCCCAAGTTACTTCTTCTGCCTGGAATGCCCTTCTTTTTTTTTTAATCTCTTTCTTCAAGATTTAAGTCAGATGTCCTAACTTCCAGGTAACTTTTCTGAGACCCTGCATCTTACACTTTTACAGCAAAAGATGTGTACTCAACCCATTGTAGTGAGATTATCTATGTGTTTCTTTCACTCTGAAAAAAACTAGTTGAAGAGCCTGACTGCTGTGTGATGCATTTTCCATTACCCAGCTCTGTTCCCCAGTAATTCCTCCTGCCTATGCTCACTCTATATCCCTGCCCACACACATCTACTCACCACCAAGCACACAGCCTGTACATAAAACTTGCTTCATAAATATCTCTTGAACTGAATAAAATAGATTTACGGTAAGATATCCTAAAATAGTAACCAAAGCATTGGAATTAAAGGACTAATTTATTTAAAGAGAAATGCAGGAGCCACACTGATGAAGTTAGGTTTGTGGATTTGATTCTTATCAAAACTCATTTTCTGACTATATCTAATTCTGACTCTTTGTGTCTTTGAAAACATGTTCTTGTTCTGAAATATTCCTTCTATAATAAGCAAGTTTCTATTCTTTCTCAGTTTAAGTCTTATTCTTCCTGGGGAACCTTCTTATATTCTCTGTGTATCTTTTCACACCATTCTTTTGCTTGTATAGTTCAGTGTATAAGTAATTCTAATATAATATTTATCACATTGTATTATAATTACTTACGTGTCTCTCTGTGCTTTCTTCAATGCACTGCCCCTAGAGGACTGAGTTTTTCTTTTTGCATCATCCCTCTCCCACCCATTGTTTATTACAGTGGCTCAAAGTTGAATGATGAATATGCTACTAGTTAGCTTAACTCTGTTGGCCTCAGGCACTGCCTCAGAACTGTGTTATATAGGTGACAAGGAGGATTGAGATTTAGAGTACAGCTGACAAATTATCACTAACTAGAGAAGCAAAAACTCTAAGTATGTGACATATTTAAGGGCAGCAAACAGACTTTCATGTCAATTTGTGCATGCGCTGTGGAGTCTTAAAACTTGGCTTCACTACATTTTTAGGTGACCTTGAGTAATTATTTGACATCTCAGAGGCTTATTTTTATTATCTATAAAATGAAATTCATTTATAAAGTTTGCAAGGGCTTCTTTTGGCTGCAGATGACAGAAATCCAAATCTAACTACATTGACCAGAAAGAAGAATTGATTGGCTGTGTAACAAATCCAGCGCTAGTCTGGCTCTAGGCACCTTTCAGAGCAGCAGTTCAGATGTTGCCGGAACAGTGTTTTGTTTTGTTTTGTTTTGTTTTGTTTTGTTTTGTTTTTTTTACTTCTGAGCTTGGTCATTCTCTGCTCAACTTCATTTTTATACTTTCCCTGTATCAGGCAAGATGACCTCAGCCACCTCCAGACTTATTTCCCAAGAGAAAACCCAGAGGAATTGGTCCCTAGGCAATTATCTGATTGATTCTGCTTAGGTTATGACTGTGATCAAGCAAATGATGGTACTCTCAATGGTTAGTCTAGGATTCATGCTCCTCCTTTTGGTTGGAGAAGGTAGGGCACTGAAAACACCCAGAGGACCACCTAGAGTATAGGGAGAATACTTCAAAAGAGCTGAAAGAAAGGGGAGGGGCATGCTAGAAGACAAAAGCTATACCTACCAGAAACTATTACATTATTTATTCTAACAAATATTTATTATGCTCATCCCTCAAATTGCTTTAAGGATTAGAGATTTGATGTAAAATGCTTAGTTCACAATTTATCATGCAGCAAACACTCAAAAAAGATAACCATTTGTACCATTAATTAATTGAACCAAGTACAATACATTGCTACCTAATAACCCCATACAAAGCTATCCTTTACTTTGAAAAGTTTCTGAAGGGAAGATTGATTGGAAGATTGATTTCTAAACCAGTGACATGGATAGGTAATGCAACTGTTCTTAAATGCAATTTGCCATTCTGATTTATTTCTCTGAAAACATTAATCACCTTTATTTCATTAAGAATTTTAAAACAGCAACAATGATTTATATGAAAATTTCAAAGCCTATCCTATCTTTGTACCTAGTGACTTCCAGGCATTATTTTTTCCCCTTAAAGTATTAAAAGAGTAAATAAAGCCTCTGAGTATTTTGGTGTAAATGATTATTATTATGAAACCCTACTATCTTCAAAGCAACCTCTCCCTGTAGTATCCTCACATAAACTTAATTTTCTAAGTCTCTATAGAAAGGTCATATGGCAGAAGATCAAGATGTCACTCAATTATGCCCAAGCATAATGTGAAGACACTCCTCTAAAACAGTTTTTGTATTTGTCCCATTGCTAGGCTTTAATATGTTGGAGAATCAATGACCTAATATAAACAAGAATCTGAAAGATTTGCTAGGCTCCGTGAAATGTAAATTATAGAAAGAAAGTAGAGATCTAGAAGCTGGTTCAGAAAATTAAGCCATCTGCCCATCAAAGAAACAATCTACGAATCAGGAACTTCCATTTGTAATTTTGAACTAGATATTTAACATGTCTGGTCTTTAACTCTCCATGTTTCTAAAATGAGACAAACTAATTGTTAAGAAAAATATAGACAATACTCTTAAACATGCACTCTGATCTTTCTTTTATGGCCTTCAGAAAAATGTGGACAAAACCTCTCAAGCAAACTCACTAAAGAAGAATTTTGCAATAATGCTGCATTTTTAAACAAAGTTAGACAACTGAATGCTAACAAAACTCGTAAATCAGAAATCCTAACACTGAGCTAATAATACCTAATTATGAAGAACTTCCTTACAGAACATTAAAACCTTTATCAAATTCAATCCACTTTTAATCCTATGAGTTTTGTTAATGTCACTGAGCAGACATTTGAACCCTGATCTTCTTAAATCGAGTTAAATCTTTTTCCTATGTGTTATGCTACTTACTCTATCCTTGAATAAGAAAATGAATCAAAAGAGAAAAAGTAAGAAGATGAGATTAAAGTTAGAAATTAAGCTATATTATAAATGAATCAAGAAGAACATAACCCCTTTGGGAGACCATGAAGATATTGAATGTTTCCCCACTGTGCATGGAATGGATCCATCTTATCTGGATATTGCATATAGGACCTGCAAATGCCAGAAGACTTACACTTAAAATATGAGTTATTTAAGTATGAAATTCTGCTCTACTCAATTCTGATGCCTTCTTTGATTTCCAAGCAACTGTTCTTTGCATCAGTAAAGGGTGTGGGACTATTGCTGCAATTTCCTAGAACCCAGGCTCATGTTAGTTGAGCACTGTGATGCCCCATGTGGGTTTGCTTTACAAAAGCTGTCTGGCAGAATCTGTCCATTCCAGAGTCCAACACCAAGTAAACACGTTTCCATAACACTTGTCCTTTAGGTTAGCATTACAAAGGATCACAGCTGGAAGGAGAAAAATCAGCCCAAGCAACCCTGCCTTTTGCTTTTTCTCAGACATGTTTTCTTACACCTTTTTTTTTTTTTATTTCTAGTTCTGGAAAAAACCACTGCGTGGTTTGATATTCTGAAAGCACAGACTCAAGAGGGAACAGAACTGCAGGGTTGCTTTCTTTGATGCATATTAAAGTCACCTCTGTGAAAAGGAATTATAAAGTGCTGAGGTATCAAAAATAGGAAAGTGTAATATACAGCTTACTGAGTCAATCAGCACTGTAGTGTGTTTTTATAGTAAGCTATTGATCACTGGATTTAAGAGGAGCCATGCTGAATCGGTGGCTCAGTTTGTGGCATGGACGAGAAACAGAGCTTCACAAGACACCAAACAGTGGTTGTTCCAATTGCCATTTTCCTCCTTTATTTTAAAATACAAAAACATGACCAGACCTGGTTTGCATTTGTGCCTTGGAACCACTATTTGTAATTTGAGTGACTCAGTCATTGGAGCTGAATGTGTTATGTCATGCAGTAAAAATTAAAAGTATACCTTGTCGTTTAATGGGCACATGCAGTTCCAAAGAAAAGAACTGGAGCAAAAAGGAACAATTTATGTTTTAAGCAATGAATGCTTATTAAGTAATTGCTGCATGTGAATAGGCCACATTAGTTCAGGGATCAATAAAAAAAAAAAGTAAGCAGATGGCACTGTCAGGCCTTCACCACATTTTGATGTTCTCAGTGCATATATAAAGAGGATTTTCTTAATATTGTCCTACTTTTAGTATAATGGCCATATATAATCAGGAATTTGAAGATATCTATAAAGTCCACTTTGCAATGGAAACCTGGTCAAGAGGATCTGAGACCTTTGGCTATTCATCTGGAGACCAGTTCTTACCAACTTCCACAAGTAACAAACTGGAGATTCTAGAGATTCTCCTTTTTCCTGACTTTCAACATGTAGATTCATATTTTTCTCTCTATCTTTTCTGGAGGTATTGTCCTTGGGACATTTAGAGTTTTTCATATCTCAGAGCTAAATATGCCATGTGCTAATACTAAATTCTGCACCTAAGGATTTTATTTTTTTTAAAGGTTACTGACTACTTGAAAGTTAGTTTTTAGCTTGAGCATTTTGTTATTTGTTCATTTCTTCTGTGATTTTTCTTAATAAAATTTACTATCTGTGTCACATAAGTATTTACTACTACTTGGAGTTCTGTATGATTTCTCCAGGTATTTTTTTTATTATCGACAATAATAAAAATCTAGGCCTATTGACTGCCTGCCATGAGTTGGGTACTGTTGTAGGCACTAAGAATACAACAGTGAATGACTTAATAATCATAGTTAGGTATTTGATTTCAAGAAACTTAAAATTTGCTTATCTAAACTTCATGCTATTTTAAGAGCATAACATTATATCCCCATTTTATAGATAAGGAAAATAAGTTTCTGCTAAATAACTAAGTAGAAAGAAGGAAAATTAACACAGAATGATTCATAGAATCAAGTCAAAGGTAGATCTTTCTGGTTCTAAAGCCCATTCTATTTTCTCTCTGTTATATCTAGTAAAAATCTTTCCACATTTTATAGGTAAAATGGAAGTCAAATGGCTCAAGTTGAATGCTGCAAATAGCATGATCTTGAATAAATAATTTTTATCCTTCAGCTATCATTTTAGATGTCATACTGCATTGTTTATTTAAATGTTGCCCAACTGAAAAAAAAAATGTCAACATGCCTTAGAAATACAGGGAAGACAGAGCCAAATTGGGTGATGATAATAACTTACATGCGAAGTAACTAGTTTGGATGAACAGTCAGAAAGATATGAAAGAAGCGTGTGTCAGATCTGCTAAAGAAATCAGATGTTTCAGTGGTGAAAGCAATGCTACACAGATAGGTACTTGAAAATAAGATTTATGGAGTTTGAAATGGCAGGAAATACCTTTATGCTAGGTAGTATAAGTGATCTTTATACCTGTGTTTGTAAACAAAGATGTAAAATGACTATATATTTGCTTAAAAGTGACAAACACTTTAAAATATAAGACCAATTAATACCTTGTGCTTTGGAACTTCTTTTGTTTTTTGTTGAAATCTGGGACCACAGTTTAATTCAAGCCTTGATTTAAGATCCGTACATCTGGAAAAGTCATAGGATTAAAATTTTTTGATTGAGCTAGTCTGGACTAGACAAAGTAGAACATAATTTTGGCTTTTTTTCTCTTGCTGTTTTTGAAGTTGACCTGCCCCTGGTGGAGAAAAAGCTTGTAGAAAAAAAGTATAAGGTGATGTGGTAGTCTATGCATGGAATAAAAATGTGAATTTGGAATGTTGGGTAGGCACATGATGGGTATTTATACACCAAGGATTTGGATAAAGATAAGAGGAGATCAAAGCTGGCTACTAAGTTTTGAGCCCAGGTGCGATTGTTTTTCTAATAACAGAAGCATTTCTCATGCAAAGGACTTGAGATGAATTTTCAGAGAAGATAATGAAATTTGTTTTGGAAATATTATGGTTACTTCTAAATTAAATCTTTTATGACAAAGAATTATAATGATAATGGCTACTTTATTTAACATTTATTTGTACCAACTCTGACAAGTTGCTTTTTATATGTTAACAAAAGTTAATTAATAAAAGTTAAATGGATAGATTATATTAATAATTCCATTTAAGAGAATGAAAAACTGAGAATCAGAGTACTTAACTCATCTACCTAGAAATTCACATAGCCTTAATTTAAACCAGGTCTGTCTACCTTTTCTGTTACATACTGTCTCCTCTGTGAAATGGAAGTGTATAAAAATGGCATAATTATTAACCATTGATCCAAGATTGAATTTTTAGTTCTGTGTGATACAACATCAACATTGTGATTCTTTCTATTTTAAAATTGTGTTTGTGATTTTCCTAATATATATTCACAGTGAGTTTGAATGATTGGCCCTGAGAACCTAAACTATTAATATTCTGCCTTTGAAATCCTATTGTCAATCAAGCTGAACTTGTTTGTATTCTTCTTGATTTGTGATGTAGATGACTAGGTGACCATCAAAACCATTTCACCTTTTCTTTGTCAATAGGAACATAGTTGTATGGTAGCATCTCAGACAGGGACTACAATTTCTATCCCCTTTGTCACCTAAATAGCGCCATACACCTAGTTTTTATTATTAAAATGTGAGTGGAACTCCTGTGCCTCTTCTGGGTTATGGCTTTTAAAAAATGGGTGTGCTTTTTATCCCCTTCTTCTGATGGCATATAGGCACCAAGCAGGTTCTTTGGATGGCACAATGGAAGAAGTATGGGCAGAGTGCAGAAAGAATTTTTATCAAACTCTTATTTATCATATTATGCTCCATGGTGTCACGAATGAATGTTTACAGATGTCTTGGCATATGCCTAATCACTGAGTCAGAGATAGATTTTATAGTGGATCCAGATGAAGGAAAAGACACTCCTTTTTACAAATATCCCCTAGTATTTGACTTTTTTTCACAGCCAGATAATTGTTTTTTAATTCCTATTGATCTTTGGAAATTTGATGTTTCATATGTGTAGAAGTTACCACTATGGGTATCTCTGAGGGAGAAGCATATGTTCAGGCAAATCCCGAGTTGAATTCTATGTAAAGGCTTGAGTTAGGAGTGTCATCACTTAAAGAGGTATTTAGATAATATTTAATCTTTTTTACTTTGTGTATATCAGAAGGATGACCTCTGATTCAGGCATTTTGGACACATGGTGAAAGAAGTTATTTTCAGGTAAGATTTCTGGAGCTCAGGAAGAATAAAGGGCAATTTTCAATTTGCCTTTTTAAAAATTTCAATAAATTTAATAATTTAATCTATTTTGCTGTTGTTTGGCCACAAACACTTCCCCAATAGTCTATGTGTCTGAGGTCTTCAGTTATTGCTGTCCTCACTTAAGTGCCAGATAGTAGCATTTACAGAATGAGCTGTGAAGGCTTAAAAAATTAATCTCCCTAAAGGCTGGACCAAAAGCCTTTTGCTATAGAAGAACCTCTAACTTTAAATACCAATTACCAAATTATAGGAGCAGAGCAGAAGCAAAAAGCAGAACAGTCAAAAAGGGCAGTCATATAAGCAAACCCACCTCCTTTTTCTTGATTGAGCCTCTGAAGGTTTTCTTATACTTTTCTGTGTCATTTTTTGACAGGGTTGTCTCACTATAGGACCAAGTCCTGGAAAGGTCCAACCTCTATTTGCATCAATATGTTTTATTATTTTATACTTTTTTATTCTATAAGAACTAGTTTTTGTTTTATTTTTTAATGATCACTAGGTTGCGTTCAGATTTTAGCCTTGAAGTTTTCTATCTCTGTGATTTTGAGTCTCAGTTGACTTAACTGTAAGTTATAGGTAATCATTTATTACCAAGAGAAACAAATGAGTTACTCCAAGTAAAGGGCTTCACTCAATTTTTTGCTTCTAGTAAATGCTCAATAAATATCAGCGCTTCTTCTGTTGCTGTTGGTTGTTGTTTATAGCAAAAGTATATCTTTGTGAATTCCTTCTTCCCTTCAATGCCTTCTTTACCTTTAGAAGTTGAATTGCATTTAATCTGGTTTCCTAGCATTGGGAGAATTCTATATATTTAGCATGGCTCTCCTCCTCTCTTTCATGATGCATTCTGTTTCATAGTTAGCTGAGTGATCCCTTTCCCTTCATGTCCAAGCACATGAAGGGGACATTATGTAACAAACATTTGATTAGAAATATTAAATGTTTCTTAGATGGTAGCCATTGATATCTTTTTTCTTTCAATATTTATAGTAGTTATTACAGTGAAAGTGGTAAGAAAAATTCAGTTAAGTGAAAATCCTGGTGTATATTTTGTGAAGTAGTTAAAACTCTTATATTATTGAGACAGAAAATAGTGTGATTGTTTAGATGGTGGTCCTGGAAGCAGACTATCTGGATTTTAATCCTACCTCTGACCTTTCATGTTGTGTGACCATTGTAGATCACTTCTGACTTTCTGTGACTCAGTATTTTCATCTGTAAAATGAACATAAAAATAATATTTTTCTCTTAGAACTCTTGTGAGCATAAAATTGGTTAATGTATATATATAATAAGGTTTTTATGTCTTGGCCATTGTTTTGCAGGTGACATGATATTATACATGGAAAACCCTAAATACCACCCAAAACTATTAAGCTAATAAATGAATGAATTTAGTAAAATTATAAGATCCAAAATTAATACACAGAGATTGGTTATGTTTCTATACTCTAATAATGTGGCTTATGTTTCTATACACTCATAATGCACTATTAAAAAGAGAAATTAAAAAAACAATTTCATTTATGATTCATCAAAAAGAATAACACTTAGGAATAAATTTAACCAAGGAGGTCAAAGACGATACTCTGAAAAAAATTAATTATTGATAAAATAAGTTGAAGATAATACAAATAAAAAAATATACTGTGCTCATGGACTGGAAGGCATAATATTGTTAAAATATCCATACTACCCAAAGCAATCTATAGATTCAATGCAATTCCATTACAATGCCAATTCTAATTTCACAGAATCAGATAAAAGAACACTTTAATTTTTATGGAACCACAAAAGACCCCAAATAACCAAAACAATCTCGAGAAAGAAGAGCAAAGCTGGAGGTATCATACTCCCTGATTTCAAACTACACTACAAAGCTATAGCAATCAAAACTGTATGGCACTGGCACAAAAACAGACACATAGAACAGTGAAATAGAATAGAGAGCCCAGAAAGAAACTTGTGTTTAATTGGACAGTTAATCTGTGATGAAGTAGGCAAGTATATACAATGGGGAAAGGACAGTTTCTTTAATAAATGGTGTTGAGAAAGCCAGATGCATGTTACATGCAAAAGAATAAAACAGGACCACTATCTTACGCCATATTCAAAAATAAAATCAAAATGGATTAAAGACTTTAATGTAAAACCTGAAACCACAAAACTCCTAGAAGTAAAACATAGTCAGTAAGCTCTCTGGCATCGATCTTATCAATATTCTTTTAAGCCAGTCTCCTCAGGCAAAGGGAACAAAAGTAAAAGTAAATGAGATTACATCAAACTAAAAGGCTTTGCACAGTGAAGGAAAATATCAAAAAAAATTTAAAAGCAACCTACTTAATGGAAGAAGATATTTTTTAGATCATATATTTGATAAGGGATTAATATCCAAAATATAAAAAGAGTTTATACAACTTGATAGCAAAAAAAGGGGGGGGGAGAAATAGAAGGAAAAGAAAGAAAAGGAAAGAAAAGGTAAAAGGAAAGGAAAGGAAAGAAAGAAGGGAGGGGAAGGAAGGAAGGAAGGAAGGAAGGAAGGAAGGAAGGAAGGAAGGAAGGAAGGAAGGAAGGAAGGAAGGAAGGAGAGAGAGAGAAAGAGAGAGAGAGAGAGAGAAGAAAAGGAAAGAAAAAGAAAGAAAGAAAGAAAGAAAGAAAGAAAGAAAGAAAGAAAGAAAGAAAGAAAGAGAAAGAAAAAGAAGGAAGGAAGGAAGGAAGGAAGGAAGGAAGGAAGGAAGGAAGAAGAGAGAGAGAGAGAGAGAGAGAGAGAGAGAGAGAGAGAGAGAGAGAGAGAGAGAGAGAAAAGAAAAGAAAGAAAAGAAGGAGAAAGAAAAACAACCTGATTGAAACCGGGCCTCTATTGCAACCTGCCTTTTCAATCTTGTATGGATCACAGCCAAAACACGAGGACAGTGTAGTATGTATTTATTTTTCCCCCTCCCTCCCGCTTTATAACAGTACCCCTTTTCCTTTTTAACATTACCTTTCCTCTATACAGTTTTATTGGGATTGCTGATCAAAGTATTGTGCCTTCTCTTACCAGTGTCCTAAATTAGGTCAATCACGTACCTTTCTTTGGAAACGCAAGTGTGTATTTGTAGTTAGCTTCTCTGAATCTTGTCTTTTTCTGAATCTGGTTTATTAGTATTATCTTAGAATCTGTGTACTACATGACAGCCTTCTAGTACATTTCTTTTTTTCTGTGGTTATTTAATATTGATTTCTGTTTATTAAAACCAACAAAATCCTGACACAGACAGCACTAAGGCTAGAGGCTAAACAGTCGGTCTTAAGACCTGGGAATAACTGAACAACTATAACTGTTTAGCAATATAGGTCAGTGGAAAAGAGTTGTGTCATTCATATATTTTAGATGAGAATGTCTATGTCTCTATAAAAAGTTTCAGTGAGTCGTTCTATTTTCATTAAGATAGAACATCTCATTCACTTCCTCACAAATCTTTTCCATTTTCCTAAGAGTCTTTTGCTTGGATCAGAGCATTATTCAATCAAACAAGACACATTTTTGTTGAATGAGCACATTTATTTCAAATGCTTTGAGTCTGCAGTTGCCAAAAAGGAAATCAAACCAACTCATTCATACAAATAGATTGGGCTGTATGCTCTCATCTTTCATCACTGAGTTCAAGGTAGAGCTATGCCTCTATTTTAAGAATGAAGAACAAATTTCTAGAAGAGAGAAACTGTTCTTGAAGAATTCCTATATAATCAGAAGCCTTAGATGCAAATAATAATTGTAATTTGGACCCAGAGATTGAAGCCACTTCAGTAATGATACTCATTAGATTTTGTTTGTTTGTTTATTTCTCATCTCTGGCCTATTTAGGAGCAACAATTGCTTAATGCCCCAGTGGACATAACCAGCATAAACATGGTGATTATTCCTGGTATAATGTCATTTTTGTGGCTTACCAGATAAAGGATCCAATTGCTTGACAGCTTTCACCTAAACAAAAATGAGTCTTTCCCAAGATGGAATGACGCATGATAGCTTATGCACCAAAAAAAAAAAAAAAAAAAAAAAAAAAGGGAGATTATAGTCTATCTGCGCAATACTTGCTAGTAAACAAACACTTATTATTCTTTGTTTTGTCCTAACAAAGTTTCTTTTATTAATAGCAGACTGAAGATTCATGCCAGGAACTGCACTGGGGGATTATAAGATGGTTTATTTTTCTCCTCAAGGAAATATCTATGCAAATATAGCAGAACTAGATATGATTAAAGAATCTGGTAGGCTCAATTTCCATTATTAGTTAAATTTGCCTCCCAGAATAGAATATTGTGGTGCTTTGTAACTTACAAAGTATTATAACTTTCCCACTAAAGCTTAGAGAGTTATCTGCTAAATATGATTATAATATTTTTCACTATGTTTTACTCTACATAGTAGTCTTTTGTAAATAGGAAAAAGCAAAAGGAACAAGTAATTAGGATTACAAATGACACTAATGTACAATTAAACACAATTTTTATACACATGAAAATATTTTAAAGAAAAGAAATAAAGTCTTTGGATATTGGAAATAGAGTCAATTATGTAATGTAAAGCCATACAACCAAAAGACAGAACTCTTAAAATATAGATCTAGCTTTGCCACAACTTACTATGATGACTTTGAATTAGACATTCACTTAACCCAACATCAACTTTCATTTTCTATCTATAAAATAAATGGATGAACCTTAAATCCAGAGTTTTGCCTAGTTGGCTCTGGTACAGCTCTAAGACAGACAAATGTTTGTTTGATCATCATGTAATTTTTATAAATTGAATCTGATGTATTTTGTCAAAGGATAGTCTATAATTCTCTACGAGCTCTATCACTCTCATATTTCTTATCTTCCTATTACCTGCCTGGTCCCTGAAGAGATTTGATAATGTGATTCTGTTCGGGAAATATTCCCTGAGGACAACTTTGGTCTCAAAATTTTATGATTCTGACTACATAGGTTTGGAATAGGCCAGCTAACTCTGTTTGAGGTTTCTCAATGTACTTAAAATTCAAAAAGAATAGAAAGCCAAATTACATATTTAATTGTATCATATAGTCAGTTATGGTTTTGGAATGAATTTCTTTATTTCCCAGACCTGTCTACAAAATCTAATAGAATGTTTTTATTGTTTGTTTAAAGGTGTATTTGTATGTAACTTCAGATAAATATATGCGTACAGTGTAAGCCAAGAGATTTTCAAATTACATATCTCATAAGGAAGTTCTGTATTCTGAAAATATACCAGTACTTAATCTGAAATGAGATAAAGAGTTTTAAATTTTTTTAAAAATTGAGTTATTTTTTCTTGGGCCATAACTTATAACATGAACCAGTTGGTGTTTTTAAATGTATCTCAATATTGTTTTTCTACTACTAACTGCAAAGAAAATCAATTTTCTCTTTTCAAGTTATTTCTGAGAAAACTTTTAAAAGTTACTTTTAAAACAGAAGCAATTCATGCCTCCATTAATAGAAATGAGAGACAAACCACATATTCACATTGAGAAATATGATTTAAATCAGGCATTTGACAGTAGCATCTATGTCATAGCATTCAGTGTGAAAATGGTACACAGGAACTAGTTGTTGTTGTTGTTGTTGTTGTTGTTGTTGTTGTTGTTGTTGTTTTACCATTCAGAACTATCATCTTCAGGGTAATGGCATATCAGCATATTACTCAATGATTTTTTTTCTATTGGATAAATCTGTTTCCTCAAGGTGATAAAGTCTGTCCATTGTATAATATTGCTATATTAAAAATTACTATTACTTTCACAATTTTTAAATGATTTAGTTAGAAGAGACTTTGCAGTATATCTAGTAATATCTTCTCTGTAGCATGCTGACAGTTGATTGATTATCTAGCGCAAGCCTGATCTCTTCTAATGACAGGAAGTTTATTATGTTGCAGTAATGTCTTTTCACTTATGGGCAGATCTAATTACTAGGCATATTTCAATTCAGATTTCTTTTCCTAATGTAATGTTCTAATGACAACACTTCTGAAATGATACTTGTCCTGAGTAACTATCCCTGATTGTTTCAAAATTTCTTTCTGTGGCATAGTTTCCAAACACTTCACTGATCCCTTTTAGGAAGCTCTCAAAGTCCCAAGCAATGTTTACTTGATATGACCAGTGAGTATAATATCCTGTTCTGTCCATTGAGCTAGACAACAGTTCTGTTTTAGTAGTCTTGGGTTTCATTAGGTTTTTAGGAGTCAGTTAATTGAAATGTCTATTTATAGGTGGTTATAATCATGTATTATTTTTCAGTATAATTTTAAGCATATTTTCTCCTATCCTATATTTGGCCAATTGACTTATTTTGAACAGTTGACACTTTGAACTTTAAAGTAAAGAACTTTACATTTACTTATTACCTTATTTTATCTTTACCATGATCTTGAGAGAAAGGGAGGAAAGATATTTTAGTTCCATTTTGTTGATAAAAATAGTGTCTTACAAAGAAGTTGTCCTAAACTCAAATAGCAAGTTAGTGGTAAAGTTACATACCAGAATTTAGGCATTTTGATTCGGTAGGCAAATGTCAAATATTGAATTACGACTTAGAAATACATTTATGTAGTAACCTCTGTTGGTAACACATAATTGGGAAAAGAATTAAAACCTCTGGTATTCAATCCTTCTCTTTTTACTTTGTTCCTATGAGAGATTTCTTCATGTTCACATTCTTCTTTATCTAGATACACAAATCAATCATGTAACAAAAAAGATCTGCATATGCTCTTGCTTTATCCCATGGAGACAGGCATTGCAATTTAGATCCACATGGTTCTTTCCAAATCTACAGCTATAACATGTACTTGTCTTACTAAACTGAACATTTGCTCAGTTTGAATCTCAATTTCAGCTGTTTATATCCAGCGTTTAAATGAGAATTCTCTGGTGACTAAGCTGGGAATTACTGCATATTTTAGCTTTTACTTAAGAGGCACAATTAGAATATGAGAAAATAGAGTTTTGAGAAGCATTTCCTTTTTATCCAGAAGATTCTCTAAATATTTTACTTAGTTGTCTCTTCTTCAGATATTTCTGTATTAAATGGTACCCTCCACTGTGGTGGAAGAGCATCTGTTTATCAGTCTCAAAACATCAGTGCAGTCTCTCTTTTAAGGACGTAAAATGGCTGAGAAATGTTTACCTGAAAATATTTCTTTTTCTTTATACTATCATGTGTAACCCTGATGTGATGGCTTATTATCTATCCTCATATAGAGATTGGCATGGGCAGGTGCTGCTGACAAATTTGTCAGTTTCAGCCCAGAGCTACAAAATTCCTTGTCCAAGGACACAGAATCGACTAACTCAGTATTAACGTTCAAAAAAATGCCACAGACATTTCTGTTCTCTCAAGCATTCCACTTGGTCTAATTGAGCTTCACTAACCTTTTCTCTTTGACAGAACAACTTTGAATGCATGTCAGGAGGGAGCTCTATAAATATTTATTGAATAAAACAGCTTGTTTGGATATGAAATGAGTTTAGAGACAGGAATTAAGGCCAGCAAAACTCTAACTTTCTGGTGTAGAAAATATGTGCTGGGAGAATGCCCAACATCACATTTTAAATAATAGCCACTTTTGTTTTTAGTATTCAACATAATGTGGTGTTATATTAGAACTATAGGACTTACAAAAAAATTACAGGGATAGAAATCTTCAATTTATGATTCATTTATTCTTCAGATTTTTCTAAGGATAATTTAAGGTTATCGATAAAAATACATATAATATGTATTTTAATTAAAAACATCCAGACGAAGCAAGAAAATATGATAAATCTAGGGGTGGTATCTATAACAAAATTACACTCTACCTTCAATAAATTCTGAATATTTGCCTTAGGAGGATTAAGTTGGTCCTGAGCTTTCTAACATTTGTTTTTATATAATAAAAACAAAATAATTTATTAGAAGAATCACAGCAGTTTTCTGGTTATGAGACTCCAGGAAAGATTTTCCTCCAGATATTGTAAGACATAAGAAAAAAATTTTTGATAACATCTGTATGATAAGCAAACTTATTTTGATTAAAATTATTAGAATGACTGGTTAATAAAATCAAATAAGTTTCAAGTGTACAATTCAACCCCACGGCATGTATGTATGCATGTTTGTGTGTGTGTGTGTGTGTGTGTGTGTGTGTGTGTGGCATTGTGTGATAAACAACTTTTAACTATGTTTTATACTTTAATTGTTTATGTGTCAGGATTGAAAATGAGGCAACTGTGTTTATTCAGATGAAGTCTACTTCGGCATTGCTAGTGACAATGTGTCTTCAATGGCACCTCATTATCTGCTGTATGTTTTTGAATGTATGACTTTGTCTCTTATAGCTACTTCCCCCACTCCTTGCACGTGGCTTTATTTTCTGTTTCTCTGTAACCCTCTTAATAAGAGCCACATTGTTCAGTCAATGAATCAACAAATGGTGATTTATAAGAACAATTTCTTACTTTTCCCAAAACCATCTTCATCAGTTAGTCCTGAAAATAGCTGAATTTTTGGCCAACTTCCTCTTGCTAATACCCATATAAGACAGATTAGATAATCAAAATGATAAAACATCTTTTTAGAATTATTATAAATGATTCTAAATCTATAATGATTTAGATACTATAAATCACAGACCATCTGAATGCCTTTTCAGATATGTCCATTTTCCATGAAGTCAACCCCAGTAACTAAGAAGAGTTGTTCCTTGGTATTCCTATGTGTCAAGATTATTGTTTTTGCCAGTAATTTATTTCTTTTTTAACCCATAGATTGTTTTTTTTGGTCTATAAACTTGAACAGCTCAATCAAAATATTTCCTCTATGTGAGAGAATTGTCAAATAGCCAAGGAGCTGGCCAGTCAACTTGAAATGTCTTGTAGGATATAATCATATCTTTGTTTCAGTACGTCATATAGGAGCATGACTCTGAAAATTTGAAGGGTTTATGTTTTGTTGTTCTGTTTAACATAGATCAAGAAAAAATTGAGTCGCCACAAATCAGTCTTTTCATGCTCTAGCAGCCTGTTAAGACATAGACTTCCCAGAACTATATAGTGGTTAAAACACTGAGTCAGAGCATGCTCATTATATTCATTTGAGTGTTGATAGGTGTGAGGTTGAAGGGAGAGGAATGATGGTCTGGGATTTTGGAGTTGTGGATTTCTGTATTTGCTCCCTTCCACATATGTGATTTGTCTGATTCCTAGACAGGAATTGTGATGGCTTTGGAGGAGAAAGATTTCAGAGTTGAGTTGAATGCAGTCTCTTCCTTCAAGGAACAGAAAGCATTGCAGCAAATTCTAAATTCATTAAACATACAATTCTGTAGGCACACAATTTTGTGAGGATGGGTGCAACGCCTTCATCATAGGATCTGAGGATTAAAGATGGACAATTCATAGTTCGCAAAACAGAGAGAAGGGAAAAAAATATTATAGTAGGGAAAACAAATGTCAAAGGCATAGAGATGTTGAAGAGCAGACTATACTGAAATCTAGTGGTGGGAGAAATGAAAAAGTATTTAAAAGTTAAAAAAAAAGGCACAACACAACTTACTTAACAATTATATGGGGCTATCCTGACTTTCCTGGCCTATATGTTTCTTATTACCCAGGTTGAGGATATCTGGTAAACCAGAAGATGTTGTGCTTTTATTAATGTTATAGGTTTAAGTTAAAACAGTGAAGAAAAATATATATTTCCTGGAAGATTAAATGAGTTTTCTTCTAGAATTAACACTGCTTTGGTTAATATTTAATTATTTTCATCCTTTCTCCTAAGCCAGTATGGACTGAGGTGGCCCTGAATGGGCAAGAGCAATATGACTCCAGAGAAAAATTTTCAGTGAAAGCAGAAAAGCATAGAATGATCAAGTGGACTCTCTACTGTTCTAATGTTACAGGCCAAAAAGTAGTGTGGTTCTCTGGATAATACAGGAATGAGTGACACAGGAATACGCCCTGTGCTAGTTGGGTAGTATCCTAGCAAAGTAGTTTTTGTGACTGAATTCACATAGTTATAATCTTGGGATACAAGGATAATGATGATGTGAAATATCCTCAGCTTCTGTAACAATAAGGGAAAGATTGTCCTTTCTTCACCTTGAAGAAACCTTGTGCCTGGAGGGTAATAACATCAGCTACAAAGGCTCCGGCCCGACTATTAACCTTGGAACTGTGCAAGATGATGGGGTACTCCAGCATCCACAGTGACAACTCTGCCTTTTTCCAGGTTTGGATTTAACCCCAGGCATATGTGTTGGGAACTGTTTGGACCAGACTAGTTAGCGCTGGTAGCTATTCTGAAACCTTTCATTTCAGGGAGCACATACAAATTTCTGAAAATGAGAGCAGGACTTGTCACTTGGATGAGAGAATTGTGCATGAAGTGTGTGTGTGTGTGTGTGTGTGTGTGTGCACATATGTGTATGTGAGAAGAACATGGCTTAAATATTATGCCTTGTTACCAAACTGTAAAGATAAAGAGTATGGTTACAATAGATGATTGATGCCTTGCAAAACCAAAAGAATTACACATGAGGAAGAAAAATGGAAGGAAATGCACCAGCCTGGTAAAGTTGGTTGTTTTATGATGGTGGTTCTTGGGGTATTAACAATGTTCTATGTTCAAGCTTTTGTTTTTTTAAGGAATAAACATTGCTTTTCTAATGAAAAATAAATTTAACAGTACTTATTTTATCTATAAGTATTATTGAGGAAAGACATGTTTCCTTATGTTCTCTTCAAACTATTTCTTAAACATATTTCAATCTATCATTTAAATGTATTTACTAATTAGTTCACTGGACCTCTTGAAGAAGAATCATTTTTTACAGAAAGAAAAATGTTATTGACTGTCTGCGTAGGGTAAACATGACCAGCATTTCATTTGTATAATGTACTGCCTTCTACACAGACAACATAAGACCTTGGGGAAACACTAGGGATGTGCATTTATGATCTATGTACATGGCGAAATCTCAAGGAAAATAACCCTTTACACTCTTCATCTCAAAATGCCCAACTCAACCATGCATTAAAATTCAGTGGTTCAGGGAAATGCTCACCAATGTCATCTTCATAACCTCTTCCAGGGAGCATAGATAATTCTATAAAGTTTCTCCCTGCGTTCCTCTTTAGTCTGCATTTTGACCTGTGAAAATTAAATTAAGGGAAACAAATTAAATTGCCAAATTCTATCATATGTTGATTTTTTTGCATTCCTCTAAAACTAAAATGATTTAGGTGTCACTTTGAAGGTTGCTTGGGGTTGTTTCGCTGTAGAGAATAACTGAGACAAGTTGGTTTATCCTGACAGCAATCCGTGACCTACTAGTATGCCAGTCCCTTTTCAGAGAGGTAACTTGCAGGTGTCAGTAAATGCCTTGCTTTTTCTAATGCTGATTTCATGGTCCTGGGAAAGGATAATAGAATGCATGATATATGGTAAATCTCAGTACAGAAATTTGGGAGGTTCAAATACATGATAGTAGATCTGCTAAAAGAATCTAATTCCTTGCCTGACTTTTCTAGTGTTGAGCCATTATCTTGATAAAAATATTAAAGAATAAAAGCACAATCTAGTCATCCAGGTGATGACCTTCTTTCTATCAGTACTGTTCTACTTTAGTGCCTTTTTTTCATCTTTTTAAAAATCATATCGATAAGGAGGCACTTAAAATGATAGCAACTTGCATTTGAAAAATAATAGCTTTAGATATCATCTTTACAATATACAATTCACCTGTTTAAAGTGTAGAACTCAGTAGTTTATAATATATTGACAGAACTGTGTAGCCATTAACACAATTTTGGAATATTTTTATCACCCACAAAGAAACCTCATACCCATTGACAATCAATTCTTATTTCCCTCTAACCTCTCTTATCCTACATCCCAGCCCCGGGGAACTAGTAATCCACATTTTGTTCCTATAGTTTTGCTTTTTCTGGACATTTCACATAAATGGTATCATGCATTAGGTAGTCTTCTGTGGCTGACTTTATTTAGCATGATATTTTCAAGGCATGTCCATGCTGAAGCATGTATTAATACCTCACTCCTTTTTATTGTGAATAACATTTCATGGCAGATATGTACCACATTTTGCTGATCAAATCATCTCATGATAGACATTTGGATTATTCCCACTCAGGCTATTATGAATAATATCACTGTGATCATTTGTGTTTACGTTTTTATGTGAACATATGTTTTTATTTCTTTTTGATATACTAAAAAGGAGTGGAATTGTTGGGCCAAAGGGAAACTCTATGTTTAACATTTTGAGACACTGTTAGAATGTTTTCCAGAGTGGCTGCATCACTTTAAATTCCTGTCAGCAGTGTCTGCTGGTTCCAATTTCTCCACATCCTCAGGAACACTTACACTCTGTCTTTTTTGATTTTGGCTATCCTAGAGTGTATAAAGTGATATCTCATTGTGTTTTGATTTGAATTTCCCTGATGACTGATGATGTGCTTATTGGGCATTTGTATATCTTCTTTGGAGAAAGGATGGTTTCAGTGTCGATATCCTAGTTAGAGTATTGTACTGTAGTTTTATAAGATGTCACCATTGGGTGCAACTGGATAAGGGAACACAGGATATTTCTATATTATTTCTAAAAATTCTATGTGAATCTAAAATTATCTCCAAATAAAAGTTTGAATTAAAAGCAAAAAAATCCAGTACATTCTTCCATGTTTGTCTATATACTGAGATTTAATATAGTCATACTGAGTCATAATATAGCCATGCATCTTCCTCAGTGATATGTAGGAACTGACTCAGTAAATATCTAACAATAATGTTTAAAGCTCAGACACTTATAAATCATGCTTGAAAATTAAATCTGTTCCACAGCTGTAAGCTATATGTGACTACTCCAATCATGGAGAGATAAGTATAATGTTTAAGAAATCTAGATAGCGTAAAAACAGCTAAAAGTGAAGCCACAATTTGACTTGACACTTAAACTTGACACTTAAAGTAGCCCTGAAGACATATTATGGTCAATATGCATGCCTAATACTGACTTAAGATAATTAAAAATTCTACAGAAATAAAGAGAATTATATATATTTCCCCTTGAGTAAATGGTATCTAGATTATCAAAGTTTGCTTTTATTTTTATTTTATAGATTATTTACCTTTTGCGACTTCAAGGAAGCTGAGGCCAGCAAGATAAATTATGCTAAAGGCTTTGCTATTAACTTTTAAAATCATGTGGTAGGATCTTCTTGTCTTTATAATCCTGGCAGAATGATTTCTGTGTAATGATGTTCTATAAACACATTTTTATAGATATTTTAGGGCTCTCCTGAGTCAATGTTTGCTAGTATAATATACTATACCATACAGTTAAATTCTCAAGAGAATTATCACTTCTATTCTCAAAGCTGTGTGTCCAGTGGCGAAGCTAACTATTCTGCGAGGTGTATGACTTCAATAGTGACTTTTTGGCTTCTGTTGACTCTGCATCCGCAGAAATCAGATACTTTTAAAAACCACTTCCCAAACTGGTTGGAGATTTGCTAATGTCCTTGGTTTCTGGCCCGATATCTTACTTTTCCCAAGGTTGAGATCTTTGTTTCAGTTAAATCTTAGGTTCTGTGTACTGCTCAAAGCCTTCCTGGGCAATGACCATTTGGGGCTTCAATTGCCAAGTGACTTCTGTTTGCCACACTTTGCTGGTGCTGCCTACTCCAGAGTCTACTTGTTAAGCACATGCCATAGCCATCCTAGGCTTCTCTCAGTCTCTGGGTGTTGCTGCTTTGTAAGTAATGAGAACAATCAGAACCTTGAGAGGCCAGGCCCTAATGAACCAAGTTATGCAAATAAGCCATTTTGAATATTTTGAAATCAACCAAATTTTTAAAAGGAGGATTAAAGTATAAAAAAATATAAAATGTTACATTTATTTTGGAATGAGTAAGGGTTCAATAATTATTTACTGGCTGGAATAGTTTTTATATCTTCATAGTGACCCAGGAGCTCAATTTTATATATATTTGTCACATTGTACAAATTAAATATCACAAATGGATTCAGAAGCATAGCATAAAGGCTGGACAGGGAAAAATCTGGCATCTGATCAAACAGAGCTATAACTTTTAATGAATTACCTGTTTAACCTGTTTCTCTGCCAATTACTGTCACAGAATCGTATTAACATAAAGCAATCTCTGTTTCTGATTTATTGTTGCTTTAAGGCAATACATCTTTTGTCTTCTTTACTTTGGCTTAACTGTGACTTCGAACATGATTCATACATTACTGTAATCAATAAAATATTGAAACAACGGGGGTTATGGTCTGAGTGTTTCTATAGTAATTAGTTTTATCTTCCACGTAAAAAAAAATACAGTTCTGAGAACAATGTAATACAGAAAAGATTTTTATTTCTATGAAGACATTTTATTTGAAATCGGAAGTTTCAAAAACATAATTTTACAATGTTTGAGTACAAAAGTGCTTTGTTATATATTATTTTTCTTTTAATCATATTCTGTCTGATCTAGGTATGCTAGCTAAACACAAAAATCTCCATGGGATCTTGTTGTCACCATAGAAACCAGTTTGCAGTTTTCAATATCTATGTAATGAAGTGCTGACATGTTTTTAGCATAAAATGCTAAGTGGAGGTTTGTTTCACTAATTAGGTGGCAAAAATAATCAATTCCTTCATGATTAATAATGATAAAATTTGTGCAGTAAACAAACCTGAAAATTTTTCTTAACTAGTACTTTGTATCTTAGAGGGAGGGGTAAAAATGATTAATGTCATTTTTTAATTTTTTTAGTTAACTTGAAAGATAGGCTTAAGTTTCTGGGACCAGCTTATTCCATAATAACAGATCTGCTCTGTGCTTTGTATAGTTTTAAAGCTGTTAGTTTTGTTAACATTTTACATGATTTAGGATCCAAAAGATGACCACTAGATTTTTATATTTGGTTTGATGGCAGAGGACAGAAATAGATTGTAAATGTTTCTCAATTGTATTGCCATTTGAAGTTTGATGGACTTTCAGTGGCCTGTGCTGTCTCTAATATAAATAAACTTCCATCTATTAAGCATGTTTTCGATGAGTGAGACATCTTGGTTAGTTGAGTAGAATGATTAATAAAATAATTACTGTCCATTAGAATAAATGGAATACCATTCTAGAGGTTTATAATTGAGGTGAACTCCCAAGATATATAGACATAGAAATCGTTTTTATGAAACTTTTTCAAATATCGTATGGACCAAGGTCTCTTAATTCAGAGAGTAGGAAGAGCTACATCACAATCCTCAAACTTAGACATCCTTATTTCAGGGACTTATAAGTCACTAGGACTGTCAAAATAATGGGTTGTCTCTTCTCCAGAACTTTTGATGGAGTTGCTTTTCCACTGTACTCCCTGATCCTCCTATGGAAGCTTGTTTTTTTTTGGTCGGAACTCTGCACTGTTTTCTCCCATCTCCTGCTATTCTGTAAACCCTGCCTTCATAAAAGCACAGAGTTCACTATTTAGAGGGGAAATAAAAGGCAAGCACGGGGATAAATGCTTTGTCTAGTATTCAAGGGGTGTTCAGTCACTTTTTAGTCAAGGAGGTATACTTAGTCTAGCACCTACTTTAAGTCTTTGTTTTTACTTTGGCGTAGCCTAACAGGAGAAAACCGTTCTTAATATATATCTGAGATATAATTCTGAAACAGACTTATGAAGCACCTAATGTACCATCTAGCTTTTCACAAAATAAAAGCTATCTATTATTAAAAATAAAAGGGATTATGATTTAAAAATTATGTAGGACAGGCTACATGCTGAAATGATATAGGATTGGCTCTACATAGTGAAATAATATAAGATAGGCCATGTATTGCCCAGTGATATGAGACAGGTTATTCATGTCTAGGAATTCATAGAAGGAAGAGATTACTTCAAAATAGATTGATTTTGTGTTCTAAAACAGAAGGGTATTTTGGTGGGCAGAAGAGAGAGATTAGAAGAATATTCTAGATGTTATCATGACCTATGAAATTAGTATCAGGAATGAGCAAGGTTTATATAAAGAGAAGTGTCACATAGAACAAAGTATGGTTGACCTGAAAGGTTGATCTGTGAGATTGTTTGGGTCATTTCCTTTCCTCTGGACAGAGGAGGGCAACATTCAAGGGTGATTTGCACCGTATCTCATATCCTAGGGCCTTGTAAGCTATACTGGCTATCTACATGGATGGTGTCTTTTTTTATTACTTCCTAGGGTTCTTACCTAAAGCCGTGGACTTGGATGAAAAGGATGACATTTTCAAATGCAAGAGAACCATTTTTGGTCAAAGTATATTCTCCAGAACAGGTACCACGAATACCAGTGACCCTCAACCTCCGGACACGCAATGGACTGCTCAGGTATTGTGGGGTCTGCGAGTTATTTTCAATGTCCTGGATATATAGAGTTTGAGAGATAATTTATGAAAGCACAGTGTCCATAATCCAAAAAAGAACATAAGATACCTGCTAAAATTGGGGGAGTTACTGATTTATTCATTCCTCATTCATTGAAACATTTATTTCACAATTTTTTTGTGAAATTATTTATTTTAATGTTTCAAGTATACAGTACATTGTTTAGACATCTATATAGTTCATAAAATGATCCCAATTGTTCTCTCCCTCCCCTAGCCCTCCTCCTAGCCAACATATTAATGCTAATGGCATTTCTTATGCTGTGCTATTTCACAAAAATTTATGGAGTCAATACACTACTCTGAGTCAGGCACTTTGCCCAGCATTGGGAACTCAAATGTGAAAAAGGCATATGCTATCGATGAGCTCAGAGTCACTTTTTTCGGACAGCTTACTTATTACTATATCTTAAAATTGTTCAGCTTTATCCATGCTTTCCAAGGCTGAAACAGCCTTGGGTTTGTCTCTGAAGGGAAGAAGAGCAAATTCATTGAAAAATATTGTCAATGGTGTTCTTTTCAGACACAGTGTTAAGACACATTAAGATCCATTATTTGAGTTCTTAGTAGGTGGTTATTTAACTAGCAGTTAGCACTTGTGTTTTTTTAAAATAAAAGTACCCCCAAAAGAAATCCAGTTGGGTAGAAATCATTTTCATTTTCTTCAATGAGCTAAAGAAAGAATTGTCATAATTGTATGTATGTGTGTGTTCATGTGTATGTGTGTGAGTACGTGCATTTCTGGGTCTCAGCTGCTTTGACATGGTTTCTCTAATAAAACAGAGAGATGTTAGTGAGGAGAGCAGGGTACAAAAGCCACACAGAAAATTGTGTAATTAGTCCCTAACAATATATTGTAACTTGTTTAAAACAGTGTCGGGAACCCATTGGAATCTACAGTAGAGATCAGCAAATCCTTTGAGTTTGAAATAGTCAAACTTTGTGTCTTCTCTTTTATCAAAATTAGTGTGATGAGTACTTAGATGTGAACATTTATAAATACTTTTTATCATTTCAATCAATCTGCCTAATTCAAGAGCAAGTTTTTAGTTTTCAAAAATTGCTTATTGTTACAGCTCGGACATGGAAAAATACAAGGAGACATTGGCCTGCCACCATTTTATGTAGCAGAGAAAGGCCTATGATAGCTTTCTAGTCTTCCCCATGTCACTATGCCAACATGCTTCCCCTTAGAGCTCAGGACCAGTTAGAATGCTTTCAAGAACAACCATTTCAAAATTTCACCAATAGTGACTTTCATATTAAAAACAATATTATTTGCTTCGCATGGTGAGAAGTCTGGTGGGAGGTGGTTCCAGGGTTGATGGTTCAGTGGCAGTTGGTGCAGCATCTCTGAGATTCTTTTGGCCGTCCCTTCATGATTAGAAATTGGCAGCAGTGCTCCACCTGAGGCTCTCACAGGACACCTTTTGCACAAAAAGTAAGATGGATGGATATGAAAGGGTTTTTTCTTGTGCGCCTCCTTTTAATGAAAGAATCTTCCCCTGGAGCACATAATAGAATCTCTTTACTCTTCAGTGGTTGGAGATGAATTAATGTTTATCCCAAGATCGATTACAGGTCAGAGAATAATAATTTGCTCACTCAGACCAACCATAATTCATTTCCTAGGACTGGCATATGGCTGCCCACAAAGAATTAGAATTGTGTTAGCAAGGAGGAAGGAGAAATGGCTGTTGTGTAGACAACTAAGAGCATCTGCTATTTGATTATGATATAAACAAATGTCTTCCCTTGATTGTCATGTCTTTAGTTCTTTACTAATGTGCCCCACCAGAGCAAATTATATATGTATAGTTTTACATCTTTGCAAAGAGTTCATATACTCAGTTCATCTCATTTATTCTTCATAACTACTTAGAAAGGAAAGTAGCAGTGAATATCCTTTTCACTGATAAGAAAACTAAAGTTTATCTAGGCAAGGCAACTTGCCTAGGGCTACACAGCTTGAAAACAAACCAAACCAACCAACCAAACAAACAAAAAGATATAGTCAGGATTTAATCTAAATTTTCTGCAATCTGATGTTTTTTTTTTAAAGTGATTTTATTGGAATTTTCTTTAATTGTAACATAAGTCACTTTGTCTTCCCCAGTGACAATGCCTGTATGCAATAATAAAAAAAATGTGATTCTCTTCACTGCATAGTACTGGAGTGGTATGAGATTTTAAACATGGGTATTTATGGTTCTATAAGACCATGTGCTCTTCACTAATTAATTCAAGAATAATTTATTAAGCACCAACTGTAGCAAACAGTTATGAGAATAATGTAGCAGACAAAATGTTTATAGTCATAAAAATTTAGAATCTGAAAACGATGTCAGAACACTAAATACTCTGTCACATTAAAGTAATATACATGCTCTGAAGGGGCAGCGGAGTGTTGAAAGCCCTTAGTGCAAATGTCAAGTCATTGGAAAAGGTGAAAAAGAAATTTTCCAGAAGATTTGCTATATAATCTGATACTTTGAAAGTTAAAAAGAGGGAGAATACAATGCTCAAAATGCAGTAGGCAACTATTAATCTACTTATTGTCTCTATAGATTTCCTTATTTGGAATATTTTCTATAAATGGAATCATATGTGGTCCTCTGTAACTGAATTCTTGTACTTAACATGTTTTCAAAGTTTGTGCACGTTGTAGTAGGTATCAGTGCTTTATTCAATTTTATTGCCAAATAGTACTTCGTTGTATGAATTTCACACATTTTATTTAACAATTCATCATGTGATGGGTATTGACTGGGTCATTTCCACTTTTTGGCCATTATGAATAATGTTGCCATGAACCTTCACAGGCACGTTTTTCTGTGGTGTTGGGTTGTAGGAACTCTTTGTATATGATATGTACAAGTCTCTTATCATAAAAATGATTGTAAAAATTTTTTCCTATTCCATGAATTGTCTTTTCATTTTCTTATTGGTGTCTTTTGAAGCAAAGCTATTTTTAATTGTGATGATGTCTGTTTATCTGTTTATTTGTATTGTTGCTGTTGATGGTGCTTTTAGTGTCATACAGAAGACACTATTGCATAATTCAAGGTCATGAAAATTTATGCCTGTTTCTACTAAATCTTTATAGTTTTTTTTTTAATAGCTTCTAAGATCTTACACCTTTTTTTATAGCCCTGGCATTTAAGTTTTTGATTACTTTTGAGCTAATTTTTGTAAAAGTTATGTGCCTTTCAAATGGTTGACATTCTTCTTCAGATCAGTGAATGCTCTTTAAAATATGACTATGAACCAATAACAGCATAATCTATAAGCTAGTTAGAAATGCAAATGCTCAGGTTTCCAAGCCTATTGAGTTGAAATCTCTGGGGGGAGGAAGGGGACTGCCCAAGAGTTTGCATTTTTCTCAAGTTCTTGGTTGATGCTTATACACTCTAAAGTTTGAAAAATGCGACCTTAGAGAGTTGCAGACATCACTACCCACTCCTACCAACCACCTCCCCAGCTCTACCATGAGAAGGTGCCACTTTAATGGAAATTGACAGTCCTTTTATTTTAAAATGACAAGATTGCATTCAGCATTTCAGACTGTTTCAAACCTGAAGACTCAGAGATCACCTTGCACAAGTACATTTTCCATAGGAGAATGCTAACAACTAGAGTCTGTATGTTCATATGGTCAAAATTATATTCAAGTAAAGCCTGTCCGTGGGCTAACAAAGCCCTGTGGACTCAATTTTGTGGCTTATGATTTATTACACACACAGACACAGACACACACACACACACATGTTAGGTTTTAAAGTCTTCCTTTTAAATATATTGGGACATAAATAAAAAAAATATCTTTGGTAAAATGTCTGTTGTGCAAAAAACAATTATTTCATAAATTGTTTTTAACTTGGAAACTACTAACACATGGTAATACAATATTTATATATGTATGTATGTATGTATGTATGTCTATACACACACATATAGTTTTAGGTTTATTACAACTTAGTACTATATTCTGTAATGTGGGTTGATTTTTATGTCAGGGTTTTTTTTAAAAAAATAGACATTTCTATTTAGCAAGCATCAGAGCAGTACACCAAACTTAAGAAAGGCAACTTCAAGGTATGTAATTTTGGTTGCATACTTTTAAAAGATAAAAATATTCAAAATATTAAAGAAAATTCTACTAATGCATGGAATACATGGGGTTCTTTAAATAAGAGTTTTAAAATATTCTATGCTCTGAAGACGTATATCATTTGGTAACAAAATAATCCTGTGAGACTAGATGATTTTGAACACTCTCCTTTTTTTTATGTCCACCACATACAAACACCCATACATATTCACATGCATATTAAATGCAAGCCATGCAAATCACCGTACTTTCATGTGTATCTAGGGTATATACTATCCTGGCCCATCACATAATCCTAAAAAAGGCATTTATCACCAGGTCACTACTTGCAAGTATGTTTGGTCTCATAGTTGGAGCTTTTGGAAATAAAGATTAATTTAATTGTAGGTTAGGCAGTAAGTTTGGTCTGGATTGGTATTCATATCATGTTCTCTGGGGAAATTTCAACTCCTCTCTACTTATTTAGAGAGAAATACAAATCATTATTGTGCAGATGGAAAAATTTTGGCCTACATGAGAATGGCTTCCCCTCTCATTGCCCAAAGATAAATAGTCTAGTACAGTTGTTCCTACCAAACACAATCTCAACATTGTATCTGTATAATTAAATTTTATGCTAGAGATATCTGTGGCTCCTCATGGACAGAACTTGAACTTCAGAGCTGCATGGACCTGGGTTCAGATATTGGCTCGATAGCTTTTAGCTGTGTAACTCTGAGCAGGTAACAATTCTTTCTAAATCTCAGTCACTCCCTTTGTAAAACTGAAGTAATGAGGATATTTAACTCCAAAGATTATTTTGAGGATAAACTGACATGATGCAAATACAGTGTACAGCACATGAGTTATTGGGGTCTTCCTCCATGCCCCATGTTTTATTAGGAAAAACAATGTAAAAGGAGCTTGTTTGAGGAATTGGAAGTAAAGAGTTCCCAGAATTTTCTTTACTTAAACTATATTTTCTGTTAACATGTATAATTCCTTAGAGATATCAACTAAAATCATTAAGAATACTGAAGACAAGTTAGGTGTATTACCATATTTTATGATGCTTTGCTATTAGTTTTATAGGAAAGCTTTTTTAGTGCAGATGTTAGCTCCAAAGTTAACCAGTTTGTTACAACATCTTATTACAGGGCCTAGTATGTTTACTGAATGGAAAATAGCAACATAAAACATGTCCATCTAGAATTCGAAAAGCTTGTACCAGTTATATAACTCTTTACCAGCAATTGATGAGAGAGATGGCTGTCACTCACAGGTGGCCAATTTGATGTGTTAAAGCTACAACACATTGAACACTTCTTTCCCATGCCCCAGGAAAAAAAAATATTCTCACCTATAGAAATACGAGAAAAGTGTGAACACATAAAGGGTGACATGAATATTTATCAATGTTTTTATAGAAAATTATGAATTTATGCATCTAAATAAGCCAATTAAGCCTATAAACCTGTGTTGTCATTTTAACATTAATCATAGGAGATCCAAGGATTATGACTGAAAAGAATACCAAGTTTTAAATGACAGTTTTGGAAAACATACTCATTCTCTCTCATGGCGACTATATCTCTCTTTTATGAAGATATGAAGTTAATAATTAATTAATTAATTATTAATTTTTATTTGAACCAAATTGGAGATTTCTCTAAGCTTCATTTGTTTATGTAAATCTGGTCCCAAGTACCTACAGAATTTGTCATTCTAAGTGCACAGTTGATATCATGTCTCTCAACTAATCTATATTTTTCAATGACTAACCTGTAGAGAGTGGAATTATCTTGGCAGGTAAGACATATTTTTGTTTCTTCTTTCCTTCATGGATCCTACTAAAAACATATCTAGAAACCCCATGAGAATAAAAAGATGAGAAGCTGTTGATTGCAGTTTGGCTGAGGACGGCCATTTTTAGGATATGAATTCCCATGGGTAAAACACTAACAGGAATTATATTTTAAAAAATAGTGGTCCATGTGATGTGTGGAAAAGTTTGGAAAGCCACTTGGGTCTCATGGGAAATTAAAGAGCAGAAAAAATTGGACCAGAGAGATTAAGACAATTTTTAGATTACAAACACTTTCTGGGAAAGGATTCAAACCAATTCAAATAAGCTGCACAGAGGAGAACAAGGGAGGATTCAAGGACGACTGGGTAAAACTAAATTGCAGGGTTAGGTTAATTGGTATGGGCGGGAAGGCTTCCTATCAGGTTTAAGCAGTGAGCGTGTCTAAATAATGCTGAGAAAATTGAGTTAGAGAGTGTACACACAACACTTCGAAACCATGATGATTGCATTTCTGCTTAAACCAGAGATCTAGCTAACGGAAATCATTTTCCTATTTATTCACATGTGCAGGAAAGAAAGGACATCTAGAATTAAATCTGAAGGCAAGCTCATGAGCCTGAGTTGGTTGTTTGCAACTCTAATGCAATGATGCTGGTTACAGATCTTTTTAAAACTACTTTTACTTACTTAGACTCTCACTAATGTCAAAAAAAAATTAATCAGTGAAAGTACCTAAGCTCAATTGTGGAAGATTAGGGATGCGAACATAATCAGTTTTCTAAAATTATGTATGTAATAGTAGTAGCAGTCAAAATTGATTTTAAAATCTTTAGTTTTTTTCTTTTTTTCTTTTAAAGACTATAAATTTGCTAAATCAAAGCTTTATACCTAATATATATGTATATATATGCATTAGATACACACACACATATTTTACTTGAAAAAGAGAATACTGAGAAATTTTTATAGAATCATTTTAATGTTACTAAAAAAAGATGGAAAGGTGGGAGGCTCCAGATAATCAGTGTTAGTAAACCTAGCAGCAATATTCTTTTCCATGCCTTCACCCACATAGGCAATTACTTTTCTTGAGTATCTGGCACCACTATGAATAGTCAATACCATTTTTTAAACCTGATAGTGTATCAGACAGGGCTATTGAATTTTGAGTTTTTTTTTTTTTTTTGCAAGCAACTGAAACTATCTCTACATATCTTGAGAAAAAGAATTTTTGGAATAAAAGGTAGAATAGAGCCTGAAAAGGCAGATTTATAATGTGTACATGCATGCAGAAGGGGTAGAAAGAAGGCTGGGTACCAAGCATAGACAATATTTAAGGAGGCAGATCCTCTTCCTCTTTACCTCACAATCGAGTGAATAAGAATAGATTTGGGAACTTGTGATTGGTGACATAGTTCATGTAGTTACTTATGGCTGCCAGTAAAGTGGACAAAATAAAGATTAAGGATTCTATAGTGCTTCTAATTATATCTCACCAATTACATTTGGAAGGAAGGTTCCCCTCAAGAAGGAAGAGCATTCAATACTGAACTCACACATACACATGGGCATGCATGCGTACACAAACACACACACACACATACATACACACACACATCTTGATACTATATACTATAATTAGTGCTCAGAAAATATTTATTTGTTGCTATTAAGATTGGTTAAGAGTAAATGAATCTAATTTAGCAAAAGAGTCATCTAGAATGCATAGTTTACAAAGTTTTTTATATAGCTTATACCAGGAATTGTAGAATCTGTCTTCCATGAATTTTAAATTGACAGAAAATAAATAGTTTTTCTGATAAAAACTTCTTTTGAAAAGTCTGGGGAGGAATCATAATTCAGAAAGGTGTCATTCTTTAAAAAATGTGGTAGCATCAACATAATCTTTAAAACTGTATCTGATAATAAACCAGGTATAAGTCAAGAGAATCATATCCCATATGCTTTGTTTTAAGGTAGCAAAGAGTACAAAAGTGTATTCTGGGCAGACTTTAACTTTACTATCTAGCCAATAGCTAAAATAAAATGGAAGTAGTATCAGTGAATCATAAATATTTGTGTGTGACTTTTATGTTCCTTCTCTTTTGCATTTAATTTTCATTGGCATAAGAAATGTCTACCACCAGTTTACTCCTTATTCACAATTTTGGAGAAGTATCCAGCCAGATATTTGGGCTCTCTTTAGCTCTAAAGGGAGGAAGAGTGGGAAAATGAAGATAAAAAATGCATTGAGCAGCTAATTGAATGATTTAGGCTAGGTATAATGTTTAAACTTTGACTTTTTATTTTATTATTTCTGTTGCTCTTGTTTGAAACTATTTTCAAGGCTTCTGTAAGAACATACAGAGCTTAATTGTAGTTTTCTAAATGAAAAACCCTATTTTCTATTAAAGGAAAATGTGCATGGTTTTCCATTTGAATTACTGTGATTATAAATTTATTTCACTAGAATGCAATTTTAAATCATTACACTAATTTCTTATGTAAATGTGTCAACATTGACAATTTTTTTATTTTACTTATAACTCATTAAATACTGAGTTATGTAAATAGAAAAAAGTGACTTGACATCAAAACAAAAACAGAGTCGGACTTTAATTGGCAATTTTCAAATGCATAGTTAAATTCTTTCACATGAAAGTCCCTGAATGAGTGGCAGAAATACATCAGGGGCAAGGCTATGTTCTACTCTCTCAGAATCTGAGCCATGGATTGTGATAAACCAGGTCCCCTGTGAAGTGCAATAAGTATCTTTAAAGTCTCCAGTAGCAAGCACATTTGATTTTGTCTCTACTACTCAGTGTTTTTGGTTGAAAACAACCAAAGCCTACGTTGGTTGAGTAAACAGAATTTATTATAAGGATATTAGGAATTCATAGAATCGTCTGCATGTTAAAAACTTGGACTCAAAGTTGTGCAGCCAGAAACCATGTCTAAAACTAATCATGGAGCTAGTTTGTTAATGAAACTATCGGTTTTGCTGGGATCTATTATTTTCAGAAACTTACTGTTGCTTTAAAGGGAGAGATCCTCACCACCCTTACTGCTCCAGTCTTATTCACTTATCAGGCTGAATCTAGTACACATGTTTGTGTCACAGTGTTGAAACTTAGGGAATGAGTACTCAGCATTTTCTAGCTTTTACAGTGGGAAATACTCATTCATAAGGTAAGGAGCTCCTCAGACATGGCAAACAAGTTCAATGTTCTAAAAGCTGAATACAGGATTTATCACATGCATGGAATTTAAAGGAAGATACAATGTAGACTGTGACTATAGAGAAAATACTTAAAGCATGCTTCAATTAACCTGAAGACATTGCTCGCTCATTAGGCTTTCCAATTGCCTAAAGATATATATTAAACCCAGATTTGAAAGAAAGATCCTTTTAAGCTCTTATCACCATTAATCCTAAACTAAATTTAAGTTTTTTCCCATAGTTGGCAGAATAGGATATAGGAAGATTACATTTTGAAAGATGGAAGAATATGGTAGTCAAAATTCTAAAGATTGCTTAACCCCTAGAATAACAACCCCTGATTTTGCAAGCAAATATTTATCTAACTTGAGAGTTTTTATCATTTTGTTAAATTCCTTTTCTGAATCTATTGAGATGATCATATGATTTTTTATCCTTCATTCTGTTAATGTGGTATATCACATTTATTAATTTTTGTGTGTTGAACCATCCATGCATCCCAGGTATAAATCTCACTTGTTCATGATGTAAGATTATTTCAATATCCTGTTGAATTTGGTTTTCTAGTATCTTGTTGAAGATTTTTGTATTTATGTTCATCAGGGATACTGGCCTGTAATTTTATTTTTTTGTATCTTTGTTTGACGTTAGTGTCAGGGTAATGCTGACCTTGTAAAATTAGTTTGGAAGTATTCTGTCCTCTTTTTTTGGAAGAGTTTGAGAAATATGTTCTACATCACTAATTATTAAGGAAATGCAAAACAAAATCATGGGACATCATTTCACACCTATTAGGATTGTCATTCTTAAAAATACAAAAGATGACAAGTGTTGAAGAAGATGTCAATTAATTGGAAGCTTGTACACTGTTGGTGGGAATGTGCAAAGTATAGTCACTATGGCAAACAGTATGGATGTTTCTTAACACATTAAAAATAAAACTACCATATAATCTAGCAATCCAAAAGAATTGAAATCAGGATCTCAAAGAGACATGTACACTCCATGTTTATTATAGAATCATTCATAATAGCAAAGAAATGGAAATGACCTACAGGCCCATCAACAGATGATTGAATCAAATTAATGTAATATATACATTTCATGGAATAGTATATTCAGCTTTAAAAAAAGAAGCAAATACAGCATTTGCAACAACATGGATGAACCTAGAGGGCATTATACAAAGTGGAAAAAGTCAGAGAAGGATAAGTGTGACATGATTTCATTTAAATGAGGTATGAAAAATAGTCAAAATCTTAGAAACAGAATGTAGAAATGATAGCATAGAGGTTGCTGGGGCTGGGGGTGCATGGGGGTGGAAATGGGGTTTGTTGCTCAATGGTTTTGTAGTTTCAGGGGTCCAGATGAATTCTAGAGATCCGCTGTACAACAAGCACATATAGATAACAATATGATACTGTGTACTTGAAAAAATTAAGAGGGTAGGTCTCATGTTGTGTTTTTACCATCACAACAACAAAAAAACAAAACAGAGCACAACACAACAAACCACAGAGTGACACAAGGAAACTTTTGGAGGTGATGAGTATGTTTATTACCTTGTATGCGGTGATAGGCTCATAGGTATGTATATGCATAAGTCTAAACTTACGAAATTGTATGCATTAAATGTGTAATTTTTTGTGTGTATCAGTTATATCACGATAAAGCTGTTAAAAATAGTTATCTAGGTGCTGCTGTGAACAAACTTTGTAGAAGGCATTTTTGTACTAACTCACTGATCTTAACATAGGAGACTATTTTAGCAAGCTTAATGTAATCACATGGATCCTTAAAAGCAGAGGCAGAAGCAGAAGGCAGACCAGAAATGAAGTTAAAGGGGGGATCAGAAAAATTCAAAGCATGAAGCAAGCTGAGGACTGTGGATCTCAATTATGATAAGTTGAGAATGACCCCCAGGCAACAGTTATCACAGAGATAGAGACCTCAGTCTTAAAATCACAAAGAACTGAATTGGCCAACACCCTGGGTAAGGGTGGGGCAGCTTTATCTGCAGAGTATCCTAAAAATACTGTAGTCTTGCTCACACATTGATTCAGCCTGATGAAGCTTGGAGCAAAGAGCCAGGGGAACCAGGAAATGTCCAGACTTCTGACCTTCAGTGTTGTGATACAATAAATTTGTGTTAAAGCCACTAAGCATTTGATAATTTGTTTTGGTATCGATAGAAAGCTTACACAAGGAGATTAGAAGAGACTGGGTGGGGTATGGAATAAAAGCTGGTCTTCTGGTATGAAGATGAGCTATGTAGATTAAGACCAGATGCCAGCACCAAGTGTCTTGGGTATAGGAATTGGGAGATGGGAAACAGAATTTGAAGAAAAGATAGAGAAGACTGTGAAAAGCAATGAGAGTTACTGAAGACACATTTGATCTTCATTTGACTGGCCATTCTTGCTCTTAAGTGGCATCACTCTAAATATGCCTCTCCTGGTAGAATATTTATTCTGCCATCATTTTCAGGTCAAAAGGTCTTTATTTTACATCTTCAATAAGGACCAATAAAAAGGGAAGACAGTTTGAAACTTTTGCTGATTGACATAGTGAGATGAAATGTGCTGTCCTGAACCATAAATCCTTACAATATATTCTGAATTTTTTTTCAGAATTTTCTTCTCAATGAATATGTGGGCATAGGCACAAAAGTAAGTCAATATCACATACTCAATATTTACATAGAAAGAAAGCCCTCATTTCCAAATACCGAATTAGTTTTTTAATAATGCCAACATTTGTTTTTATTTGTTTATCCTTCTATGATTACAAACATTTGAGGAGGCTTTGGTTTAAAAACAGCAACAAAATACTAACAGATGGGTTATTTCCAAACACTCATTTAAAAAAAAGTACCTATAATAAGAAGATAAAGACTTCTGAACCAACGAATATGATACTGTTATAAGTTTATTGTCCATTTTAATATATAACCAAATTGAGAATTTTGGAATGTCGGGGTAAGGTTAGATTAGGGTACCTGTTTCTTCCATGAGTTGATAACAGCTGCACAAGTTGGAGGTAGTGACTCTTAACGCTAGCTTTGTGCTTTATCATTTGTCTGACAACTATCACCTCGCCTTGTAAGAAAGCTATATCTTTTGTGTTAATAATACTATATTTTCACAATCAAAAAAAATTAATAGGATTTTTGAATTTTTGGAGTTAACTGTAGAATAAGTGAATATGTTTAGCTATATTATATTGGGTTTGTGTAGTGATTTTGGGGGCAAGAGCTGGAAATCCATTTGATACAACTTTAGCCTCATTGCACAGAAAGGAGAATTCCATATGAAGGGTATTTTCATTAGAAATAAGAAATCCTCTCAACTGTGCATGTGTGTCACATCTTGGTGAATATTTCCTTTGGGTCAATACGTGCAAGAGAGTCTCATTCAGGTACAAATGTTAAAAAACGAATTCACACAGATTACACAAAATAAGGTATTTATAGGCTCAGGAAATGGAAATCTACCTGGAAAGATTTAAGCTTCTGATACGGTTAGATCAAGGTGTTCAAAAGTGTCTTTAGGAATCATTGTCTTTCCTTACATCTACTTTCCTAGAGGTTGACCAGTCTCTGTCAAGATGCACTTTAAGGTAGGAGAAGGACCACCAAAACATCCAGGCTCACTTCCTACCAGCTTAGTAACCCTTTTGAAAGAGACTTTTTTTCTCAATTCAGCCAAAAAATAAAAGTCCTAGGCTTTAGCCACTGTACTGTACAGAATTAGGTTATTTTGCCATATCTAAGCCATGGTATTTAGCTCTGTCTGGCCATATGCTAAACTCGCAACCTCTGGGCTAGTCTTAGACCACTTTAATCACATTTACTAGGCATGGTGTGGGGCAGTACGCCAGAAAAAAAATCAAGGTACTATATAGCAGAAGGGAAAAATGGATACTAGGCAGACTTAAATAATGATATCATTACTTTAAGGTTTAAATAAAGTGATGGGTTATTTATAGAAAAAAAGATACGAAACAATGTGATTTAGCAAAGTATACTTCCTTGAGAGACTTGAGTTGATGATATTTACATTGTAGCAATTACTACATTTGCTATGTTAAAATATCATGTTAAAATATCTGTTAAACAAAAATACTGGTCATAGTATTCCAAAGCCCAATCTTTCTTTAATAGTCATAAACAAAGAATAAGTGATAGTGAACTAGTTAGTGTCATGTCCTCACTATTATTGGCAAATGAAAATATAAATTTAAAGTGAAGTTTATTTAATTTGCTACCTTTTATTTCCACTGATCATTATAATTTTTATACTTAATTTTCAGAAGATATATATTCCTTGCCAAAATATATAATCTGTAAAGTTCTGGAAGCTTTTGCTTAATATTTTTTATTTCAATTTTTACTTTCACTATTCTGAGAAGAGAATTCAGAAAGGATATACCTATAAGAGTTGACATCTTGATATTCTGTATTCACAGACTGGAACTCATAGGCAAACAAAAAATCTCTGGGTGAAAATTAGTTTCTCTCAGTTTAGCCAGGGTACTGGGTTACAGTGAGGCATAATTGGACAGGGACCATCAAATTCAGTGGTTAAGTATTTGGACCTTAGAATCAAACAGAACTGGGTTCAGTCACGGACTCATCACTTACCAGCTGTGTGACCTTGAACAGAGTACCTCACCTATTTCCATTTTCTCATCTTTGAAATGAAGATCAAACAGCCTTCAAAAGGTTGTCAGGATTATTTGAGATTAAGCAGTTGAAACATTTATTGTAGTTACTGGTAATAAGCATTCAGTTAGTCATTATTTTCTTATTGAAACATACCATGTGAGAACTCTAAACCATGGTGATTCAGGATGTAACTTTCCCCTGGCTGTTTGAAATTTTTTTTTTTTTTTTAATTTGCTCTGTGGATGGACTACTTTGTCATTAGTGAATACATTTGGAAATAAAGCACATAGTCCTAATACAAATGAATGAGATTTTCATCAGTTTCAGTGTGTACATGACTGTAATTAACAAGTAAAATGAACACAGACCATTTAAAATTCATTAAAGTATGGGAGAAAATTACATTTCATCATTAGTAATATTCTCTGCATGTTTACTCACTTAGCGGAAGATATTTGGAGAGAAGTACTTTACTCACTGATGTGTCGGGAGATTTCAAGTGAAACTGCTTATAACCTCCTGCTGCCATGGTTATGAAATGTAGTTAGCATTAATTGAAATATCTGAGTGCTTAGTGTCACAACTTGTGAGCCAGGCATGGAATCTTTTGCATATTTTATTTACTTGGTTTTTTTTTAGCATGAATATTAGAAGATTGGTTGTTCATTTATTGTTTGTTCTGTTTTGATAATGATCATAGTAGATGCATTCTCTAAGATGTGCTGAAGAGATGCACATAAAAGGATTAATATTCCTATCTGTGTGCCCACTGAACAAAGGGAATCAAGTGTTCACAATGAAGGTTTCACACTAGACAACCTTAATTCTATCACTGGCTTCAAGGAATCGACATTGTAAAATTGAATGGAATTCTATAATGTTTTGAAAAAGAAAATTTTAAAAAGGCTGTCCCCATTGACTGGGCATGGTAGAGAGAGGGATTTGCTAATTATTGCAAAGTTAGTTTTTGTACCTTACTCAAACGATGGGTTGAAAAGCCCACAAGGCCTTTTTCTGTCAGTATTTGGCTGAACTCAGCCTGCTCTTATTTTGTTAGCCTTGTATACTTTCAAACGTATGTACAAAGGAAGGAAAATTAAGAAATATTACAGCTGTGTGATATCTTCCTTGTAAACTCAAATGTACATACTGGTTTAGAGAGCCTTGCCCCTTAGTAAAATGAAATCAAATCACTTAGCAAAATGACTACTAAGTCATATGACATTTCCTTATTCTTTTATCAAATCAATCTCTCTCTCTCTCTCTCTCTCTTTCTCTCTCTCTCTCTCTCTCTCTCTCACCCTTAATGAGCCTCTCGATAAGCTTATTCCTGTTCTAGTATCTGAAGAGATAAAAGCACCTCTACCTTACAGTTCCATAAATCTTCTAGATTATGTAGGTTCAATTATTTTTTTATAATATATACTTCAATCTGTTGTATTATGTTGAAAACTGTTTCTTATATTCAAAGACCAGATTACAACCTTTTAATTCATAGGATATAAGAACTAATAAAACTTTCAGTAGTCCATAAGATTCTATAACTTTATATTTTTGTTTAGTGGAACCTATTTTTTGCCAACATTTTATTAAGAAATATTTAAATACAGAGAAAATTCAAAATAATTTTATAAGGAACACCATATTCATACAGCATCTAGATTCTACCATTATAATTTTAACTATACTTTATCACAAATCTATCATTGTATATAGGAACATCTATTGTAAAATTAAATCTTACATAGAACACCAGTTTACCCTAAAATGGGTAAACTCTGTGCTTCTCAATAAAACTCAGTGCCCAGAGGACTACTTTCTCTGCTTAGCCTTTCCCTGAGGAGACACAAAGTTCCACTGCACACAATTTGACAAAGAGTGATCTAGCCAGTCATTATTTTGCAAATAAAAACACCGAGATGCAGCCACTTGCAGCTACTAATGCAAGGCTCCCTGCTAAGCTGCTGCTAGAACTGAAGTTGGAATTTATTTTTCTGTTTTTGCTGCAGATAGAAACTTTTTTTTTTTGAAATCACATCATATTGTTTAAAGAAATGTCAGGATAGCCCCATTAGCCTATATATTTTGTATTCTGGAAGAATGACTATGTATGGTTCTGGTTAGAATGAGTGAGAAATAGCTTAGCATGTATAATTCAGGCAAATTAGCTAACTTGGGGCATAGGTCAGGGTTATATTTAGCATAATGGCATTGATAATTGGGGGGTGATCAAAAAGTAAATCTTGCCTCAGACCTAGGTCATTTTGCAAATTCTCTCAAGTAACACCTCTTCCCTTGTTGTTGTTAGATTCATTTATTCATTGGTTTATGCATGCAGTCATTCAGAGTGACCCTCTTTGGTATATTTTGTTCTTTTCTGTCAGTCATATAACGTTGGATATTTCTCTTGATACAGGATCTTAATTGCAGTTTCCACTGTTTTCTCCCCCCAATGTTTTTAGAGCCTAGATTCTGCTTAACCTATAGGTCTCCAGTCAAGCATGACTTTCTCAGAAGTGCCATCCCTGGGTTGTCTCACTCTGTGGCTGTAAAACACATAGTTTATATACTTTTTTTTTTCATAGCACTTACTGATATCTGTAATGTTTTGTTATGTTTATTTGCTTATTTTCTGTTTAATATAAAATATAAGCTGCTGAAGGGCAGGAGCAGAAAAAAGCCTAGCTTACAGTCATTGCTCAGTCATCTATTTATTTGAGTATATTTGAATATCTACTTCGTGCTAGTTATGGTTTATTAACACCACGCTCTAAGCAACTGAGATAACCGGCCACTCCAGTTATGGTTTAGACTACAAAATATAGCAATGGAAAACAAATAGACAAATTCTTGCTCTTTAAAATTTACATTTTCATGAGGGAAGACAAATAATCCACATTAATGAATAGATAAAATAATAAGCAGAAATATAAAACAAAATAAAACACAGGAATAGGATAGAGAATAATGGAAGGTACTCCTTTAGATATAGTGGCCAGATAAAGTTTCTCTGGGGAGGTAAAAGCAATAGGGATATGAATTAGGTGAGGAAGCAAGTCGTTGAGACCTCTGGGAGAAGAGCCTTCTAAGCAAAGGGAAGAACATGTGCAAAATTTGTAAAGTAGCATTGTTTTTGTCATGTGCAAATAACAGGAAAAAGTTTATTAAGCCTCAAGAAAAAAAAACTGCAAAATAAAATCATGGGAGAGGAGATATTTGAAAATGAAGTAAAACTTTGTATTTGTAAAGAGAGATTTTCACTGCTTGTTAGTATGAAAGAGTCCTGTAGAAAGTGCTGGTTGATTTGATATTTATTGTACAAGAGTCACTCTGGTGATGTGTGAAGAGCAAAATAATGCAGGGGTGCAGGAGATGAGCAGGGGAATAAGTTAGAAGGCCCAGGTGAGAAGTAATGGTGCCATGTGTTGGAGCAGTGAAATCAATGGGAATAGTCAGGATTGGGGTATAATCTGAAGGAAGTAATAGCAAGATTTGCTTACGGATTGGGAAATAAGAGAAAGAGAGAGATCAAAAAATGAATGCAAGATTTTTTATCCTAAGAACTTGAAGAATGTAGTTATCATTTATTGAGACAGAGTGAGGAAGAAGCAGGGGAGAAATATTGAGTTGCACCTATTTTGCATACAAGAGGATAAATTAAAGAGGTAGATAAATATAAGTCTTAAATTCAGAAGAAAGCTAAGGCTGAAGAAATTAAATTGTGTGTCATCAGTGTAAAGATGCCATATAAACAGTGAAACAGACCTAGGTCACCTAGAGATTGCATGTAAACAGGTTAAAGAAGATATCCAAGGACAGACCCTTGCGTACTTTATCATTTAGAGTTTGGGGAGAAAATAAAAATTTAGTAAAGAAAACACTAAATTAGAAAGTAGGAGTGAGGTAGGAGGAAAGAATAGCATATCACATAAATGACTATTTCTAGATAAAAAGAAGTGATTATTTACATCAAATGCTAGTTAACAGGTAGAACAATTTAAGGACTAAAGTTGGCCATTGTGTTTCTTCATGTAGAGTCCATTACTGACCTTGACAATAATGCATGTGGTGACTGGAGTAAGTTGAAAATATGATGGATGGAGACAGCATTTTAAAGATCGTGCCATAAAAAGGAATGAAATAGATAAATGGGTGCTAACTGGAAAGGGATATGACATCAAAAGATTATTATTAAATGCAGGGTCATCATAAAATCATTTGTTTGATAATGGAAATGATCCAGCAAAAGAGACAGTAGTGATCAATACGATAGAGGAGACAACCGTCGGAATATCGAGTGAGCAGGAGGGCAGGGTACAAGTACGTGGAAAAAGGACAACTCGTTATTACAGCAGGTGAAGAGAGAGGTACAAGTGATGTGGGCATTTTTGTAGGAGACTGACTAAAATGGTGGATTTGGAATCTAAATTGGTCATGGAAGGAAATGAGAACTGAGGTGAAAAGATTCCACAAATCTAAAGTCTCCATGTGGTTGAAGAATTGGTGGTGTATTTGTGGAAAATGAGATTTCAGAGGGACAGTTAGAAAAAAATAGATTTCAGAGGGACAATAGTTGGTAATGAAAAGGTCTAGAGTAGAGCTTCTTTTTTTAATTCTAACAATGCTAGGTTTCCTCAGGAAATTCATTTATTTGTGTATTTATTTATTTATTTGTTTGTTTGTTTATTTATTCATCTATTGATGTATTCTTTCTTTTTTGCCTGCCTTCCTTTCTTTAATATTTTAAAGAATACTGTAGCCTGGCTCCGTTCTCTGAAATTAAGACATTAATTGGTCTGTAGAACCAAAACACTAAAATTGAAAGAAAGAAAGAAAGAAAGAAAGAAAGAAAGAAAGAAAGAAAGAAAGAAGGAAGGAAGGAAGGAAGGAAGGAAGGAAGGAAGGAAGGAAGGAAGGAAGGAAGGAAGGAAGGAAGGAAGGAAAGAAAAGAAAGAAAAGAGAGAAAGAAAAGAAGTTACCAGGTACTGTTGATGTGGAGAACCAGTAACATGACACTGGTTTGCAACCTTAGTTTACATTGGGACCACTTGAAACCATTTGAAGTGAAAAAGTTAAGGTATTGGTTGCATTGTCTATAAATTGTGAAATCGCAAACAAAAATTACAGGAATAGAAGATGTAAGAAGATATTTGAGCAAGGTGCTGAAATCTTGAAGGAACGAGATCAGTCTGTAGATGGCAGCAACAGGTCGGAGAAGCATATGCTGCAGTCTGACACTAGGAGCTGGGGGGAGGGGGCAGTTCCTTAGGGCGAAAGGTGGAGTGGTGATTTGAATGTGACAAAGTGAGGCAAGGAATCAGTTACCCCACCTCCAGGTCTAGGTAGGATGTGGCGGTTGAAACCACCACGGACTGAGACTTTCCAGGGACCCCAAGGGAAAGCTAGATACCTGTTGGTACAAGAAGGTGAAGAAAATGTTAGAGAAACCTAAGAGTTTCCTGGGGTTTGGCAACCAAACACTACATAGTGTTCAATGAATGTCTGTTGACTGAACAATACTTTTTATTCAGATTCCTGTTGTATATGTATAACAGTGACCATATTATGCTGGATTAAAATTAATTATATGTACATCTCTTTATCCTATGTATTTAATCAGAATTTACATTGTGGATTATCAGTAGCGATAATTTTACTTGCTCTGAGTTCATGCTAAGGAGTTCATCTATTACTGATGGCAGCCTTACGTGAAAATGTAGGATTCCTGACATTTGAATATCATATGGACAAATTATTTGAATATACAAATAGACAATGGCCAAACCATATCTGACAACAGAATCCTGACCCACAAACTCTGCAGCAACTGATCTGGGGAAGTCAAACCACAACTTCTGTAGCAATCAGTCGAGAATGGTTAGGATTTGGTCAATAACTGCAACTTCTTTATAGTTTGCCCTTATGTCAAACACAGAACCAGGCAGAGAAAGCCAAATATGCTTCACAAACCATTCAGAGAGTACTTGGCTTTTAGTTCGGCTAACTCCTGCTTCTCCATGCCAACAACTTCCAATCTGAGTATACCTAAAGCCCTCCTTCCCTGCCTGCCCCCCATATAAGCCTTCTCATTTCTCTGGCTTCCTTTGAGTCTCTTAAATACAATTAATGACGATGGACTTTCTTGCTATTGCAAACTCTGATTAGCCTCTGTTCACATTTCGGTGGTCTTTTTTATTTCCATATGTAAATGTACACAGGTAACAATAGCAGAGCTGATTAAGCCATTAAAATATCAAAATATCAAAATTAGATATTTTTAAAGAAAATATTCTAATAGAGATAGCTCTTTTAATTTTATTTTTTTAGAAATATTGATAACTATTTTTATAAAAGATGTAGGGGTGTTTATATAGCTAAATATTAATGATTCTTAATATGAAAATTTATTGTGAAAATAACATTAGATGTTGTAGTCAGTATTGTTTTTTTTATATACATTTTTTTACCTTGTAAAAGACATAAGTTCAGTTCGGTACTAGATAATATGCATATGTTAAATGCATTTTAAATATAGTAATTCTTCAAAAATGTAATTTACCTAAGATAAAAAATTATATGGACTTGAATGAACTATATCATTTTGAACATGAACAGTAGTGAATAATTGTCAGAGAAGATGTGTGTGCACAAAATTTTTTAAAGATTTATTTTTAATAAAACAACCTTTGGAATTAAAAATATCTCTTTTAGGTTTTTTTATAGTCCTTATTATAGATCTTTTTTATAAATTACTAAATGGTTCCTAAAATTCTAAGCATCTTTTTTTCTGGATATTGAAATATTAAATTTTTTTTACATTTCTTCTAAAGATATATTAAAATGATATTTACTGTGTAAGTCCATTTTGTATGCTAACCGGAGATTCCATATACAAATAGAAATATTTGAAAAGATTTCTTAGAGAGAAGTTTTATCTATTAGGAATTGCTAAAGAATAGGTCTGAAATGTTATTTGAGGTTATAAATGTTTACCATGGCAGAAATTTTATTAATAATTTGTGATTTTAAAATTTTAGTATGTTACTTTACAATTGCATTGTGGTTTTCGATAGTTCTCAATATGTACACCATGGACCAATAGCATCACTTGGGAACTTGTAAGAAATAAAAATTCTTAGGTTCTATCTTAGATCGACTGAATCAGAAGCTTGGGAATAGAGCCTAGAAATTTGTGTTTTAATAAGTTTTCCAGGCGATTTTTATGCATACTATAGTTTGAGATTCTCTGATCTATATAATGCTGCTCATTAATCCATGGACAATTTCAGTGATAACAACAAAAATGAATGTTTGATTAGCACAGTAAACACTATGAGACTTGATGGAAATGTTATGAAAACTACTAAATATACCAGAAATTTTGCTGCCATAGACATAAAGCAGTCAGAGATTTTCTGAATTTGGGGTGTGGAGCAGTTGCCTATAAAGGCCACTAATATTTCTTTCCTAAAGCTTTATGCTTAATTGTATAACTCAGTTAACAAAAACTGAAGAAAATGGGAAGCATTATAGTTTAGGAACCTTCAAAAAATAGTCCTCCACCCTCTATTTCATCATGAAAAACAGGATGTCAATTCTTTTAGAAGTTACTTTAGTTATTTGCTTTGCTTCAATTACATAGAACAAGAATCCCAAACTCAGATGCCTTCATGAGTCAGGCTGGTAACTTGTTTCAAGTTGGCCAGGTAGAATCTTCATGTCTATACAGAAAATTGTTCTCTGCCAGTTATACTGAAATAGGCAGGCCTTTCTGTTTATCATTAACTTTTCCACTTTGACAGAGACATGGTAACAAAACATCCCAGTTCCTTCTGATTCTGAGAAAACAGCAATGCAAGCACTATGATGACTGTAGACACTCCATCTCAGTGTTCGGAAGGCAATCAAGAGAGGTGGAGTTTGAGACAATTTAGGTGCTATCTTAATGGAAGGAGACCAGGAGGTGAGGAGGAACTTCTCAACACTTGACACTTATGCCCATATGTACATGTGAAGTTGGAAGTGTTTTAGCCCCTGTTCTTTCCACAAAGACAGACTAGAAATGAAAATCTTCATCTGCAATTAAAAAAAAAATTGTGTTTGATATGAACACCTAATACGCCATTTGCCCTGATAAAAAATTTTTAAGTGCATAGTACCATATTGTTAACTACAAGCACAATGTTGTATAGCTAGCAGATCTTTAGAAACGTACTCATCTTGCATAACTGAAACTGATACTCATTAAATAGAAACTCCCATTCTCTTCCTCCCAGCCATTTTAGACAACTTCAAGTTATGCTCTTAGAGCTTTAAGGCAGCACTCAAAAATATCTAGTTTACTTAAAGTAGCTTAATAATGAAAAGCTTTTTAAAAATTCTTGGTTTTGTATTCTTCCTACACTACATCCCATCCCTATTTCTCTTTCCATGTAGACATCCATATTAACATGTTTAATGAATTTCTTTTTTTTTACACATATTCTTGCTAAATAGGTATCATTGTTTTATAGGCATTTTTTAAAATTCACATAAAAGTAAGCAGGTTAAATAAAAAACTTCTGCATTGTAAATTACTATGTAATCTTCAACTATGTTTGTCTATAAAGTGACAAATGCAGTTATTTAGGCAAAAAAATTATTCCTTATTGAGATGCAGTGAAGCTTAAACAATTAATTTTTATAAGGTGTTTTGACAGTTTTAAATAGATTTATGGTCTTTAGAGAAAATCTTAATTTCTTCCTTAACTTTTTCTTTCTTCAGAGCAGCATAATTGAATAGGCTCCAAATTTTTAAAAATGAGCTATTTTGCAATTTCTTTCCATTGATTTTGGGGTAAACATGTCTAGATTGCTAAATGTATTAAATGCATCTATTAAGAGTAAAAAATTCACATTAAGTTTTTTTCCTTTAAAGCCTCATAAAATAATCCACTCAAATATTTGAAGCTATGTATTAAAATGACAAGTAACAAGTATAAAAACAAAGTGAAATTTAAATTTAATATTTTTCTGCCCTTAGTCATCAAAGTTATTTCACTCATTCATTCATAAGTGATGGTACATAGACAAAAATAGATGTATTATCAGTCCATAATTATATATAATATAATTATTATTACTCCAGATATAATAAAAGATTCCCCCATGTGTCATTACATGAACATTTTTTTCAGTGACAACACATTATCTGTTTTTAGCATTCTATTTCTTGACTGTCATTTTTGCTACATTTTTTCTTCTCTGGTTCTAAAATACTCTGTCAGTCTTGGATTCCCAAAATAGGACATGATTTTCCATATATAGAAAGAAGAATAGTAAAACAGGAAAATGAAGCACATTCAGAAATAAGCAAGGCAATATTGAACTATAAAATTATAGAATAATCTCACTTCTAAATATGAATATAAATATATTATTTTTAAAGTTTATTCAATAGCATAAGACATAATTCTGTGCAACTCAGCTGGCTTGATCTCAGGAATGTAAGGTTGGTTTAACATCTGTCCAGTGAATCATATCAATAATAAATGAACACAATTACCTTGTTACTAAAGATCATTAGAGAGAATTAGATTCACATTCCTCAAAACAAAAAAGCACATATTAAACTCAACCTCAAAGGATAATTTTAAGATTCATAAGTAGTTTCTATATTAAATGAGAACATTAAATATAATAATGGAACACTGGAAATATTTTACTAACTTAAGACCTAAAATAAAGATCCCCACTATTAACATGTTATATATAACATTGTTACATAACATGCCAGACCATTTAGTGAGACAAGAAAATTATAAGTAAACATTTTGTGAAGAAGTTAAAATATTATTAGTTGTCATAATACAATTAGCTTTAGTGTAATTCTCATCCAGATGAATACACCCTTTCTCAAGCATATTTCTCAGATGATTCCAAATGAAAGAGGCAGTGAAGAAATGCAACCATATGATTTCAACCACTGATTTGGCCTACTCGAGTGGAAAAAATAATTTGATACTACTCTAAATGCTCACTTTAAATTTATTTTATCTTCTTTCTTACCTAGGCTTATTCATTTTGAGAAATCAGTTGTTTCCAAATTCTTCCTCAAATCCTCCTTTAAGGTAGATTGGCATGTGGCTATTTCTGTTTGTTGACGTGACTATATGGAGGTGGTGAATGGACTATTTGAAGGAAACTGTAAATGTACTTATGCATCTCAGTCTTAGCTGAAAGCTTTACCCAATGGTCAAATTTTCTTTGAGTCTTTAGCTTTCCTTATTTTTGTGTTTCAAATAATGCATGCTGCTCTAATTTTCTCTAGACTTTTTCCCCATTTTTTTTTCCCCTCAAGATCTTGGTAGCATGCACACATCTCCATGGTTTCACAAATTTTACATTCTCTTTCTTTTGCCTATGCTTGAGAGCTTTTCATTTACCTTTAGAATAAACTGCTGTTTAGATTAATATTGCCCAGTTAACAACAAAAGGCCTCACTCAATATACCATGTTGTTCACTCCCTTCAAACTCACATTATACTTCTTATCACTTTTTTTTAATATCATGGCTCTGTACAAAATGAGTAAAGTTATGACTTGACAAACCATGTAATCCAACTTCAGACAATGTGAAATGGAAATTTCACTTATTTTTCTAAAGATGTGGAAAAAATGAATACTTTTTAATGCTTTTCCTCCTGCAAACGACCCTATTTGGTTGGTATTGTGAATGTATTATATGATATGTTGTTTCTTTGTCTAAAAATGTTGCTGAAAAAGGTTTAAATAGACTTTCTGTACCTTCCTCTGGAGGAAGAAGGGTAAAGGGTGCAGAAGAATACAAACTTTTAGCTATAAAGTGATTAAGTTCCTGGGATGTAATGTATAGCATGGTGACTATAGTTAATAATACAGTATTATATATTTAAAAATTACTAGAAGAATAGATTTTAAAATTTATCACTACACATGCAAAAAAAAAGTATAATAGATGTTTTAACTAGCCTCGGGGTGGTAATCATTTTGCAGTAAATACGTAAGTAAAAGCACTTTATACTACATACCATTGTATGCCAATATATCTCCATACAGCTGGAAAAAAGTTGCTAAAATAGGTTAACATGGTAAGCAATGGACCTAAGTAACAAAATTTAAGAACTCTTTTATGTAGAGAAGGTTTATGAGCTTTTTGTTTTTGTGTTTTATTTGTTTTTAAATGATAGAGTGGAGAGTAAAAGAGATAGCAGTGAGAATAGTTGAATGGTCAAGTTCCAATAGAAAACTGTAAGAGATAAATAATCTAAAAGAAGAACATGTCTATTTCTAAGCAAGAAGAAGAGAAAAAAGTAGATGTTAAAGGTAGATGTTTTATGAGAAGAAAGCAAAAAGAAGGTAGCTTGTCAATTTAGCTAAAATGCAACATAAAATGATACTGGGTTTGATACAATACATAAACACACATACACACATTTCTACAATCTGCATTTAGTCATAGATTGAAACGAAGAGATCTTATTATGTTCTAGGAGGAGATGTTCAAGGTTGTTTTTTGTTGGTCTCTAGGACTTTATTAATACCCTAAATCTACTGGAAGGAAAAAGCATGAGAGAGAAAGGGAGAGAGAGAAAGGTTGAGATTTAAGAGGATTTTTCTACATCTAGGGTAATACTTTCTGTCTTTTTATACACTGGATTTATGTAATTTTTTTTTTTCCTGAGAAAAAGTACCACCATCTTTTATATCTGTGAGGAATATACTTGAAGATATCCAGTGGATGCCTGAAACCACAGATAGTACTAAACCCTATATGTACTATTTTTTTCCTATACATACTTACCTATGATAAAGTTTATCAATTAGGCACAGTGAGAATTTAACAACAATAACAAATAATTAAATATAATAATTATAACAGTATAGTAGTATAATAAAAGTTATATGAACGTGGTCTGTCTCTCTCTCTCAAAGTATCTTATTGACCTATACTGTATTCACCTTTTCATTTAAAGGGAGCACTTTACAGCTTCTCTTTGGCATATGTAAATTGCTAACATCACTGCCCTTGTGCTTTTAGGCTATTACTAAGTAAAATAAAGATTACTTGAACACAAGCACTGCAATACCAAGTCAGTAGATCTAATCACCAGGAGGGCCAATAATGTAGACTGGATATGCTGGATAAAGGGATGATTTTTGTCGTGGGCAGAATGGAGCAGGATGGCACAGGATGCCATCATATTTTCAGAACATCATGCAATTGGAATCATGAATTTTTTATTTTCAGAATTTTCAATTTAATATTTTAGGGCTACAATTGACCGTGTTTAACTGAAACTGCAAAAAGTGAAACCATAGGTAAGGGAGAACTATGTACTTATCACTAAAAGTGACTAGATAACCATTGTTCATTGTTCTTGGTTGATCGTTTCTAGAAAGAGCTGTAGAATAAACCACCAGGAGCTGGTAGTTTATTCACAGGATGAGGAAAAAGAAAAACACTAACATGACCATATAGAAGTATCATAAAGGTTCAGACATGTTATCATGGATGGTTCTTTCTGATACTTGCAGGGCTGGAGTAAAATTAAATGCAGTCTCAGAAAGAGACTCACTTAAGGAGGATTATTGTCATTCTATTACCAGAAATTAAGGGACAGAGAAGAAGGGAAAAGTTTAGAGGGTGATTGCTCTTTGGCTCATTGTCGTGGCATTAGCAAAGAGTGTGCTTTTTATCTAGTTGGGAGAAACAGCTTACTTCCTCTGGTCCACACTGACTTCCTACAATGGACTCCATTAAGTCAATGGGCAATAAAGGCCAGAAGAACTGTGTGGAGCTGCACAGACACTGCCTGTGATAGCCGTGAAATGATGGAGCATCACACTGTCTCTAGTTCTGTTTTATGCTTGTATTAGGATCTCTTTGCATAAATGAATTCAGGACCTAAGGCCTTAATCCAGTAGTTCATTAGCTGGGTCTGGCCTGAAAGTTCTGTGGGACATACAAAATATATTTCAAATATGTGAAATAGTTGCCGATATTTAGAAGTCAAGAAATTCACAATAAGTCTAGAATTTCTTCTTGTTAAAAAAAAAAAATAAAAAAAAGTAAAAACACTGCAGCCTAGTACCAGACTCCATCCTTACATGGCACGCATCAATTGTAAGTTGGAATTGCTGTTACCTGTTTAACCCTACCTGCTTTGGAGAGAGTGTCTCCTGCCTTTGGGTGTGTCCCTTGCTGTGTTTTCCTTCCTGAGTCAGAAGTAAGTAGAATGTCATTGACTACTCTTCTATTCCAGGCAATCTCTTCAAGAGGCTCCCTCGGGCAATTCTGTTCTTAGTCAGTAACAATTCTTAGTGACAATAGTTGTGACCTGAAGTGCTCACATATGCTTCAGGGAGACAATCAGGAAGTAGACTGCATGAATGGTCTTTTGGATTTCAGCTTTTTTTTTTTTCTTTTTGCTCAAAAACTTCTATAGCTTCCCTGCAGAGAATAATCACTTAAATAGCCTCATTGTGATTATGGCTTGACTGTTTTTAATAATCGTATCTCAAGACAGATGAACAAAGGTTTGAAAGTAAGAAACTAGTTCGAAATCTAGTTGTAATGAGGTATTAATGTTCTGTGCTGGTGGCCTGAAGTTACCCAGAGATATGTTAAAACTACAGTAGAAACTAGAAATGAAAAATTGAGTGGAATAAAAAAATGCTAGTTATCCTAGGTCTTTATTTAGAAGAATTTAGAAAGATTAATTTTATTTAGCACTGTGGCATAAGAGTTTCTTACAAGAGTGAGTTCTGATTAAGGGTGTTAAAGGGAAAGAAAACCATTAAGCCATTAGTCTTAAATAGCCTCAAGAGGCAGCTGTCAGAAATTTTAATTTGTCTGGCTTGAGACCAAATATTAGGGTACATTAGCAACTCAGGCTAAATCGATAGCCACGAATTATTTTGACAGATTAAACCAGGTGAGTCAGCTTCATCAAAAACATAGTCAAATCGCCTTTCAATTTGTTTACTAAAGAGTACCAAATACTTTGAATGGAAATGGAGAAACAGTTGATGATACTAGTAAGTAGCATTTTTTGAACAACGTGCTAAACATTTTGCACATATATCTCATTTAACAGTAGCAGCCAGCAAAAGGTCTATCCCATGGGAAAGATGAGAAATCAAAGTTTAGAAAAGCTTTATAAATTGTCTGAAGTCGCATAACCAGTCAGAAAGAGGTAAATCTGAGAATCAAACCATCCCGCATACTGTGCTATTCCCTACATAACAGAAGAGTGGGGGGTTACTTAAACATGCTACTGTTGTTATCAATGGATTTTATCTTAATGTTAAATGAAATAGATTTTATTTTTCTACTCTGTGCTGGTCCCTAAAGCATTTATAGCCTAGTAAAATTAGTCAGAGTCCCATTGTGTGCCCTCCAGGTGTGACCATTTTTCCTTCTCTGATTCAATATTTTGTGTTTGCTTCCCACTTTGCTAATGATTTGAACTTGATGAGATGTGACAAAATTTTATTATGGTAGCTATTTCTCTAGGAAAACCTAATAAATCTATACATGTGACAGATTCTTAATTTTAAATAGTGTAGATGATTTCTATAGTAATAAATAATGATGATGTAACCAAAACGTCATCAGCAAACCTTTTTTAAACACCATGTGCCAGGCACAAAGCCTGAGTATTCTATAGTATCAATTTCTATGTTAGCAAAATGGGAAAAGTCCAAACAATGAGCATTTGTCCTTGAGAAATATTTTATTGTGATCTACATCCAGAACAATATATAAAAAATGTAGTCTTCCGCACAAGGGGAAGTTTCCCAAGTTTTGTTGTGAAAATGTTTATGATAAAATGTAAATGAACATAAAAATAATAAATTTAGGAGAAGAACGTAAATGCAAAGACTTTGAAATAAAACAAACCTTGATGAGGGTTGCCAGAATTAGGAATTAAAAATGTAGGAGATCCAATTAAATTTGAATTTTAGATAAATAACATTTTTATTAATTAATTAATTATTATTATTATTTTTTGTATAAGTATATCCCAGTTACTGCATGACCATCATTGGGAATGTGACTTTGGGCAATTTCTGAAGTTTCAATTTATTCATATGTAATAGAATAGAAATCACTTGGATATGTTGGAGTTGTAAAGATTAGAATTAGGTAATCAGTAAGAGTTGATTTTAAACATTTAAAGTATGAGATCTCTAAACCATGCAAAGTTATCCTTTCCAAATTACTTCTAGCCATTAGCTATTCAGTAACTAACAAGTAGTCTCCTATTGTGGGGAAGTTAAAAGTATTTTGGTATAATATTGTACAAACTCCACTCCTACTTTATGGGTAAGAAAAAAGTAGGAAATCAAATAAGCCTAGAGACAGGGTTAGTACATAAATATCTTAAATATACATTCAGAGTTCTTTGTAATCTTTTACAGGAAATGTTGATGAAAAAACAGTTAATTTAATAGATTCATATAAGAAGACACACATATTGTTGGGTAGGGACAGTTAGCAAAATTTTGCATAATATTTTGTTTTATCATGTAAATTCAGCCTGTGTATTATTATAAACACTAATAAAATACTGTTTCCACTTATGGTTGGGTTAATTCATATAACATTGAATAGAACCCAAATACACTGTAATTACTTAATGTTAGCTACTATATCATTGAGTAAAATGGTGCAAGCCATTTGTTATATTGCCAATTTTAAAATTAATGCCACAATACAGATTCTATATTTTATAATTTCCTGAATATTTTCTTTATTCCTAAGACTGGAGCCTAGAACATAGCAGACAGGTGCTTGGAATATATTGTTTGGGTTAATAAAGACTCTTTGACTGGTCATAGTTTGAATCATATGTAGTGAAAAGTTTTTTTAGTATAATGTGCTTCTTACACATAAACCTATTAGTGAGTGACAGAACAACTAACTTTTTGGAGATTTGTGAGGTTCATCAAAATGAATCTCTTCTGGTTTGCTGACTAGGTCCTAAGGACTGGAAATAATTTTAAATATATGACTGGCAAGTTTTAAGCTATGTCCTCATGATGACCATCTTAAGCAATGGTCATTCTGATGACAGTGTCAAAGTAGGTGCCTTAAGGGCAGGGGAAAGAAACCCAAATAAGAAAACACTAGTCTTTCCTGAGATGACCAAATAGCTTCAAGTATCACTGACACTGATTTGAGTTTGAATTTACTCCAGAAATACAGAATGCATTTTAAAAATAATCATACACATTACCCAGTTATATACAGTGACCTTCCTGATGGAGATCATATTAAAAATCTGCAACAAAAATATGTCCTTACTTGTCATTTTATATCTTAATTTTCAGATGAAGAGTAGCAAACATTCAGAAAGTTGGGTACTTTCTACCTATTATGGCAATATTTTTTGGGCATGTACCATATGTACTAAATCTCACCTGTTATTACTCATTTAAACTTCCGAATAATGCTATCAATTGTGCACTCTTATTATTTTCAGTTATCCTTAGGAAACTATAGCTTAAATTAGTTACTAGCCGAAGGTCATCCAGCTATCTAGTCAAATATCTATTCAAATAAAGTATTTAAATTAGCTTAAAAATTGCTTAATATAATTATTTATTTTTTTGTCTCACCAAAAGTTAGTCTAATCATGAAGGTAATGAGAACATGACTATTCAGCTTTGTGATCAAGTATAATAAGGGTCCAGAAATTAAATTTTCTTACAGATATGTTTTATAACAGATATTCTGGGATTCACTGGAAAAAATTGAATGGTGATGGGCCATGATTTTACATTATTAATAACAGCAGGTGGTGAAGTAGTTTTTCTCATTTGCTTCCGATGACTGTTGCTTGTGGCGTGGAAGTAAATGTTTGGATTCCATAGTGACTCTAAAGTCGGCATTAAGTTTTCTCTGGGTACAGAGTCTTTGCCCATGAAAATTTACCTGACTGCTGCAAGCCATTCTACCACCTAAATAGATAGTTTTCTGTCTGTTTGTTTTTGTTTTTGTTGTTTACTTTATAGTGGTCCTTATTGTACTTACAGATCATCTCATATCTAGAGACTTTGTTCAAAGGCAGACCCTGATTCAGTGTCTAGGAAACATTCTGAGATTCTGTATTCAAAGAAGCTTCTAACTAGTGATGTTGTTAATCTATAGATCATATTTTGATGAGATGTCATTATATAACCTCCTTAGAAAGACCTTCCATGATCTTGTCATTTAAAGTAGTTCTCTCCCTAGTATGACGATTCTAGTATCCTGTTTGATTCTGTAATAGCCTCTGTATTAAATTATTTTATTTGCTTACTCTTTACTTATCTATCATCTCAAGATCATAAACTTCACCAGGTCAGAGACCATGCTGTACTGCTCACAGTGTCTCTAGTGCCTGGCCCAATAAACAGGTGAGCAAATGAATGGACAACTACCTCTAGACTATACCACTGTGTCAGTTTTACCTAGACCAGTGATTCTCAAATTTTAGCTTGTCTCAGAATCCCCTGCAGAGCTTTTTATAATACAGATTGCTGAACTCCCCAATGCAACGTTTCTGATTCAGTAGATGTGGGGTAGAGCCCAAGAATTTGCAATCTGAGTTTGCAGATGTTCCTGATGCTGCTGGTGTAGGCACTGCATGTTGAGAACTGACCTGTAATATATAGCTTAATAATAATCTCAAAAGATTATGCTGAAAGGCTTATGCTATCTCTGAGAAAATATTCAGGCGATCTAATTTCTCTATTTAGTTAGCACTTATGATTCAGGTTTTAGTATTCACCTAATGATTATGAGTATAGAGTTCATGCATGTATAATTATTGTTCATTTTATTATCCATATCATATATGCATCTATATCTATATCATTTATATCTATATCTATCTATATACACAGAATATATATATATATGTGTATATATATATATATATATATATATGTATATATATATGTGTGTATTATATATATAATACACACACACACTTGAAGAAAGGGAAGAAATGCTGTCCCTGCATCAGGTCTCCTATGGATTGCAATCACGCCAGGCTTCTTTTAATTCTGATGTCATGTCCCTTGCTCACTGCCTTCTCCTGACATTTTGCAAGTATCAGGTTGGCCCTTGAGATCATTCACTCTGTTTGACTCGTCTGGCTTCCCTTCCCTCACAATAGCTCAGAGCTCAACAAAAGTTCTCTTTCCTTTCTTGTTCTCATTTTTTTTTTAGCATGCAAAACCTTACCTTCTTGCTCAAATTGTGTTCTCTTTTCTTTTCTTTTTGCAATGATGAAGCATCACCAGAAAATGGAAATGACTGAATAATTTCTACCTATACTTCTAGTGCATGGGAAAACATTAAAGTCATTATTGCAAAGTGCATTGTGCATTTTAAAGAGGACTGTATGGTATCTCATTCTTCTTCTAATTATCTCCAGCAAATAGTAACATGGGTAATGAGAATTGGAATTTTGGCCACAGGCAAGATATTAATGTGAAATGGCATTTTCATTTAAATATTAATTAATAAAAAGGTATTTTGAAGGGAAATTAAGCACTTTTCAATGTAAAAAAAAATAAGGAGGAGGGGAACAAATGGCATAGATGATAGAGGCTCTGTTCATTCCTCCGGCAAACAAATCATAGTTGTGATGGAAACAAGGAGCAGCAGCAAGGAAAATCCACCTGAGATCTAGAGGAACAAGCCATACAACTAGGGAGAAATCCAAGAAAGCACCTTGCAATAGCAGAAGGTAGGATGGGGTGAGGACACAGGGCTGCCCAGTCCTGAGCAGTTCAGTGAGACAGAGGCTGCGGCAGTGGCAATGGCAGACGCCTCTTAAAGGGGCCACATCTGAGTGGACTTTTCATGGTGATAGACCTCCTTGCTCTGAGCACCAGTATGATTTGGCTGCACGCAGGAGGCACCAAGGACGTATAGGGAGACATTGTCAGAACGAGGGCCGAGGGGAGACTCACTCTGTACAGAAGTGCCAGTGGTATCCATTTTTCTCTGTTGAGCCCTCCCCACTCCCAGTGCATGACACAGTGCCTCCATCATGGCTGAGATGTCATCAAACTGGATAACAGAGGTCCCTTAGCCCAGAGGATTCTCTGAAACTTTGCCTCCCCCCATCTCACAGCCTCATCCAAGCTACATCCAGGTTTATCCTCCGTAAGTCAGATGCTCCTTGCTGAACAAATGCCTAGGCTCACACTGGAGGCAGCTGGCCTCAGTTTCTGGTGTGGCTTTTTGAGGCAACTATAAGCACAGCATCTGTGGATTGCTTGCCAAATCTTAACAGGCAGCCCTGGAGGGGCAGAGGCTTGGGCTAAATTTGGCCAGCAGCTGAACCCCTCTCACGACTGTGCCACTGGACACCTACTTCACAAATCTACAATTATTAGACCAGGAGACTTAGGAGTTTTGCTTAGTACATAGAAACAGACATGGAAAGGCAGCCAAAATGGGAAGACAAAGGAGCAGAAACCATATGAGAGAGCAGAACGGAGGTCCAGAAATAATGGAGTCAAGTAATCTAACAGATACAGAATTCAAAACACTAGGTATAAAGACGCTTAATGAACTTCTGGGGAGTGTAGATAAATTCAGTGAGAACTTCAACAAAGAGATAAAAAGCATAAAAATGGAAATAGAAATTATAAAAAGGAACCAGTAAGAAATGAAGAACACATTATCTGAGTTGAGAAATATAATAAATAGAATAAACTAAGTGAATAAAGGAGAGGGTCAAATGACCTATCTAGAAAATGGGAAAGCTAAGAACACTCAATCAGAATGACAAGAAAAAAAGATGCCAAGACTATAAAAATAATTTAAGGAGCATATGGACACTATTTAAGGTCAAAATATTCATCTGATTGGTGTGACTGAAAGAAAACAAGATGTTGAACAGCTATTTGAAGAAATAATGGTGGAGAAATTCTCTAATCTGGTGATGGAAATGGACATACTACCCCAGGAAGCTCAGAGAATCCCCAAAACCAGGGATCTAAAGACACCCACACCAAGACACATCATAATTAAAATGCCAAAGGTTAAATACAAAGAAAAAATATTTTAAATCAGCAAGAGAAAATTAGATAGTTACCTACAAGGAAACACCCATAAGATTGGCAGCTGATTTCCCAAGAGAAGCTATGCAGGACAGAAGAGCGTGACACAAAATATTCAATGTGATAAAGAGCCAGGATCTTCAACTAAGATTATTTTATCCAGAAAAGCTATCATTTAGAGTTGAAGGACAAATTAAAAGCTTCCCAGACAAAAATAAGCTAAAGGAATTTATCACACCAAGCCAGTATTACAGAAAATGTTGGAGGGACTTTAAAAAAAATGGATCAAAAATATGAAGAAAGAATGAACAAGTACCTCAAATGGAAAAGAATTAAGTGCTCCAACTAAAAGATAGAGTAGATGAATGGATAAGAACACAAGATTCCTGCATGTTGCCTATAAGAGACTCACTTCAAATTAAAAGACACACACAGACTAAAAGGAAGGGTATGGAAAAAGATATTGCTTTGATGGACCTAGAAGGCATTTAAGTCAGACAGAGAAAGATAAACACTATATGATTTCACTTTTATACAGAATCTAAGGAATAAAAAGAACAAACTAATCAAATACGGACTCATGAATGTAGTGGACAATTTGATGATGGATAGAGGGAATGGGGGACTGGGAGAATGTGGGGAAGGGTTAAAGAAGTACAAATTAGGAGGTATGGTAACTGATGGACACAGGGATGGGGAGCACAGCATAGGGAATACAGTTAGCATTAATATGTTGGCTAGGTAGAGGGCCAGGGAAGGGAGGGAGCAATTGGGAGGGATCGTTTTATGAACTATATAGATGTCTAACTGATGTATCATATACTTGAAACTAATTAAAACAAATTTTTAAAAAGTTGAATTGTGTGTTTTAACAGATGCTGAATTAAAGTTTGATTTAAAGTGTCAGAAACATTTCTCTGTGTAAATATAATTTAAATAAATTTAATGAAATGCATTATTTCCCCCCCAAACACAGGCACAATAAAGGCAAAGTTATTTTTATTTGTAAAGAAAAATTCTCATTATTATGTTTTAAATTTCCATTGCATGATTTCTTTTTCTTGGAAGCCTTTCTCTACATAAAGATCTGGTGAAGTTGCAATGAAAATTATTGCTTAAATTACACATGAAAGTGTTGGAATATTATCAAAATTTGAATAAGAAATATTTTATTATTCTAATTCAGTTCTCTGACCCATATTCTGTTTTGTATCTCTAAGTTATAGCAGTTATTCTCATGTAATTTTTGAAGCTCTTATAGTTCTGAAGAAAGAAACGCTTTTATAGATTGAGATACTTGATTTTTGGGATTTAAGACACGTGATGTCACTTTGAGGAAATAAAAGAGACATATCTTTGGCATTTACCATTTACTGTCTTTTTGGAAACTTTCCATTGCTCTGGAGCAGCCAGTGATAGAAAAGAAAATGTGAAGTAGAAGTCATAGGTCTTCCATATTATTACAGGTTTGTTTGTGTTAATTGCAGCATAAATGCCACGTTGGTTTTTAGCAATTCATTTGCTGGACAGTTCTTCAAGCACTCAAGTGAAAGCTGCTAGAGACAGTTTCAGCAGTGCTGAGACTCTAATTAAACTCTGGCTGATGTTCCAGAACCTCTCTTCAGAGCCTGGAGGGGGGGGGATAGTAATATTTATTTACAAGGTACCTCTTACCCTAAGCCTTTCAGGTCTTCTTCCTACAATCAATATTTCAGCCTGTCCTAGAAAGTAAAACCAAGCATTCCATTCAGATTTATAGCAAGTGCACATGCTTTTGTGTGAATGGGAATTTTATAGATTAACATTCAGAGGAATACTACTCAGAAGTAAAAAGGAGTGGAGTATTGTTGCATGGAAATCATGAAGGTATCTCAAAGGCACTGGGCTGAGCAAAAGACACCAGCCCTAAAAAGGTTATAGAATGGATGCTTTCATTTATAATACCTTCTGGAAGAAAACAAAAATGGAATGATGGAAAATTGATTAGTGATTGCTAGAGGTTGGGATGGAGAAAGAGTATGATTGCAAAGAGAGGTAACATGAGGGAGTTTTCTGCAAGATAGAACTGTTCTGTGTCTTGATGATGGTGATGCTTACACAAATACTTTAAAATATAATTGAAAAATAAAAATAACAAACATTTTAAGAAATACAAGTTCAGAACATGATCTAGGTTATATAATATGAATGTGTGATCAGATTGGCAAAAAGAGAAAATTTAGAAGGCATAAATGGTTCATTTATTTTAAATAATTCATAAAGGTTATTATATATGCATTAGGCTTTTATTTAAAATTTAAAAAATACTTTTACCTCTGGGAAAAAAGCATAGAAATATATACCAAAAAGTCGATTTTATTGCATGATAATTTAATTTAAAAATAATAATAAAAAATTCTTCAGAATTAAGCTATAATTTTGCCTCTGAGTTCTCCATAGGACAAAGAATGTAATAGTGACCATAGATAAAATTATGCTAGCTACTAGGGTCACATTTATTTCTAATAGAATAATGCAATACATTGTCTAATATAATAAGAATGTCTCTTTTAATAGCCTGCAGTATATATCAGCAATAAGTCATAATTGTACTTCCTGCATATCTGACCATCCCTTTTTGTCTTCTTCATGCAGTTTCTTCTGTTTGCTTTAAAGTATAGGTATCCTCCAGGGTGTATTTTCAATCTTAATCTCTTCCAGCTCAACATCCTCTCCTAGGAAAATCTATTTCAGTCTAGCAGTTTGATCTAAAATCTCCTTGTCAAAGATAATTTCCAATTCTGTACCTGTAGTTCTAATATTCTTTTATTTTTATTTACAGTTCTGTGTATAATATCTTCTTTCAAATATCCCAGGAGTCCAAAAAAATCAGCATAGGCAAAACTATTTCATTAGCAGTTCTGAAATCTGAGATTCTTATGAAATCACTGACCTCTTGGTCACTATAGCTAGTAATATTATCTTCTTTTACTACCTCCTCATACAAACTGTTTCTTATAATTAACCACTAAATCTTTCAATTTTGCATTTTTTCATCATAAAATCTAAATTACACTTGATCATGGGTACTTTGGAAGATTACAATTGCCTTCTGTATAGTACCTCTGACTCCCATCTGTTATATCTATACTTGAGTTTCATACTCTTGTTAGCATGGCTTTATAAAATCTAATTAATTCACTCTATCTTGATCCAGAAATCTTTTAATCTCACAGAAAAGAAAATCCAAATTTTATATGGTATCCCTAACCTTCAGTCATGCGAACCTCTAACATCCTCCAAAATAGCAGAGACAGTCCTGTCACTAACTACCACCATATAGCCCAACTGGACTGTAGCCACTTCATATATTTTATTGTTCCTTGAAGCCATTCTACTTCTGGTCAATAACTTCACTGTTCATGGGCAGAGCCCAGTATGTCTGTCACTTCTGCCCGTTAGAATTCTGTGCATCCTTCGTGATTCTGCTCTCATTCCACACCTTCCAAGAAGACGTCCTCAAACCAGCAATCTGGAATCCATCTTAGCCCACTTTGAGATTTCATAAAACGAATGACTTTTTTTTTTTAATCTTGCTATGTTTTATTATGCACACATATTTCCCCTACTGAAATTATATCTTTCTTAAGCAGTCATATTAATTACATTTCCTTTCCTTAAATGCTTTTTTGAATAAGGTTTAGCACAAGTACCTATATAAAGAAATAATCTTCACTTTCTTCTTGGATCTGGAACAATACCTCTCACACATAAGATATACAATAGATGTTTGCTCTATGAATAAATGGATGAATGCATAACACAGATTAAGCAGGCTAAGGAGTGTTGGAAATGCTATCCCATACATTACAATTACAGGAAGCTTATCATTAGCAATAATGTGTTATTGCAAAAACCATTCTGCATGATCAGCTAATGTCAACATTTATTTATTATGCACCTGCACATACCACTGAAGGCCAAATTATATTTTTATCCTGTAATTTACCTACTCAAAATTCAGTTTCTGCCTGTGTGTGCTAAAGATTGAATTTAAAATTTTATTTTTTTGCATTTATGACATTTTTATTAGCTTGTGCTCTTTATCCAATAAAGCAACACACATCTGAATATATAAATACTATGCTTCTTATTACTTCCTGTGATTCTCTCTCCCTCTCTTCTCATTTTCTCTCCCTCCCTCCCTTTCTTCTACATTTTTTTCTCTTCTCCGCTTTCCCCCTTCTCTCTCTCTCTCTCCCTTCTTCCTCTTATACCTTTATCCCCCTCTCCCCATGTTCTTTTTTAAAAAAATTATCTTTCTTTCTTTTGAACATTTCTTGTTTTTTACTATGTATTACATTATGGTCTGAGAGTGCCACAAACACTATGAAATAGTTACTGCAATTAAGGAGCTTACAGTCGATAGAATAAGTCAGGTCAAGTTTTTGTTTGTTTATATTGTTTATTTTTTACTTTTTTCAGTAAGAATTATGCTAACTCCCATTGTGACACAATGCAACATTACCTTTACTCAGTCTTTACCTGACGTCTGCAATAATGTCATCCTGTCTGCTCTTCATTCATGCTTTCTTCAGAATGGAGAAACCTTTCATAACCATTCCTCACAGCTGATTACAGGTACATTATTACACTAGCTACTCTGCATGTCATTATTTTAGTTGTGACTCATTTTTACAAGGCCATGCTGCCATTCATTTTCTTTATTTGGTTGTTTTATGCATGGTTGTCATTCGTTGCTCAAGTTATTGTGTTGTTTTTATGAAGGTCCTCATTGCTTCTAGCATGGGTCCTTATGGGAGATTTGCTTAATCAATGGAACACTTAAGATATTAAAAAGAACCATTCAAGAAGGAAATAAAATGCCTTTTAGATTGAATAAGAACAAAAAGTATATTTAGGAATATTTGTGATTTTTTTAAAGTAAAATTGTGTTTAGTGAACTCTGGAAATATAGGATCAGATGTCACCAGATGTTACTTTACCTCTGGCTTTTATTTCTTTTTGTACATTTCTATATTGCACAGTTATTTAAATGCATATGTATTATTTTTATCAAATAAACAAGCTGATTTTAATAAATCTTAATAATATGTCCTATTTTATGCCAAAGTATGTATTCCAAAATATATGCAAATAAAAAATTTCTAAAAGGTTTTGAATTTTCTAAACAAACAACATATGTTTTGCTTTCCAGGAAATACCCTAGATTATCAATAAATATATAAAAGACAGATATACATGACTACTTCATTAAAAAAAGATAGTTCACTCTATTTCACTTTGTTCAGGGGCATTATTATTCACTGTTTAACAATAGAGGGCAGTAGAATAATAGTTCATAGAATTTATTTTAGACAAAACTAATGAAATCCCTCATTTTAATCTAGACAAATGATCGAAATCGGTATAACATATTTATAAAAGAAGAAAAGTTAGCATCATGATTTTTGCTGTCTGTTGATCTATTATCTATCTATCATCTATCTATCTATCTATCTATCTATCTTTATTCTGAGAGAGGAAAAGTCAGTTTGGATGTGTTCAGAATCTGGCAGTTTTTCTCTGACCTTGTGTTCACTTTCTTGGGCTTTGAAGTTTCCATCAGAACATAATAGGTAATATTTATGTTTTTCATCGATCTTGTCACATAGGATATGTCTATTCACAAATAAGTTTAGAGCAAGAGGAAAACAATCACTTTAATCTAGCTACTAAGTACTTAATGGTTCTTGATGAAATAACACCTTAAGTGACTGAAGTAAACCGTTTGTGTTCAGATGTGCTTGTTCACAGGGGTTATGTAAAACTCTACCACTGCAAAGTAAATGCCCTCCGGTGTGAGACTGACAAAGTGCCACCCAGGGAAATACTGATTAAAGAGGCATCTACCAGTGCCAAGAGAAGCTATATTGGAGCCTAAGGCAGAAGAAAAATTAGTATTATGATTTTGTCTTTATTCAGAATTTTGATGTGTTGTTCATCGTGAATTTTTTACATTAGTTTTGATTTTTAAATCTCATTAAAATATGTATCTTGATTAGTTTTTTTCCCTTTTGGCACTGGCTTAAATTTTGTCCCTGACATGAGTCCCACACTCCCCCTTACCTAACCCCGGCCCTGGTAGCTACTCGAACCAAAATACTGTTGAGTCACAGCAACATCGGTGAAACTGGGATGAGGTAGAATAACAGAGACATAGAAGGTGGGGTCAATACTCAGAAAGAGATTATCAGCAGAGTGCCCTGTGTGCTGATTTAATCTGATACACAATGAAACCTGTCTCAGCAAATCATGCTTGAAGCCTGTGGGGAATCCTACTATCTTTCCTTGAAGAGCAGCTATGACTACTACCTTGGTCACATATTTGTCTATATCTATAGCTATATGCACTGGTTTAATTTCTTATTTCAAAGAGAAAGAGCAAACTAAAGGAGATCATATTGGATCTAAACACAATCTTTAATTCATATCATCTTTAGTCATCCTCTCTCCTCTTTAGGAGATCACCTCTTCAGATGGATCGCCATCTCAAACCATGTTTGGCCTCATAAAAATGAAATTAGTGCCAATAACACTGGACTTTCTGGAAAAGCTCTAACTGCCCTAACCTCATGCAGCCTGGTGCTGTGTCTTTTTCCTTTCTCATAAGTCTTATAAACAGAGCATAATAAGAAAAAAAGGAGGAAGTAAAGAAGGAAGGAGAAAGAAAGTAGGGAGGGAGGAAGGAGGGAGAGAGAGAAAAGAAGAGAAAGGAAACTGAAAATAATAATTGGGTTAAAGTGGACTTGGTCAGAAATGGCAGATGAATGAATTCTAGTCACCCTGGTCTTGGACTTAAGATTAAGAGTAGTCCCTTAGAAGTTCAAATTGAACATCTTAGAAAAATCACTTTTCAGTGAGCTGAGAGGAAAATTCTGTGCTGAAATAAGTTGTACAGTTGCTGTGCCCCATAATTAGAGAACCATATTAAAGGCTCAGAAAAGTTCTGTAGATTCTCCTGAAGGACTAACCCATCATTTTCCAATCATATTTGGCATTGAAAATTTTCTTTTAAAATATGATCCTTATACAAATATTTCACAGAATTAGTATTCTGAGAAGGGCAATTTGGGAAAGACTAATCCTTATTCAGAATTTAGAAATCTCAATTATACCTTGGTACAGGTTTTGAGGATGGTTCTTAATAATATTAGAAATAGAACTGATAATAATAATAAACAAAATAGCTGACATTTGTAGAGTACCGAGTTTTTTTCTGGATTGGCACCTTTAGAGAACAAACAACCAAGGTTCTCTCTTCTCCCCTCATGCTGTTCTTTTCCTTTGTGAATGTATTAATGTTTTGAAGACAATTTGTACATCACAAGTTAGAAAATATCTGACTTAGACACTAAAACACAAATGTGCAAAGTATTTGTGATGAATGCCTGGGGCATGGTAGGCATTTCAGAGTTACTAGGAACAGCCTTCTTTGTGAACAAAATTTATAATGCACTATACTACTCTCTTATGAAAATTTATATCTTCATATCACAGTTGTTGCACATCTCTTATCTTTCCCACTAGCAAGAAGTTCCTATTTCAAATGCATTGCCTTATTACTACTATATTTCTTGCAGCTCTTCTTAATACCTGATATAGTATAGGCCTGCAGAATGTACTGAGAAATAAAAAAAAAATTCTACAAACTTGTTTCCTAAAACTTTAGACGTTATGCTATCTTTTAGATAGTAATTTGCTTATTCATTAGGTGAATTTGATTTATTCAGAGAGGGACCTGTGGTGAGAAAGGATGACTCAGTATACCTAAAAGTCAGTTTTACATTTAGGAAAAGGAGTTTGAATAGGAAGAGATTGTCTGTTTTCTATATCCCAGAAAGAGATTGATTTCAACTTTGATAAATAAAACTGGAAGTTGTACATTATTTTTTGCCATTTCAGAATCTTAGAGCGTATCCCACATTACAAGTGACTAATAAGGGGATACTCAGGCTTTGCCCCAAATGGCAGAACCGTCTATTTACATGGCTCAGCCATATTTTTTTTCTTGAATGATCAAGAAATATGAGGCCATGATATGATTGCCTGGATATTTATGCATGTCTGTCAACCATTCAGTTGTATGGCTGAAATATGATGCTTGAGTTAATGGAATTTTTTAGTTGGTGTGACCTTCTTAAATCTTTATCTGTAAACACTATCTCTGGTCTTATATGAGTGGTCACATATTTCTTGATTTGAGAAAGTATAAGCCTTAGGATTTGTATAAAAACTTTTTTTTTCTCATAAATGATCTCATCTCACTTGAGGTCAGCTTGGCTATATAAATAAACATGCACACTATAATATATATATATTGAACCTGCTCATAATTTTATTCATTGATTGTTAGCCTATTTTGAATATTATTAAATATTATTTTTGTTCTATTTTCAAGAGGCAATTCAGTTGAGTTGTGTTTTAACTCTTAGATTATTGAATTTTACTAGAAAGGAACATTATAAATATAAACTGACTCATAACTATATCGACCCAACATCTAACAACATTGACTTACTTGCGGTGTATATTTAATTAAAATAGCATTAGACAGAACCAAATTAACTTCAGAGACTAACCAAAGCAAATGGCTATAATAAATACAATTACCTATTACTATTGTTTTATACTATCGAAGGACTTATATTAATATCTTCTGGAAGATAATGCTTAATACCTTTTAGTTATAAAATATTTACCCATGAACATTAAATGTTTTCTTATCTTCATGATAAGAGTTATTTTTTGCTGCCGCTATTGTTGTTTTTATGCTGTTAGAATGATGTACAGTATAATGGTTCTAGGTTATATTTTCCCAGTTACATCAATCCTTACAGGGAGTTTCACCTCTGGGATATTTCTGGTAATGATCAGATTGTTGACTAAGAAGTACTTCCCTCTGTGGTTTGCTGGGATAAGTGGTCATCGCTAGCCATCTTCCATGTAGTGTTAATTGGGTGGTATAGTTTCTGACAACCACATCTGAGCTGATGAAACCACCATTTATTCACTTGCTCAGGGCAAAACTTGGGGTTCTTCTTTAACTGTCTCTCTTCTCTCATCGCCCATACCCATTAGCAAGTAATGTCTACTTTTTATCCAAAGCATGTCCTGAATCTGTTTTTCTTCATCTCCTCTGTTACCTTTCTAGTCACATCGCCATTATCTGGTGGAAATGCTGCAACAACCTGGCTTTTCCCAGGTGATATTTCTGCTGCTTTTCAGCACCTCCTTTAATCCATTCTTCACAAAGTTGATTTCATAGCCTTTTATAAACAGAAATCAGAACATATCACTTTCCTGGATAAATGTTTCAAATGGCTTTTTATTATGATTAGAATAAATTCTTAGCTTATTACCATACCTACAAGACTCTAACATTTTCCTTCTACTCATGCCTAAACTCTTCCCCTACCATTTTTCTGCTCCCATCTAGCCACCCCCACCTTTTAAATATTTTTTTAAACACATCAAGGTTATTTTCTCTCCAGAGATTTTGCATGTATTGTTTTGTCTTATTGGGATTCTCTACTTCTGTGTCTTTGCATACTTATTATGCATCATTCAGTTGCCATCTCAACAGTCATCATCCTTTATGGAGGGTTCCTGAGCACCTTACCTAAAGTAGCCCTTTGTGTCAGTCACTTCTTTCCCATAAGCCTGTTTTAATTTTTTTTCATAGAATTTGTCACTATTTAAAATTATCTTATTTATGTATTTGTTTAAATATTAGCTTGTCTTCCTTACTTTTAACTTAAGCAAGCTCCAATAGACTGAAAGACCCATGGAGAAGGGACCTTCTCTGTCTTCTGCATCCAGTGGTGTCATACACGCAGCACATGCTCAGTAGTAATCAATGATTGAATGAACCACAGTTGGATTGAAACTAAAGAAACCAGTGTGAAAAGTTACTTAAGTCCATCACTTAGTATTTGTTTACCTGTTTTTATGTATCTATTTATTTATTTATTTATTTATTTATTTATTTATTTGTTTATTTTGCTTTGGATACAAGCGAGAATTCAGCCAACTGAGAGAGCCCCATGAAAATGCAATTGTATAGAAAATGGGCAATAGACCGCTTTACTTGTGTACTTCTATTTCCTTGAACCCAAATATTCAATATGAAAATTAAACAAGAAAGCTTTTTGCTTGAAAATGAAATCTCTGTGGTAGAGATTAGCATGTATTGACATTTGTACCCAAAATCACTTTCCCAGAAATGAACAACCAACAAGGGTAAAGGATAAAAGGCCATGTAATTTCCATCAATAGCAGACACCATACATAATTTTATTCTTGGCTCAAATGCACTGGTCAATTTCAGAACAATGCATTGAATAGGAAATAACCCCTGCCCCCAAAGAAATATATATAGGATAGAAATAAATGTAATAGGCTAGATTTTATCTTACTATTTCCACAATTTTAGAGTACAATATTTATTTGTTTCTGGATTAAAATAAAATGTTTCATTCATCAGTAAAATGAGATTATTTGTTGTAAATGGGTATTATGTTCATGGAAACAAATGGACCAGAGTAAATTATAGGTAATTAAATTTCTCATCTGTTGGTTGTACAAGATTTAGCTCAACTGTATGTGGCGTTTTCCATAAAAATAATATCATGAGGCAATTAGATGGTCCTATGAGTGCTGTTAGATAGAACTTTTAGTGATAATGAAAATGTTACGGATCTTTATTGTCCAAAGTGATAACCGCTGGACACAAGTGGCTATTGAGCACTTGGAATGTGGCTAGTGCTGAAGAACTGAATTTTAAATTTTATTTATATTTAATTTTAATTTAAATAGGTCATTAGTGGCTTCCATGTAGCACAGGTAGATAACAATCTCCTTCATAACTATACATAGAGAATTGGTATGAATTAAACTGTCTAGGGAGATTAGGTACCTTGCCAAAGATTATGCAATTACCTTTTCCATTAAGTGTTCACATTTTGACTGAGATCTTCCAACCATCATCTACTTTGGTAGGATGTGTGAGATAATCTGGTATAGTGAAACAATAGTAGGGGGAGCTTTGAGGTCAGGAGGTCCTATTAAGATTAGTAAAGTCATGTTCTAGTACATTTACATTGTGTCCTAGCTAACTTTAGAATCTAACCTCTCACAATAGCCTCTCACAAAATCTCAATTAGAGATTTTAAATCTCTTAAAATAAACTAAGATATAAAGGCTTAATGTTAAAACTGGTTTAACTAACATGCAAAGAAAACATTTTAGAATATTCCTCTACTCTCTTTTACCTCTAGAGATTTCATGATTATATTTAAAGCAGACTGGTTTGAGTTAGATTTTTTTATACATCTGTCTACAGACTTTCTTTTGTTCTTTTCTTGGTCCACTTTACAATTTTTCAAATTTTAGTGTACAAGAAAAGAAATATAGTGTGTACTATATTTTACAGATAATTTAAAGGAAATTTTGTAAATAATTGATTTTGCCTTCTGTACTCACTTGACTGCTGTGTGACTCATCTACCCCTCTTGGTGCTTAATCTTAGCCTTTTTGTTTGAAATCATTTCCCCTCAAGTTTGTGAAGCATGTCAGTTAAGAATTGCTTCAACCACATTTAAAGCATTTTTAAAAATTTATACCTGCAATTATTTGAATTTTTTAAGTTTGTATACTCAAAGACCTAATGGCTAAGAACAGAATTTAATATAAACTTTCAAGCATCTGAATACTAATGATATAATTGAATGATAATATTTATTTTCATCAATTTTTTTTTCATGTTTTCCAGGCCAGCAGAAGCTGCACATTTTTAGAATCTTTTCAGAACCAATTCACAAAAAAAAAAAAAAAAAAAAAAAATTGAGATTTTAATTAGAGAAAAGTGAATATTCCCTTTTCCATTCTTTGAATTTTCTAGATAAGTTTCTAATATCTGCTTACCTAGAAATCATATTAGATAACTTTAGATTACCCAATGATTAATCTCTTTATGTAAAATTAGTTAAATTCCTAAACATCATGTTAGAGACCACTGGGGAAGCAAAAAACAAAAACAACAAATTCTAATAGTATTCTCAGTATTCAGATATTTTGCTGTACGGTTTGGTCATAGAATAATTATAGGTAAAACAAATATGAGTGATTAGCATTTTAGGGCTTGTTTTATAAATTACCAACTATTTTACAAGTCTGAGTGATTAGCATTTTAGGGCTTATTTTATAAATTGCCAACTATTTTACAAGTTTACTCATGTCTAAGTACTTAAATGAGTGATTTTTGACAAGCATACACTTGTCTTCTAAAATCTTTCACAGGTTGGCAAATGAATTCTAACTGATACATAAAATATATTTGGTACTTCTGAACCACACACACAGAACTGATACCTTTCATGGGGAATGTTTTATTAACATTCTTAGAGGTGGAAGTTTACCAGGAATCAATATATAGGAGGAATGCTTGGATAATTTTTAAGTGAGAATAGCCCAAATTTCACCATCTTTATGAAACTCACGGTAATGTTACAGTCCTATGTACTCCACGGCTCCTTCCTTGTTCATTTGACACTGAGTCTTAAATTCTTCCACATTGTCCTGTGAAAATATGCACACTGTTTGACAAAAGCAAATACTTCCTTATACCTTACTTTGTGACTAGACCGTAAAATAGGTAAGAAAAGGGACTTCCAGGAAGAGTAAGCACTTGTTACATATTGTATTTTCCTTGCCCACCTTCAAAGGTTCCTTCTCCTTAGCTACACATTTTACTTATTTCCTAATAAAATTAAGTTGTTCTCTTAATTTGGGGGTTTAGGTCCTATTTTTGGCTTGCTTCACAATTAGCTTCTGCAAATATGTATTGAGATTTTATTACATGACAGCCACCCTTGCAAAGTACTTAAAAATGGTCCTTGCCTTGAAGGAGTTCATAGTGTTGTGAATGATGTCATCTTTCCCCTTATTCGTCTAAACTCTTACTTATTTTCTTTACAATTTCAATTTATAAGACTACTATAAATATTTATTTAGCACTTAGTAGAAGCTCAATAAATATTTATTGGAAAAACGTAAGTGTGACATCGTTATGCTAGGCACTGAATTTTAAAAGATCTATGGCTTTGCTGAGCATTGAAGTACAAAGCATATTAAGGAGTTAAAATTATTTTTGTCTTTTCTATAATATCAAAAAATTTAATTTCCTACTTTCCCCTATACAAGATATAAGAAAAGAATGAATCTAAATGAATGGAACTAGAAAATGTCTTCAAGGTCATGTTCTTACTCAGAAGACAGGCTGTGCATTTTGAATGGTCAACTTTAGCATCCAGAATTCAGATGAAAAAAAAAATCACATCAACACCTCCCATGTTCTTCTGAACCAGGTAACTGTTACATAGTCAGTCATCCCTCCACGTGACCCTACTTGTGCAGAATTGCTAGTCCTCAAGACAGATTTATCCTTTATTGCTAGAGAAAGTACTCTGGTTAAGCTGTTCTGAAGGAAATGATCTTCCAAGGGAAAAAGGGCAGCAATGTCTTCTCTGCTTTCTGAAGTAGTAGGGGAGAAAAATGACTTTATGGCTATATTTATGTCTTGGAATTTTTTTAGGCTACAAGAAAAATCAAATTCTCAGTGAAAAAGAATGCTGTGGGATGTAGGAGTGTGCATCAGATATACCTAACCTTTTCCTACCTCTGAGTAGTCCCCCGAAGTTTCTTTTGCCCTATATACTTTTAACTGTATACTAGGAGATTGAGCTTTTTGGATTGGACCTTTGTTCTTAAGGAGTTTCTATCCTGCATGATAGACAGTCACATGTAGTAGCATTTCTTGTACCATAGATTTATGTAACTCAAAGGTGGAGGTAGACAACTCACCAATTCTCTCCTAATAATTTGCATCCACCAATCAATATATGTGGGGATCATCACTCAAACTGTGAATGACCAGAGTTCAAGCAGGTTTTAACTGTCTTTGTCTAGACTGGGGAGATGGGGAGACAATGGTAATCATATGGTGAAGGGGATATGAGAAGATGTGGTCTGACTCACCAAACTACAGAACATTAGCTTTAAAAGCAAGTTGATTTTTGGATATGGTATGATGACATACTTCTCTGATCAAGAAAAATGATAAATTTCTTATCTTGGGAAGGGAAAGAGTTTGCTAGTTAAAAGATCTAAAACACTTAGGGATATTTGGGGACCCAAAGCACTTTACCATGGGTGACCCAGAAATAAACCATATCTTTATTTAAGATTTTTGAATTGTTATAGAGTATAAGAATTAAAGCATAAATGAGATACATCAGCATTATCAAAATTCAAAAATTATTTGTAAGTGGGCCTTATTGTTTTCATCTGTATTTCTGCTGATATTCTTTTTTGGCAGATCTGCCATGAATAATTGAAATCAGTCCTGCTTTCCTGAACCACACCAAGAAGCATGAATAATTCAGTACAAAAACTGATAGAATAAGACTTTAGACCTTTGAAGAGATTTTGGTAATGATGACCAGGAAGGCAATAGCAACAACTGACAATATTAAATAAAGGAGTATCACTAGAAAGAGAGAGCATGTTGAAAAAATCTTCTAAATTAATAAGGAATCAACTGAGCTAAAAGAAAAATTACATCCAGGAAACTCCTTGGTTTGATAACAAATTCACAATGGAAGGGGAAAATCCAACAAGAGTAACAAGATAATATTTTCATTTCTTTCAATTGTAAGATAGATTTCATATTTAATGTATTTCACGTGTTCTCTGAGAATTTAATGGTTTTTCAAGTAGTGTTTGTGAAATAGTTTGAAAATTATCTGAAAGTATTAAGAAAAAATAAAAACAACCATAATATTAAATAATATGCATTTCTGCTATAAAAATTTATTGATTCTATTATGATTTCCCCAAATGGTCCGAAGTTGAGGACTGCTTGTACTCAGTGGTATCATTTGTGAAGATACTTCCTTTTATTATCTTTATTTGTCAGCCAAGTAATGCATCTTGGAGTATTGATAAGCACTTATTCAGCAAACTTGATGAGAAATTTTACTACTATAACTTTTGTACATCTATATCTATCAAATTTAGAAACATAAAGGATAAATTTAAATCCTCTTGAAATTACTACTTTTGGTGTGTGTGTGTGTGTGTGTGTGTGTGTGTGTGTGTGTGTGCCTGTGTACATATATAATGTGTGTGTACGTGTCTACTTTCTAGGGTAGGGAATCCCAGCTTTAGCTGAATGTTGGCAGCACCTGGAGAGCTTCAACACCATACCAGTGTCTGGATCTCATCTGCAGAAAATTTTGAGATTTTTGTTTTGGCGTCTAGTCATGGATATGTTTTTAAAAGTTCTTCATAATCTATTAAAGTTGAGGAACACTGTTTTAGGGTAATAGAACTTTCATTTGGCTTTGCAATCCTTAAACCTTTCCCAATGTTGCTGAATTATATTTTATGTATGGTTTACATTGTCAGGGACATGGTAGAGAGAAGCTCCTGTATGAGGCATGCCTATCTTAAACCTGTTTCAAGATGACATTTGTATAGAAGAATCTTTAAAACATGTAAACATGATCCAAATTTAGTCCCCAAGGATTGATGTGAGAATAGCTTTTCAGTGTATTGTTTTCAATCATTAATACCATACATTAATGGGAAAAGTTATTGAATCAGAAAGTTCACGAGATAAACATTGTTTGCCCATGTTAACGTGTCATGTATAAAAAAGAGACATTTCAGTTTTACAGTGGAGAAACTGGGCAGTAAACATATTGACTAGTGCCTAAATAATTGATCTTTAGACCCCACTACAATTCACCAAAACTCCTTTAAGACTCTGCTGGAGTGGATACAGCTTTTTATTGCTGTAAACCAATAGGAGAGGCTGATATTGAAAGTTAATGCAAAATGTTAATTAGAAAGGCAGATGGGTGATATAGGTGAGACAGAAATTAAATGTCACAAAGCAAAACCTTCTAAGTTTAGAGACAAAATCATTTACATTTAATATGGCTTCTGCTTCTGCTTCTTAAATACTTCCCCTAATCACTTCTTTCTTAATACCTGATTGCACTTGACTTTTTAGTGTACCTTAGCTGATTAGCAAACTGGCTTCATCAGGAGGAAAATGTGTATGTTTTTCAGAGGAGAGGAGTTGCAAGAGCCTTCAAGAAAAATAAAATATTGTTTCTGTGTTAATTTTTGTGACAGAGTGGATGAAAAACAGTATAGATGCAAAATCATCAAATTTCACTTAGGATTCAGTCACCTTGCTTCTGCCATATCCTGCCGAGATTCCAAAAATATCTCAGTGACCTTTTCAATTTATTCTGTTGGCATTCTGGTCATCTAAGGAAAAATACTTAGAACATAGCTCTCTACTGAGGCAGCAGGAATTCTAATCCCAGTCAGGGTAGATAAAGTTCATGAAACTCTGCAGAGAAGAGCACTATTTTAGGAGAAGGAAAATAAATCTCCCTGAAGAATCCCCAAGCAACTTACCAAAGTTTAATAAGCCTATTGTTGTGTTTTAAATAAGCTCTGATATTTCACTACTCTTAATTATAAATATACATTAAAATTTATTTGAAAGTCACAGAGGAGACTCTCGATTAGAAGCAAATTTTGAAGTTTAATAGACTGTGAGATTCTTTATTGCACTAAAAATATTAAATTGTTAGTTCTTTAAGAATCTAAATATTACTCATAGCATATAGTCCAGAAATGCATTTTCAAATACTTCATGTGTTTGTAGTTACTTTGTTTTGCGAACATTTGGAGACATTGGTATAGGTTGGTTATTTTCGAGTATTCTCAGAAGGTGCATTTACATATGGGAAAAAGTATTCTTACACACATGCACACACACACACACACACATCATGGTACCATAAGTTTTTCAGTGTCCTCAGTGTTTAAGAGAGTTGTTTTTTTGTGGTGGTGTTGTTTCTTCCCATGTTTTAGTAATAAAGTGATTCTCTTTTCTACAGTGGATGGGGGAATAATCTGACAAATAGGAGTGAACCAGCAATACTGTGACAAAGAACTGACCAACTTCAAATCTGACTTAATGGTCAACTCACAAACAGTTATTATTGCTTTCTAACAGTGAACACTCAGTCTGGTATGCAGGGTGGGCCCCATGAAGTTTTTGACTAAAGATCTATTTTCCCTTTCTTATAGAATAGCACAAATTGCTTCACCAAAATTCCACTGGCCATATACAGCTAAGCCTTGACCTTGTTGTATGGTGAACTTAGTCCTCTTTTCTAGTTATATTCATAGTGCCTTAAATGCAATGACCTAATTTGATTCAATTTTCAATTTTCAATTTATAGTATGTATTACCTGATACATTGCAGGCATGCACAATATAGGCTTACTGGTATAAAAGTAGGTTAATCAGCCTTTGAAATTGCGAGGGAAATAAATTATGGATGATTATAGTAGGAAATAAATTTATTAAAGGATATTGGTAAGTTACAGGCCAGATATCCAATTATAAGTTCTCTCCCTTACTGCATATCCTCATAACATTGTAATCTTTGGGGGACCTTTAAACAAAGTATCCATGTTTGACCAGCCAAGAAATAGGCATTAACCCCAAGCTTTTTCTCCTGGAAAACTGAATGTTTAACAGTTTATGGAAGGGTGACCTAAAATGATTATCCAATTGTTTCTGCTCCCTACATTTCCCAGGTTTCTCTGCACACGCCACTTATGAAATTTTATATATGGATAAATATATACACATATATGCGTGTGTGCATGTGTGTGTGTATCTATCTATCTATCTATCATCTATCTATCTATCTATCTATCTATCTATCATCTATCTATCTATCTATCTATCTATCTATCTATCTATCTATCTATCTATCATCTATCTATCTATCATCTATCTCCTTACATAAGTCTATTTTACCTAGCCAGAGAAGCTTTCTACTGACTATTACCCAGTAACCCTAATATAGTTTAAATTCCTCTCCAAGTATAGATTCAGTACATAAATATAAATCATGATGGAGAAAAACATCACAGTTTTCTTAATCTCTTTGCCTTCAATACCAATAAAAATATTGATAAACAAATTAATACTTTGATTACCTCCTCAGGATCATACAGAACATTTTCATCTGGAAGCTGACCTATTTGTGGGAAAAGAAATTATTTTTTTTTGCTAATCTTTGAATCTGGCTAAACTGATATTGATGATTTGTTACTTTACTTGATGTTAAACTTTAATTTTCAGGAAACTTACTACATGTGCTTCTGAATTGTACTCTTGCTAATCAAGGCCAGTACTATTTTGAACAGTGTATAATGTAGGATAAACTGAGTGAGTCATAAAAAAGAGGCAGCTGCTAAGAGTGAAACCAAAATCTGTGATAGTGAGGTCAGTTCTCCACATTCAGGATAAAGTGGAAGATGATTGAAATAATTTGTATGGTTTACATAGAACTTATTTTTTACCTATGGAATATCTCTCCCTTAATGTGCTAAGGGGTGAAATAAGGCTTATGTCACTATCTTTCTGAAATTGTAATGGGAGAGGGTTAAATTAACTCATAATCAAAAGAAATGTTCATTTTCCAAAATCATAGAGTTGGCTACTACTCTATGTTCTAATTTCCTTTCAAGGAACACATTTCCTGCCATGCTGAGCTCATTTCTCCATCGCTGTGGGTGGGTAGTTTCATGTATATAATGCCTACTGTTTACATGGATCAGCCTGTAGAGAATGGTGGCTGGTTTTGAAATGTCTTTTACATTTGCCAGTGATGCCTATAAAGTTTAATTCATATTCCCTTCAAAGTAAGGGAAATTGTAGTCATTACACAACTGAGTTGCACCTGTCCTGAGCTTTTCTGGTTTTCTTTATGCCTTCCTTGACTGCCTGAGGCTGGAATATGCCAGTTTCATTTTGTTTCCAGGAGGTTTCCCAGTCTCTTTTTCTCTTACTCTACTTGGGAGTTTTGTTCCTAGACTAGTTGGTTTGTTTGTTTTGTTTCCCCTAAAGCCAAGCATGATGTACTATATTACCTATCAAACCAATTATACAGTGTTTAAAACCTTCCAAAGAAATATCTTTAAAATATAGAGGAGAACTATAAATAGTCCCTTTAAAAAACCCATTTTCTAAATGCAAGCCATTATTTAGTCTGTGTGTTAAAGCGCAAACTCCATTATGTGGTTGATGGATTGTTAGTGATTATTTGGCTTTCTTCCATCTGTCGAAGAAACGATACATGAAGGAATGAAATGACTATGTTGCTTCTTAAAATTCTTTAAGTGAGGATAGTTTATGAATTTACCAAATTATAAGGTCATTTTCAGATTACTACAAGTCCATGTCATTTTTGTCTCCATTTGTCATAACTGCCTTTTGAAATGAATGTGGAATATACTTACGGCCTTAAGCCATGTGGTAACAGGGTCTTCAATATTCTTTTTGAGCACTGGTTAAAACAACAATGAGCATTTATAAGTTAAATGTTTATTGTGTACTGTATAATTTTTTTTGTTGATGGGGATATGAGATAGCTGTATAAAAAAACTAATTAATTATCTGCCAAATTTAATCCCTTTGTACTTAAATGCTTTAATTCAGAATCCAAATAATGTTTTTGCCTAGAGACCAAAGTATATTTCGAAAAATCAGCCAAATATGTGTATTACAAAGGACATCTGCCTATTTAAATTTTTAATGGAGAAACTTCCCTAAATATATTTTTAAGCATCTGTTGAAGGTTTCTTCTCTGGTTGTCAGTGAGTTTCTCTTGTGCACACCATTGCTGAGTGTATCTTTGTCTACTCTTGACAACTTCTACATGTCCCTTTAGTCTAATATGCCACCTCCTCTAGGAGCCTTCAGGGAGCCCCTAAATTTAAGTTATGAGCTCTCCTATGTATGTGCTCTTGTGCTCCCCATAGCATCATGATGTCTAGTCCCATTTATCATGAAACATGTTCTGACTCCCTCACTAGACATAAAACTATGTGAGGGTCAGGACATTTCACAGACTTGTACTACTTGCACATAGCAGACCTCAAACATTTCCTCAGTGAATAAATAAAAGGGAAAATAGGAGGTATATCATTTTTGGCAAGCCAGAGGAAGATTAATGTGGTCAATAGCAGCGGGTCTTATGCAGTAGGCTGATTTCAAACCATATCAAGAAGCATAATAGGAAAGTATAACTTTATTTGCCAGACTTTGGTTGCATGCAACTTAAACACAAATAAAAGAGACTAAAGCTGAAGTCAAACTGACTTAAGCAATATATAGGATTTTGGTAGCTCAAGTCACTGAACAACTTTAGGTAGCCTATAGTAGCTGAATCTAGGGGTTAAGTGATGCCAAGAATAATTTCTTTCTCTACCTTTTGGCTTTTTTTCTTGTGTTGGCTTCACTCTCAGAGAAACCATTTTCCAAGCTCTAGGTCTACTAGTGTCTCTCTTTTTTATGGCAACAAATGTCCTGGAATTGAGCTTCATTAGTCCGAGCTGGATTATGTTTCTGTAGCTGAACTGATCATTTAGGCGAGGGGATCAGACCCTCAGATTTACAAGCCTCGGTAATGTACCATCCCCTTGAACAAGATGAGCTGTCGGATAAATTACATGAACTGGGGGTGGGAGAGATGGTTTTGAAATGTATTCTCTTTACCAATAGCAGTAGGAATGGATTCTGTACAGGCAGAATTGTTAAATCAGTCACGTGCAGATGGGAGCACCAGCTATTTTCTGGATTGTAGTGTCCTAAATAGGAGGGGGGTAGGGATTTTAAAATCTGCTAAAGCTGGCATTAACCTTTTCATGAACAAAGAAGTAAGCTGTTGTTTTTTCAATGTTTTCCCCAATGTATATAACTTTGCATACCAATCCCAGTAAACCTATCATTTTAATGAGGTCTTGATATCCATAACTTCTATCTGAATGTTTTAAGAAACCCAGTAATATTAATTAAAAGTTTTTAAAAATGAGATTGTAGCACCTAGTCTAGCTTACTGTACACCCCAAACCTTGAATTTTCCTCACTTCTCCAAGTATTTTTCAATTGAGCAGTCATATATCTGTAAAAATAATTACTGCAGTTGCAAAGCTCCATGCCGAAAGCATAGTAGTACCTGCAGGTCCACTGTGTAATCATTTCTGAAAGTTACAAAGCACATTAAGTGAATTTCCCTCCTGGATGTAGGGTGTCTACATATGTAGTTTAGGAAATGCAAAGGCAGCTACAAGGTATTTCTCCCTCCTCACGGCAAAAGCAATTAGTATGCTAAGAAGCACATGTTCTTCTAGGTCACTTTAGTTGCAAGATTTTTGCATGCAAAGCTATCTTTTTAAAGATAAACAGGGTTTTCTTGTGAAAAAAGACACCAACAATCCTTTTAGTTTCTGATATAAGCCCACACACATGAAAATTGGAAGTTTGAAAAGCAACACAATTCATGATGTTTCTTAATTCATTGATTGTCATTTGTGCTGAAATAGCTTTTCCCAGGTAACTATATATTGATATTCATCTTAGGAGATATGATTGTGAAACACTATTTAAGAACTCCAATGTATTTAGGCTATAATTTTGTGGAATAATTGGTTAATGAGCATACCGGTATTGTTCCAGCCTCTGAAATCATGCTGTTTAGAAAAGGAATAGATATCTTTATTGCATAGGCTCTTATTGTTTATAAGAAGAGACAGGGATAGATTATTCTTGTTGCTATAGATTTATAATAAGGACTCATCAAAAGGAAAGTAGTAAGGCCTTGGCACCTTAACATTTATTCTGTAACTTAGACTTCCCACCTAGCATAGGTGGTCTCACAGAGAGCTGAAAACTGAGCTCAGCAGTAGTCAATGAATTAAGTCTGAAATCCAGCTGCCTGCTTCTTTCTGTGCCTCTTGACTTTGTACTTACCAGAGAAAGGATCTTATAAGGGTGATGTGCCACTTCAGAGAACATTAATTTTCCTCAAATCCAACCTTCACAGAGTGACTTTGACTAAGGCACTGTTCACTGGTTTCACCAAAGAAAGCTAAAGATGTTTCGTTGATGCTGCACATGTACTATAAGTGATCCTATTAGGAGAAACCACTTGTAACCACTTTCTTGGAAGAAACATACTGTGCAAAATTGCATAAAACTGAACTTTTCTCAAAATTACTCAACTTTCTTTCTAAAATTGCAATGTACAAAACATTTTGGAGCCTCCGAGTATTAGGGTAGGCTAGATTGTGTTGTGGCAATAAATGAGACCCCCAATTTTTGAAGCTTAACACAACGAAGATTTATTTCTTGTTCATCTAATCTGATACAGATTAGTGACAACTTGAAGGCAGCTGAACTCTCCCTGTAGCTCAGCACATCATTGTGACTCAATTTTGTGACGTTATCATCTCACCAGATAGCTCTCAGGGGAAGAAAGAGCTTAGCAGACTCCTCACACCCATTTTAAATATTTGGAGCAGTAGCCATCATTTCCACACATAGCTGTTGTCTAGAACTAGTCAAGTAGCCATGCTTTCTGCAGGTGCATTGGGAATTGGGAAGAAGCTTATCTAGTGAGTTTGAAATTTCTCTGCCACAGTTTTCTCTTCTGCTAAATGGGCATGCTCACAATAATGCACAAGAGTATTACAAATTAGTGCCAGTAATCTAGGGTCACTGTATGATAAATGAAATTATAAATAGGGTGTTTAGCATTTGTTTGCCATAGAGCAAGTACTGAAGAAACAATAACCTCCATTGTCACTATTCCCTGTGAAGAAGAAACTGTTGGTATGACAGTTGCTTAGAGTTTCATAGACCCTTTATATAGTACCATATAACTTTTAAGATCACTTCGAAACATTGTCATGAACTTCAGATATGTTTTTTTCTTTCCTCTCATTTTTCTTGGTGATTTACCTTTGATCCAATTAAGTGAATTTTTGACAATAGTTTGAAACACTTTGACATTTGATTCTATCACAGTAACTGAGAATTTTTTTTTTCAAGTAGGAGTTTAGTTTTGCAGGTACCTATATATGAGAACTGGCTCTAGCTGTAGGGGGTCAGGATACATTTAATCAAAATTTTGTGGTCCTTTTAAAATACATTCCAGGCAACATGTTTATTTTGGGAAAATAATTGCATTATAGAAGCTACAAGAATGACTCAGATATATCTATGGCTTCAAAACCTTAAAATATTGATGAATAGATAGAACAAACATATGCATAACCGTAATACATAAAAATTGGGCTCTAGGTGTCAGGCAGGCAGCTAAGAAGGCAACCTGAAAGAAGAAGGTTTTGAGATGATGTCAGTGGATGTGGAAGATTTTAGAACATGGAAGTGAGAAGAAAGGGAAAATAAGTGGAAAGAAAAACACAAGCAAGAACAAAGCAGGCCCTAGTCTATCAACAAAGAATCTTATAAAGAGCGCTTAAAGAAATCAGCTCATGTAATAGGGGGCATTAAAGGCTAAAATCACAAGTAATTCTTAACCTTCTAAGTAAAGTGGGTCTGCTGAAGATTTATTTGTTTTTCTACTTTGTAGTTAGGTTTTACATAGATAAAGTTTTCATATGTTCTTTAATCACTAGAAAAGTTTTCCTGAATTGAGATTCTTTTCAAAAATATAAATAATGCAACTTTATATCTTCAAAAACCTGTTTAACTTTGTTCTACTAACTTTCTTCTGAAATACTTTTTCAATTAAATTTCAATTCATTCTAAACCTGATAAAAGAGATGAAACAATGTTCCCCAATATAGATAGTCACAGTTGATATGTATATTAGTTAATGAAGTAGATTTTCATTTTCTTATTCTTAGACTTTTGGGAGTTTTGAAAGAGTAAGAAAACAATAAAATAAAAACGGATTTTAAAAATTTATCTAGGTTTTTCAAATAGAAGTTGAAAACTTTTAAAAAAATTAATGAACCCTTGATTATTTGCTTGTATAAGAAATTTTCCAGGAAGATTGCTTTATTTGTTGTATATATCAGATAGAAGGACTATGTTGTTAGTATAGTTTCAGCCTTTATATTCAGAAAAATTATAGGATTAAATAGAGCATGACAATAGTGAGAAATTATATTTGAATAATGTGTTTGATGTTGACTTTTAAAGAGCAGAATCACTAGCAACATTTTTGTTAGAACTGGAGAAACAGTATCACAGAAAGAACACTTTTCAAAATAACTATGTATTTAATTATAAATATTTCCTCTTTTGCCTTCAAGCCACTGGGGGAAAATTCAGTTATAGAACCATTTACTAATTGCCTTTTTAAAATATTCTGGTTGAATAATTTTTGAATTAACTGTTGATTATGCACAGCAGTGTCCTACAACAATGAATAGAACATGTATTTTAACAATCAAATAATAACATAAATTATAAAATAACATAAATTATAATTTTTTTGTTATATTTGCATCTAACAAAAAAAGAAAGAAGCTTAGGATAAATATTGTTCTTTAATAATTTACACATGTTTATAGGTGCCTGGAATGGTGGAGTGCTCAGTGGAAAACATTATACCTAAATGTGTCAGGCTTTATGCATCGATATGATTCTGTAGGAACATAAGCAAACATAATGTGGATTTTTTTTCTTTTTTTTCAGTGGATTATTTTCTCCTATTCATTTGGCAATGGCCTATAATAAACTTGTTTTTTTGGCTTCATTTCAGTTCAAAACTAGAAATAGTGATTGCTTCAGTGCCACTTAAAGCCATCTTCCTTAGAAACATCACCCTCTTGCCATTTTGGAAAACTATGTTGGAGAAATTAAATGATTCTCAGCATTCCTAGATATGCAAAATAATTTCTACTGTTTAAAGCTAAACAATAAGTTCAATTTGTGCTTAGTATAAATGCAAACCTCAAAATGGTGTTGTTGATAGATGTTGATGGGCATGTTATATATTACTAGGTAATATCTATGGGTTTTTTAGTAATTTATTTTATGATCATCATCATAAAAAATCTCTACCAAATTTAGGGTGTACTTAAAATCTGAGATGCATTGTATTAAGATTGTCAACCTGAGATAAATGCATTTTTTTTTCTGAAAGTAACTGTTTAATAAGAAAGGATACATTAATTTCTATCTTTTTTCTCTTTTTTGGTTCTATAGTCAAGAAATCAGAGCTTCCCAGAACAGAAATTTGGCTTCCCATAGTGGAGCTTTGGAGAAAGAAGAAAGCCTGGAGAATGAATGGTAATTGCAAGAGGATACCATCAAAGATATGAACTATTTTGTGAGTTTAAGATGTATATTCCCAAAGTCATGATGAAAAAATGACCTAAGGATTCACAATTTTCAAGTTCTTTTCCAAGTTCATCTCCCAGGGTCTAGGTCTTTTTCTTAATGTTTGATAGTATTTTTAATAATATAGAACATTGCTATGTTTTATTTACCTGATTTCAGATTCTTGCAACAGACTATATTAAGATGAATTGCAATGCCTCATTTATTTTCATATATAATCAGATATTTTTCTAGAAACTCTATTTTCATTTATTGAGCCGTAGGTCAAGTCTTACTCAGTGCCACACAGTTTAAATTACTATAGGTTTATAATGTGTTTGCTTTTCAGTGAACTTAGACTGTGCTACATTCTCTCTTTCTTCTCTTTCTTTCCATTGAGCACCCTCCTCTTGCCTGCCTACTACAAAGCTCTTATATTTATATTAAGCCACTGTGATGTTCATTCTCATGTAGACATCATTGCTCTTGATTGAGTACTGTGAGGAAGCCACTTCTTTCCTGATTATTTGCACATTTTCTCTTCATTAATTCTTATATCTGATCCAACATCGATGCCTTTCATTTAAACCCCTTCCTTCTGCAGTTCCATCTTGAGATGTTCCAATAGGTGTGAGTCATTTATTGAGAAAAAATAAAATTGAATAGGGAACAAGGAATGGCTAAGAAAAGAGAGGGGAGCAAAATTATTTTTTTTCCAAATAATAGGAAAACAAACATGAGAAATTAAAATAGATGTTGTTTGTCCAAATGAGTGCCAAATTATTATAATTAGTCTTCATGCTCAATAATTATTATAGGAATAATGTAAGAAGAATCCTCAAATCTCCTCTTTTATGCATAAATAGAAACTTTCTTTCTATCATTTAAATGAATAACCAGGAAATACTCCTGAAAACCAGCTAGCCAAATATACTTTTCTCTCATATAGTATAAATATCTATTCTTGTTTCTTCCAAAGCAGAATTTTCTTATGAAGCCATATTAGTTGTTGACATTCTACAGCATTTCTTCAAAGGAAGAATTTATTTGAAAATGTTCTGGTAGTCTACCCCAGTTTGATGAAAAACTTGCCATCCTTGAACTGTAGGCAATTTTTCTGCTTAATACATTTTATTCAAAACAATGACTTGCAAAAATTTATTTGCACATCAGAATTCTCTAGAGGGATTGAGAAAAGCTGGACAAACAGCTCTCTAAACCTAGTGGATTTAATCTCTGGGCTGGGAAATGTAAGCTGTATTTTTACAAAACTGGGCAAGTTTGTTTTCCGAACCTGGAAAGTGCTGTTCTGAATATTTTCTTTATATCCCCACACTGAACAAATCTTAACTTGGCCAGCTATCAAAATTACCTTAGAAGCTTTTAAAATACTTATAGCCACAGGTTTTATACACAACAATGTGGTTCAGTAGATCTGAAGATGGGCAACCAGAATCTATATTTTACAAAAAAATCTCAGGTATTCTAATCAGAGACATACTTAAGAATGATTTTTAAAAACAACAACAACAACAGCAGCAAAACACATAAATAGCAGTCTCATCTTAGTATTCTGCAGTTTTGGAAAATTCTGAACTTTGCAATCATCTAATTTTTTAAAAATATACTACAGTTAATTAAAGTATTTGAATATTTAAGCACTTACACACGGAAAAACCCTCAACTATAGGATCATTAAAAATGAGGTTGTTAGATTTCTGTGTTTGTTTAAAAATGTTCTAGATTTCCATTAAAACATTCAGTATATTTAAAGGGCTCCTTCTCCCTAGTTACCATATTATCCTGTTCAACCACTCGTAAATCTTATTAAATCTTATTTATTTACTTAGTCTTCCTCTGCTACAATATTAACTTCATAAAAATAAGAACTCCCTGTGCTATATTCACCATTACACTCATAGGGTCTAAAACAGTGACTGCTGGTACATAGTAGGGTTCAATACATATCTGTTGAATGAAAAGATAGTTTATTTTATATATGTGTGTGTGTGTGTGTATACATATATATATACACACATTCATATATATATATATACACACACATACATATGTATGTGTGTGTATATATATATATCCTATTTATGTTAGATTATGTCAGCCATTTATGAGATCAGCATATTACCCAATCATTCACACACACATACACACACATACACACACACACAATGCACGTGTATTCTTAGCTGCTAATAAAAGTACACTGTATTAGTCATGAAAGCTGTTCTCTTATATTTAAAGGCATAGAAGTCTCTTCCAGATCCCAAGTAAAAAAGGAATTTGTATTCATGAATAGATAAGTCTCATCACTTTCATTGAAAGGGACCTGGAGGCCTTCATCTGGATTTTCTATTATCATTTATTTTCAAGAGAGGTCACAATATTCCTGAGGTGTTTGTTATGAATCACTCTCACTTAATGTATGTGAAAGTTACTAGATCATACTGGAATCACGAGGACTGTGTCAGCTATTCAGTCTTCATTCACATGATGGGAAGTGTAGTTAATGACACTGTTAGACTGTCACATTGAAAAAATTTAGAAGCAAGTGGCTAAAAACATTTTCTCACTGTGTAAATTAGTGAGGACACTAAAAGCTTACCTTTAAAAATATTTTAAAAGAAGAGGCTATTATAATTGCATCTTTTGTCTTGGGATAATATCCTTTTCAAGTGAAGAGTGCATTTTGGAGGGCTCAACATAACAGTTTCTTGGATCTTCAGCCAGGCGGTAGCACCAGTATAGTGCCTGGGGATGCTGTGGGTATAGGGCATATTCATTATTGTGTTCATTTATTTATTAATTTATTCAACAACATTCACTCTCATGCTCTTTGTATTCCAGGAACTGTGTTAGGCATTCTCTAGAAGGCGAGGGAAAAATAATAATAATGGATTCAGCAGAATGGAATATGTGCTATGATAGTGGGATCTAGATATTGCTCTGGAGACAGAGAACAAGGGCATCCACAGGCCGGAGGCATCAAGTATGGCAACTTGGAGTTTCAGGTATGGATGCTGAGTCTTAAAGATGAGTTGTATTTATCTATTCTACTGATATCTGTTGAGGGACTTTTACAGAATGAGGCTAAACTCTGAACATGCAGGGGAGCAAAGCAGACATGGACACTGCCTTTGTCGAGCTCACAGCCTGGGAAGGGGACGGACATAAAACAAATGTCTTCCAAGTAAAAATGTGTGTTTAGTGAGAAAAAATGCAATAAGCTATGAGAGAGCATTTCAGATGGACTAAAATTTTATAAATTATTCAAGGAAAACCTCTTTTAGGGAAAATGACATGTGAGATGACACCTTAAGTTAAGTGAAAGTTAGCTAAGCAAATAGAGAGAAGAGCATACCAGATAAAAAGAGCAGAATTCTTTTTATTTTATGCAAAGAGCTTTGCCTTAAAAAGAGCCAAAAACAAAATACAAACAAACAAATGAGTAGGATTTTTTTTAATTTTATGCAAGGATTTTTGCCTTAAAAAGAGCCAAAAACAAAATACAAACAAACAAATGAGTATTTAAATCATTGCCTTCACTTAACATTATGCTAATTAAAAATTTTAGAACATAATCAAGAGTGATGGTTTGGAAACTCCTACAAAAAGAACCTGAAATTGTTTTTCTTTTTCTCTTCCTCTTTTTCTTAAGTTTTTATTTTTTTTTCTTAAAAGAGAGGAAAGGTATATTACAGGTAGTCATCAGAGTGTCACAAAGACCCAGTGTGGCATTCCTGTCTTTCTAACTTTTCACTCTCCAACAAATTTTTCTGTTTATTGCCCTCTAGCCATAATAACTTACTCTTGTCAGATTGTATTCCTTTCTTTCCATCTCCATTTTCGGTACATTTTTGTTCTCATTCAGTATTGGTTATGCTGAAATACAGCACACTTATGAGATCTGGGCATCTGGTTTCCAGTGATGCGAATGCTTTCTCATGTGCAGTGGGGCAAGGGTTTTCATTTGGTTTATAATCTAACAGAGCAACTGGCAAATCAAAGTCTCTAGACCTTCACCCCAAGGCTTCTTTGAGGAACTGATGCTTAAACAGAGAATTAATGGAATTGGTCATGCTATAAGAATAAAGAAGAGCACTCCAAGTGAAAAAAGGAGAGACAGGCATTCTAGGCAGTGAGAAGTGGCATGTGCAAAAATTCATTTAAAATGTTACGATCCATTTAAGGAACTACTCTTAGTTGTGTGGGCTGCTGTAAAGTGTAAATACAGAAGGAAAAGAAACAAAGACTTATCAGTTTCTGTTTTACTTAGAGGAGGAAAACAAGAGAAAGGAAGAGAGAACATATGTGGCTTTGGCTTCTCTAGTACCCATCCCTGCTTCTCTTAGCAAGCATTGTGTCTTATTTTCCATAGGATTCAACCTTTCCTTTAGTCAGCTGGTTTGAATGAGAACTAAATCCACCTCTGGCTCTAAGCCTGACTACTATTCTCCTAATTATATCTCCTTGGCCATCATAACTGATTTGAAGATTGACTCATTATGCCATCAGAGACAATTACAATTCCACAACTTTTGCCCAAACTCTTGGGAAGAGGATATCTCGCTTTCAAATGGAATTGGAGTTGGAGGCTTTTAAAGGTGACATGGGGAAGGCTTAACAGAGTAAATCCAGTAGGGAAGAACACAGAGAGCTTAAAGATAAAGAGAAAACTACCAGCATTTAGACATTGTTTTAACCTCTGTGTCAATCATATTAAGACTTGCAGTTACATGAGACATTGAATTAATCTTTTACATAAAATAAGCTTGAATTGAGTTTCTGTTATTGCAATGAAGTGTCTTGAATAATATAAAGTTTAATTGGGGAACTTTTCTTGGCCTAAATCTAAAGTAGCTAGCATTTCTGGGGCTTCTCAGATTGAATTTAACAGCACACCACAGGTAGCTTTGTTCTTAATGAACCAGCTGAGAGTTATTTATTATGTTTGACGTCTTACCTTATTTGTTCTTTCTTTCTTTAAGTTGTAACAGAAAAATACTCTCATTGGCTTTCTAGTTTTTCTTTTAGCCTAGAACTTCTGTTACCTTCAGAGTAAATGCATATACTTTATTAAAGGGTTATTTCTTTTCCAAAATTATACAAAATAAACTGGGTTTCTAATAATTCCTTGTTGGGAAAGAATTGATCTCAATCCTTTTGCTTTCCTGCAATAGATATTTTTACCATTATATTTTTTATTTCTGAACATTGTTGTGTCCTTCAGCTGATATTCCAGAATGTTAAGCAATTTTTTTTTTTTTTTTTGCAACTTTCTAAAGCCACTGGAGATTTAGCTACCTCAAATGATTGCCTAGAGCCTACATAATCTCCTTTAAGTCTTCCAGGTTATTTGATCTGCCATTTCAAATAGTTTCATCAGCAATTTTTTGTACTTTATTGATCTAATAAGCTAACTGGAACAGAAACTGAGGTACTAACATAATCAAAATGGGGAGGGTTAGTGAGGCAGACTCTATATTGGGAGTTAACAAACATATTTAAGGAGTTAAAAATAGCCACTTTATTGAATCAGGATGCAAATGAAACAAAGAAATGTTTTTGTATATTTATACTCTCTAATTCAGATACATATTTTATCTCACTTCCCTTAATTCCACACACATAATTTGAGATATATTAAGGAAGATCCTAAAGTCAAATTTTGTGTGGACTTTTTAGAGGCACAATAGAATTGGTAGGTTTGACATAATGACTGTTGCTTTGACAAAACTTTACTAAAATAGGGTGATTACAAAATAGAACTCTGACCAAAAAAAAACCACCCTATCAAGAAATCCAACTTCTTATTTCTCATAGAGATATTTGTGCAAATGGCCTAGTCAACAGGCCAGAGTCAGGCTTTGAAAATGATTAAGAAATGTTTTCGCTATTGGGGGAGAATGTGGGGAGCTGGACAGTGAACATAGCATATTTATTAAGAGACTGGGCTAGTGATAGTCAAATGTAAATTGGATCTCAACACCACACCATACTAGCTGAGTGGCCTTGACCAAAAGACTTCATGTTGAATTTGGACACTTGTTCAAGTGGGATCCTAAATTTTTTTTTTATCCTGGACAGTGGTTTAACTGTATGTGTTTGTTTCTTCATGTGTATAAAAAGTAGTTATTGAAATTAACATTATTGAACTTTTGTATAATGTAGTAAGATAATTTATATAGGGCTCTTAGCAGAGTACCTGATACATAAAAAGACATATGAGACATGTCAACATATGTTAAATATTGTAACGATTATGATTAAGATGGTGGTAACAAATTGAGATTCAGAATTCTGGGAGTGAGAAAATCTGAGGAATGAGACCTTGTTGTTTAGGGAAGAAGAACTAGCACTCACATAAATCTAACTGGACATGGCTTGAGGGCAGGGGCTTCTTGACCTCGGTCTTGGCAATGATTTTTTTTGGATTTGATGCCAAAACCAAAAGCAACAAAAGCAAAAATAAACATGTGAGTCTACATCAAAGTAAAAACAAATAAGCAAACAAAAGAAACTTCTGTACAGCAAAGAAACCATCAATAAAATGAAAAAGCAACATACAAAATGTGAGAATAAACTTGTAAATCATATATCTGATAAGGGGTTAATATCCAAAATATATAAAGAACTTAGGCAACTCAATAGAAAAAAAATCCTGTTAAAAAATGGACAAAGAACATGAACAGAAACTTCTCAAAAGAAGATATATATAAAAACCAACAGGTCCATGAAAAGATGCTCAACAGCACTAGTTGTAAGGGAAATAACAAATTAAAATCATGAGATATAACCTCATGCCTATTATAATGGTCATTATTAAAAAGACAAGAGATAAAAAATGCTGGCATGGATGTAGAAAAAAGATGACCCTTGTGCATTGTTGATGAGATTGTAAACTGGTATAGCCACTATGGAAAACAGTGTGGAAATTGCTCAAAAAATTAAAAATAGAACTACCAAATGATCCAGCAATTTCACATCTAGGAATATATCCAAAGGAAACAAAAACACTAACTCAAAAAGATACCTATACCTTCTAATATGTTTTAATTCTGTAGTCCCTTATTCAAAACATTAAGTGCTTTGATTCCAGTCTACCGCTGAATAATCTATGTGGCTTTTCACTTTTTTTGTCTTATTCTCTTCAGGCCTGTTGCTTCTCATTGTCACATTAAAAATTGTAACCACTTTTGAAGGTCTTCTCCAAATGTCTCCTGTTTCATAGAGTTATCCTTTTCATACAATCTTACTTTAAAGTAACCACTCTATTCTAAAATTCAATAGAAGATAGTATCTCCCTTATGACAGAAATTACATGATAGCAGCATGAAAAGTAATTTTATACAAGTTTAACCAACACTACTAGCTTGACAACTATATGAACGCAGGAACTTTGTTCAATTTATTTTGTATTCAACACAATGCCTCTTAATTCATATATAGACAATAGGTATTTTCTGAATAAAAAGTAATTAGTCATTTTTTAACTACAATCTTTTTATGTTCTACAAATAAGAGTTTTTGAGCATCTATAAAGGAATTTTTTTCATTTTTTTCAATTATAATTGACATACAAATAGTATATTAGTTTCAATTTACAACATAGTGATTAGACATTTATATAACTTATGAAGGGATCAGTTTTATAAATCTAGTACCCATATGACACCATACATAGTTATTACAATATTATTAATTATATTCCCTATGCTGTACTTTATATCCCCATGACTCTTGTAACTTCTAATTCATACTTCTTCATTCCTTCCCTATTTTTCACCCATTCCCAAAAATCCCACACACATCTGGCAACCATCAAAATGTTCTCTGTATATATGAGTTTGTTTCTGTTTTATTTGTTCATTTATTTTGTTTTTTAGATTCCACATTTAAATGAAACCATGTTATTTGTCTTTCTCTGTAAAGACAGTTTCTTTAAGAATTATACTTTCCTCCATGTACTAAAAACGTTGAACAAATCCTTAGTATTTTTGGAATACTATAAAGCATTAGAAATCAAATTTTCAAAATTTGTCAGTGTGAAAGTTAAGAAAAGAAAAATGATTGATGTGATTATATAATACCTGTGGTTGGAAGTCTATTTCAAAGAATTAGTGTCAGCTGGGATTATAATCATAAAAATTCACTCTTCACATTGATCCATCAGTTGGTTCACATAGTAGGCTTGCTGTTGATGACAATCTGATTCATGCTGTGGAAAAAATCAGTAAGAACACATAAAATAATTTGAAAAGAACCAGTCTGCTGGATGTCTGTATATTTTCTCATGTTTTCTCATATATTACAATACAAAAAAATAGTTTATAAAGTTTCAGTTATCAGATACAGTAAAGACACCAATATTTCATGAGATTTAAAACACCTTTAAGTAAATTGATACACTTTTCATAAAACTGAACAAAAACTGAAAAAATCTAACAACTTAAACATCATTGTGAAGATTAATTAATGACCCACACGGGAGCAAAACCGCAATGGTACATGATATATGAAGATATATGCACTTAATTGGATGCTAAAGCCAGAGGGGACAGTGATCGTTGATCTGTGACTGCTTAGATAATGCTGTTTCCAGTTCTCCAAATTTTGCAAACAAAACTGTCACCCTCCTTCAAACAGAGGAAATGTGTCACCTTCCACAATTGCTTAACTTATGTTTTCTCATCTCGAAAATGATAATATCATAATCAACATGACTCCTATGTGAGACAATGGATATTTTCATCCTCACTTTGAAGATGTTTTATGTAAACCAGTGTGAGCTCTGCCAAGCATGCTGTGGTTATAATGAGATTTCTTTTTTATTAGAAATTATAATGAGAGGCTAGTTAGCTGACTTAGACACAAGATATATAGGAGTTGGATGTTAGGCTACAGTTCCATAGAAGCACATACTTACAACCAGTGCTACGAATCTTGATCTATTCTCCGTTCTCAGAAAACTTTTTTCAGAGCAATTGCCAGGGGTCAAAAAGGGTGAGAAATAGCAGAGATTTTAAAAGAAATACTAAAAATAAAAATTTTTTTGAATCATCCTCTACTTTGTATTAGCTCTTCATTTTGTCATATCTTAGAGCTATACTTATAGATAATCAATTTTGGATTCATTAATTATATTTGAAATAATTACAATAAAAACCTAAGCTACAATGAAAGATTATAATGCATTTGACTAATAGCTCATGTTTTGAGAGTTTGGAGCTCTTTATAAAATGCCCTTAATAGATGTGAGGCTCTTAGAGGGCCATACTTCTGAAGTACTTGATATTCACATAAAACTTGACTTTTATGAAAAAATTACTTTTATGAATAAAATTTGTGAAGAAAACATATCTACTTGTTGAATTGCAGTCATTTGAGTTCTAGAGAATGGATCAGAACAAACAATCCTCCGTAAGTTTAATATCAAAGCTAGTCTAATTGGCACTAGTAGGCAGTATGGTACATTTGTTGAGTGATTTTTGGAGTCAGAGTGTGACTTTTATTTTTACCTACTTGGCACATTACTAAAGCTTCAAGGTAAATATATGTAAGTGGGGGTAGAGTGGACACCTATGGTTTTTGTCAGTTCAACATCCATCTATCCAGCTCTCTTCCAGTCATAGCTTTGTTTTTCTTTTGGGAACAGCCATCTCTTAGATTCAGTGCTAATGTTTCAGATGATGTTGAACCTGCCGTGTGGCTTCAAAGGGAGGCATATGACTTAGACCCAGTCAAAGACTATCAATGAGCAAGAAACAGTGCCAGGATCTTTGTTGAAATTTTTGGAAATTTACTAGGGTGACAAATCTGAAAAGGTGGTTAAATGTTTTGAAAAGAATAAGCTTCCAAATAAAGTCAGAATAGTGGTGGTGGGGGTTGGGGGGTGGGGCAAGAAACAACTGGAGAAAATAAGAGAATTCACATAATATTGTTTGGGCATCTGAATCTTGCTGTGCTTGAAGCCAGATCACTCCCTTACAATTTTAATTTTATGAACAAATAATTCTTATTTATTTTGCAGTAAAAGTGCTAAAGATACAGACTAAGATTAGAATATTTATATAAAGTATTTGTCATAATGCCCAGAAAGTAGGTACTCAGTGCAATTTGTTTATGTGTTATCTGTGTCAGTCTGAATCCCTGATTGAACCTCATTGACCTTGTGATCTGAGGACCAAGGGACTGTGACAGGCTATTTTCCTAGCAATAATGAGCAACTTTGGGGAACAGAATACATGGTTTTGAAAAAGGTAAGACCTATCACCCCAAGAAATTTTACTGGGATGCATTTGTGGAGCAGACTCCATGTATCAGATATATATTCATGCTCCTAGGTACCATCCATGTTCCTAGCTAAAGCCAGACTCTCCACTGACAATATCAGTACGAAGACTATAGGCCAAACAGCATAGGATTTGTAAAAGAATATTAATACAGGTAACTAATATACACATTTTTAAAAATCTGGATCACACAAAGCTGGAGATACTCTGAATCACATTTGTCTATGTCTAAATGTTTTCAACAGTGTCTTTGGAAAGAGGAACTGAAAAAATATATCTAATTTCACTATGAGTACAGCCCTTCTTAAATTTCTTTAACCTCCATAATTTCTAGAACATTCTGCATGTAGAGTACCTTAATTTTATTATATGTAGATCTTGATCAGGAGGCAGAGGTTCTACTTCAGGTCAATATTCTTGCTCCCAGAGTGGGCACACCTGGTTAAAAGCACACTCTGAAGAATGTTACCTAAGAAGGCCCAGTCATCTGGGTCTATTACATCTTCTGTAGACATCTTCCTGTAGAAAGTGTATGGATTCATCAGGATCTATCCCAGTGTTTCTGTGCAATAGTTATTTAACATAGAATTCGACTTCACAAATGGCATAAAAAATTGCATCCTTGAGAATCTTATAATAGAGCTGTTAACATGTTAGCAATCTGTTAGCAGTCTGGACTGTCATGAGCAAGAACCTACGCACAATATGAGCCATCGTTTATTTTGGGGCACACCAAGAATGCACAACACTTATTTTAATAAACTGAGACATAAAAAAAATCCAGGTTGAGCTGCACCAAGTGGGGTACTGAGAGACAACAAAAACGTCATTGCCTCTTTATAAGGACAAAGGACAGACTAGGAGCTAGCAATTTGTTTTTAATTATCCTCCAAATAGGTAAACCTTTCTCTTGGTCACTCTAGGAAAAGAAATCTCCATTTCCGTGATACCCATTATTAGTAGTGATGGTTGATGCTATTATTTACAATCCATAAGTATTGTTTCCCAGGGAGATACTCAGTTGGAAACATGCCACTGTATGCTTTTAGCTGCATGCTCAATACTAAGTTATTTTTATTTCTCTTTGGGGATAGGGAGGTGAGTCTGCACATATGAGTATGTGGTTCCAGAAAAACTGTTTAGGGTGAATGTATGTGCCAGGGTGAAAACTGGGCAGTTCCTGCAGAACATAGCTCCCATTATCTGACCTCTGGCAATTGATATTTTGAAGGAATTGCATAATCCTATAATGTATAAGGCATATGCAACCGTGGAGGTGCTATTTACAGTTAATAAGAGAATTCGGTCTCTCTCTTGAGAGGAAGAAAATTGCTGATTTATAAATCAGAGGCTGAAGAAAACAGAATTAGGGCTTTGGTATAAAAGCATAGGCTTGGCATATAGTGCACAGATTGTACTTGCATAAGAATTACATATTTTAAGTGGATTTTTCCAAGCTCCAAATATGAATAAATTTTTGCAGGAAAATGGCCATCACAGATGGGAAGCAATTTCAGGCATAGTAGCTTGCTTCATAGAGGCGGGACCAGAGTAAGAGGCATCATTAATACAACAATCTACTGTACAAGGTGAACATTGCAGAGCAGAAAGCTCCTGTGATCTTCATGCAGGACAAGTATTTTTTTGTTTGTTTTCTTTTCACTTTAAAACAGAAGTAAACAAGTAAGGTACTTTTGTCCCTTTCTTCTGAAGGTTTCTTTTTTTTTGCAGAACCCAATAGGATGTTTCCCACAGTCATACCCGACTCTTTCCCAGACCCCATGCTCTCTGATTGATATGAAGAGATGGTTAACCCGTCTGGCTGAGATGAGTTCTGAAGAGATGGAGCAGGCACTGGCAGTGTTATTGGTTCACAAACTGGCCCCTATACACATAAGGCAATGAGAGGCTGAAGACAGAAGCAACCACTCCAGGTTGGCAGGTGGCTGGTTTAATAAGCAAGAGAACTTACATGCAAGGCTTGTCTTGCATAGCTATATCACAAGTAGATCTCTGCATTCACAAAAAGAATCTTATAAGTAGGTGTGGAGGCCTTCATGGGGTTCAGTCAATGTATTCATTCCAGATGGTGTCAACAACACTACTGTCTCAAGGCTTTACCCTCGAAGCAGCTCCAGTGTGAGAGTGGTAGTTGGAATGTCCATTCCATGGACAGCCTCTGATCACCTGGGTCCAGTTCAAGGGACAAGTGGCCAAAACATCCTCTCGATGACCTCCCCCAACAACTGTTTCTTATTTATGATTTCAAGTTCACAAAGCCTGAGGACTGGTACAGGTTCTCACAGATTGTAAGTGCGAGTTAAAAAACGTGTACTTAGGAGATTTCAAAACCAGTTGCAGGTATCTGGGACTGCCGTACCACCGAGCTTTGCAGTTACAGAGCAAGGGTTAGTGAGATTAAATGATGAGCTGGGAAGTCACTTCTGGCATCCAGGCCTTTTTTGTTTAGGGACCTGTTGCATGGAAGGGATAAATTAGTTGAAAAGTATAAGATTTAAGGCGCACTTAGTCCTTTTAAAGGTGCTTGAGACACAGTTGCGGATAACTAACACCATGTTTGCTCATTGAGCCTAAAGCCTCAGTTCAGTTCTTATCCATGAGATTTCTGTTTTTCTTAGCAAATGATGTGTTCGTAAACTTGATTATAATGGCACAGATATCAGGTTATGTGCTTTTAAAAAGTAAGTCAAAGTACCATAATCTGCAGTAGGACTTCAGTTTGTTCTTTGCCAAATTCATCATGAAAATTAGCTGATCAAACATTTTATGTCACGTGTAGATTTTTAGATTGTATAAAGTGATTAATTTTCTGGGACTATACTTAATCTTCTAGAGATAAACTGAAAAGATGACTGTTTCCATTGGCAGGACTGGTGGCTCATTCATCTCTGTTGTCAACATAAAAAAAAAAAAAAAAAAAGAAGAAGAAGAAGAAAAAAAGAGAGAGAATGAGAGAGAAGACTCCTGGAGGTACTTTGTAGAAATTTATCTCGTTGTCTTACTGTGGTCAGCAGCCAAAGCTTTATTTAACCATGTCTATCGACCCAGTGAAACCAATTAAACCACATTTAGTTCTTGTTTCACTAGGAATGCCTCTCCAGTTTCCTTTACACATCTTAGTGTCTTTCCTACTTAGATTACCTCCTTTGACTTGCTTATTTGACTATTTGCACCTTTTGAAATGACTAATGTAACTCCCAGAGGTAGCACTTTTTATTATAAAAGAAAATAGAGAAATATTTATCAGTTTTAAGAAAATACAGTGTTTTAAAGAATAAGTATGCTATTAAATTCTATTAGCTAGTTGTAATTTCTAGTTTCAGAATATCAAAAACAGTAACTGTTCCTGTCATGCTAAGCCATGCAGCTCAGATAAATATTTGGAGAATATGATTTTGCACTTTGCAACTTGTCAGAATCATTTCTCAATCTATCTTCTATTGGAGAAGTTAGTATTAAACCTTTCAGAGAGAAACATGCAGCCACCTTTGTCCTCTTATACACAGCTGCTGAACTGGCTTTTTTGGTTTACATATCTATGAAGGCCACTGTTTTAGAAGGAACTCAGAAAAATAATTTAGTGATTATGTGAGAATTTTGAATTAGTCCAGTGACTCGTTAAAAATAATCTTAATTGGAATCCCAGAGGATAAAATTAGAAAAGCCTTGTTACTTGCAGTAATACCTCAGATTTGTTTAGTTAAGGCACAGGTGTTAATGTAGGAACCATACTTCATTGAGCTGATGAGATTCACAGCGGCTGTGGGGAACTGTGTATGAGGATATCTTGCCATTTATCAGCTGCATAATCTTGGTTATGTTTCTTAAATTCTTTGTATTGAAGATGCTTTAATTGGAAAACGCGTATAATCGCAAATTCTGCCTCATCGGGTTATTATATAAATTAAATAAGTTAACATTGTAAAGCAGTAAAGCACCATTTTAGAAACGACTCATTGTTTTTGTGTTATACAAAGAAAATTTCAAAGACACTAGAATAAAACAATATAGTGCCTCAGTGCTAAATGCACACTAGTCTTAACTAAATATTAGGCCCCTACTCTCAATTCCTTTTTCCCCTTTTGATAAAAGAAATGGAGCAGACAACTCTCTTCGAAATGAACCAGAGGCTTTGGAATGTAGACATTAGTTGTCACACTACCTCAGTTTATTTATTTTTTTATTGTTTTTTCTAAGTTATCCTGAAATTTTTTTTGTTTTTTATTATGGTGACATTGGTTAATGAAATCGAGTAAGTTTCAGGTATACAGTAGAACAGTAAGGCATACACACACACACACACACACACACACACACACACATACACACATATATATATGTATATATATATAAATATATAGCATTGTGTGTTCATCACCCTTAGATTTCTTTCTGTTACTGCGTATTTAACCCTTTTTACCCCATCTGCCTCCCTGCTCCTTCTCCCCCCGTTTTCCTCTATTCTAATGTCCATGTCTATGAGTCTGTTTGTTTGTCCCGTTCTTTTGGTGCTTTTAGGTTTATATCCCATCTATAAGTGATAGCATGTGGTTTCACACTGCCTTGGTTTAAATCCTAACCAGCATGGACTTGTGCGAAGTTACGCAAAAACTTATACCATACTGCCCTTTATTTTTCTCCTCTGTGAAATAATCACACCTAACACACAGAGTTTGCTATGAGGATTAAAGAAAACAATGGGTAATAAGGACTGATCCATTATAATGCCATTATAAATTTTAAATGATGTTTTTACTTTTATTGCTAGTATGCTACATAAAAATAGTTGAATAAAATACTAAGTCAGTATGTGACAGAACATTTTTCACCTAAGTCAGACTCATTAGTCACTTCAGTCTTTCAATTTTTTCATTATTGGCATACTTAGGAATTTCATGGTTAGAACAAATTAAGTAAAACAAATGTAAAAACAATGTAAAAAATGAGAAACTGTTTCTTCCCTGGTCACCTAAGGACTAATATTATTACAAGCATACCTCATTTTATTTCACTTGCCTTTATTGCATTTAACAAGTTTTATTTTTTACAAATTGAAGGCAAGACCTTCTACCAGCAAAGAGATTACAACTTGCTTTATTGTAATACTTGTTTTATTGCAGTGGTCTAAAACTAAACCCACAATATCTCTGAGGTATGCCTGTATATTTGAAAATATAACATTAGGTATTTTATTACTTCAGTGATTTTTCTTTTATTTGAAATGACTACTTTTCCATATATAAAGTGTATCACAATGAGCTTATAAAAATTTTCCCTAAGATTGCAGAGCTGGAGAAGGAAGAGCTGTGAAAAGCAAATGGAACTAGGTAAAGATATGCAAGGCATGAAATGTAGCTAGGGAGGGTCTTAACAAAACCAGGCCTGGCAAAAAGTTTGAATGTTCTACTTTCATGAAAAATGTGAATTGGGAAGAAATGGAAAACCTGCCCCTCATCTTTCACTGTTCTTCATTTCAGTATTGAAGTATCTCCATTCCCTGGATAATAAAATATAGAAGCAGATGCTAGATGACTGTCCAAAGGAAATATTACTCTTTGATACCATTAATATTTTAAGTTTACACTGAAATAGCAAGTAGGACTTGTTTGGTGACTTTTGGCTGAAGGACAATTCTAAGTCATAAGAAATAGAGAAGCACTTTGAAGAACAGCACCCCAAGGTGTATTCTTTGCTTTGATGATGGATGAATTATAATGGCAATTACTGTACTTAATTCTCAAAATTAACGAAACACTCATTTTCTTTCAAGTTTTACTGTACGATGCAGCTTTTCTCAAAGATGCTCAAACTCATTTGTTATTTGCCTCAGGTTTTGCATGCGTCACTCTCCAGCCTTCCTCCTAAAACTCTAAAGTAGGTATCTGCCAAGCACTCACCTGGGGCATGCTGCTGTGCTTCCACTACCTGATTATTCCATCTTCTAAACCCAACAATCTCATCCTTCTTAGTGTTGTGGACTTCTGAAATTTATATGCTTTATTTTAAAACACAAAGAGAAATGTGGCTCTTTCTGTATTTCTCTCCGCGGGGAGGCTATTTCATTAATGCTTTCAGCTTTTCTCAGGGTTCAGATTGCTTTGGTGGAAGGGTTGAAATGTCTGGTCATTATAATTCAGTCACCCAGGGCCTTTCACTTAAAAATTCTAGTTATAGAATAATGTTGATGCCATAGGGACAAAATTCAGCAAGCTGTCTTCTCTCACTGGGAAATGGAGTAAATGTGTGTGCATCCTGGAAAGAGAGCAAGGGCAAGAGGACCGATTACATGAGGTCAGGACAACTCATTGTTCTGTTGATAATACCATCTTAGTTACTGAGGGCTTATTAATTTCTATTAAATACTGAAAAAAATGTCACATTAAAATTATTGAACTCCATTTGTTTTGGCGAAAGATATAAAAATTAAAATTTTCAAAGGCTGATGGAAGAGAAAAAATAATTTCCCTTCTACTTTTCTGAGTTCTTAGCTGAGACCCCTGTAATAAAAAACAAATTAACAGGGGAGAAGAAAGAGAAGTGTATTAACTAATATGTATACCTCCTGTGCATATGGGAAATACCCAGGGAAAATGAATAAGTCCTCTAGGTGGTGTAGAATTCCTTATTAAATACCATTTTAATAGGGAAATAAAAGGATGGATTTAGGTCTCTTAGAGGAGAGAGAATAAGTGATTTTTTAAAAGAAATATGAATTGCCCCTTAGAAGAATAAATGGGGTATGATAGTTTGTGACAGTTTGTCTGGGTGTGGCACTGACTTCTAGTCTCTTCTATGATGAGTCAGTTCACCCTGGTTGATGAAACTCCAAGGAGGGGATCCTTTGATAATTGAATTCCTTTTGGAGGATCTGTCGTTAAGCAGATAAGGGGAGGTCAGAGAAAGCTTCTCCCTATATTTGCCCTTTTTCAAGTACCTACAGCTCAAAATGATCAATATAACAAAGTGGCACATTTTGGGGTGCCGTGTCCAACACTCCTACAGTCATATTTTAGAGTAGCATCTCCGGCTGCCCCTTTTTGATTATTGGTGAGATCCTGTGCTTAGGACTTAATTCCCTTCATTAAATTTTTACAGTGGTCTAGAATCTAGGGCTTTAATAGACATTCAATGTGACAATGCCTATAAAATACTTGCAATTAATGGTTTCTGGAACATAGTGCAACAAATGGTAGTGTTTGTTTTTCTTTTCTATTGCTATTATTATGTGAAACTTGAACACACATAAGCATAATAAATATGATCGTAAATACCTGTAATAGTCACAACAATAGAAGAAAACTCAAACGCATTTGAGTAATTATTGCATTCAAAATATAAATTGACTCAAGGGAAGTATTTCTGACCTGGACTCTTTAGTTTTATTCACTTATATTTATTATGTACTGATCACTATGGTTAGAAATATGAGATTGTTAAGAAGTGTCTTTGACTAACATGTAATTAAATTAATTGGAAAGATGCCCTGAACTTGCAAAACAATTACAGAATAAAAGTTGTTGATGTACAGCCAAATGCTAAACAAGATGCAGGCAGTATGACTAAAAATAGAGTCTGGGAATTTACTAACTTGATTACTATTTGAGACCTCTCTTTTGCTTCTCTCCCTCTCCTTCCCTCTCCATCTTTGTCATAGTTATCTATAATATGTATAACATACTTTCAAAAATGAATTGAGGCCACTTAAAAATAATGCTCATATGTTCTTGTAATCTTATACATTATTGAAACATCTGCAAAATGTCTTCATGTAACATGAGGTGGGATTTCTATCCAAGACTGTTCCCTGGATATAATCTGTCATTTCCATACCCTGGGCTTTTCTTCTCATGGATTCCTTCTTCCTTGCTTTTCTTCTCCTTTCCCTTTCTTTGATGAGCTGACTCCCCTCCCAGTAGGTCCTTGTCATGACCAATGGAATTTATGTATGTTAGTTTCCACGACAGAGTAAAAATGAGGTCACAGATGGAATCAGTTGATGTTAAAATAGAGAGATTATCTTGGATTATGCAAGGGACTGTAATATAATCATGCAGGTCTTTAAATGAAGGAAGGATATAGAAGAGGAGAGCCACAGGGAGATATGACTGTAGAACAAAGGCAAAGAGAGATGCAAAGTTGCTGGCTTTGAAGATTAAGGAAGGGGAGTATGAACCAAGAAATGTTGGCAGCTTCTAGAAGCTGAAATAGTCCAAGAAGTAGTTTCTCCCCTAGAACTTCCAGAGGGGAATGCAGCCCTAATAACACCTTGATTTTAGCCAAGTGAGATCTGCATCGGACTTCTAACCTACAGAATTCAACTATAGTGAACTTATTTTGTTTTAAGCCACTAAATTTGTAATAATTTGTTATAGCTGCAATAGGAAACTAATACTCCTTCACAAATCCAAATGGATATTGTAGAGTCTATGATGGCTGGCACGCTTTTATGAAGTTCTGTGGCTTTCACAATTGCTTGGACTATGATTTATATAGAGAAGTAATGTAGCGAATGCCTCTTGTGTTGATTATTGGTAGATGGAAAAATGTCAATCTAGGTGTTTAACCAGGTTGAGGGAATATGATGACTAGAGTATATGAGCCTATATTCAGTAGAGAATGTACCTGAAATATATGGTTAAGAAATGGTACTTAGAGGTCCCTGAAATGTAGCAAAGATGGATGAAGATGGGGTCAAGTTACAGCTATAGCAAATCAAATACTATTGCATAAATTTGATTTGCTATAGATCTCAGTTTTTTCATTTATAAAATCAGAGTAACCATCATACCTATCTTACAAAATTGTCAGGGGGATTGTATGGTATAATGTGCATGAAAATCTTAAGTGTCTGGAATCCAGTAAACAGATCAATGGTAACTTATCATTTAATAATAATGTAATACTTATATATTTAGGGAGACAGAGCCTATAATTTTTGATACACTGGTGTTCCCATCAGTTGAAGCTAAAAAATGCCCTATTTTCCTAGAGATTCTGAAATTGGCCAACACTGCATTCCACTCCAGTGCAGTCTTGCAGAGCATTCTACTTACTATTATAGAAAGATGTGTTAATTTTAGCTGTCACAGCTGGACATTTATTAAATGTAAGCATTTCATGACCAAGAATAGGAATTTCAAAACAAATGCCAGCATTTTCTTATATAATATAAGGACATACGAGTTATTGACATTTCAGTTTCACAGGGTTTATAAAACCATGGGATTTATAGGTGGGCATATGTATGTGTGTACACACACACACACGCACACACACACGCATGCACACAAGTTCTGTGGGGATCAAAAATGGCATAATGTAAACCATAGCCATTAAAAGGCATATGTTAGATATATAAAATGATTGATGATTGTTGAAGACAAGACCATATATAATAAATTGTTAATTTTGTGCAACAGAAAACTAAAAAATAACCTGTTAATAACCAAATTTTACTTTTATGATTGAAAATTATATTTAAAAGGGTACAAAAAGAGAGACTAATGGTGGCTAGAATAACATAAGAAGCCTTCATGAGGAACTGAGATTTTATTTGGGCTTTGAAGCACAAATTGATAGAATGCAATAGAAGTGGCAATTTCAGAAAGAAGAAATGGTATTTGGAAAGGATTAGGGGAAGCGTGACCATACTGAAAAAAGGGAAACGATAACCATCCATTTCCAAGGGGAGTTGAGGAGAGAACATATGCAGAAATGTTTTCACTTCCTGGAAGTTTTGTTCAAACTCTCTAAGTACCCCAAGTAAGAACAGGGCTGGTGTTCAGTGAATGGCCTGCAAAACCATGTGCTCAAACCATCTTTGTCATACTTAATTTTGGCTCTTTTGTTTATTGTGATCATTAATTTATGAGTACTGTACTTTGACTTACAGTGCAAAAAAAGAAGTGAAGTAAAAAAAAATCGATTAAATTTTATACCAACCTTGCTTTCATCTCTGAAGCTGTTCAGGTTTCTTCTCTACTAATTGGCTCTATTATATATAATTTGTTCAGAAGGTTTTTGTTGGGGATGGAAACTAAATGAAGAACAAAATGTAGATGTTCAAGTATCAAGCCTCATTAATTAAATATGTCTGAACTAATGCTAATAAACTACTTGTTGTGCCTTAAGGGATTGATGGAGAGGTTAAAGAGATTTTATTTTATGTCAGTCTATCCCATTCCCTTAGATTTTATGAGAAGGCCCTAGCAATATTATTTTGGTAATATCTGGGATGGATAAAAACAACATTATTTTCTCAAACTTAGTTATTTCTCTATCTAATTGAAGGAGTGTGTAGCATCCCGAAAATCAAGTGAATGAAAAGAATTCAGAGTGAATGGATGAACTGTTAAATGTGCAGAAAGTTCAATAGTGACATGGTCCGAGGATTCAATACTCTGATTTTAAAAAATGAGGGTCATTGGTTGCTTTGACAATAGCACTTATTACAGAGGGTTGAAGACAACAGATTAATTGGAAGGGATCAGTAGAGAATAGATGGAGAGATATCAAGGAAATGGAGCATGTAAAACTTTCAGGGAGTTTTTATGTAAATGAGAATGGGATATTGGTGTTACTTAGAAGGGAAAGGAGGTCAGGATAGGGTTTGTGTGACATGGTGATAGAAGTTAAAATATATGTGTAAACTGAAGGAAAACCTCTAGAAGAAAGAAGAAATCAGAATGATGTGAGGAAACTGCTCTTGAATAGGCAAAAGTATATGGCATCTAGTGCATAAATAGAAGGGCTAGCTTTTCATAAGAATACAGACAGCTCATTTGTAATAACAGGAAGAAACAGGAGGAACATGTGGGCTCAAGTGGTCTCTGTTTCTTAACTGTGAATCATTCTTCCATTTTACGCAAGTTACATAACCTTCAGTAGACTTGTCCTCTATGTATCCTAGCATACCTTCCAAGAGTCAGATCAAATGATGTTCTTTTAGACACTTTCTTCAGTATGAATAGCTCATGCTTTTTTTCTTTCTTGAACTCTAATAACACTTATGGAACTGTGTGACCCATTTTAGTATTTAACATCTAATAAAGCCTTGTTTTGTCCTCTGTTTCTAGGTTAAAAACTGAAGATCATTGCATTATATTCACACAGCCACCTTTAAACTCAAATCTATTTGTAAGACCTCACTGAAGTCACTGTTTTTCCTGAAAATCCTCCTGTGACTTCTTGAGTTAAATTTTTCCCTCCTTTTGGCTAGCATATTTTGTCTCTATCTTTATAATATCAAATCTCAAAACTCTTGCAAATATTTCTGTTGATCTCCCCAATTGATTCTTTAGGATATGGAGGCTATCTTACTTTTATTTGCATCCCTAGCTATAAACAGATCATCTTACACATCATAGGTACAGACTTTATAAGTGAAAAAATGAAATACTAGTATTATGTTTAGGACGAGAGTATGTGCTGATTGAGTAACAGAATGCGAGAGCTGAAAGTTTAGGTTCTGGGTCTGGATCCTTTCTTTTCTGCTCACTAGCTTTGTGTCCTTGGACAACTTAGCCTCTCACTTTCTTCAGTTTTCTAATCTCTAAAACTAATAATTGGGATGATAACCAACAAAAGAGTTTTGAGGATTTAATAAGGTAACATACTTAAAATGTTTAGAATAGTTTTTTTTTTAATCTTAAAAAGACCATTAGTAAATGCTAGCTATTATAATTATAAATGTATTATTTGAGTCTCACGAATATCATGTTAGATAGGCACATTATTTCTAATTTATAGGTGAAAAAAATATGCCCAAGATGGTCAAATGAAGGTAAGTTGCTTCTGACATGTCAGATTAAAGAAGGTGGCAAGTCTTGTCTCCCAAATGTAAATAATAGTTGCGCAAAACTGCCAAAAATAATCATTTTGATCCTCTGGGTTTCAGCCATAGGTACATAAGAAGTAGAGATGATTTTTTTTTCCCCATGAGGAACTACTAAATTTCACATAAGAATTGAGGAAGTCTGTAGCATTCTTTCCTGGAGCTGCTCCCATCTCCCCACCCTCTTGGCTAAGTAGATACAGTGATTCTGTCAGAGAGATTCAGTGCGAAAATCAGCAGCACTGATGCAGAAGAGGTTATCAATTAATTTGGAAGGGAAGGCAAAATACCTGCATCCAGCAGAGAAAGGCAAAGTCCTGAAGATATTTGAGACAGAGATTGCAGAGCCAGCTGGGGGAAGCCCCAGAGCCACCATCTAACCTAAATGAGGATTTAACAGGAAGATCTGGGAAAACAGACATGTCAGCTAACACATTGTGAGAGAGACAGATTCCTTTAATATAGGCCAGACACGTTACTAAACAAGTAAACCAACAACATTCAGGGGAATAAAAATCAGAAATAAGAGTTACTACAATATATTATCTACAATGTCCCTTTCAGACTTCTTATTAGCAAGTCACCTAACAATTAATTCAGTTAGTCTTGATTCATCTAGGAATGTCTTTTCACCTTCAATTCTGAAGAATGGTATCACTGGAAATAGAATTCTTGGTTCCATTTTTTTTCCCTTTATCATCACATTGCTTTCTGGCTTTCATTATATCAAATTAGAAGTCTCCCCTTAATCATTTTAATGTTTTTCTTTCCTGAGGGGTTATTGTTCTTTTTATGCCTAACTCAAGGTTGCAAAGATTTTATCTTGTGTTTGATTAAGGAGTCAAGGAGTTCACTAGATTTATTAAGGTTTTACATTTAGGTGTATGCCAATTTTGAGTTGTTTATTATTATTATTATTATTATTATTATTATTAATTTAAAGATATCCAGTTGCTCCAGCTTCATTTGCTGAAATGGCTATCCTTGCTCCATTAAATTGCCTTTTTTTTTTTTTACCGTGTTATTTTATTTTATTATTAGTTGTAATTTTATAGCACATTGGTTAGATATACATATAAAGGATATGTAACAATCCCCCCAATTACTCTATTTTCCCTCTGTTTCTCCACTATTACATTGCTGCTGACTGCATCCCTAACACCGTGCTCCTCATTCCCATGACCATCTATCATATAGGTGTGGGACTTTCTGGATTGTATAATGTATTTAATATAAATGTATAATCTTACATAATTGAGTGTAGTAGTCTATAAATAGCTCAAATATCAATGAATTACTAAAATTTATTGATAATATAGTTTTTCACATTCATCTGTATTTCTATATTTCCAAATCCTTTGAAGATATTACTTTATGTATTTTTCTTTCATTGTTTTTGAAGATAAAACAGTATTTCTGATTTTTGTTTTCCTGTGTCTGCTTTTATTATTTTCTATCTATATGTTAATATTAATTTGTTCGAGAAAATAAATTCCTCAAAAATATCTGTAGATGTATTTTAGTGTTTCCAAGACTATAAGTGTAGAAGCTAGAAATACTAAAGAAATAAGAAATTTGCATAGTAATTGAGCAATTTATAAAGTCTTTGGGAAGCTTTTCTTTTTCCCATTGATGCTAGTGCTAAAACAAAAGTTTTGCTTTGACTCTCCTTGCTGGCATTGTTTTATCTAGTTTAATATCTCACAGAAGGTAGTCATTCAAGGGTCACCTCTGGTAGGAGTCTCCCCACCTTGCACAGCCCAGAGCTTTGTCTCTTGAGTTTGATGCAACTGTCATTATTAAAGTCTCTAAGTGGCAGATGTCCTGAGAGCAGCTAAGATTTCAAAGCCCATGGATGTCCAATGAGGAGATAGGTATGTGGATATAAATTTTGACATACATAGGTATAGATGTATGTTCAAATGTGTGTTTATGTGTGTGTATACATATACACACTACAATATTGGGCAGAAGGAATTGTTATATGTCCCACTGGTTAAACTCAAACTTATGGTAAATCTATGAATAAAATTGTCTATTTCCTGCTAAATGATTTTATGCCCGGAAGTATTACAAAGAAAGATTTTGGAGAAAGTACTCTTTATGATTGTTCAAATTCTATAGAATGAAGTGCTCTCAACAAACATGAAATTTATATATCAATTTATATTTGCTTAGAGATTGACTCTTATGCCAAAGCCAAGTTTGATAATTTCTCAATTTTGACACTTTGTTCTAGCCATCATCTACATGCTTACTGTTAAGCAGCTATAAGTTGCACTTTCTGTTTTGTGTCTGAGGAAATATCAGAGTTTCATTTGAGTAAAATCTAGACTTTATCCCATAATGAGGATTAAGGCTGCAGCTGCATGTAGCTGTGACTTGGCCAAAGTAATTTGCTAAAGTTTCAAAACTCTAAGCTTTGCAATGAAGTTTTATTTGAAAAAAATTTTTTTTTCTACAATGGAGGTTGTCTTTTTCATTAGATAACTTGTTATTGCTTCTCTGTGAACCAAACACAGAATGAGACCATGGTACCAAATGTGTCAATACGAAATAGTTGATTCCCTGATGAATCTTAAGTAGTTTGAATAATGTGGAGTTTTTTTAAATATAAAGAAAATATTTGGAAATAAAATCTTAAGTCTCCCTTCTATCATGACCCAAGTTTCTAAATTCTTTTGAAATGCAGGTAGAATGGGCTTTAAAACATTTGAAATATATGCATGCCTTTTAAAAAATTAAATCTATTTATCACTGACATTATTATTTTTCTTTAATAAATCTCAAAGTTGCTTTCATATTAGCATAGTCAAAGCTCTTTGATTTTTAAAAAAATTTCCAACCCACCACCCTCCTCTCCTTTGGTAACCACCAGCTTTTTCTCTATATCTGTGGGTCTCTCTATTTTGTTTATTCATTTATTTTGTTTTCTTAGATTCCACATATAAATGAAATCATACAGTGTTTGTCTTTATTTGACTTGTTTTACTTAGTATAATACTCTCTAGGTCCATTCATGTTATCAAGCAATAAAAAAGAATGGAATCTTGCCATTCTTTTTTATTGCTGAATACTATTCCATTGTGTGTATATATGTATATATACATATCTATCTACATATAGATATATATCCATCATTGGACATCTAAGTTACTTTCATTTCTTGGCTATTATTAGCAATGCTGCTGTGAACATAAAGGTACATATAGCTTTTAAATTAGTGTTTTTGTCTTCTTTAAGTAACCAAAAGCAAAATTTCTGCAAAGTATGCATCTTTATTTTTAATTTTTTGAAGGATCTTCATACTGTTTTTCAGATAGTAGCTGCACTAATTTACAGTTCCACCAACAATGTATGAGAATGCTCTTTACTCCACATTCTCAACAGCACTTTCTATTAGTTGATTGATTAATGATAGCAATTCTGACAGGTATAAGATGATATTACATCATGATTTTAATTTGTTTTTTCCTGATGATTAGTGATATTCAGCATCTTGTTCTTTTGGCCATCTGTATGTGCTCTTGGGAGAAATGTCTGTTTGGGTCCTCTGCATGTGTTTTTTAAGTTGTATTATCTGTTCTTTTGATGTCAAATTGTATGTATTCTTCATATATTTTGGATATTAACCCTTATTGGATGTATCATTGGTGAATAGCTTCTCCCATTCAGTAGGTTGTACTTTCCTTTTGTTGATGATTTACTTTGATGTGCAAAACATTTTTAGTTTGACATAGCCCCATTTGTTTATTTATTTTTTGGTTTCCCTTGCCCAAGAAGATATTTTCAAAAAGATATTGCTAAGAGCAATGTAAAAAAGTTTATTGCCTATATTTTCTTCTAGGAGTTTTACAGTTTTAGGTCTTACATTTAGGTCTTTAATCAATTTGATGTTTATTCTTATATACAAGAAAGTGTTCCAAATTTATTTTTTTGCAAGTCCAGTTTTGCCAGCACCACTTATCGAAGAGATTGTCCTTACTCCATTGTGTGTCCTTACCTCCTTGTAATAGATTACTTGACTATATAAATGAGGATTTATTTTTATTTTATTATGTCTATTCTATTCCATTGATCTATACTTCTGTTTTTATGCTAGTACTATACTGTTTTGATTATCGTAGCTTTTTATTATAGCTTGATATCAGGGACTGTGATACCTCCCACTTTGTTCTTTTTTGAGATTTCTTTGGCTATTCAGCTTCTTTTTTGGTTTCATATAATTTTTAGGATTAGTTGTTCTAATTATGAGTAAAAATGACATCGGTATTTTAAATATAAAGTGCTTGAGATTTTAAAAAATTTTATCTTAAGCTGCCATTAGTTTATATCAACTTACATTTCTTTGTCATAATTGTTTTAGTTGAGGTTATATTTACATATATAACCTTGAGCAAGTCAATATTGCTTAAAAGAATTAAAATATTGTTTTTTGATAAAACTTTGTAAAATGAGAACTGAAGAGTAATCTATTGCAAGGTATTTATAGAACATCAACCACAACTTTAACAATGTGCTAGACTATATGGATATAAAATTAGCTTTCCCCAGTGAATTAATTTTGTTATAAAAAATTTTAAATAAAACTAAGCATAAATGCAATTTATTGAACATTCTCTATGTGGCCTGCTTGAACTATTAGCTTTATTAACATAATCTCACATATTCATCCCTAATGGCTTTTGTAAATTTGATACTTACTTTATCAATTTTTATATGTGTCAGGAGAGCTTAGTCCTTATAAGTAAGGCTAGGTGTTATATACTGCAATGTCACATAAGATATTTTAATATATTTTTTTAAATTTTATAACAGATGTACATATGCTACTTTTCTCTTACCCCAGTATAAGTTTACTTTTGTTTGAATCTTACTAAGACTGTAGTGTTATTTTTACATCAACCCTCAAATTCGAGATTAAAATCCTTAATTATAAACTAGAAAATGATATAACTGCTATGTACATCTCCACCACTGTATTCAACCATATGCTCTATTCATATACAAACTACATTTTCAGACATTATGCTAGATTATTAGTTATCTTTGCATGATCTCCTCTTTCTCATTTAATGCTGAACTCAAGTATCTATCTCATATACCTGTGTTTTTAAGTGTGTAGTGTAAGGCCTCATACAGATCAGAAGCTCAGTAATTGTTTGTGGATGATAAACTGGTTCCTTACTAAATTCTTTAGTACAGGGATCCTAAGTCACCAAAATTATATGGGGAGCTTTTTCTTCACATACAATCCTAAAAGTTTCTAAATTTTCCTACCACAGTAAGCTGATGGTATTCATGGGGATATAGTGTATTCTTCAAGTATATTGGGCTATGATACAATTTGAGAAAACTATCCTTGTTAAAAAATTAGTTGGCACTTCAGCTGCATCATTATTTTAGATTAGTTATAGCCATGCTACTCACACTGTCTCCTGTGAACAAATGCCATTCCACCAACTCTTTGTTAAGATATTGCAATAAATACAGAACTTGAGAGGCTGTGTTTAGAAACTTTAAGATAAATTAGGCCTTGCCTTGACATCTAAGTGCCTAATCATTAGGCTTGTATTGTTTATGGGTTTTTTTTTTTTTGTACTTTGTTTTACTATTAATTCTTTAAAGATTATATTTATTAATTTAATTCATAAACAATGAATTGAATATTAAAAATAAACAAAATAAACAAAAACTTGATCTTTTACCACAGATAGATTGAGAAGTGAGAGAGACCATGTATTGTAAAAAGGTATGTTCCTTAGCTTTTAGGATTCTTGTTTTATTGACATTACTATGGTTTTTTAATGCATAGAATATGCCAAATATATCCATATGTTTTGTTTTTTCCTCAGAATCTGAGGAGCAGATTTGGGACAGAGTTACAGAGTAGATTATCTGTAATTATCTATGATTTCTTATGGAGTAGCTTTGACTATGAATATGTGCTTAGACATGCTCAGTATTATTTGGTCTGGAAGGGGATTGGATGCGGAAAAGTGTGCAATGAAAGCTGCCAACAATGTTGTGCTGTCCAGGAACCTTGTCTCCCACCATTACTGATTACCATTTTGCAGGGCTGCTTTGAAAGGAGAAGCAAATCTGGTCCATGACAGAATGCTTTATGTTTTTTTGATATACCCACCTGCCAACTTTCCCTCTGAAACACTGTATGTAACACAGATAAAGATAGTTATGTTTCCCAAGAGAGTTCAAAAATCAAGATGAGGGGAAGAAAGAAGTTTAGTGGTATTAAGTCTCTCTTTTTTTAAAAAAATAAGATAATGTAATAGTACTGTAATGGCTACTTAATTATATACATATATTCAAGCACCCTGTTTTATGTTTAAAAAGTGTAGAACAACTGCCTCTTCTGCTTTGTGAAAGCTAATTCAAACAGGTAATTTCTGGCGTAAAATTGTAAAGGTTTTATAGTGTGACATAAGTTAATAGACTATATCCAGGAAAGATATTAGGCAAAACATGTAAAATGATTTTTAAGTTCATCTCATGTTTATTCTGAACATAATTTTCACAAAAGACAGATGTGGAAAAAGACACGGAAAAGATAAAACGTTACTATTAAAAAAGAAATTCAGAAACAGAAAGCAAAAATAAGAACAAACTCAATAAATATCTCAATCTATTTCCCTCCTTAAGTGGTAGAATGCTTAATTAAAGAAATACTTCCTTGGAGTGTATGTCTTACACCGACAGTGTTTTTATTCCTATGCTTTAGAAATATAATCATCGCTTCTTTACAGAGGGCAGTATATGTTCACAAAACAAATGCTGCTAGGCAGAACACTGAGTCTGTTGAACTATCTGCCAGAAAGATAATTTAGTTTGGCTTTGTTTTAACAAAAGTGCATGAAGCATAACGGTAACAATCTCTATCCCCATTTAAAGTGAAAGGAAGAAAAAACCCTTCTTATTCTAAGGCCCTCTAAATATATCAGAATTATTTATAAACTGTGCAATATGTCCTAGTACTTGTGATTGGAAACAAGGAAAAGAGAGAGAGGGAGAAAGTGGGAGTGCTGTAAATCAAGTCACAGTGCAACCGCATGCTGATCAGGAGCCGAAGACCTGTTTCAGACAAACCCCTTAATTCGCCTTGTTATCCAACAGGGATTGATTTAAATGGGTCACCTTGCATGAACCCCCAATTACAACTTGTCAAGAAAAGCAGACAAACACCTACATGTAAGAGTTTCTGATTTCTATTGAGCTTAGCATGCAATTGAGAGTTAACAGACAAAAAATAAAAGAAAATGAAAATGAAACCCATGTTCTGTGTCGCCTGGCAACAGTGATTTTACCCTGTTCAGTTGCCAGTTCCCCCAAAGGTCAAACAGAAGCTCAGAACTGTTTGGTACATAGAATGCAGTACCCCAGAGACCTCTGCTAAAACATGTTCTACCCAAAGAATCATGTCACCAAAATAGGAAAAGCTTACCTTTTGCCTGGGAAGCAACCATACTTATAGATATAATGACACTTTGGGAGCCTGTTTCACAAATCCATTTTGAAAACATTCATAAGAACAATACCATAGAAATAAATTTGTAGTAAAAATCATGCATGCTTTTTTGTAGACCTCGTTATGTAAATTGAGGTTTGGTGTAGTCATTCTTTATTGCTATGTAGCATATTACCCAAAATTCAGTAGATGGAAATAGCATAGTCGTATTATTTTCCACAGTTTCTTAGGCTCAGGTATCTGGGGCCAGCTTAGCTAACTACTTCTGGCTCAGCATCAGTCATGAGGCTGCAGTCTCTCAAAGGGTCTGGGAGTGCAGCTTCCAAGCTCACTCACATACTCATGAGGTTTAGTTTACTTACCAAGCAGGGCTTGTAGGGCTGTTTGTGATATAGCTTATTCCAGAGAATGGCTCAGAAGTTGGGAGTGTGAAGAAGAAAGAGACAGAGACAGAGACAGAAAGAGAGAGACAGAAACAGAGAGAGACAGAGAGACAGAGAGAGAGAGAGACAGACAGAGAATGCACACAGTTTAGGGGTCATCGGGAATGCCAGTTACCAGAGTCTGCCATCTGGCCCAAATAATCCAATTTCCTTTCACATGCAAAATACACTTACACCTTCCCCAAACTTATCCCATCAGAGCTTCAGATAGGCTTCTAGTATAAACACACCAAATTAAGCCCAGGTTTATATGAGTCTTCTCACATGCATTAAAATTCAGTCGCTGGATTGTCTTTAAATCATATTGTCCATTTTTTTCCCCTTTCCTTCCTTCCTCAGTTGCTTCTTTCCTTCCTTCTTTCCTTCCTTTCTAATTCCTTCCTTCCTTCTGAAAAGAACAACATTCTATTGGGGGAGAGTCCATCAAGGGAAGCTTCCAAGAGGAGCACATTTCAGCTAAGACTTGAATAAGGAATAAAAGATATTAAGAGAAATAGAGAGTAAGGGAGTTTCAGACTGAAGGAAACAATGAATGTGAGCATATGCCTGTAAAAAAAAATCATTGTGTAACTATATTTTTCATTTATATTCTGAGAGGCATTGAATATTTACATTATTAAGAATTTACAAAAGCTGAAGATTAGTCTATTGAAGAATCTGGGTTGATGAAGTGAATCTATGTTTTGAGGGTCCATGTCTGGCTGCAGTATTTTATTAAAACAGCCTTAAATCCATGGTAACAAGGCCTTTGACTCAATAGAAATCATGGAATTTCTAATAGGAATGTTGGGTTATAAAGTCTCTGCTCTTGTTAGGAGGTAGAAACTTTCTTCTGAAGGTGACACTACTGTTCTTAATTGCAGATGTGATGAAAGTGACAGTTATGAAAAATGTTTGATCTTAGGCTGTATAGAGCCCATCATTGAAACGTGAATCTCCTAGAAATGTGACTGTTTAGCTACAAACAGTTCCTGTAAGGCAAGTACATAGACATCTGGAGTGAGCAGGTGATCATCTCAACATTGCAAGTTTGTTAGAAAGAGCAAAGCTGCCAAAAATGCAGAAAGGACATAAGAATCCTGGCTCAAAATGAGTGTTTCTTTCTTTCTCTGATAGCATGTTTTATTCCCTTTTGATCATACCAGATTTATAATAGTTGCTTCACATATCCTGTCAATCAACTGATTATTGGTTCATTAAATGAGTTTTTGAAAAATCAAAATTGCAAAGATTTATATAACCACTGAAGATTTTTTTCCAGGATTTGTATGAGAAAGTTCATGAATTTGCACTGTGAGAATTGAGAATACAACCAGAGACCATACATGGTGTAAAAAAGTGTCAATGATTGTGAAGGTTATGAGATTTTACCCTATTTTCAACCTAACAAGTAAGCCTATCATTTTAAATGATTCATGCACTGGTAATAAACAAGCAGTGATATGATTTTTTATGGTAGCTTCGTGTAATAGATAATGATTGATTCATGTTAGTAGGAAATATCCAAAAAAGTTTTCAATATTTTTAGTGAAAAAAGTCTGCATGTAAGTGGACCTGCTCAGTTAAAAACTATGTTGTTCATGGGTCCACAGTATAGCGAAAATGCCTTTACATTATATTTAAAACAATATATAAGAAGATTCTGAAAGGTGAAAAGAAGACATAACAGCTAGGAACCTTGGATGCAAGGAAATGTAATTCTCTGGGTTTTCTTTTGCTTCATACATTGCAGAATGGATGCTGGAAGAGCCAGCCAACCAGAAATGCCAATAGGTGAAGATGACAAAAAAAAAGCCACAGGAAAGCCTGCCTTCTCCAGCCAAAACCCAGAAGAGAGGCAGTCTAGTAAGAGAGACAATGATTAGACAATAATTGCCCTACATTGATCACCTGCCACAGGGAAAAAAAAAATCTGTGGCCTCAACCCCAGGGCTGTTAGCAAAGGCCAGGTGAGAACTTAGACCTGCCCTCACCCTACTATACCGAAGCATCCCTCTCCTTTCAGGCTGGGTGGTATCAGAGAAAATGGGATGCAGAGTTCAGACTGTCTTTGTGTCTGGTATAGAAACTACACGGGAAATCTACAGCTTCCACTCCAACCCAGCGATTTCAGGCGGGTGTCCTCCTCCCCACTGGATTGGTGTCAGAACAGGCCACATGGGAATCCAGGGCTTGCATGACTTTCCAGGGTACTGACTTTCTACTCCCTCAGGGGTTTCAGGGGAGGCATGTGGAAGCAGTATGAGGCAGCCCTGTACTCCCATCCTCATCCGGCTATAATGAGACATCATTCTCCCCAACCAGGGTGCAGACAGGTACCAAGTAGGGAACAGAGGCAGACTTCAGGTGAGGCTTGCTCCAGTGGCTCACGAGTTGTCCAGGACTGTTTTTCTCTATTTCTTAGCTCTACACTGGTTAGCCCCATTCTTTGTAAGCTAACTTCATCCAGTGAAATGGCTACTAGCAGCGCCATGATTGCCACAACATAGTCAAGCCTGTATCTGGTCTAGAATAGAAAGCTTTCTTCTCTTGTATTTCTAACAAATATTCTGTAATTGAGTCTTCTTGGACCATTTTATCTTAGTTGGGCCATGTGCCCATTTCTTAACAAATCACATAGGAAAGGAATGTGGGATGTACTTAAGGACTTAAGTCACTAATGTCCCGTCTTCTCCATATAAAATTTAGAATACTGTTGCAAAATAGAAGGTGAATGGATATTGAGAGTTAACAAAAGTGGACGTAAACATATAAACTCAGTTTTGGAGTACACATATCAAATAATACCTTATCATTTAGCAACTTCTCTTTTCTCTTATCAGATTTTTAATTCCAAATCAAAATGTGTAGATTATTTCACTGTCCTTAAAGACTGTATGATGTTTCATTTTATGGATGCATTATATCCTTTTTATGAACTTCTAAGACATTTTATGTTTTGTGTTTGGGTTTCTTTTTTTTTTGCTATTATAAACAGATATTTTCATGTGTAAAGTTGTTCTGAAACAGTCCAATTTGAATTACAACTTCACTAAAATTAAAAGAAAAAATAAACACTTTTCTTTCTGTTTGCCTTTACAAAGTCATGGAGGGGAAGCAATTTCAATTATGAAAAAAAGTGATATGTCACTTGATGTTATGTAAACACAACAGATGGTAAGAGTAATGTGTAATTTTAACACATTCCAGGTTTCTGCAGCATTTTAGGTATTAAGATTCCACCTTCTTCAAATACATTAATTTGAAGCTTTTAAATCCTCAACTACATGCACTATGGTTTATAATATAAAATTAAAAAGTTAAACTCTCAGCTTCATCTTCGATTTTAGTCAGTTAGAAACATACACAGCCACCTACCTCCTCACTGTAAGTACTTCAGGCAGTGGGTCTGATGCAGCTTAATGTTTTCTGATGCTTTTGTTTAATGCTCCAGTTTCCTATTTTGAAATATCCATGTTAATTTATGAGCTTAGCATGGAATGCTACGCAACAGCAGTACATGCCTCCATATGCCTATTTTGTCAAGAATATCAGGATATCCAAGAGGCTACTTACATTCTATACAAATTTTACTTTATTTCCACATGGGGATGATAATTCTGCTTTAAATACAAAATTTGTTTTATAATCAGAAAGGGAACAAATGGAAGAACTAACATCTTAGTTTATATTATTTTGATTTAAAGATTGAAGTCTCTGTGTTCTTTATATTGATGGCTGTCACTCCCCTTTTCTTTTCTCTTTGCCTATTCTGTTGAGTGACTATTTTGCTCCACTCCATTAAAACATTGAGGATTTTAATTTTCTTCTTCTATTCGGGGATATCCCAATCCTAAGAGTACCTTTCCTTCCCTACAGAATTTATTTCAAAATTATTCATAAGGGTTGCAATTGTTGAAAGTGTCAATGTAATTCCTACTCCCCCAACCCCACCTCATTTAGAAGTGGAACAAAGTAGTATGGCTAATTTGAATTATAGTATTCTTCTTTAGATTTTAAGTGGGATCGTATCCATGGGCTCTCTCATTTTGAGGGTAATTCCTGAAATAAGAAGTAATGACTATATTCATCTTGCCAATGGAGAAACCGAGCAGTCTTGGCTTTCTTCTACTCATGTCAAATCTATTCTTTACTCAAGTACTATTTCTACTAGGTCTGCCTGCTGCCAAAATATTATATACTCGATATTTGTTTGTATCAATATCATATGTTTTATTTTGCTTACTTACTATTTTTCATGCATTTCACAATTCCTTTTCTTGTCATATTTCTCTTTCTGTAATATTTTTAAAAAGAAGTTCATTCACCAGGACATTTTTTTATGGGAAACTATTCTTAGTAATTTGAAGTTTTTTATGCTTCACCCTCATTCTTGAAAAGTTTACTTAGATTAAATATAGAATACTGATAGTTATTATTTCTCAATAATTTAGATATACCATTTCACTCTTTTTTGCTGTTGTTATTGCTAATGGCGATCAGCCAAATATCTTTTTTTTTTTCTTTTAGAAAGAAAATTTCTATCTGGTTTCTTTCAAGAAATGTTTGTGTGTTTGTACTCTGCAAAAATTCTTTGTGCTATGTCTAGGTGTGATTTTTATTTATTTATGTAGTTTGGGATTCACTGATAATCTCAAATCTATGGTGGTGTATTTTCCACAATTTTTTTTTCTACTATTACTTTTTAAAAATATTGTCCTACTTCATTAATTACAAATTCTATCATATCCTCTTAGAACTTAGGTAATGTCTGATTTATTCATCTCTTTATATTGAATCATGGATAATTAAAAAAAAATTTTAGATTACTTTCAAGTATACAGTACATTGGTTAGACATTTATATAGTTCATAAAAATGATCCCCTCACTTGCTCCCTCCCTCCCCTGGCCTTCCACTTAGCCATCATGTTAATGCTAATTGCATTCCCTCTGCCATGCTCCTCATCCCCATGACCAACTATCTACTAATTTGTACTTCTTTAACTTTTCACCTCATTTTTCCATCCCCTTAACTCCCTTCCCCTCTATCTGTCATCAAATTGTCCACTATATTTGAGTCTTTTTTGACTAGTTTTTTTGTTTTTGTTCCTTAGATTCCACATATAAGTGAAATCATATGGTATTTACCTTTCTCTGTCTGACTTATTTTACTCATCATAATAACCTCTAGGTCCACCCATGTCATTGCAAATAGGAGGATTTTATTTTTTTTAATGTCTGAGTAATATTTTATTGTATATATGAACAATGGTTTCTTTATTCATGAATAATTTTTTTAGTTCTATCTTCTAGTTCAGTAATGTGTCCTCTGGGTGTGATGAAGATGCCTCTAACCTATCTAGTCCATTGCCAGTGTTAAATTTCAACAAATCTCATTTCAGTATTTGAAAATATTCCTCTTCAGTCTTAGCAATCTCTCCTTAAATACTTGATCTTATTTTAATAACTTCAAACATACTGAAAATTTTCAGTTTTAGTATGTTCCAGATAAATCCAATATTTGAATTTGTGGTGATTTTGCTCTTTGTTCTATCTCCTAACATTCAATCGTAAAGCCTTACTTACTTGTATGTCCTGCGATTTTTTTTTTTTTTTTGGTCAGGGGCTGGGGGTAATTTTACATTTGGTGGAAAATTTGTCCATGGGATTTCTTTTAAGTCTTGTTTGAAAGCATTTTTCTCTAAAGAGGATTTTCATGTATTTCTGGCAGATAGTTGAGTTTACTATCTGCCTGACATCAATTTATATCAACATTTTTGTCATGAATACTGACCCTGCCCCTAAGTAGCTGTATGCCAGGCACATAATTTCTTTGTATCTTTATTTTCTCATTTGAGTAATAGTTACAATAGTACTTAGCTAATAAGCTATTGTGAAGTGATATAGTTTCATGTAATATTAGTATCCAACTCATGGGAAATAATTATTAATTTTAAAAATTATCCCAAACAATGTGTCATATTTCATAGATTAGGAACATTAAATTTATTTTTCTTTGATTTTTTAGTTCAACTGAAAATTCAAGTAAAATAATAAAGCTGAAAAAAATATCTCAAAAGACACCTAAAATGTATATGTTGCCCCCTACCCCCATCCTTATTCACCTTTTTCTTCTCTCTGTAGCACATACTGGGAGAAGACACTTTCAAATACCTTTTTCTTTCCTAGTTGGCATGTGCACACCATATACTTTAGTGATTATAAAGAAATGGTGCAATATTTGCTATCTTATGCTTTAGGTTTCATCTGTTGAGAATAATCCTTTAGAGACGACTTGTTTCCTCTTTGGTGATCTCACCTTGTGTGCTCTTGATTCTTTTCAGATTCACAAAAAATAGAAATGCCTTAGATAGTCCTCTGATCAATAGAATCAAAGTACTTTATCTATTGGCTAGAGAGTTGCTAGAGACTTTCATAGTAGAAAAATTAAAAGAGAGATTTCCTTCTCTTATAAAACTATAAGAGGCTAAAAGTTTACAGACATTTTTACTTAGAGAATAAGATAAATAAAACAAAGGAAAATGATGTCTTCATAAAGGGTGAATAGAATGAAAAGGAATAAAGTATTTTGCTGATAGTAGATTCTTTTCTCAGTGATTTTTAGACACCTGGTCCACAGTGGGATGTGTCATGTAGTGCTCCCTGGCTGACAGTAGTACCAGTCAAATCTAACCTTTGCCCTTGCTGGTTTTTATTTTACCTGATATGTTCACCAATGAACAAAATCCATTATATTTGCTTTCTTACCACTTATGCCATGATCCAAATCCTAATTTTGGATTTAGCCATAATATGTAGGTTCTGACTTTGTTTGGTGTCAAGTACTTTGGGAAAAAATGAGACTGGATTTTGCTTTAACTCCTCTATTGTCTGCAGTAAACTGATTTTTTTAAAGGAACTTTAGCTCATTCTGTATACATCTATTCTAACCTCCCCTTAGGAGAAAGAGGTAATGGTTACATCTTATAGAACACACATGACTCTTCTGTGAGGAGTCATCAAATTTGGTGAAAATTGTTTAAACTAAAATTTTTGAGGGAATAAAAGCATATAATCATTAAAAAATCATGAATATTATATGCCAACACTCCAAGAAATGATAGAAAAACATAACTAAATGGGGCTGCTGGTAATATATTTTTCAATAATATCGAAAGATGTATTCTATATAACATTTATGTAATAATACTGACTATCATTTGTTGAGTTCTCAGTACTGGTTTATTGGTGTCCACGTTAGAAATAACAGTCATGGTTTTTCAGAGGCAGAGAACCATCACCTCATCCCTAAGGAAATAAAGGGAACATTAGAAGATAGTGACCCAGGTATAAAGGCAGGCTCTGGATAAAAGAGAGACAATACATTCAATCCTAATTTCAGAAGCATCAGTACCAAGTAACCTAACAAAACTGATCTAATAAAATTTTTTTTTTGGTGGAGGAGAAGTTGAAAATTAAAATAGAGCCAAAGTTTTCTTCAGAATATGTAAATATAATTATTACTAAAATGTGTAGAAAATATAAAAAATGTTGAAACTAAAATATTTGATTGGAGAGAAACAATTTTTTTTTTTAGTTCAGACATTTGGTAGGGGCTCGGTAACATTTGATTTGAACTTGAAATCTATAAAGAGAGACTTAAACCAGTTAGGATAATCACGATATATGGTATTCTATATGCTCTTGAATATCTTAATGTTCCATATTAAAAAGTTATGTATGAGACAATAAAATACAAAAAGAGTATAGATAGTTTTTTCATGCTAAAAAGGCTTATGTCTGTATTATGGTTATTTTATTATTCTACTTTTCTGTGTCTACACAGAAAATGTCTACAATAACCACATAATGTGGCTATAATGAATAACATTGTTATATCAAAAAGTAATGGCTAGGAAAAGAGCTGTTGCTAGAGACACAGATTTTTATTTTTATTTTTTTATCTTTTTTTAGCTTACAAAGCATAAAGAAATCTGAGTTAAATAACCAAATTTGTTAATCTGTTAGGAAGTTGAAAGTTGATAAGTGGTTAAGCAGACTTATGGAGATAAACGAGAGTACTCAGCACTGCTTTGGCAGAAAGACATTTCTTATATTCTTCGAGTATTTATCCTGTGTATTGGAATGGTAGAATTAGAAAAACTTCTACAGTGTGTTGTCTTACCCAAATAAGTTAAAGCTGTTTGTTAATTTAAACATTCTAGAAATTACACCTCTGGGATCTGAAAGGGGAGAGTCATTTGTGGCATTGTCCCTTTTTATTTTATCACCTAAATAGGGAGGCCAAGTTTAACATATTTGAAACAATTCTAAAAGAGAACAGGCAAAGTCATTAAGTATATGACAGCTTTCCATAGACTGCTGGGAAATTAGAGATTATTCAAATATGAAAAAAAATATATCACTGTACCTCATGATGGCCATGCAAGTTTTCATGGAAAATCTTTAAATGAGATTGAAGAAAAGTATCTAATTAATGGAAGAGAAGAAGGTCATTTTCTGAAAATAGTTCAGAATGATTTAAAATATAGCATGAGAGAGTTGAAAGTTTGCTTCAGCCCTAATTGGGGATGGAGGAACTCATCAGAACCATTACATGTGTAAATTAATTGACATTGACCTTAGAATTTAACTATCCCTTCTTCCTAATAAAATATGATCAATCTACAAGGTCACAGAAAGGGGGGAAGGGTGTATACTCTGAATTAACTCATTCAACATTTACTCCTATTTCCTTCTAGTTTACTTGTCTGTACTCAGAAGGTGAAGAGCATCTAAGGTAACCAGGTTACAAATGTGATTTAGGTTCCAGCACCAGAAGTGTTATGTGAGGCTTGGAAAGTAGACCTCAAAGACTAGGAGTTAGAGGAAATGCTTCTGTGCTATTAGCTTTTTCCTGTCAAACAGTCTTGAAAACGTTTTTGTTTTGTTTTGTTTTATTTTGTTTTTCTTAAAAAGCAGTGGAAGATTTCTTGTACCGAGTCTCTATCTGTGACTGCTGAGATTTAGGACATGGAATTAATTTTGCTGGTGACAGTCTCCTGATTCCCAAATCAAAAAAAATTGATATGGTGCAGCTTTCAGAGGTGGCAGTGGCTTCTTTATTTTGACTCTCCAGACAGAGGCAGCAGCCTTCTAGGTAGATGAGGTCTGTTGTGTAATGTTCCTGGTGCTGTTTCCAAAAGTTCAGTTGAAAACCTGTTTCATTAGCTTTTTCAAAACTTGAACTATTTAGAATGCTCTGTGCTATATACAATCAAACACTGACCAATATGTGCCACAGTGAGAACTGGCAATATGGAAAGGGAGGAAGCAGATGACTAATTAGTTTACAACATAATTGTTAAATATGTAGTCTGTGTGTGGATTTTCTTAAGGATCTCATGAGCTGCAGGCTAAATATTGTAACAAATATCTCTTTTATACATAATAATAATATAAACTAATTGATTTACTGTATGTTAGGTTGATAGTAGATTAAAAATGAAATTGATTGGAACAACTGGAATCTGGTCTAGAGAAATTTCTTTTTAGTCCTCTTCCATTTCATGTTCAACTCTATATTTGGAAGTTATCTTGAAGGCAGGAAGATTTAAGTGTTCAAAATAAACGCATTTTATTTCTTATATTTTTGTTTTCTTAGGTTATTCTTACCTTGAGCCAAATAATTTCTCTCTCTAAGTTTCAGTTTCCTCATCTTTAAAATAAGGATAAACTATCATACCGTATTCACAAGGTTGTCATAAGAGATAAATGAGTTCATGAATTGAATCGGAGGTTTACAGGCTTGTTTGTCCTCAGGCTCATGATCACTGGAAGAACTCACAGGACTCAGAAAAGCTGCTCTTCTAATCGTTATGGTTTATTACAGAGAAAGGATATAGATTAGAACTGGCAAAGGGATCTGGTCAAATTAGTACAGCAGGGTCTAAAGCCTCAGATCCACCAAGGCATTCTTATCAGGCAGCATTTTTCAGAGGTTATCTCCCAGGAAATGCTAATGGGCAAAGGGAAGTGGGAGGTTGCAGAAATGTGCTAAGATAGACATTCCACAAGAGAAAATAAGCTGTAGAAAATCCTCATTTATTGGATATTCACTGTTTTCTTCTGCATGAAACTGATTTCCTGCTGTGTTGACATTAAAAATGCCCGAAAGGATTTGTTGGGAGTAACAACAGAAATATGACCCGCCCAGATCTACATAGTGACTATGTAGGCATAGATCTATTGTTCTATTCAAATCAATAGAAAACCATATTCATTCTTGAGGCAAGGAAGGCAAAATAATAGGAAATGAAAATTAAGGTGAAATTCAGCAGAAAACATTAATCAGAACCTGTATTCCCACTCACGTATTTGAGGCAAATGACAGCTATTATTTATTGATTTATTTACATACTCATTACAGTTAAACACCTATCATTCATTCATTTATTCATCTATTCACTTAGTAAATATGTACAGAATACCGAGTATGCTCTAGGAACCGCTCCAAGTGCCGAACCCAATAAAGAAAACACATTAAAGACCTCTGACAACTTATATTTTACCAGAAACAACAATAATAAACAAATACAAAACATTTCACAAGGTGTTAAAGGCTACTAAAAAAAAAAATTGAAGCAATAAATCAATAGGTTTTATACAAGCAATCAAAATGTCCCAATTAAACAAGTATCAGGAAGCCTTAAGGAAAGGTAGAAAGATTATCACTTCCTAAAGAAAGTTATCTATGAGTGTATTAGTTTCTAAGTCTGTGGTAACAAACTTGGCTTAAAACATTACTTATCATATAGTTCTGTAGATTAGAAGTCTGAAATGGTTCTCAGTGGACTAAAATCAAGGTATAGTGGGCTATGTTCCTTCTGTAGACTCTAGGGAACCATCTTTTTTCTAACTTTTGCAGCTTTTTAAAAGATTGCCTGCATTCTTTTGCTCATTGCTGCTTTTCATCTTCAAAGCCAGTATGGTCAGTAACTTTATCATTTTATCAGTACTTTATCTCTTTCTCATTCTTTATCACTTTAACACTGACTCTTCAGTCTTTTATCTTTTCACACTCTTGGATTAAATAGTACCCACCTAGATAATTGTATTTTAAGGTCAGCTAATTAGGAAACTTAATTTCCTCTGCAACCTTTAGTCCCCTTTGCCAGGAAACATAACATATTTCAAGGTTTTAGGGATTCAGATATGGACAACCCTGGGGGAATGGGAATCATTATTCTGCCTTCCACAAAGAGCTACATTCATTTGAATACACATGCAGCAGTCTGTCTACATATCATCCAAAAAATAATAATAATAAAAGTTTTTTCTTTATTTTACTATGTTAAATTCAATACTGCTATAATTAAAATTACCATCTCTTGGTTTGGTATTTTTAAATAGACCTTTTCCAACATTGAAGGTCCACAAGCAAGTGAACAATTTCACATACTGATATGGGTTTGCAAAATGTTCTCTCATTTAGAGAGTAAACAAGGTTCAGAATAGAGTTTGCACAGCCATTGTTTACTACATGTAAGAAATTCATTATACAAAATATCATTGTATGTGACTCAGATCATAGGTAAAAGCATTTAGAAAAAAATGAGAATATCCTTTATAGTTGTTATATGGTAAAATAACTAAGGGGAAAAGGCAGATATAACAATTGTTTCAACTGGAATTAGATATTCTGGATAATGCCACTCAAAAGGTAGGGGTCATGAGGGCAAGTCAAATGTGATTAATAATTCTTTTCCTTTTGTATGTAGGGTCAGGCATGTGTTAATATGGCATCTATCCTTCATACATTCATTAATCACAGTAATAATTTATATTCTTTTCTATTAGAATATTTATCTTTTTTTAATCTTCTATTTGAAATACAAAATTTGTATAATATGTTATTCATCTCGTCCATTAATAGGGGAGAAACCAAGTATCACTCTGTGCCAAGTGAATGAGTAACAACCAAGATCCATATAGCAGGGCAGATACAGAAAGTGCATAGACAACATAAAAAATGTAATTTGGGAACACCAAGGGGAAACATTTTTAATTGGAGACCAAGTCCCCACTGATCTCACTTCTGAATCATTCCTGAAAATGCCCATGCTGCTTATTATGGGATGCATTTTTTAATGGCGACATAGTTAGAAAAAGATTGTCAGATACATTTGGGATATTAGAGGGTCACATATTTAGTGCCTAACCCTCAAGATATAAGGCAGATAATTATTAGTCAAATTTGGCACCTTCAGATCCCTCTTCCTTGAGAGAAGATGTCCAGAAAATCTATCTTTTTCCAATGGGAGACACCTCCGATTTATGCCTTGTTTCTTTTAATAAAACAAGTTGGGAGCTAAATTTTGGAAAGAAGTGTGAAAGATTGTGAGGGTCAAAAATATCCTTTTGACCTAGTAAGAGAGTATCTATAGCCTAGCTCCTCAAATGTGACAAAAATCATGGTATCAATTTAATCTCAGAAGAAATTGGGACTGGTACTATCTTCTCATTTAACCAGAGGACTTCAAATTTCACTGGAGATAGAATGATTTTAGACATTGTTACATCTATCTAGAAGCCATTTCCTCTGTGGCTGTGACCCTTAAGTTCCAAAGAACATACTTAAAGACAAATATTATTTTTTCTGATGGAATCTTAGGAGGTTTTTATTGCTCATATGATGTGCTCTATGTCATTGAAAACAAGTGAAATCCAGGTCTTTGTTTAATTCAAAAGAAATGTGTTTGCAATATTTTGTAAACTCTAAAATTGTAAATTGTTATGTTCCAAGTCCCTCAAATCTATTTAATTTCTCTAAACACAACCCCATAACAATCCATATTCTTGAAATGGGGGTAGAGAAATTATAGTTTAGGAGAAGAAAACTTATTAAAGAAAGTGTGCTCTTTACTGCAATTTGTGTGTACTTTTCTGAAAGAACTTGCCTTTTTCTTAATATTTCAAAATAGGTCAAGCTCCAACTATTCGAATGTTCTAATATAAACAGCAAATACCTCTAATCCTAGAGTTTATACAGAAAAAAAAAGAGGAGAAAAAGTCTTTTTTTTTTTTTTTTTTTTACCTTCCTTCATATCCTTGTTTATTAAGGGCTTTTGCTGTGTTTTAGGTCTGGATATTTTGGAGATTTAGTTTTTAAGGTATTATTCTAACTGAGAATGAAAGAACAAAGGGAAGCCAACATCCCTGGGAGGCTTTAAAGTTTCTTGAAGTCACTTACAATGCTATTTTAATAGTATATGTAAAGAGCCATTCAGACTAAAATGCACTGGAGGGCTTTGCCAGCAGCGCTATGAAGGCACTAAGGTGAAAGAGGAAAAACACTGAACCAGGGTGAGAAGAGCAGGATTCTAACAAAGTGCTTGCTAGTCATTGTTTTTGGCCATAGGCAGCACCTTCTCTCAGTCTCAGATTTTTTGTGTCCAAAAATAGAAGATTAAAGGCTTAGGAGTGACCTGGGAGAATGGGCCATTATATTGATTTATTTTGCAAATTAAGCTTCCACTTGAGAATTCTATTCCTAAAACAATGCTTGAAAGCTAGATTTTATGATTTTTTCTGACGTATTGGAAAATTATTCAGTTTCGTGAGATAGGATTTTTATCCATTTGTTTCATTTATGTATTCATTCATTCATTCATTCATTATTCAAAATATTTATTGAAAACATACTCCATGCCAATTAATACTTGGTAATTACAGAGTAAACAATGGTTCTTTCCACCTGGCTGCTGTGTTGATTTAATTAGGTTCTTTTTTCCTCCAAGTCCCAGGCATTCTGTAAAGGTCGCTGATTATTGATGGCAGACACACATTTTGAAGTAGAGAGCTTACCTAATGCTTAGGCAGATTACATGGTGAACTGTGTGGTGTGATTTGGGCAGAACAAAGAATCTCTTGAAATATTCTACACACTGCCCTTTACCTGCTGCCTAAAGTTTCATCTTTAAAGAGGCATGATTATCTTTTACTCTTTTCAGTCTATAAAAATGGAACTTCTAAATGGAAGAATAACATACAAAGTTATTAATATTCAATACATTTATTATAAATCCATGTAGGGTTAGGATTAGTTTACTTTTACATGACAGCAGAATTCCAAAAGAAAGAAACTGCAGAAAGGAAATGGAAGAACACATTTATCTATTAATTTATTTAGTGCTTTAGTATTTATTGAGAATGCATTAAGTACAAGGTTATATATCATACATTGTGGACTCCTTGTTTCTAGCCAGATTTTGAATAAAATGAAAAGACAAAATTTTAGATGGGTGGGAAATGGAAATATTACTATTTTTATGTCTGTAGACTAAGTTAAATAATGTAGCTTTGTGTAAAAACAAAGGCCTTAATTAAACCCCAAATTAGGCAGACTTGCCCATCATGTTATTATAGTGTTAGACTGTGACTGGCCCCAATATGTTCAAAGACTGACCAAGGGTAAGAGCTCCTGATCTCTGTAGGCAGCATCTCATGTCCATGTAAGAAAAAGAGTAGGGGAGATGAATGTGAGCATGTCTAGCTTATACTTTCCCAGTTGGCCAACCAGAAAAGTCATTTCACTTCCTCTTCTGAGGGGATGAGAAAAAGTGCAGGAAGAATCCATAAGTGTTCCACCAAGTCAATTCCCTTGACTAGGAAGGAAGCATCAGAACACTGTCCTCAACATTGAGTCCTGGCAGTAGAAAGATGAACAAGACAGTGCATCTTCCTTTAAAGGACTCACAGAGTCTTATAACATGGAGGTAAAATAGAATAAATCTCAGTTTTAGAATCTGTGAAATAGGAAGGATAATACCAACCTCACATATTTGTTATGAGTGAGGTTTTGTGTATAAAGCATGTCATATTATGTCTAGCTCACAAAATAATTCAATAAATATTAGTTTTCCATCTCTTTTTTTTTTCACATTTTATCTGCCTCTACCCTCTGTAGAATGACACATGTTCTAAATTTTTACTGTAATTTGGATCTCTAAACATTCTTTAACAGATAGATCAAATTATAAGCATTTTAAATTAGGTACTGCAAGTCAGGAGATATGTATTTAATAATACTAAACCTGTAAACATTTAAAGAAAACCTTAAACAAATTATTTAACCTTTACTTCACTATAATTATTAAACTTATTCTAGAAAACACTGGGCCAAAGCAAATTATAATGTGAAATGCAGTTTCTGACATCACATCAGTCTCAATCTCCTGCTGAAAATTATGAAAACAATTACACATAATGAAATTCTTAAAAGAAAGAATTGGTCAATCTAGAATTGTGTAACTACATAAGTTATCTTTTTAGCAATTAGAATAAACTAAAGACAGCATTAGAAGAACAAAAATTGAAAATATTTAAGCACAGATCCTTGCTAGAGAAACCTTCAAGCAGAAAGGGAATAGTACTAAGAATGAAAGTTGGAATTGGAAGAAGGAAAGAAGTCTATAACATACAAAGTTATTAATATTTAATGCTGTTAGTGAACATGGAGGAAATATGAACAGATAGTATTTTAGCAAAACAATACTTATAATGGTTAATTTGTTGTGATCTACAATAAAGAAATTAAAATATTGGGCAAAAATACCATTAAAGTTGGCATAGGAGCAAACAGAGTTAAAATATTTAAAATATATGTTATTCATATGGGTGATAAAAATACTGATTAACTTTAGAATTTCTGAAATATACCTGTAAAATTTTTTAAGTTAAAAATTAAAAATTATGTTTTAAAATCTCTAAGTTAATTGAGGATAAAAAATTGGAACCAAATAAAAATCTTAATCTATTGAAAAGAAAGCAAGAATGCAGGGAAAATGTACAGAAAGTCGAAGAACAACAAAAATCCCACAATATTAGAAACAAATCGGATCACCCGTGATTGTGAAAGTTGTTAGGAGAATAAATTTATTGACTAAATGGTAAAAATTATCATACCGAATTAAAATCAAACTATGTTGCTTATAAGAGATTGACTTAAACTTAGGGACTTAAACATAAGGATATACAAAGGAGGGGAAGAAATATCACAGGAAAATGATGAACAAAATAAAGTTTGAATAGCTGTATTAATATAAAAAAGAAGAAAATTTACCAAGGGAAAAAAATCTTTAGAAATACAAGTAGTCATAACATGATAATGGTACAATTCTGAAGGGAACTATAATAATTTTATCTTGTTTAAAACTAATAAATGACCTCAAAAACAGAGAACATAATCAATAAAACTACAAAAGTGGTTGAAAATTTGAGAATTGTGAAAAGCTGTTTTACTACATCATTTTCAATTACTTATAAGCCAAGCAAGTAAAAACAATGCAGAAAGATAGATCTGATCATTTGAAAATCTCAACCCATTGGGTATCTGTAGAACTCTTAACCCAGCATTTGTCAATAGTTTGTTCTCTGTAATTGCTAAAAAGTATTCTCTTATATGAATATAACATTTTTTTACAATCAGTTCTCATTTCTCAGATTCTGTCATGTTGTCCTCATTTTTATTTATCTTGTAATATAAAAAGATCTGAGGGCCTCCTGCTGCATAAGAAAGTAGAGTAAGGGCAAAGGGATTCTGTTTCTTCTTCATCACCAGCATCTCTACTGTGTTCACCATATTCTCATGATATTTTTCAAGGATAGAGAATAATTCTTTGACAGAGAAAGATTACTGATGTTGTTTTTCCTCCTTATCTATTATAATACCCATCTTTTACAGCCCTCTACTAAATGAATCTATATAGGCAGTGATAATACTCTGTAAGATACTGTAATAATGATTCATGCCATTATACATGTGTCCAGACCCATACAAAAAAGTGAACCCTAATATAAACTGAGGACTTGGGTTATTATGACGTGTCAATGTAGGTTCATCAGTTGTAACAAAGTTACCACTCTGGTGGGGGATATTGATAATGGGGTGGGGGAGTTTGTGCATGTGTCAAGGCAGAGGGCATATGGGAAATCTCTGTGCCTTCCTCTCTGTTTTCTATGAACCTAAAACTGCTTTGAAAAAGAAAAATCAGTTTATGTAAAATATAATGGTTTTCAGTTGTTCTTAAGCCTGGGCGGCTCCCTCTGAAGTTTCTTTGAGTTTGTGTCTCAGTGCTGACAGGATGCTCTGAGAGGTGCAGGAAGAAGGTTCATCCAGAAGCATTTGCTGTTTAGACATATGGAGCATTTCAGTTTTTCCCCTCAAAGGCACACAGCAGTTTTAGCACTGTATTTATTTGCTACAGAAACAGCAATTGAGCATGTCATTCATTTTAATTCAGAGACTATTTAAGTGAACACTAACTGAGTTGTTGGTAATGAGTATCATAAAACATTATGGAGTCTCATCATTCCATCTTTACAGAGCAGTGATAGTGCTTGCTTAATCACGACAAGCATTTTGGAAGATGATCTTCATAAAACCAAAAGCCCAAACCCGGTATGAGGAAATGTGTGGTTTTCAACTTTACTATGTCCTTTTGTTCAGAATTTTGAGGACTTAAACTACACTCTTATGTGACCGTTTGTGTTTGCTTCTACTCTGGTTAAAAGTGTTTTTGTAAAGGCAGGGAATGGCAGTAGGTGTTAAGGGATGAACTTTGGGGACTGACTTGAGTGCTAGGTTGAAACATTCTGTGGCTGGATCTAGACTCAACAGGATTAAATGTACCATGATCAACTAGTGATGTTTGCTTTGAGTGGAGTAATGATCCCTGTGGTATGTGTGCCTAATCGTAGCCACTCTTGTTAAAACCAGCTCCTGTTTAAGTCAGAATCAGAATAATCAGAAGTATCTAAAGGAATGCTTTTTTTTGTATCTGAAATTAAATCTCATGGTTTGAAGAAAGATTATATTATATATTCAACCTAATTTAAGAATTGCATTTTTCAATTGTAATTCATTGAAATCTATCGTTTTTACATACTGAATATATAATAAAGGAATACAAATTGATTCTATCAGTAAAAACTGAGCTTGAATATCATGATTTATTTTTATTTAAATGAGGCTTACATTATTTTAATTCAATTCATAGAGTTCGAACCTTATTAATAACATGTATCTCAAAATATATAATTTGTAAAAGTGTTTTCACATTCTTTATTTTAATTCCACGTGATTTTAATCCCAGGAAAGTGAAAAAGAGAAGTTGAAACTAAAGCCACAAGACTATTTTAATGCCCTTATAGAGTTGACAGACTTGTGGTATTTGAGACTTGCTATAACAATACCTTATGCAATAAACTGCATGGAATTTTATCTGTGGATTTGGGAAGACTAATTGACCCTGGCAATAATTGTCTCAGTGGAGGTGGAAGAAGTCAAAACTAGAACTCCAGCCACTTAACCACCCCTTTTAGCCAAGTCTCTCATTGATCAGTGTGGAAAAATAATGAGACCTGTTTCATTTCCAAAGAAAAATCTTGCTATTGTCAACAATCCAACACATCTCATTTGAGACTCAAATTTATTTCAGTTCCTTACATGCTCTCTGCTATCTGCCTCTATTACCATAAATTATTTCCACTAGAAATGTCAAATTCAGAAACCCAAAGCACTGAGTGTTTTCATGTAAGAGAAATGAGTCTTATGCAGAGGAAATAATTCCCCCATTACACTTGGATATGTGCAGTCTTGGTCTTGGTCTGGTGTATCCAGAATCTTCATCTATACCTCCTGCAGGGCCCATTGTATCATTGTAGTGTATAATTGCTACAAATGTTTAAACACATAACTAATCTAATACTGAAGCAAGAGGCCTCTAGGTCTCCTATCTCAAAGTATTTTACCAACATCATCCAGCACTAAACATTTTATGCTTTGCTTTCATAAGCTTTTGTGTCTACTGTTTTGTAAACACACCTGCCTTAATCCCATCTCCAAATGCATATGCAAAAATTTTGTATTAAATTTCTAATAACTGGTTACTATATTAGAAGTTTTTCAGTACAAAAATCTTCTGAGATCAGTAAATTGCCTTCCCAATTTAACTGATAGTAGTTGTTTAGATAAAAGGAACAAAAACAGTTTCCACCATTTACTGAAACTTGCTATGGAACAGGTCCTGTGTGAAGCTCTTGACACATCATTGACTTAGAGTCTGACCGTAAACTCGCATGATTCTAATATAATTCCAATGTACTACTAAGTAACCTAGTGGTTATTAATTTTCCAAGCATCAAGCATCTTGTAATTAATGGGGCAAAGTGTTAAACACAGGTTTTTCTCACTCCAAGTCCAGCTTCTCTTTCTCTTCCACATATCCATGCCTCTCCTATCTTTCAAGAGAAACTGAATGTCGCGTCTATACATAAAGACTTCCCTGACATTTTGAGGTGGTGTTAGTCCTGTGACTTACATAGAACTTGCACTTGGCACAGTGAATACTATCAAGCCATTCTTGTTGTTCCAGTTTGTTGCTGTTATTCCTGTGTGCCATTCTTTTATCACTGATATGACAAAGGTTCTTGCTCTGCCTTCACAGTGTCCAGCCCACTGTTGAGCAGCCACATGGGGGAAGGAAGAGGGTTTAGTTAAATGTAGGCTTTTTCAGAATTCCATTCTGAGTATGTCTACTTTGACATGTACCAAAAAAAGAGCCTTTCTCACTGCTTTGCTCTTTCTATCAGAGAATTAAAATATGTAGTCACTTGGCCTGATTGTCAACACATTCCGCTACATTGCCTTTTAAAGGTAATTTTAATAAACACAGATTGAGGTGGAAAATAATAGCAGGCTCAAGTAATTGTTGCAACTGGAAAAAAGCCTCTCCTAACGAGATACCAACTATTCAGTTTCCCACTTAAAGAATTATCTTTTCTGTTCCAGAAAATATATACAATGTACACTGTGGGTTGTCTTAATTACCTTTTTTTTTTTCAATGAGTGTAGAGGACAGTGAGATCCAATTTCATGTACTGTTTCAACAGACAAACAAAATAAGACCAAAAATAGCTATTAAAGAAAGTTGAAATGATAGTCCTGACTGTGAGACTTTTATATAATTTTAGATGACATTCATAGAATCATTTGAATTAGATTCAGTCATTCAAATATAAACTATTTTTTCTATATGAAATTAATAAGTAAATTTCTATCCCCACTCCTGAAATTATGGACTGAGAATGAGCCCAGTACATTTATACATTCTGTTTATTGCTGCCATTCATTTATTCATCCATCCATCCATTTATTCATTCACTTGTACAGTATTTACTAGATTTTATTAATATATAGATTTTGTCACAAAGCAATGTACATTTAATTGAAAAACTCTATTGTAATTAATAAATATGTATAGTAACAGTTCACAAGTCTGAACATCCCTGGCCTAGTTTTTGGTGTGAGGCAGGTAGTAAACTCCATTGCATTTTTCTGTATACCATTTCAGAGATGATATGAAACAATGAAAATTCAGACATCTTGCCTGTTATCAAGATTCCATGTGACCAATTTGATGAATTGTTGCCCTCATACACTGACTTATTAACTACACAAAATTTAATAATAAAAGCTCCTTTTGTTAAATGCTTACTCTGTGTCAGGCAGAAACTGTGCTGTGTGCTTTACATGTATTAATTTATATAATCCTCAAAACAACTTTAAGTGGTAGTCATTGATTTTACATGTTAAAAAAAAATGAGGAACCTGAAAAAGGTTGAGATTACTTAACTTCTCTCAGGTGACACCTTTGGCTAAACAAGGAGTAGAGTCTGTGTTTGACTCTATGTCTGGTGGACACCAAAGTCCATGACCAGTTTTCAGAGGTATAAGTGAGCCTTTACTGCGGCTAAACAACCTTTCCTTGCTTTGCTTCAGTGAAACCCTATTTTCTTGCTTTTCTACTGTGATATTTACTCAACAGGCAGAACAATAAAAACTCCTTCTCTAGTTTTGATAGAAGGAGAAAAGATCAATACTTCTCTTGCTTTCTAAACTTTAAGTCATGTTGAGGTTACTGTGCTCAATCACTCTCCATTGAATCAGGTCTAGAAAATAGGACTATTATTTCTGAAAATCATTAACCTCGCTTTGCTTTCTCCCTTCTTCCCACACCTTTAGCACTTAACCATAGCTACTATGGAAACCAAAGCAAATATTGTCTCATTTATTTTAACTCAACCAGAAGTGTATTAAAAATTCAGTTACCTATTTTTGGTATTAAAATCGAAGAGAATAGCTTTTGTATTCAGCTGAAAGTATTTATTTGGGAGGTCAGAAGGTCAACTTTATAATCTGAAATTAGAATGAATTGATGCCCTTGGTGATTTAATATGCCACATTCAGAATTGCTCTGCATATTAAGGCCACAGCTGTTGCTCCAACAGCATCATCAGTGTTATGAAATTGATCTTACACAGGCAAGAGGGGTTTCTCACACAAATGACTTGACAGAGTTCTGTTCCATATCACAAATTCCTGAAATCTCAAAGCATTCACTTTCTAAGAAATGAGTCTCGTTCTGGTCTGTTTATCTGTCACTGGGTCTGCTTCCATGCGAATCCAAGCCATCATCATTTCTTGCCTGAGTAATACAGTTGCCTGCTTTCTATTCTACCTCTCTGTACCCTTTCCTAACTATCACTTCTTCTCTACTCAGCAGTCACATTGATTCTTTGAAAAATACAAGTCAGATTAAAGCCAAGGATCAACTCATATTGTCTTTTGGATCCCTATTTCATTCATAGAATAGTTTACATCCACACAATGGTCCACAAGGTCCTTCATGATTTGTCTTAATCTCTTTTTGATCTTACATTTTCTCCTCCTCTACTCAAAGAAACCTAATTTCTACACTATTCTTCAGTTATGCCAGACATGTTTCTGCCTCAGCATGTTTGCATTGTCTGTTCTCTCTGCATGGTATGCCCTATTCTGAGATAGCCACGTGGGTAAGCCCATGACACTTACTTAAAGTTTCTTTTCAGATAACACCTTCTCAGAAGGCCCACCTTAACTATGCTGTTTAAAATTGCAACACTCCTTCACTTGATATTTTATATCATACTCTATTTTGTCTGCCATGACACTTACCACCTTTTATATATTATGTATTATAATAATTTACTTGTTAGACTATAAATTCTAGGAAGTAAAAGATCTTAATCATCTGTATCTATCGATATATATTGAGCACTTGGGTAAGTGCCTAATACTCAGTATTTGTTGACTGAATTAAGTAATAAGAAAAGTCTAGTCTACAGCCATGCTACCCTGAACAAACCCGATTCCATCGGAACTCGGAAGCTAAGCAGGGTTGGGCCTGATTAGTACTTGGATGGGAGACCACCTAGGAAGACCAGGTGTTGTCAGCATAAAAAAATTAAAAAAAAAAATTAAAAATAAATAAAAAATATAAGGGAATGTAAGCTGATAAGGTCCTTGCAATCCACAAGGTCAACCAACAGTTGCCTTGCCTAAAAAAAAAAAAAAGAAGAAAAGAAAAGAAAAGCAAAGCAAACCAAAGAAAAGAAAAGAAGAAAAGAAAAAGGTCTTGATAGATTCTAACCAACTTATTTAAATAGGTTGACTATGAGCCATGTCACAACATATGTGCATTTTAGATGGATCAATCAAAGGGATAGGAAGTTATCTTTTTGAAATCTTACACATAGTGTTAAACCAGCTGCATTGAGCATCGACTACTCTAGTTTCCAGGTGCATAATTTCAGACATTTAATTATATGGAATTAAAAAATATTGTTAAATAAGTAGGGTACATATGTATAAATTAATTATACTCAATTATCCTATGTCAGAGAATCAAATAGTTTTTTAAATGACATTTCTCTTTATCTAAAATATCAATAATATAAAAGTGCTTATTTTGTAAGATGATACACCTGTTTACTAACAGTAAAGAATTATATTTTATAATGCTAACTAACTAATGTCCTTTAGGGTACCAATATATCTACAGCATAATTATCATATCCTGGCTTGATTTCTTTATGATATCTTGCTGCTGCACAGATGGTAGAGAGGAAGCAACTGTCTTTGGTTGAGGATTCTTGATAGAGTTTATAGTCATTCAACCTGGAAAAACTCCAAGTCATGCCAGCATCTGCTTTTAGAAAAAGTTATGAATATGGAATCCATTGCACAACATCTTTAACTTTATTTTCCAGAAAGCAAAATATTGCCATTCCATGGCATTTGTTTAATGATAATGCGATATTCTCAAGTATCTATAAAACCTATATAATATGTAGCTACCATTTATTGATTATGACTTCAAAATACTTTATTTAAGCCCTTAGGTTTCATAATCAGTCTAGGGAAGATGAAAAACAGATGGCATTGCAATAGCAGCAACAACAAATACAACAAAAGAGGAGAAAACATGGTGAGCATAATGCAGGAGCAAGATAAAAATAGGAATAATAAAAGGTAACTGCATGAATGCCTAGACACCTTTTCTGCTTTCTCTCAGGCAACCTAATGGAAGCCTTCCCACTTACTAACAATTTTCTGCTGTTGTAGATGATGGCCTGCTATGGAGAGTGTTGTTCTCCTATTGGAGAAACCATTTCATGTATTCTTAATGCTGTACTGATGCTTTATCTTTCGAACAACCAAAGATATGAGACTATAAAACAAGATATGGGAGAAAAAAATATGATCATATAAAACAGGGTTGGTACAAAAGTATAAGGAGGGCAATTTACTTGGTGGTCCAAAAATACACCACAACATAAAAATGCTTTACAATAGCCTAGGTTTGGTAGCACATCCAGACGCTGATAGAAGCAAATACCTTCAACCTAGGCCATGAAGAAGTTTCACAAATAATTTTTAGGGAAAAAAATATATCTAGGGAAAACACAATGAAAAATAACCAAACACATTGGAAAGTTGTACCATAAGTAAGAAATTACCAAAATGACTATATTAATATCCAGTGTTGCTAATTACTACAAAGTTAGTGACTTAAAACTATATATATTTATTATCTTACAGTTCTGGAAGTCAAGAATCTTAAAAATAAAGGAGTCAACAGGGCTGTATTTCTTCAGAATCCTCTAGTGGAAAATCTGTTTCTTTGTCTTTTCCAGCTACCCAGAGGCTGCCGTTCATTAGCTCATGTCACTTCGACCTCTGCTCTCTTCATCTGACCTTCTCCTCTCCTCTGACTATCCTGCCTTCATGATGTAAGTTTCCCCTTGTTATATTGAGCGTCCCCAGGATAATCTCCATCTCAAAACCCTTAATTTAACCACATTTGTAAAATTCCTTTTATCATGTATGTAGGATGCCTATTCACAGATTTTAGGGAGGGAGATGTGGATATTTTGAGGAGTTCATTATCTACCTGCCACAGTAACACATAGAGATAACAGACTGTCAGAATTCAGATGTAGAATTATCAAAACAGCTATTATAAAATTAATGCTTTTTATGTTTAAAGAAATAGAAGAAAGACTGGAAAGTGTGTTTTGTACAAGAAACCATAAAAAGCACATATTAACAGGTGTCAACTGAGGCTTCTAAAAATGAAATCAAATAGGTGAAATATTTTAAAATAGATGAATTTAACAGCACACATAAGAAAGTAAGTTAGTAAAATCATTTCAGAGAAATATTTTGGAAAATTTAAAAATTTTCAAAATGCATGAAGAAATGTTCAATTTTTTCTTCTGGATAGAATTATCACAGGCATTCATTTCATAAGGTTTTTTAAGTTCCACATGTATGTTTATGGACCCCTCTATCTGTAAGAAATAAGAAGGGATTAAAAAATCAGTAAGAGTTTTGTGTAATGATTAGAACCAAACAGAAGATAAACATGAAAGTTAAAAAGAAGAAATCTCACAGAATATCAAATAAATGAAAGATAAGTTATAGTAGTAAGTTATAATAGATCCAGGAGATTCAGTATCAGCTAATAGAAGTTCTAAAAGAGGCAAACTGACAAAGTTTAGGGGACTAATTGTCTTAGAAAAAAAAACAACTAATAAAAGTGGAGCAATTATTTCCAAATAGATCTATAAATTTATTATAATTTCACATGTAAAACTAAGTTAAAGAAACTTATTATAGTGTAAAAGAAAATAGTTCAGAAATCAGTACAGATAAGATCGAGCATGATGTTCATACTGATTATTACAGAGTAAAGAGTGCGTTATTTGATAATTAGTGTTAGGATAACTGGTTTTCCAACTGAAAAATCTTTTAGATTTTCTGCTTTGCCCAAAGTATACTCTAGGTCATGCCAACACCCAGGCCATGAACTAGTACTGGTCCATGGCCTGTTCGGAACTGGGCTGCACAGCAGGAGGTGAGTGGTGGGCAAGCCAGTGAAGCTTCATCTGTATTTGCAGCTGCTCCCCAGCGCTAGCATCACCACCTCAACTCCACTTCAGATCATCAGGCACTAGACTTTCACAGGAGCACCGGTCCCTCATACCAAAAAGGTTGGGGACTGCTGCTCTAGATAAAGCCAGAATATATGTGTAAATCAATAGATAATTACTATGAAAGTGTAATGAGAAAATAAAGACAAATATTTGATATTTGCTCAATCTTAGGGTAGGCATGCCTTGCCAAAATAAGATAAAGATTTCTGTGTTTATATAGGTACCTCTTATTGTATTTGATAACACAAAACATAAAACTTATTTTGAAGAAGTAATTATAAATGATTCACTTTGGCAAATAGTTTTAGACCCCTAATGTACAAAAAAAAACTGTTTTAGATTCTGGGGATAGCTAAGGAAGAAAATAGACAAAAATACCTGACCGCGTGAATTTTAAATTTTAGTGGAAAAGACAGAAAATAAAGAAGAAAGAAAAATATGGTTTGTTTGGTGTTTCCAAGTGCTATAAAAAAATAGAGGAAGGGTGATCTGGCTTGGCTGTGGCAGGAGTGGAAGTGTGTGGAAACTATGTAGAGTGGTTAGTGTAGGCCTCAGAACCAGGTGACATGAGCATCTGAGCAAAAACATGAAGGTAGAGGGTGAGCATCTGAGGAAAAACATTCCTGGCAAAGGGAACAGTCAGCACAAAATCTGTATGGTCAAAGATCTTGTAGGAGGCCAGTTATTTGAAATAAAGTGGATGTGGAAAAGAGAGGAAGAAATGGAATAAAATTAAACAAAGTGAAGAAACAAGTGAATTGTAAGGAGAAAACATTTGTAACAATAATAAGAAAAATATTGATGTCCGTAAAAGGAAAATAGTAAACAGAACTTGTGGACATACTTATGAATAAGCATATCACTGAAGAAGCAAATTAGCCAATAAAATATTTAATCTTCTCTAGGGCGAAACTGATCAGGGAAATATTAATAAATAAATATATATGTTAATTACTTATTAATTCTTTGTTAGCACTGTTTAAAGCACTTAACATAATTAACTCTTATGCTCCTCACAAAAATTCCAAATATTATATTATTTTTAAGATAAGGACATTGACACACAAAAAAGTTGGCTGAACAAGTACACACACTTGATAGTGATGGATATTCAGGTATTCTGACTCTAGGACCCAGTATCTAAAAAATGGTTTGTTTTTATTGTTCATTAATGTAATGGGAAAAAAAATTATGTTCTCTCCCATTGGTAAATTTGAGGAAATAGGAAATTTCATCATGATCAATTAAAAAATAGCATCTAACTTAAATTGAACATTTATAATGAATTGGACATCACATTATCAACTCTAACACCATCTTCATGAAACTCAGAAGGTCAGAACCTCTCACAGTCATCCAGCTTAGCAGTGATGGAACTTAGAAATGAACCCAAGTAGTTTAATCACAAATTTCTTTTAAAAAAAATAATATTGTTGGGAATATAAATTGTCTATAGTGTTTTGGGAAAGTATTTTGACAACACTTATCTAAATTTAATATATGCATAATCTTTCATCCAGCAATTCCACTATGAAGACTATTTTAATAGATTTGCATAGATAAATAAAAACAAAACTGGTCATTGTAATTTTTTTTTTTTTTGGTAAAAAGTGAATAGCAACTGAATGTTCATCAATAAGAGAATAGTTCATTAAGTTATGGTAAATCGGTAATATGTAATACTACAGTGCCAGAAAAGAAAAAGAAATAGAATTGTATGTTCCAGGTGGAAAAGTGGAATATGATTATTATGTTTTAAAATAAGTTTCACAATAATATGCTACACCTTCATGCTATTTGTGTTAAAATAACCTTTAGATGTGTTAAATTTATCAAATAAATAGAAGTTACATGAACATATACTTGTATTTGTAAGCATGACATATACAGTTATAAATTATCATTTATTTGCATATATATAATATAGATAAGTAAAATGCATCAAAATATAAATTTAGAAGTATATACCTTATTATGTTTTCTTATAAACAGATTATTCAGATAGTAAAATAATATAAAATACCCAAAATATATAATTGTGTTTTTAGTATAGTCAATAGGGTCTGGTCAGAGTTGAATTTCAGCCTTCATGCCAATAGGGTGTGTACTCTGTGCTGATGAGTTGTAGGTGGCCCATGTTCTGATCTTATTGCTCCTGAGTGGCTACAGCCCAGTGCACATGCATGGCCTTCCTGAACTCCAGGGTTGACTGTGATTCCAGGAGTACTCTTCTTGCATATCGTTTTTCCTGATTCCCTCTCTTCAAATTCCAGCTATTCTGCTGTTTTGCCTTATGCTTTGTATCACGGAGCTTCCATCCTTCCATAATGACTCTTTTGCTAAGATGTTTATTGTTTTCAATAATTCTTTTAGGCATGGAGTTCTCCATGTTCTGTTCTAATAGTAGCAGTAGTAGTAGTAGTAGTAGTAGTAGTAGTAGTAGTAAATAATGATAATAATAATAAAATCTACTCAGACAGAGCTCCAGAGCTCCGTGGATGAGAGCTGGGGCACAGGGAGGAGAGATGGCAAGCCCTGTGCTCTTAGCTGCATCAGTCTGCAATGGAATTTTCATCTAGCTGGGCTGGATAGATGGGGAAAGTAGTGGGTCGTGATTCAAATACTATTGACTCTCAGTGTTCATACTGAGAGATTGAGTAGATTTTTCTTGTGAAATTTTCTTCATTTGCTGTATAGTCTTAAGATAATTTCCATAGACTTCAAAAGATTGTATCTTTCATAATTTTTAACAATAATTTTTTGTTTTACTGGAAAGAATGTCTTCAGAGCTCCTTAAGTTGCTAGTGCAGTAGTTTTACCTCCTATATATGTGTTTGCATATGCAAGTCATCATGCATAGAAATGCGTTTGTAATGTATATCCACCCACATGCTCTCACAAGTGAATAGGAAAATATCTGACAGCCTCTGCCCACTATCAGCAGAAAAGAAAATTGGGTAAGACTGTTAAAGTACAGACTTTAATATTTCCCTTATCAGTTATTTCTATTGATCTACTTCTGTCACTCCCACTTTATATACCTTATTAAGTTTCTGCCAGTCAAAATATTAAATACGTAAATGTTGGCATTCTGGATTCTTCATAGTCTGCCTCTAAGTTTTTGCTTGATATGTTTCTTACCCTCCTATCTCCCTGTTAAAATCCTGTTTATTATTTGAGGCTCAGCTGAAATACTACTTCCTCATGATTCACTTTCTGATCATACCTTTGCAATTTACATTTCTTTTCCATATAACTTTGTGAGATATATAGTACAATTAACATGGTTTTTATTGCTAGATTTTAAATGTCTCAAGAGCAGAGATTTTCTTATTCCCCACCCAATTATTTTAGACATACTAGAAACTCAGTAGAACTAATTCAGTCTTTGACGAAATATATTTCACCATATGTGGCAGCAGAAATCTCATTTAAGGCAGTAGCTTTATATGTTAAACATTGAGTGTAAATAGGAATAGGTACTCCATGAGGTACCCCATGAAAATGCATTATTACTTTGAATGTTTTGACTTACAGGGCACAACGTATATACTATGAAGATGTGAAAGGAATCATTTGAAGGTCTGACTCCCAGAAAAGGGAGTACTAAGGAGGCTGATGTTTCCTGAAAGTCTCCCCTCCTCCAAGTAGCATGCTGAATGCTTGGCATGCATTAACTTCCTTTTCTGAAATTTAACTATTATTCTGTTTTACAGAAGGAGAGTTTGAGGTACAGAGCTGTTAAATGACTTGACCAGTATCACAAAGCCAGTAGCTGGTGGAGCCGGGGCTCAAACCCAGGCCTGATCCAAAGCTTGGCATTCTTGAATTTTAATTTCAGTTCTGGTAACAACACTATTTTTAATTAATTATAACTGGCAGTGATCTTGAACTTCTGTTTTCCCTGTTTGGGAGCATCTTAAAAATCAATGGCACATTGGACTGACTGTGTCTTTCTGTCTTACCAGATATTGTCACATATGTATAAACACAGTCAGGAGTGTGGCTTCTAACACCCAGTGACTGTAAGTAAGCAAGCCCGCCTGGCATTTCCTGAAGAAACAGCCTTTCAGATGTCTCCCTAGTGGGAGACAGAGGTCATTGCCAACTACATAAAAGGCAGACCTATCTTTGAGGAATAGTATATTAAGCAGAACAGGTTGTCTTCAAAAATTTTCCCCTTTCCTCTCTCCATAATAACAGAGATAGCAACTATTTGGGAAATGCCTCCTTTTATTTTAGCATCTTTCATAGCGGATGCTATGAAAAAAGCAGGGTTATGCTGATAGCAAAGTATATGTAAACACATCATAAAGATTCCCTGTGTAATTAAAAATTACTTGTTTGCTTTCAGCAAATGACTGGAATTGAGCCTAATAGGCCACCGGTTTTAAACCAGTGTGGTTTGTTTCTTAGTCTGGGCAATTCCATAAGCATTATGCATTATCATGCTCTGTAGTGACAGATTTTAGAACAGGGATGTGTTGTATAACTGATCTTCTTTGTAGAACTTATATAACACAGTGTTACAGACATTTGGGTACTTGGAAAGAACAATATGGTCAGTTTGATCCACTAGGGTTTTCTCTAAGACCTCTCAAGGGAAAGTCCTTTAATATGTGGCTTCCTGTCATTCCCAGGGTCAACAAATTATGTCACATCACTGCAGGCAACAGTTTGAACAGCATGGGTCCTGGCACCAGACAAACCTTAACTCAAATCCTGTCTCCACCTGTAACTAACAGCATGACCTTGAATGAGTTACTAACGCCTTCTGGACTTCAGTGTTTTCATGTGTAAAATGGGAATAATAACATCTAGCTCCTTTGTTGTAGGGGTTAAGTGAGATGATTAACATTATAAAAGTAAAATAAAACAATTTTTTTATTCTTTTTTTTTTTTTAGCTTAACATTTAGGTGCTATCTACAGTGCTGTGTTGAGAAACTTTTAGAAATGAGGCTTAGGCTCAGCATAGGAGAATCCTGGTGGATTGATGATGTTTCCATGGACATTGGTTGGGAGATGGCAGCATACTCTGCAATATTTCTCATCTTCAAATCTTAGTCATCGTCATTGGTTTTCCCAACCCCAGATTGGAGAAAAACGAACAGAAGAAAATATAGTTAGTTCTACCAATAAGGATGCTTTTCTTCACAAACTCTAGATTTAAAAAATTCTAAATTTATGGTAAATAAGTTTAAATTTGATGTAAGCAGAATATTTCTGGTAGTTGAATCTATTAGCTTATGGGAATAAAATCCCAAGAGATGTTTGAAATAATTTAGGAATTTTAAGAGTAAGCTAACACATATTAATGTATATCTCTAGAGTCTAAGTGAAATTATCTGGGATAAAAAGAAATAAACTATTGAGTCTAAATTAATATGTAAGTTTTTTTCTGGCATTTTAAGTGATATTTTTATTTCATAGTAGTATGCATTTTGTGAGTTATTTTTATCGTTGCTACAGTTACAATTATTAATTCAGGCAGCAAGTTGGAAATGATGTGTCTTGGATACTGAGCATAAGCAAAGGGGGAAAGAGGGAAAGAGAGAATGAGAAAGGAAAAGAGAAGAAAGAAGAAGAAAGAAAGGAGGGAAATAGAGTTTTTTCTTCAAGGAACTTACAGCCTTGAAGGACTGCTTTAATTTTTTTGTATTTAGATACTAATTTACAAATTATTTCAAGTTGTAGAAACAGATCAGGAAGGGAACTTCCAGTGCATATATTTTGTTTTTTAAAATTTAATGTGCATACAAAAATCCCCAAGAATTTGGTATTCAAATGCAAATTCTGACAGGCAGTCAGGTTAGGACCCAGATCATGTATTTCTAACAAGTTCCAAGAGGATGTTGATGCTCTGCTTCTGGCATTAACTTTGAGTGACATGATGTCTTGTGGACCCAGCTTCACCACCAATGAAGAGTTCATTTTGAGGCAATTTAGTTGCTTGTGGATACCAGTGAATATATAGAGAGCAGCAGTTTTGAAATATGGAATCTTTTATGGAGCTTTAAAAAATTATTGCTGTAGGATCTCATCTTTTTCTCCCGCCCTCCCCCCACCAAAGATTTTAATGTAATTGATATGGGATGTGATCTGAGCTTCAGGAGTTTTAAAAGGTTCTCACATTTATTAAGTTTAAGTTTCTGTTGCTTCTGTGACAAATCACCATAAGCTTAGTTACTTAAAAACACAAATTTATAAATTTATTATCTTATAGTTCTATAGAACATAAATCTGACAGAGAATTTACTGGGCCAAGTTTAAGGTGTCAGAAGGATGCATTTTTTTTTTCTGGAACCTCCAGAGGAAATCTTTACTATTTCCAGTTTCTAGAAGCTGCTTGCTTTTCTTGACTGATGGCCCACTTCAGGGCCAATAAATTGGGCCAAGTCTTCCTTATGCTGCCATCTATCTGGTACTCTTTTTCAGAATCATTCTTTTGCTTTTTAAGGGCTCTTGTAATTATATTGGGTCCAGCCTCATATTTCAGGATAATCTACCTATTTCAATGTTAACTATTGAGCAATCTTAATTCCAACTGCAGCCTTAATTTTTCTTTCCTGGGCTTCTTATCAGATTCAAGCTACAGAGATTGGGACACAGACATCCTCAAAGGCCATTATTATGCCTACTACACAGTGCGATTCTAATATTCAGCCAGGGATGGAAACCAAAAGAGAGCTTTGTCACCTTAATCAGACCAGAGAGAAATAAAAATGATCTGGAACCATTAGCCGGGAGGTAGACTTAACCTTTTACCCTTGTCAGATATTTCTCTCTTTAATGATATATGTATCTTTCTTTTTGCCTGAGGTAATAAAATCTCCTCTTTAATATATTATTACTGGGTCCCCGTTAGATATACAGGATATAAGATGAACTGAGAAAAAAGTTCATAAGTAAAGAAAATTTGTTGTGATGGGAGAACCTTCAAATACCAATTTGGTATTTGTGAATTATTCACACACCTTGGATTGAACATTTTCATTTTATTTTTTGAGTTTATGATCTTCACTCTTTTTTATGCCTCTGGCCACTGCTTCGTTTTAGATGTCTGATAAATCTCTTAAATGCCAGTACCTTGGGCACAGAAGACCACAGTGTGACACCTAAGCTTTAAAGTGACAATTCAAAGGTAAAGGTGATACTAAAAGAGTAACGAATCACCTTATTATTAATGTGTACCCTATTATAATGCAAATATAGTTGTTCTGAGTAGTCTTATTCTTCAAGATTTAAAATAGCATGATTTGACAGTTAAATGTGATAGGAGAAATAACTGTTATAATGAAGGTAATCAACTTCTCAAATCTGCATATTTACATGCAAAATCAGTGAATAAAAATCTAGGTTGGGGAAAGGGTAAATATTTTAAGATTCCAAATACAAGGACCAAAATTACTTACATAAAATGAGTCAAATATCTGATATCACATAATTAACTTAGGCATTTCTTCTTTCTGATTCTCATATTGTATCAAGTTAAACTTTTCGGAAGCCTGAACAATGGATTCATAGATGATTGGTATGCTCAATATGAGTATAGAAAGCTAATACATAAAACAGCCAAGGAAAACAGATTATCACAATAATCTCTAGTTTAGAAATTACTTTTTTCATGAATCATTTTCTAACCCGAGTCTGGGTTAATTGGTCCTCATTTATAATTCTGACAGTATCTGCTTTACCTCCATCAAAGCCTTTTTTCATACTACTTGCTGTCTTTCTATCAATCTGCAATCCTACCAAGTGCTGAGAAATATAAGCATAGAAATCTTATGGGCTTTTCCACCAACACATCTATTGCATTTGACACACACACATCAGTCAATTGAAGTTTGAATGAATGAACAAATAAATTTATATTACAAAGCCACTCAATTGAAGTCACAAATAAAATAAAACAAAATCTCCAGGTTTAGCTTGACAATGCTAATTTTTTTTATATTTAAGTATATTGTCAAGGCCTTATTCTGGTGGTTAGAGGTACAAACATCAAATGTTTACTCTTCAAGAGCTCGCAGTCTCAAGCAAGAGACAGGTACATAAACAGAGAGTTAAAATATGCTCTGCTAAGTGCTATGGTAGAGATGTACACAGTGTTCTCTCATTGGAAAAAGGAGTAAAAGAATACAAACAGACCTCCTGCAAAAGGTTACTTTAATGGTGAGCTCTAAAGTACAGTAGGAGTTAGTCATGTGATAGGTTGACTGTATATTTCAGACAATGGAAGAAGCATACAATTATCTGGAATTGGGGGAAGAATGAATATGGTGAAAAGTACAAATAGGAGATAGGGACTTATTTCGTTTAATTAACTGAGCTTGCCTAGCAGGATGCCAAGCTAAACGCTAACTCTACTGTAAAAGATAAGTCATAATGTACCAATATATATTGTGGTTATGTAGCATCCTTATACTGCAGTTACTTCACTCTCTTATCACATTTAATTGGCATACTTTTCTGTTTTGAATTTTAAAAAATAAGATTACTCAGAACAACTATATTTGCATCATAATAGGATCTACATTAAGTTTCACTGAATGAAATCATATTAAAATATTTTAAATGATTCTCTCAAAGTGTGTGTTTCTAGACTAACCACATCAGCATTGCCTGGGGACTTGTTAGAAATAAAATTTCTTGTGGCCCATCCCAGACCTACTGAATCAAAAACTCTAGGAGTAGGACCAAGATGTCTGTGTTTTAATATGTCCTCCAGGTGATCTTGGTAAATGCTCAGCCTTGACAACCACTGTATTAAATGAACACAAGAGCAGCTTTCTACAAGAACTTGATAATGGTCTAGGTGCTGGTGGTGTTTGGTAGTTGTGATAGAAATGGCAGGTACAATATTATGAAAAGCCTTATCTAAGTGAGTCTGTTTAAGTTTTAATGTTGTTATATTTATGTGAGTGTTTTGTGTTGTGTTTTCTATTTTTTTCCTACATGCCTTAGAGGACCCACAGCTTTCTCCCCTGTATCCCCTTAACCACATTCTTTCTAGGACCATAGAACATGAAAGTCTTATAAGGTTCAGGGGCTAGAGAGAATTGCTCCATTCTAATGTCAGACACATATTTCAGATTAAGACAGTGTCACATTTCCTTAGAAATTGTGGAATTTTCTCTATTGTGACTCTACAATTTTAGTAAGAAAGGAGAAAGAAAACATTTTGATCTAGTCTAGATTCATTGGAGATTTATTTTGCTTGCTAATATAAGGTACTTAAAATTTACATTTTAATTATCAATTTAGTTGATAAGTACTTTAATTGCCCAGCTGTTAGAACCACCATTGTCTTCTTACATCACTAATTAAAGATTAGTTTTGAAACACCTACAATTGCCTTTTAAAGTCTATACATATGAAAGAAAATATTTTTCTTCTACTTTTATTGTGCTTAGAAGTATTAATTTAAAGCAATTTTGCCTTTTTATAATGTCTCCTACAATTTGTGGTGACATATGTAGCTGCCACTGGTGTAGATAATGACTGCATATTTGTGGTAGGTAAAGTTCTGGAATTTTAAAACTGTATACTGGGGAGCTCAACTAGCACAATTGTACACAGCAAAACAGGGTTTCAGAGAAAATGTTCTTTATTCCAGCAGGGACAACCATGCCATGGAAGAGTTTCACTGAATGAACATGTTAACCAGAAAGTTCTATTAAACATGTATTACATTTTCCAACCAAGTGGTAGAATGAAGTCTATAGTGCTTCCTAGTCTAAACATAAAGTTGGAAATAATTTCAGGAGTTTGACCATTCCAATTACCTAATTATTATTAAGATTAGACTTGCATCTTCCCATCTGGATCTTGTCAAATTTTCATTATAATGGTATAAGTTTGCAATAATTCTAAATCATTTCTTTACAAAGTACATTCCTTAGAATACTAATTCTCCATTTGTTTGTGGTGGACAAAGCGTGAGGGGGGTGGGAAGAGTTAAAAGGTCAAATGCACTTAGTTAATGCACCATGAAACAGATCCCTCTTGGAGATACTTGACACATTAACGTATTAGAGAATTTAATACGTTTTTAAAAATTGTTAAATAGAAGTGTTCAATACTTTATTTGAATATGAGTTCTTTAATTTTAAAAGTAACTGTTATAAGCACATCTTTTTAAAAGTCCTAAAAAGTATTCTATCACAGTTGATAGTTTCTTTGTAGCTATTTGTAGAAAAATCATTCCAGTTTGGACCTAAAGACTAATTAGATGTAATTACTAAGCAGAATAATTGTTTTACTTTTTTTCTCCATAAAATACTACAAAAAAATCTGATGTAAAATGTCTTGTCCATACCAAAGAACAACTATTCCATTCCTACATAAATTTATTTTTCTCACAGTTAGCACATGACGTCACTGTGCCCTTCAGTATGGAAGACAGAATCATGCCTTGTTCTAAATAGTAGAAACATTCATGAGAGATTCTATCACTGTGAGATCACATTATATTTCAGTCATTTGGGGGCTGTCATACTTATTATGTAACATGTATAAACTGGGAAGTATGGCAAAGGACATGGATAATCTAACAAACACCGTTTATTAAATATCTACTATTTTCCAGGAGCTACACTGCCCTTAGGCTTTCTGAAAGCAATACCACGTTGTGTGTATCAAATTTCCTGTGGAGAAGGCAGTCTACAGTAGAGTCAGATAAATTCTAAAGGCTCAGTGTCTTTTTAGAAAAGTTTGTCACTCACATTGGAGTCTGAGGCAGGTCAGACATCTGTCTTTCATGTGGTTTCATGCTAGATGTTTACATCTCATGTCTCTATCATGTTGAGGCTTCAAGATAAGGCTAGTGTCATTTTATAGGCAGATTGGGCAGGAAGGCTTGGGGGAGTAATGGGGTTGGGGAGTGAATTGGACAAGATGTTCTGGGCCTGGAAGCAGCATACATCACTCCCATCCACATTCTCTTGGTCTCAACCTAGTCATGTAATCTTAGCTACAAAAGAAACTGGGAAATGTAGTCTTTCTATGTTTCCATGAAGACAAAATGGGACTGGTGAGCATCTAGCTAGGTTTTTTTTTTAATAAAAAGAATGATTACTTTCAATAAATCAGTTCAACCAACTAATACCATCTAATGATAATATACTGACTAGAACTTCTTGAACAAGCAAACCATGTATGCACATGTATGAGTGCATATACATATACATATATAGGCATTCATGCATTTGAGTAGGTATTGTAGACATTTAAGTCCTTAGCAATTTGCCACTTAGATTTTGTCACTGGCCACTTCTACAATGTTGTTATTTCAAAAAGAGAATCTCAGTTTCAAAATAGGTAAACAGATATGCTTTTCATAGTTGTCCAACAGCCATAGGCTATAGCTGTTAGCTACAGCATTTCAGAGTCATCAATGACCTTTTTTATGCTTTGTCATGCCTGAGATTGTCCAGCAGAAATTCTGAGGGTGAGATAACAATCTCTCCAAGTGGAAATATAAGGAGATTCAAGAAAAGAAAGGAGGGAATTACCAATGGCATCTTCATGGCTCTTGGAGAGCCTGATGGCCTTTTTTCTGTTTACTGACAAAAAACAGTCAAGGGTGTAGGTCCCTTCATTGTTCTCTCTGACAGGACTCTGCCTTTATTTTCAAATGTGTGTTTCTTTTTAAAATAAAGAATAAAAGTGATATATCTGTGGCTTAAAAAAATCATCAGTTAATAAGCGATGATTAAGCGCCTTTGTCACTCAGCTATTAGTCACATATTTTTCCATGTTTAGCAAAAATGGAATTTTCCCCATTAGTTATTACTGACATTTAACCAAAATAATTATCTCCCTTACACAATTGAGTTAGCAGTTGAAGGGTCTATTTTAGCTCTTTTCTATGAAACCAGCAGAACAGCATCTTAATTTCTGTGAACCAGATTGTCTTAACCTTGCCAAATAGAGCAAACTCATTTGCATTTTTATTAATAAATAAGCACATGTGTTGTAAAGAGGGGCAATGTGGGTGGTTCTGTCCACCTTTATTTTTTTTCTCAGCTTATGTTAAGCTTTGTACCTTCCACAGTTGTGAATCACCAAACTGGTCCCCTTTCCTGAGCTTAATGACAGTTGAATAGACCACCTTAAATCATCAGTTCCCACTTGACCTATTGGTTCAGAGTTGACAGACCAGTGATTGAATCCCAGTTCTGTCCCACACAGGCAGCTAGAATAACCTTGGGCCAATCTTGTTAACTCTCTGAGCTTAATTTTTTTTTTTTTAATTTATAAAATGGGGTTAATAAGAGTATCACACCTGTTGTATAGTAAGTATTCAGTAATATTAGCTGACATTATGGAACACATTCATTATAAACTCTTATAAGTTAAGACATAGTTAAGATGAAGATTGTTTGAAATAACCAGCTACAAATTTATTTGTAAAGTATTTACTACTTGCCAGCCCTAGAGACGGACAGAAAGAAAAGGAAGGAAGGAAGGAAGGAAGGAAGGAAGGAAGGAAGGAAGGAAGGAAGGAAGGAAGGGAAGGAAAGCAGTTCCCGCCTTTGAAAAATTCACAGTCTAGTAGAAAAGATAGATGGGTAACCAGATCACTGCTATATGATGCCTTGATGTCCAAGTAGAATAAAGGAACCAGTGATTCATTTCACTAGACTGGGTCTGAGAAAACTTCAAAATGGAAGAATAATTTACATGAGAGGTTGAAGAATGAGTAGGGGCACCCTAGGTGACTGAGGAAAGACATTTTAAGCAGAGAGAACAACTTGTGTAAGAAACTGATAGCATGACAGAGTGGGATGTAGGGGAATTGTAAGTCATTCAATATAATGCTGTCAATAGATTATGTTCGTGTACCAGAGAACAGCAGAAGAAGCAGCCCTTGTGCCATTTCATATACCAAGGGGGTGACATTGAAGGACTCTAAGCTTAAGAGTGATATCAGATTTGCTGATGTTTATCAATAGGCTTTTGTAAATAATGCTCTCTTATTTTCATTCCAGGTAAGCAGAGAAAACAGGTGGATAACAAAGGCATAAAGCTGAATTTCAGTCTTTAGAACCCAGTTTTTGGAATAAAACTTGCATCAATAGATTTATTTTTGTAATAAATATATTTGAGAAAACACTGTGGGTGAAAGAATTCACTCAATACAGTGAAAAATAAGCATTGTGCCTGTACTTAAACACTTCTTATCTGTCACAGTTGTTTCTTTTCACTATATACTATTTTATGACACGTTTTTTGCTTAATTTTTAGATGAAAATGTAATGCAGTATGTATATAAACATAAATATACTAACTAAATGTATCATGTATGTATATTATATATAGGTATTATGTGTATCCAGATATACATGCACATATAAATATATTTCTGTCTATCTGCCTGTCTGTCTGTTTAGGTATTGAGCTCCTTGACAGCAAAGATTAGGTCTAACATTTTTTTTACATGTCTAATAGTGAATACTCCATAAAAATTTTCTGATATATGAATATATGTGTAGCAAATAATCACATATTTAATAGAAAATGTTCATCTCTCTCAACCTGGCCTTGTTTTTTATTGGTTTCTGTTCATGATTTCTTGTATTATAATTTGTACTTTTCATTATGATTATCCCATTGCTGTCTAAGAGTATTATAATGTTGGGCTTAGGAAAGTGTATCTACTTAGTAAATATCATAACTTGGTAATAATAATAATACCAACAACAAAAATAATGCTTATTTTTTATTGAGCTCCAACTATGTATTACATGTGGTTCTTTATTGCTGTTTTACATAACAATCTTACAAGGAATTATTATTTTTTTATAGTTCACATATCTTCAACTCTGAGAGGTATGCAGTTTACCTAACACCACACAACTAATATGCTGTAGGAATCAAGATTTGAATCTATGGTTCTCTGTCTACAAACTTTTTTAGGATACTACTTTACAATTTACAAAACACTTATATACATTATACCATTTACTTCACAACTTTCTCGTGTGTAGATAGTCACCAGATGTTACAGACGGAAGAATTGAGACTCAGAGAGGTAAAATGACTTTCTCATGACATATAGTTGAAAGATGGAAGGATTTGCATTCTGTTCCAGGATTTCTTTTTGAGTATGTTGTGGTGACAGCACAAAGCCTGGTTGGATAGGCTGCTTCGCTAGTGGAATGTTGCAGTCAACTCTCAGTATTTCTTTCAGTAAATCAAACAGGGAGTAAAGGTTTTAGAAAACAAAAAAAGCACAAGTTCTGATCAAAATAGAAGTCTATAGTAAGGTTAAATATGTTTAATAAAAACTTCTTATTTTAATAAATTTTTCTCATTTAAACATCCATCTATTATGCTATCCACACAGTCCCTTAATGAGAAACAAATTAAGTTGTTGGAAACAAATTCAGTAAGCCATGTTTTTCCATGGACCAGTGGCAAAGAGAAGAGAAAGTGATTGTGCCAGGCTGTTGGCTGACTAGAGCTAATGGCATTCAGTCTTGTGAAATGGATATTAATGATTCTACAGTGTTTAACTTGGTTTGTTCTTGATGGATTTTCCCCTTCTGAATTAATGTCTGTCTACTCTTGATTAATTTAGAGTAATTGTACTGTGAGTCAGTTAATTACATTTTCTTTCTAAAGTCAAATATCATTCACTGTAATGAAGGCCGTCATTTTGATTTCTCACAAAAATAGTCTCTAATAACCTCAAATATAGATCATACAGAGTTCGTAGGAAAAGCTCTTCTTCATCCAGGAAGGCTACAGCAAAGTCGAGAAGCCATGTCATAAATCTCATTTAGGATCTTACCCTGAAACTTCCCAGGCAGAGCTGTTTGAGGCACACATGTTACTGTCTCACACCAGAGACTTTCCTCAGCTAATGTGTAAAAAATTTTTAAATATTTTGTAAATTTTTGCTCCAGGATATTTGTTTTAAAGAGTTTTAAAATATTTTAAGAGGAGAATTATAAAAAGAACACTGAATTTCAATAAGCATAGTCTGGATTTTTCTTCTAACACTAAGTGAATCTGTGATCTAACCTCTTCTGCAAGTAAACCAAGGATTATATTGTCTGTGCTCTGGATTTCAAAACTGTTGGGAGAATCATGTGACCTTTGAAGGAATATATTATACAATTAAGATATGTAGTATGATTGTAACTATTTTCTTAAGTTCATTGTCTATGCAGTAGACATTAGATTTTGCTTTAAACTTATAACTGTTCTCTTATAAGCACATTTTTATAGCATTAAAAAATAATAATAAATACAGATGTTCTAATACCTGGCAAGACACTACTGCCTAGTGATTTAGGTCTTCAGATTTGGAATCAGCCAGACCTAGGATCGTATCTGTAGCCCTCTATTATTAAATGTAAATCACTGGGCAAATCACTGGAACTTGTAGGGTTAAGTTTTCTAACCTGTAAATTGCACCTAATAACATCAACTACCTCATAATATTGTTGAGAGGAGTAAATAAACGGATGAATGTAAAGGACCTAGTATAATCCCTTGGCTTATGCTGTGCTCAATAAATGATAGTTCTGTTTTCACATCATACAGAAAATTTATTTTTGCAGAGAATCGCTTTTAGATAATTTCAGTAAACTAAACTCTCCAAATTATTTAAAATCCAATTCAGGCTCAGCACTCATTATTACTGACCAAAAAGAAGCTGAAGGCATTGGCCTTGCACTTTGCTCTGTGGGATGGCTGTGACCTGCATTGTTCACTTTCCCATTTGTTGTGTGCACCACGCTTTGTTTCAGATCACCGATATCTGTATTCCACTGGGAAAATGGAATTGTGTTTTTTTCCCTTTAGAAGCCTAAGTGTGCCTAGCATTGTTGTTGGTACTTTATATAATTAATTTCATCTTCATAACCTGAAAAGTATATACTGTCACAGTTTTACAAATAATGAAATTAAAAGTTAAAAAAGTCAAGTAATTGCCCAAGGTCACACGGTTGGTAAGTGGCAGAATTAGTATTCAAACCCAAGGCTCTTTCTTCACTTCAGCCCTGCACAATTAAACGTTTAGTTGTGCATCTGAAAACATCCAGTGTCTTAAAGATAGAGGTTATTGAGAGACAGCTGTCTGGAAGACGTTTGCCCAAATGTTATTTATGATTATGGTATTTGGGAGGCAGGATTTCAAATGAAATTTGGTTGATTCCTTGTACTTTTAAAATATGTTTAACTGCTTTTTCCAATGAGTATGCATCTACTTTTAGAAAATAGTGCTTTTTAACTAACTGGCTCCTAGTGAAATTTCATCCATAGAAGCAGAAAAAAGCTATTCACTCATTTGAGGCTGGTTTTCAGCCTTTCTGACTCTCAAGCTAGAATGATAACTACTGTTCATGCAAACAGAGCTCTGTTTTTAGAAAGCGTGACTCATTATAAGACAACGCAATTTGTCCCCACAGTCTGAAAATAAATGTGGAGGGACAATAGAAAGAAGCCACAAAGCAAACCCTTGTTTTGTCTTCAAACTTAGAAAGCTCTCTAGGCTGACATTACTGGTAGCTTCCTTTTATAAGTTGACAGAGGTTACTTTGTAATTAACTTCTAAACCCAAAGATCTTCAAGCCCAAAGGATTGTGGGCAGATGGTGAAATGTGTGTCTTTTTTTCTCTTTCTGACAGTAAAGTCTCTGTGTCTCTGTACAGTGTCACCAATGCCCTCCTTCCAAGGATCTGCCCATTTCCAAATTTAGCGTACTGAGGAGCTGTGCGAAGAGAATGCGGTTTAGAGTTGGAATGCCCAGGTATGAGTCTCAGCTTTGTCATTGATTAATTGTGCTTTTAGTCATGTTGCATAACCTCTCTGAACATCGAATTCTTCATCATTTAATCATATAACAAATCTTTATTATATTCATATAATGTGCCAAGTATTTTTCTATGTGCTAAGGATATAAAGCTGATCAAAATCAATATAGTTCATGGTCTCTTGCAGTTGTCAGTCTAGGGGGAAAGGCAAGCCTTAGTCAAATAGTCACGCTGAGGAACACAAATCTGCAAAGTGTAATAAGTCTTCCAAAGGGAATGTTTCTATAATGATATTTGTGGTTGAGAGTAATTTGGAGAAGAGTTCCGTGAGCAACTGATGCTTAGCTGAGATTACAAGAAAATTAAAATCAACTATGTAAAAGGGTTGGAGAAGAGGAAAAGGGAATATGATAAGAAAGAATGTTTTGTACCCAGGTAAAGAGTGTGCAAATGCCCTATGGGAGGAGGGAGCATGGCTTATTGAAGGAACTATGAAACAGAGCTCAGAGCAGGCTGGAGAGTGGTAGAGGTAAGGATGAACAGGTAAGGAGGTGAGGAAGGCACAGTGGTGTCCCTCAAATGTCCATTTGCTCACATGCATATCCCACCCTCCCCTTCAGCTGGTAAGCTCTATGAATAATGTCGCATTTGGGCTGAGGGAATTAGAGCCCATGCACAATTTCCCAGTCCTTCTTCCCCTGCTGGGATAGATGAGGACACCTCGAATTGTCTTGGCAAAGCTTCCAAAGTGAGCAGCCTGCATGTAGGTTACTGCTTGTAGGACATGATCTGGAGGTTTAATAGCTCTATGGTGAACTTCATGTAAATAAAAAATAAAAATTTGCTGTGTAAGGACAGTGATATTTTGGGATTGTTTATTACTGTAGCACAATATAACCTCACCTGACTTCACAGATGGTGTCAGACAGGAGTCTGACAGGCCAAACTAACAATTTGTAGCATTTTTTAAGACCATTGTGAAAGCACTGAACTATCTTTTAAAAATCAGAAATTACTAGATGTCTTTCTCTAAAAAAAAAAAAATCATTCCATATTAGATACTTGAAAGAATGATGAGAAAAGCAAGGTTAAGAGAGCTCTGATAACTATAAAATAAGAATCATCGCTGCTATTACCATCGTCACAAGAATATTTAAGACACCAAGTGTGGAGAAATAAATTTGGCCTTTTGCAAACTGTGAACTATCGAACAGATACTCTGGATTTTACACATGAATTTATCCATCCATCCATCCATCTATCCATCCATCCATCCATCCATCCATTCATCCACATCTTGACATGAATTTATTGTCCCAGAAGTTTTATCCTGGCCCTAGAAGCCAGCATCTTTGATCAATCTGCTGTTTTCTCTGTGGTTATAGTCCATATACAAAAAGTAATTCTGTGAAATTGGTTAGGCCATTCCCCCCTACAGCCAATAGCAACTTGGTATATATGGATTTAACTGTGGGACATTGCTTAAGTCCTCATATGTTTCAGAATCAGATTTCAGTTTGTGCCTTTGTTGAGAGGCCAATATGTGTAAACTTAACTCAGTCAGAAACAAGATGTTCTTATTTCTTTGGCTTTTGTTACTCATTGCAAGTTTGGATTGATAAATAAATTTGGGACCTGCCTGAGTAATGTAGTAAATTTTAGGAAATGAACTTTTAAAATATTTTACTTCATTGATATTTCTATAGAGTAAAAAATGGAGAATTTTTATTCTATGCTCTATGAAGTAATAAAAAATGGAGGGACATTTACTCAATAATGTAGAAAAACATAGTATATATGATGTTTTAGGTGCTCTATCAGGAGGAATAGGCTGATCAGAGGCAGACATGGCCCCTATCCTCACTGAGTTCACAGTCTAGTAAGGGGATTGGACTTTATCCTAATGGGTCAAATTTCCTTTTACCAATGAAGGAACTTATTACTGTTTATTAACCACCTGTTAGATGGTAGGACTTATATTTGGTCATTATCAATCATTAAAAAATTTAATTTTTAATGTTTCCAATTTAAGTTTTGTAATAACAATACAAATTGTCTCCTATGTGCTAGATAATGTGCAAAGAGTTTTATACACATTATTTTAGTGAACCCTTATGCCAATACTGGTAAAAAGGGGTTATTAACCACATTCTGCAGAGGAGTGAATTGAGGCTCAAAGACATGCCTTGCTGTCCCTAAAGTTATGTTCTTAGTACATGGTACGTGATATGCATCCCATTCCCATGCCCTTTCTCCTGCTACCATACATAGCATACTTCTAGGTCTATCTCCTCCAAAGTAAGATGACTAGATAAAATGACTTTCAGAGTTCTGTCTAAAAATGTATTCAGCTAGATGCTTATGGTAGAGTATTACTGTGTTTTGGAAAAATAATTTTCCACAGTGTACCCAAAATGAGTGTGGGTACAAGGTATAAATATCTCTTTTCGCCACTTCCCTTCAGAGACACTGTGTTTATCTGTCTTGCAAAAGAAGACATGGTATGCAGCATCTTCTAAAGTTATTTCATCACTGAGCCATTAATTTATGGGGCATCTCAAGGGAATTATGCATACCTTAGGACTTGCTGCCCAGCTCATTTTTCTGTCTCCTGAGTTGCCGTTCTGGAGCCTGGCCATGAAAGGGTCAGAGTCACAGTGATACTGTCTATTGTAGTTGAGGAGAGATCAGAAAATCTCTGAGGGGAGAGGAAAGCTCTTTTTTTTTTTTTTTTTTTAATTATTTACTCTTTGGCCCAGAATGGCAACTTCTTGGCACCATAGGTGGAAGGGCATTTTAAAACCATCTAAGTCTTAACTGTTCCTTTTAAATCAGTCAGGAACAGATCAGCAGAAACTATCTGTAGCTGATCAACACAGAAAATAAATGCCCTGGAAGGATATCAGGGAGCTTAGAGAATTACTGAGGAGGCTGAAGAATAAGGTTTCGGACTGTGACCTGAGCCAGAGCAGAGCTAGTTGAGGGAGCACGGTGATCATGAAGTCTAGGCTCCTGAAGTTTGTTGCGCTGGCACCTGAGGCCCGGTACAGTCTGCATTGCCACCAGCAGGGCTATTACTGATCGCCCTGAGTGCCTTCTACCTGCATTTACCAGTAGAACAGCACAATCTCACCTGGCCCCTGTAACTCTAGGGGCAGTTCATCCCATTGATGGAGTTTAGCTCCTGTGCCTGATTCGTGGCCACAAAAGAGCCTTCAGAAAATAACTAACTGCTATGTCCATCTTTCTTAAGGCAAGAAACAGCTTTGTTTTGTTTTGTTTTGGTTTGGTTTGGTTTCCCTATAATGTGCATGGTTCAGGAAATGGCAGACATAATGAATGTGTTGACAAATTTATCATTCTCTATGTAATTTTCCAATTTAAAACACACATTATTTTGTCTGTGTGAACTGTGCTTGACCTTGTAATTTTTATGCCAATTTTTAAAAGGGGTAACTTAGGTGAGGGCAGTACTTAGCTCAGGATCTGGAACATGATAAGTGTTTAATAAACGTTTGATAAGTGAATGTCTGCAAAGTTCAAGCCCATACCAAGGGCCTCACTGTAACTACCAGAGCTGTGATACAAGTGCAAACTTTATTTTTAATAGTCTCTGGGTTTTTGAGTTCTTCATAGGAAAACAATTATATTGACCATTATTACTAGAATTTTTTTCTACTATTTATAGAAGAATTAAAGATGCTAATGTTTTCTAGATGTGTAGGAAAATGCTGGAATTCTCAGTTACATATGAGCTTATATGGGTAGCATGATTTTTTTTACAGTATTTTATTACTAGTTCAAATTTATCAGGAATATGTGAATCACTTATTTTATCACCAGGCTGGCACAGTTTGGGTTATTGGATGCAAAGACACCCTTGGATTCCACTGTAATGAATGCAGAATATAATTCATTGAATACTGACTGTGAGAAAAAATCTAAAATTTAAAATTTTAGATTTAAAATGTGACCTCACTCTAGGAATGTGAAGCATTTTCCTAGAAGACTTAGATTGGCATGCCTATCTTAAGCTACCTGAAAAATAAACAAAAACTGGTTGCCCACAAAGTTTTCTCTATCGTATAGTTTTAAAATTCCCTAAAGTTATTTCATGCAGGCCTGGTGAAGGTAATATGTAATAAGAAATTAAAACAAAACAAAACAAAAAACAACTGTAGTCTTCTGAATCGTTTATCCAAGGAACAGAATCAAGGCTCTAATTTTAAATGATACAACAGAAAAAAATGACCATGTGGGAGACACAGAGCAGTTGATAAGGAAGTGTATCAGTGCTCTGATAAAAGACAACACAGGAAACCCAAAGCCTAACATGTCAACCCACATTTAGTAAGTAAAAACCACAGCAGTGAAGCAGCTGGCTCTGTTTCTGAACACAAAGCTCTCCAAAACTGAGGAACCCTCCCACTTAGTGCTCTTGCCAGCAACTCATCAATATTCCTCTCCTGACGCTCTCTCCCTGGGCCCAGTACAGGCACCTCTGAATCACCTCTGAGCGTCCAAGGTGGACCTGAGTAAGGATGTGAATGAGTTAGTATCACTTCATTTGCTCGGTTTTCTTTTTGTGGTCTAACTCTGGATATTGAGTTTTATTCCCTGTGTAATGAAAATTTAAAATATATATACTTTTTATGTGGTAGGAGCTGGGTTTTAGGTACATTATTTCATTTAATCCATGCAATGTGGGTCAGTATTGTTATCTTCACTACATAGATAAGGAAACATTCGTGGTGAGTTAAAGTGACATAATCCAGGTCACACAGCGAATAAATTTAGAAAGCAGAACTTGAATTCAGCTCTGGCTGACTCCAAAGAGTTTGTATACAGGTCTAGCTGAGTTCAAACATTAATTTGTACTGCCTGCTATAATAATAATAACTATTTATTGAAGGAGTATTTATCTGTCTATCTATCATCTATCATCACCTATTGTAGGCTGTGAAATGAGAAATGAAAGGGAATGATAAGGAAGAGTAATCACTAATGTGAATGATATGCTTTTTTCCCACCTCAGAGGTCCTTCTCACATTCATTGCTGAATAATTTCTATTTATACTTATTGACTCAGTATAGATATCACAAGCTCTATTTTCAGTATATTTCTTGTTTCTCTGTACTTTTATCACTTCTCATAATCAGTTGCCATTTTTTACATATTAACTTATAAACTCCCTGAACTATTAGCTTCTGGGCTAAGAATATAACTTATGCCTCTTTTCTCAACATGTGGGAAAATGACCAGCTTTTTTAAATCACAAAAGATAACTGGCCTTAGACTTGGTTTTCACATATACACGATTCTAGTATTTCAGTCCCTTGTGTTAAAGATGCATTTACATATATTAGTCATTTTGCCACATCAGTACTGAAAACCTGTGGACTGAAAGTGGCTTTTGGTATTCTCCTCTACATCCTGACATGGTTATTTTATGGGTTTTTAAAGTTTTAAGTAGGTTCTAATACTTTTTACCATTCTATGGTGAGTGCAAGCCATTTATGATCTTTCTACCCTCTGTAAGTATCTGAGTCAGCTACTTCTGCTCTAGATTTTCCTCTATTAACCCAACTATGAATTTGTGTATCATACATCTAATGGGTTAGCCAATTTGTTTTAATGAGAATTTGGATTCAATCCCAGATTCAATCAGTTGTTTTCTGATCCATATCCTTGCATTATGTTCCTAAATCATCAGTATTATAAATGCATAACTTCCTGAATATCATTCTGTCCTCAACAGTGAAGAGTAACACTGACAAAATAAGATGCAAACAAACATTGACTGAAAGAATCTGTCATATCGATAGTGATCTTCTCTCTTTAGTGTTGCCATTTTACTGCTAGAAATGACCTCTCCTGAGTAAACATACCCGAGTAGATTACCAATATCTATTAATTCTAATGATAAGTATTTCTTAGAAATGGACATATTGCTTATAGTTAAATGGATTTTGCTAAGTTTCCTTTGGCTCATTTGTGAATTACTATTACCAATTAGTGATATTAATGTGTTTTTTAGACCAATGCTCAAGATTCTTTTTCTTTTATTATTTATATATTTCTATCTATCTATCTATCTATCTATCTATCTATCTATTTATTTATTTATTTATTTATTTTTGTTTAAGATCTCCAAAGTATGACTCATATATTGCCTTGGATTTTGAAGCAGTGACAGAAATAATCATTGTGATTCATGTCATGTAACTAGTAAGAAGATATTATATCTTCTCTCCATCTTTTAGAGAGAGGGCAGGCAGATAAAAACATACAATTTCTTTGAAAGACTCATGTATAATGCAATAGAATAATACTGAGTCTGGTTTTTCACTTCAAGCTAAGCTTGGAATAATAACAGATTCTTAAAAAGTTCACATGGAAAGCAATTCTCCTTGGACTACATTTGTTACAGAAGAGAGATTAAAGAATTAACCAGTATATCTTGCTTTTCCTTAATCATTCTGATTTATTGAGTTACATTTGGACTGGAAGAAGTTCATAATGTAATATTGTTTTAATTATATAATGTATTAAGGTTTAAATGATAATTAGTATTTTATTGAAGGGTTAGCTTTTAGCTATTTACCTAGGCTTTGTCAAGAGGATCACAATGATACAAAGATGTTTTTAAATTAACTTTGAAAAATTATGGAATAATTTTAGGAGCGTGTTAGTTGACATCATCGGGTGTTTTTATGTGCCTACCTATTAAGTATGAATTACAGTACTGGACACTCTAGTCCTCACTTAGAATAAAATGGGCACTACTGCCAAAAATACCCTTTCTGGCTTCCAGTAGTTAATAGTAGTTTATTTGAATATGTATTTTATATACTTTTTATATTTAATTAAAATATTTGTTTTGTTTATTTTCTAGTTATAAAAGTAATATATGAGTCTTACAGCACAAATCATTTGTAATGATAATGTAGTAGCCCATTTTTATTTTTATAATACATTCTATTTTATTCATGTGATTTCCCTACTTTGATATTTATTTTAACATTCATCTTTCCTTTTTGTTCGAATAAACAATGATGTGATAGACATCCACTGAAAGTTAAAGTACTTGGTCAAAAGGGAAGCATATAATAAATTTTTTGTACAAATTGGCTAAAGAGTATGCTAACATAGATTCTATTAATTTTAGATTTAATGTATCTGGAATTCATTTTGATATTTTTTGTAACACAATAATCTTACTTTTTTTTAATAGTTAGTAAATTAATCTAGAACCATTAGTAAGTTTATCTTTCAACAATCTGATATATCACTTTTTATACTAATTTAAATTTTATACTCACTTGAACCTAAATTTTCTATTTTGGTTCATTAATCAACCTGTCTATTCTTGTTCTAGTACCATATTGTTTTAATTATTGCAGTTTGAAGCCTAGTTAATATTGAATAAATCACTTCATATATTAAAATCACATTTTAATTGCTTTTTTGGTTCATATTTTTATCTAGATGATGCAGGAGGTCAGAAAGGGATAAGGACATGCTTAATTCACAACTGCTGTAATACCTTCCAAATATAGCAATGTCACTTTTTTGTTAATTGCAATATTACTTCTTGAAAGAATTCCACCTGCTATATTCTAAATACATGAAGACAACTTTTCATAATCCACAGTTATGAAAATGCACAGTTAAGTTTAAGCCTTGGCAAAAAGCTTTTGTTAGTCTATTTTTTGAAGAAAACAAATGTGAGAAGAGTAGTAAAAGCCTATGCAAGTTTTCTCTAATATCATTTAATTTTGTTGGTAATACTCAGGCTGTGTAATAGTAGATGAATCGAGTGGCAGTGAGTTCTAGGTAACCTACTCCCTAACCTGTAAGTTTGCTTAAATGTCTTAGCCTTTTTTTCCTGTAAAGTGAGGATATGAATAGTTCTTATCTCACATCCTTTTTATTAGTAAGCACTCAAAAAAGTAAATATTATTGTTATTATTATTTGAATGCCCATGTTGTCACAGACATGGAAAATATAGGTCAGAGGAAAGCAGCTGTTCTTCTGAACACTTAAGATGGGTTTGATGATGCTAGAAAGAGAAAGTCAGAAAAAAAATCAACTAAAAGAAAATATGGAAACATTTTGCTTTGCAAGCTTTATATGTATTTTCTACTTCACAAAGCAACTGTAGAATCAGTTCACAAAAATGCAACTTCAAATATTTAATTGTGTGTCTCTTTATATGTATTATAACTGAAAAATTTTATAGTGGTTTGATTGGGGGCCGGCGGAGAGTGACTTAACGCTTAAGTGTGGAGAGTGACTGTACCTAAAGTTTAAATAACAAGGACAGACATTTCTGACACATTTAAAATATATTTTGACCTAAACTTTTACATTCAGAATCCTTTGTGCAACTTCTCCAAGAATGCAAGTATTATATTTAGAAAGGAAAAATATGATGAACAAAAGGAAAAAAAAAAAGAAGAGCATTAGCATATTTATTTGCTTAGGTGAGTCAGCCTGGCCAGAGTTCCAGAGCAGGCCTCAGCTCATGGTTCAGGCTGCCATATTGACGGAGCTGAGACAGGTGGCCTCTGCCCTACTTTGTCAAGGAGACTTCAAATCACAGTACCCTGAGCCTTGGGACAGTAGAGAAACCAGCTGAGCAACACGCTCAGCTTGTGGTGTGAAAAATAAACCCTTAGCCAAAAGCATAGGCTGCAAACTCACAAGCAGCTCCACCCCCAGTTCTGAGGCTGCTGTCAGCTTTGATTAGCTTTAATGATTCTGAGATTCCTGAGCCCTATGAATTGCTTCATCCCCTCAGTCCTCCTGGCGCCTCCTACTGTTGGATCCCTCACTGTGTAATGAGCTGTCACAGCCAGTAGATCAGACAGCTGCCCAATCAGCTTCTCCTCTTATTCAGACCCTTGACTGACTTTGTGCTGTCATTGTTTTGCCCATCCTTCTGATCTTCCTGCAGTTGAATCTCCTACCCCTGCTGTCCGATCCCACTGCTTGTCTAATCAGCCCATTAGACAGTTTGATTAGCTGCTCCTTCCTCTCACCCTGCCAGCTCTTCTGCTGCTTACAGCTGTGCTCACAGCCTGCTAGTAACTCACGATCAATTCTTTCTGACCCTCCATTAGTGTTGCTGGCCAACTTAATATTTTTCTCCTAGCAACTCCCTGATCTATTGTCGTCTCCCTCTAACGTGGTCCTCTGATCAGCCTGCTGACATCTTCCCTTTCTGTCTCTTATGTGATCTTCTTGCTGTTAATTAAACCATTCTGCTATCTTGTAGCAGGCACCTTTTCATGAGGCTCTCAGGCTAGGGTTACCTGGGTGGCTACCTTTGTCAAGTAATAACATTTTAGTGCAGAGTTCAAAGGCTTGCTTCACAGCTTCCTCCAAATTTCAATACCTGGTGTTGCTGACTCTGTGTCTAATGAGCTGCATCAGTGATCACATCATTCTCCATGGGACAGCCTGACTCCTAGCATTTTGCAACTTTAAGTTTTACAATTTTAAGTTTTGAAGTGTTTCTCCTCACTTTCCCTCTTAGTAATATTTCTTTACTTTATTGTAGTCCAATTCCAGACTGAGAAACTATTTGGATTAAAATCCCATATTCTTGCCCCTTAGCTGTGTTACATTGGGCAGGTTAATGTCTCTGGAGTTTAATTTTCTCATCTATAAATTTATTTCATTTATTTATTCAACTAGTTATTGAGTAACTACTATGGGCAGTGATTGAGCTTAGAGCTGGGTATGAATCTGTGAATAAGACATCCAAGGTCTGTGATTCTCTAGAGTTTACATTCAAGAGTGAAAGCAATAGATATAAACAAACAAAAACTCCCAAAGTGGCAAGTACTATAAGAAACTAAAATAGAGTTATGGAACAGAAAAAGATTTAGGATGGAAGGGCTAGTTTAGATGGAATAAGAAAAATGACCTTTGAGAAGGTGATTTTGGGGCTAATACCTGAAGAACAAGTGAAAGGCAGCCATGTGTTAAGCTGGAGGAAGAATCTAACATGTAGGGGAAACACGAAATGCAAAGACCCCAACAAAGCTTGGTAACTGGAGAACCACAAAGAAGGCCAGTGTGTCTGGAATGTAGTGGATGACAAAGATTGGTATGAAATAAATTCAAAGAAGTGAAAGGCTATAATTATTCTAATTATAATGAACAGTCAGTGGAGGTTTGGTTTAGATCACTGTTATTCAATAGAAATTTCTGTGTTGATGAAAATGTTTTGTACCTGTATTATCTGATATAGTAATCACTATACATATGTGGCCACTAGATATTCTAAATAGGGCCAGTATGACTGAGGAACTGGATATTTTATTTTAAATTTTAATTAAATTTAAATATCACATGTGGCTAGAGATGGGTGCTATAAATAGGTGAGGGTTGGCTTAGATAAAGACTTTTAATCTATCCCTCAGATTCCTCTTGGGCTAAACAGTGTCCACCACACAGGAATAAGGAGTCTAAGAGAGTTGTGATTAGGGGCTCTTCTTTTTTTCTTGTTAAATAATAGAAATTCTGCTTTTATCTACTTTACTGATGAGTATTTCACACACACAATAGACTAAGACATAGGCAAACCACAAAACTCTATTTTCCTTAACTATAAAGAGGCATACAAACAAGTACCATCAACCTTATAAATAATGTGTGTTGATTATATGCAATCATATAGGTAGAGTGCTTAACAGAGTTTTGGGTTCATAGCATGTGTTAAAAAAATATTAACCACTAAAATTATTGTTGTTCTGAGGTCAACTTGATCCAGAAGAATTGTGCTTCAACGTAACTGAAAAATCATCTAGCTTGACAATTTGAATATTTCGAAGACCTTATTCAATGTCACACAACTATGAAGAGTCTGAACTGAGAAATGAACCTAGGTAGTTGTTACTCTAGAGTTAGTTATACTAACCACTGGGCATTCATTAGGGTTCTGTGAAGTTATGCTGTGATCATGTTCTTTAATAATTAGCATAATAAATACATATGAAACATGGAAGTATTACAGATAATTATTATGAAAGAATCTTCTCCATAATGATAATCTGTTGCTGTTTAGATAATTTAAATTTCTTGCAAATAGATCATGGAAAAAGTTACTCATTATTATTTTCTAAAATTTATGATATGATAAAATCCTTTCCAATTTATTTGGATTGAAATTTCAAATTGCATAGAAGTTACTTTTTCTCGCAAAATAACTTGTTAATTAGAAAATACCTAAAGCAAAGAGTGAGCAACAGGACTGATGTCATGTCTAAAGCTGATGGAATAGACAAACTGCCCTGTGGGGTCAAATGTCTTAGACCCTGAACTTGTTCAGTAAGAATGTACAAGCTCCTCACACATGGTTTGAAATAATTGGCAGATTCAAGAGAGAAAATATCTCAATGCATCTTTAACTGCTAACAGAAGCTAGTTTAGAGTTTTATAACATAATTTTGAATAATGTGAATTAAAAAAATAACTCCACTATCTAAAAAATTGGCTACATTATGCTTTGAAAATCAACAAACTTAAAATTTCAATAGATTAAAACGACAATAGTTTAGTCCTTACTCATGCCTCACACCCATCAAAGAGTGAAAGGGAACTAACTCTATATCATGTGGTCCTCACTACAGGAGCCAGAGCATTGGGAGCCAGGGTTAATGACACATGACAAGGTATACATACAATGATTAGGAACTAATTTGTAATTAAAAAAATATCTATATTTATCTAAACATTCAGCAAAGATAAAATATAAAATCATATGAAAAGACTTTAAATTTTATGAACATTTTTCTTCTTTACATTTTTTCTCAGTTAAAATTAATAAATATTTCAGAAGATCATTTAATGCTTTCACATTATGCTGACAGTTTTTGGTACATTGGATTCATTTACGAAGCTTTTTTTTTTTTTTTTTTACAAGAGTTTTTCCCTCTTATTGATTCTTCGGGAAAGAAGATTGCTTGCTTTAGTTTTTAAGCAAGTGTTTCATAAAAAGAAGTTAAAACTTAAAACTAATTATTTTTGTTATTGTTACATCTAGAAAACTTTTCCTCTACTCCACCTCATCAGCAATAGGGCCCTAGCAAGGCTAAAGCTAATATCCATAAATATGAGAGGAATTATTTTTCAGTCCTTCTCATTAGTAAAGGCTGTGATGTCTGGAAAGTACTGAAAGCCAAGTCTTTGCAGAAATTATTGGATGTCCATAGGCATCTGGAAAACACAGGAACCTTGAGAGGGACAGAGTTTACTTTTTGGGGAACTGTGAAAGCTCCATTAAAATGGTCCTAAAAATGCCATAGTATAAACAAGGTGCCACTGAAATTTTCTGTCTTTATCTATTTTTATCCATGTTATCCTAAGCAGGCTGGAAAGATAAGAAACTTTATCTTGTTCAGTACTCTTTATTTCCTCTGCCCACTACCTAGCTAGCATTCCCTCCCACCCTCCCTCTCTCACTATCTCCCTCTCTCTCTCTCTCTCTGTTTCTCTTTTTTTATTTTCTGTTGCCTGACTACATGTTGACTCTCCTGCTCCATTAACTCTTTAAGAGAGAAGTAATAATTACATTATTGTCTCTAAATTTTATTCTCACTTTTAGGAAATAGTTCTTGCTGGTTAATTATACATTACTGATTTATTTTTAAACTTCAGAAAATGTACTACTTAACAAAAGGGGATTTCATTCCAGTTTTAAGGATAGAAATGGTTTTATTTTAGCATAATGCCTTTCATATATAACTCAGAAATCAGGATTATCATTGATTTTCAGCAAGTTTATGTGATCACATTCACTCTAGAAAAATTAATATTTAAAGAAAAATATATTGAACTCTGCGTATGTGCTTCACAATGCTGAGCTACGTTCTAGGGGCACAAGGATCAATTCAATTGGGTTTCTCCATTTAGAATGATAACATGGGAGTAGGGAAATATAGATAAATAAACTAAACATTAAAAAATGTGGCAATTTTTGAAATAGAGTGTAATGGAAGGATGATAGGGACACCAACTTGAAGCATTCTTATACATGAACTTGGGCCTGGGTGTGAAAAGACATGCAGTGTTTTAGAAGCATCATTCAGAATTGTTAGACCCTGATCCTAAGTCTTAATATCTAATTATCTTCCCCCACATCCACCCACAGAAAAAGAAACAAACATTAGATACCTATCTAACATTTTTTTGTCATAAAATTATTATCACTCTTTTCAAATCTTTATTATTATTTTCTTTGAATTTCACTTCTCAATTAGATGTTAGGAGCTTCTCAATGTAAAAGCTCCCCAAGAAGTTCCATTTACATGTATCTTCCATATTCCACGGGTAATTATAAAATGCCTTTTTGAAGCTTGGAAGAATTTCAGAGGAACTAGGAAGAAGCAGCTGCTTCACACTTGATTCATTCCATCACAAATTCATGGTTAACTCCAACACACTGCCCATCAGAGAAAGTAGGTCCAAGACTCACTTTCCACAAGAGGATGTAGAGATAAAAATGCTAAATCTGTAAAACACAGTGGGAAGCTCTCTATCTTTCCTTTAGCCAAGACTTCTATGTGAAAACAAATATTTCAGATTACAAATAGGCCACAATGTTGAGTCATAAGTGGCTCGATAGGAATGAATTGGGCATAGAAATTGAGAAAATAGTATTTTCCACACATTGCAGTATTCTTTTACTTATTCATCAATTCATTCAGCAAATATTTATAGATCACCTATGTGTTGATGGTATGTGATCTAGATAGTGGAGATAAAGCATTGAACAAGAGAGACAAACTCTGGTTCTTATGGGGCCTATTTTTTAGCCATTGAAAATGACAATAAGCAAAATGAGTAAATAACCAGTGTAACTTCAGAAGATAATTATAAAATGATCTATGTTTAGAATGGAGGAAAGATTTTCTTACTGCTATGTCTAAGTATTGTGAATATTGCCTTTAAAAAATATCAGTATAATATTCACTCCCTTCTTCCTGTAGAGGAGAAATTCTGCCTTTCATGTAGCTTGTAATGAGAGACGGTACTACTATATATTCTAGAACTGAAGCTAGAGTGAACAGATCCTCCCTCATTCCAACCCAGGAGAGCCAGGGCACAGAAAAGTGAATTAGCTGCTAGTTGGATACGCCTATCTAGAATTTTTAATGTTAATCAAATGATGCAAAAATGTGGCAGGATACTTTTAGGAGTCATTCACTGCATCAGCTGCAGCAGTGGTATACACCCTTTTCCTCTTAAAAAGAAAAATTCTGTGTTTTCAATATCTGTCCACCCTAACTAACATGTGTCTTTGTTTTCTAAGCCTGGGTCTTCAAACTCCCATCAGCTCTAAAAACTCAGCATTGTTCAAATAAATATCTATCTATTTCCTTGCAGCTGCCAGAGTTGATATCTATTGCTTGCCAGTAAACATATCTTAACTGATATACTAGATCAGGTACTTTTACTATTTTTAAATGTATCTCTCACACACATAGATTCTGTATGCTCTCATGGTTGGAATGACCTCCTATCAAAGCTATGCTGTATTTCAAATACCTGTCTTTTCCAGGAAAGACCAGATATTTGATCCAAAGCACTTTTGCATCTCAAAGAATTTATTTACTGAGTAAGCTAATGTAGGTAGTAGGGAGTTTTTAGCATGGAATCTTTAAGAAATATTTTTGTTTCCCTAAAAGAACATGATGTAATAATGCTTTCTTCTTCTTTCTATAATCTCTCATTAAGAAAATAGATATTTTATGAATTTGACTGAAAAATAATTCAGTTGTATCTATATCTTCAACAGCTTTTTAAACTATTTATAAAGGAATTGTATATATAGATGACAAAAATATAATTATCTTAGTATTTAGAACTTTGTATTTTATAATACATTATATCATGTATAGTATCAGTTTTTATAATTTACTATATATAAGTATTTATATTATTTATGTTATTATTTAGTGTAATTATATTATACTATTTTAAATTAATGTTATAATATAAGCTTGTAAGTATTGTCACTATTAAGTAGTTTGTGTTCTGTGGACAATAAATCTTTTAAATTTTCTTTCATATATAGTTAGTAAATAATTATTGAATAATCCTTTTAATCATAATCTCTTGTAATCCTTGTCTCTAACATGTATGATCTGGAAAGAATACAAAAATAAAAGACTCAGGCAATACCCTTAAGGAGTTTAAGTGCTTTTTACTTATTTCAAAGTCATAGCAGGTTATATTTCAGCAAGAAAGAACATCTTGTATATGAATATATGAAATGTGTACATAAACATGTATATATACATATATACATTACATACATATAATGTAAAACATATATTCAAATAAGCATTTGCTGATTTTAAACAGTATAACTTAAACAATTTATATTGGAAATGCTTATGACCTTTTACAAAACAATAGTATAATATCACAATGTGTAATTTAGTTTGAACTCATGCATAGGTCATTTTCTTGTTGATATTTTAAAGAAAAGGAGGGAAGTTCTAGAAAAGAAAGATACTTTATAACATTAAGTAGGAAATCAATAGAGTAATTGTTCTTTTATCTGGAATGCTTACCTTTTATTTTCTGATTCCTTCTCAATTTCTTCATACACAAAGGAAAAAAAATCACAAATTGAAGATGGAGGGTTTATCTTCAGTGAAATGTGGTCTTTGTAATTTTGGATAAATAAGAATGGAAAATTATCTCAGAGGTACTCATCTGCTATGTTGGAGCAATTATCATTGAGAGTACAATAAAATGGAAGATTGTGGGATGGGATGAGATTGATATACTCCATTGGGTTTATTTTGATTGAAGCCCAAAGTATCAAATGAACTTGTGTATAATTTAGAAATAATATGAACAAATGAAAAATGCTTATGAGTAACTGATTAAACAGTGCTGGCAGTTGCCAAGTCCAATGAATATTTAATATTATTCAGTTCTACTCCATCAAGGGCCTACCATGGATAGAAACAAATGTTAATTCTGGGAATAAATAATCTGAATCACCGTTTGACTGTTAATCTGAGTCTCCAGTTGATTGATTTTGGCAAATAGGAAAGTTGACTACAACCATTTTATTATTGGTGTTCTTGTTGCTAGGGATTTATGATCTTCATTAGGTTTTATTTTAATCAATGTTAGCACAGTGGCTTGTGCTTTTAGGCTCTAAATAAATATGTGTTTAATTAATGAATGAATGTTATTAAGATCAGTCCCTGTTCCCTGAGGATATATCAAGAAGAGCTAGACGTAGAAGGAAAAGGTACCCCTTGAGTAGATGAGAATGTGGAAAAGTGACATTGGTATACTGGGAAGGTAAACAATAATATGCAGCTTGATGGTTATATTTTTGAATTCTTGAATTGATTACATGATCAAAACATGGTTTTCAATTTTACCAGTGAATTTAATTCTAGGGCAGACCTAGGCCTTTAATATATTTTAGAGAACAAAGGGCAGAAGTGCTGGATTTTCATTCAGGCTCTACTTTGACCTTTCTGCATGACAAGGCCAGACCTTAAACTCTCTGACTCTCAGTAACATGCTATCTTAGGCCTGATGGATGGAGAGAGACATTAAAAATGGTATTTATCAAAGGGGTCATGACTTAAAAAAAATAGTAAAACCAGCCCCAACTCATACTGGGAGACTTTTAAAATGAAATTAATTCTAGGAGAGTGACATGCATGTACTCAGCATGTCATCTCAACCTATCCTTTCTCACAATACAATATAACACCACCCAGGCACTCCTTTAAGAGTAGACATTGACGGAATATAGAATTGTGATTCTTTTCTCAAGAATAAAGAAGTCTACTTAAAATAATTATGTCACCAAGGAAATGTATTTCAGATAATTTTTTTTCATAAAATGGTAACTTGGGCAATATCACCCCATATATGGTTTTTTAAAGGTTAAACCAAAATATATACAAAGCTGTTGAACAGTGTGAAGGACTCTATACTGTATATAAGGAAATATTCATATAGAATTTTATTTTAATATTTACATTCTCATTTATTCTAGCTCATATTCAGTAGTCATCCATACTGGGAGGGCAGTACTGGTTGTTGGCTGTCCAGTTTTTGTTGATGGTGCTGGTGTCATAATGGTTACTGAATGGTTTGAACATCACTTCTACTTTCTTCCATCCATGCATTAGTACAACACTTATTTGTTGATGGCTTATTATGTGCAGGCAATATAATTGGTGCTAAATTTATGGTAGTTAAAAAAAAATAGATACTATACACAGTCCTTGTGCTCATGGAAAGTACAATACAATATGCCAAGAACTGCACAAAGCAGTTTACATTTACTATCTAATTTAGCCCTCACAATTTCTCTACAACATCAATACAGTGATTTACTTCAGTCTACTACTGAGTACTGAGGCATTACAAATTTTAAAAACTCAGCCAAAGTCACACTAGTTTCTGATTATTAAAGATGTACCTATTGTTGAAAAGACCTGTTAATAAAGGCCTGTAAATAGGGTGTTAATATTACTCCCTATGTTATAATAATCTGATAATCTAATGTTACATTTAGGAACCTTCTGGATTCAAAATCCAAAAATCTTATCCAACTGATTTAATTCAGGAGTTTTCAGTAACCTGGGGTAAATCTTGAGGCATGGCTGGAAAAGGGGCTGCATTTCTGATGATGGCTCAAGAACCTACTATCTCTCTATCTTGATCTCATAGCTCGCTTTCACAGTGCTGATCTATTCCCAGAGAGTCTCCCCCTGTGGTCCCATAATGGTAGACAGAGGCACCAGGGGCAAAAGGTTTTTAGCTTCAACTCCAGGCCAAGGAAGTGATGTCTTTTCTGGTATTCTTAGCAAAGATCTTAGGATTTAACCTGACCTTATTTAAATAATCCTGATTCATATGAACCAAAAGCATGTTCATGGGGGAGGAACATCCCCAAACAAAAACTAAGGATGTTTCTGGAAGCACAAAACCTTCTGCAGAGACAAATACAATGAAAACTACACCCATGGTGTACCTGAGGTTCATCTGCTCTTCAGTTGGCCTTATTTCCCTTTAAGACAAGCCCTGTCTGGAAGTCCTCACCAGCTCCCCACCACTCAAGAGTGGCCAAATTAGGGCAGTAGAGAAAGAAGACTGACTTGAAACTTTGGACCACAAGAAGGTATGCTTGAGGGAACCATTCCTTCCTTTAAGCAAGTGTCAAAACATTTGAAAGACACCTAAGCTTCCGGCCCATATCTTCTCAGCCATTACCACTGTCATGCCCTGCCTTCCTACTCCCTGAGGATTCTCTCTGGCAGCCCTAATGTACTTTCCCCAAACCTCTGCAGACATGAAGAGCCAGAGAGTTAACATTCAGCCAGTGATTCCTCAGTGGGATGACCCGGAGACATGTGTGCCACACTGACCCCCAGCTTCATCCTAGTGGGAACTGTGATCCAGTTAGTTGACATGAGAATGTGTCTTCCCTTCTCTGTCTCACTTCCCTCCTTGTCTATTGGTGCCCACTGGGGTCACCTCTCAAATAAATCGCTTGTTCTTAAACCATTGTCTCAGTATCTCCAAATGATTACACAGATGATAATGGCATTGGACCCATGCTGCTATATATATATAACATATATATTCTTCTTATAAATAATCTTACTTATAATTTTCTTATAAAAGCATAAAAGAATAAGGAAAGGAGTACATAATCTTCTTCCTAGAAATCCACTCAACATGTTTTCCATAACAAATGCATATGATGCAATTTTATTTTTCTGTAGTCTAGAGATAGAAAATTGAAATAGTATAATCAGGTAAAAATACAAAATTTCAGTTTCTAATTCTATCTTCTTCTCACAGTTAATTTCTGTAATTTACCCCATGAAAAGGAGAATATAAGGAAAGAAAGAGATATCACAAAGATTTTGATGTTGAACTGGCTACTAAATAAATCAAATAAATTTCTTTAAACCTTGTGGCAAACAATAATTCTATCCTTAAATACTTTTTTAAATAAAGTAATTGGTAATTTATATAGGTATGTTTAAATGATGTAGTTTTGGGCACTCAGTATGCCATCGATCAATTTGATTAACTCACTCCTAAAGACATGAAGTCTTTGCTAATTGAGAACAGTGACTAGTACTGAAATCCTAATCATAAATCTTAGGAGGATAATTTTATTTTCCAAGTAGCTAAAATGTTTATAAAATGAGCTAAATAAAAAGACTTTTTAAAAGGGTATATAAATTTTGATTATTTCTAATTATCAGTTTAAATTTGAGTTCAACACACTTTAATAATGGTGTAAAATCTAGAATATAATCATACAATTAATCATTTCCCCTTTAAATGTAAGCATTATTCAGAAAATTAGCAACTTAAATAAAAAATTCAAACCTTTTTACTGATTTTAATGAAAAATACATTTTAATAAAACAGTACAATATATTAAATCTAAAAGCTGAATATAGTTTCCAAATTACATCAAAAAATATACTTTATATTAACTCAAATATTCAAATAAAAATTGTACTTTTATTCTGTGGCAAAACTGCATAAGAGGCTAGCTAGTTATACTGATAAGCTAGTGTTTTCATTGTTAAATAATGATCCATGAGATGTTGAAACTGCTAAAAAAAAGTTGAACATTAAAAATGAAAAGGTGGATTTTTTCCATTGGAAATGAACATTGAAGTATGGTATAACTCAAAGGAATAATATGTGCCTATTAATACACCTGTGTCTCTGCCAAATTGATCATACAGAGTATTACTGTTGCTATGAGGGTGAAAAAGTGAAGTGGGACTCGTCATAAGGATTTGGAGTGAGCTTTGTTGGTTTACAACTCAGAATAATAAAGTACTGTCCAAATTTTCATGATTCAGGGGTAAGGCCAATATAAAAACAGGTAAAATTAAGAATTCTAGCATTGACTATTGAGTTCTATCACAACTACATATAAAGCCTAAGACTATAAAAACAGCAGGATTTAGAGGACTATTCAAACTCACTCTCATGAGGAAGCCTGGCCACAGGAGAGCCATGAAGGCAGAGTGGTCAGGAATGGCTGTGTAAGAGGCTGGAAATGGATTATGGGTGAATCTACTGGTGATGGAGAGGCAAGGAGCAGTTCAGGGGGAAAGTGCTGAGGCAGAAATTAAGGCAGCATTTTGTGGAACAACCAGGAACCAAGTCATACCAAAATGAAATAGACTTGGCTTAATAGAAATGAGATTACCTCCTCAGGAGCCAGCAAGCGCTGGTTTAGGTTCCTACTTTGTCTCTTAGGAATTCTGAGAACTTGGGCCAGTGATCTAACCTAACTGAGCCTCAGTTTCATTTGCAAACTGGATATATTGACTGTATGATCTTATAAATGTTCTCAGATTCAATTCAAACATAACTCTAGTAGTTTTTCATATATAAGATTGGTTGTAGGGAGAGGAACAAAGCCAGCAGAATTCAGAATAAATTAGAACACATAATTTACCAATTCTCATGAGTGGTTAGAACATAATAAAAAGTATTTATCTTAGAAAGTCTACTAATTTTTCTTGCCCCATGATTCCTATGTTATATATCTTAGCAAATCCTTTCTTCATTTATATGTCTGTGTATGTATACATTTATATATGCAGTTATACACATGACTAAGTCCTTCAATTCCTTAAAGTCTCAACTCAAAACACTTTTTATCTGAATGATCTTCCTTGGTTAACCAGCCCCTCTTAAACCGGACATTCAAGCCCCCCCATTCTGATTTATTTTACTTTATAGAATGACGCCAGCCAAGGAATGATGTTTATTTGTCATCATTCTTACCCCATAAAAATACTAATCCTTTTAATGTTGCCTCTTTTATTTCTGATTTTGTTCACTGTTACATCCATATTGCTTAGTTACTAGCATATGCTCAAGAATTATTCATTAGTTTCCATGGTTTTGAGAAATTAAACATTATCATATACTCTGTTTTAGAAAAAATGACATGAATATTCAGCACATGTTTTAGTTAATTGTAATATTGTAGATAAGCTGTTTATCCAGTACTAATGGAAAAAATTTCCTCCAATAAATATCCTAAAAAATAAATGTTAATAACCAACATGTACTGGAGACTAAAAGATTACACTTTTTGGTATTCTCCTAATTTTGTGCATGATAAATTAACTTATTTATTTAATGTGAAGTTTTGCTGCCCAGGTCTGGTACATTCCTTCCTTTTCTGAGACTGTTAATATAAATGATATGCTCTGCCTATCCATTTCTCCACTCCCTGACCTTTGTTTGGCTTATACAACTTTAATGTACTTCTCCACAGTATTCCTAAGTATAATTTGAAATCAGTCTCTTCAGTTTTGTTAGTTTTTTTTAGAATGAATAATTTTGTATTCATGGTTTATATGTCTCCTTTTCTCATTTTTCATATTGAGTTGGAAACAAATGAAAAGCAAATTGCAGAAAAAATATATAACATGATAACCTTTTGGTAAATTACAAAAAACAAGGAATAAGCTTACATATTGTTCCTGGAAACAGAAATGGAATAAAAATTATACCAACACAGATAAGCACTAAATTTGTGATAGCGGTTATCCCTGAGAAGGGACAATATGGGGACAAGGAATACATAGAGGGTTTCTATCTTAATAGTTTATTTCAGATAGACAGGTAGACAGACAGATAGATGAGAATCAAATATGTAATATTATGTACACTGATGGTGGTTTTATGGATGTTTGTTATTTTATCCTTTGCATTTCTCTGCAAATTGAGTGACTTTTCTAACCTAAAAATGGAAGTCATGTTATTATACTTATTAAGATGTAAAGACAAAGCATAGACAAAAAGACTTCAGTGCTAAACACAGCTTTTGTTCTTAATCACCTTCTCCTCTTTGTCAATTACTTCTCATCTCTATCCAAAAGAAAGGTTCAGAGAGATTTACCAAGTATTAATAACATTATTAATAAAACCATGAAATCGTTTTACTCCCTTATTATAATTATTTCATATAAGCTGTTTTGACAATAAAAATGTGAAAAAATTATTATAACATTGCCAAAAATATTAATACCTTTTAAAAATTTGAATACTGCACACCTGTAAATTATTCGTAGGCTGTTATTATATAAGTATATCCTCTGATATTCAAACTTTTATTGAAATAGTTATCTAGAATACACTTTGTTCCTTTTTTATGTTCATTGCTGTAAATTCAATGAAGTTCCACTCAATTTGCTTTTGTTACAAGCACTAGAGGAAGTATGATCTGTAATCAGGATTTATTAAAGGAATAGGATGAGAACTCTACCCTCCCTTCTTTAAAGGAGTAGATAATCCTTTAAGGTCTGAGATTTTAAGTGTGATTAGTTTAACTTTAGGTCAAATGGTTTAAAGTATTTGGAAGTTAAATTTTATAGCTAGCTGAATTTCCATTTTTCTATACCTAAAAAAAAAAAGAAAAAAAAAAAAGATTGCATGGGAAATGGTAAACAAAATATTTGTTCTGTGTCATCTTAAAACAAACCAGGAAAGAAAAAAATAATTAAACCACCCCTGCACCAACATTGCTCTGCGCAATGTTGGAATTTGGACACACACCCACACATACAGCCACCAACACTTACATTTAAGTTATGTAGTCGAGTGAAGATGCTAACCAGGACTCAAGCGAGAAATAAAATTCCATATGTAGAGGAATTCTAATACAACCTTAGCTCCCAATTTAAAGAACTGCTCCAAGTAGCTTGAAATTTGCTTGTCTTCAAAGATATGTGGCAACACAGTGTTTAAATTTATCAGAAAGAGACTATGGTGAAATTGGGTAGCCTGTTTATATATTCTCTATATTACATATGCCTGAATATATGTTTGAATACGAGACAACTCTTTAAATGTGTTTTAAAAATAGTTTTTGAGCTTCTATGAATTGACCTGCAATAAAGGGAGAACCTGCTCACTCAGGGATTTAGAGACTGCTTGCAAACTATAAAATCAATTGGTTAAGGAAACACTTTTGAAATGGCAGAGGCAAGAAATCCAAAAACTGCTAGCCTATAAAAACAGTGAGAACACTGGTAAAAATTGTCAAAATCAACTTTTTAGATTTGTGGAAATTAACCAAATACCTGCAGCAATGTGAGGCAATCATATCTTGGTAAGAACAGCAAACTTTGGGATTTTGTGGCCTTTAAAGTTGTCCTAGTCTTACTCCCTCCTATTCAGATCTATGGTAACTTTGAAAACCAACACCATCACAACCCCAGAAACTATGAAAACCAGCATCCTAGTAGCCACCGGGAAGGGAAGGCCAGGTTGAGAGCTCTCCAGGAAATCCTGCCCCCAGAAGATTTCTGCTACGTGGCCTGTGTGGAAGCTCTGTGGAAGAGCTTCATTCACAGAGCTTGTTTTTATTTGACCTGGCTCAGAGATGGCTTTGACATGGGTGAAACTTGAAAACATTATGCTAAATAAAAGAAACCAGTCATAAAAGTCTACGTATTGTATTGTTTCATTTGTATGAAAAGTCAGCAGTCACAAATCCATAGAGATAGAAAATAGATTAGTGGTTTTTAGTGGTTGGAAATGGGGAAATTATCACTGACTACTGATGGTTTGCTTTTAGAATGATGAAAATATTCTGTAGATAGTGGTGGTATTGCACAATTCTGTTAATATACTAAAAATAACTTAATTTTACAATTTAAATGGTTGATTTTTATGGCATATGAATTATGTATCACTAAAACTGTTATAAAATAATAATAATAATACAATAATAATATTATACTGTCGTGAGGTATCACACTCATTAGAATGACTAAAATGAAGACTTCGTATGAATATCAGTCAGTGTGTGAAGTCACTGATATTCTTATATGTCACTGGAGGGATTGTAAATTGGTACAACTTTGGAAAATAGTTTAACACATTCTTCAAAATTAGAAATGCACCTCTCCTATGACCCAGTCATCCCACTCCTCGACATTTACTATAGAGGAATAAAATCATATATTCACACAATAACTTGTATGTAAATATTCATAGCTGTTGTAGCTGAGAATTATACGGTCACATAGCCATCAATAGGTAAATGAGTAAAGAAAATGTGGCATATCCTGGTCAACAATAAAAGGGAATGAATAATTGATACCCACAATAATATGAATAAAACTCAAAAATGATTATGCTGAATAAAAGAAGTCAAATAGAATAGAGTTCATCCTTTATAACTGCATTTATATAAATTGTTAAAAATATAAACTAATCTACAGTGATGGAATGCAGATCAGTATTTGCTGTGGATCAGGGTCAGAGAAAGTAGAGAGGCAGGTATGGACAACAAAGGGTCACAAAGGAAATAGAGGTGAGAGCAATGTTTATTATTTTAACTGTGATTACATTTATATATATATGTCAAACATATGTGTATGTTTATATGTATCAAAATGGATCATATTGTACTTGCAATATATTCAGTTATTGTACATTAATTATTCTTAGGAGAATGACTAAAATGAAAAAGATTGCTGATAACTAGTTATCCGTGAAAATGTGGAGTGACTGGAATTTTCATACTCTGGTGGTGGGAGTATTAATTGATACGACAACTTGGGAAAACTCCTGAAGTATCTACTTATGTTTAACTTATGCGTACCCTGTGATCCATTTCTAATCGTTTATCTGATATAAATGTAGATGTAGGTTCAGTAAAAGACATACACATATGTTAATAGAAGTTAATATGTTAATAAAAATTTAAAATTAAAATTTAAAATTGCAAATTGCTCAAGTGTCCCTCAATGATAGAATGGATAATAAAATCATATTATAAAATGCAAACAAATACTGTAAAATAGTGATAATTGAATAACTATTGCGGTTTATGATGACATGAACATATATCACAAGCATAGTGTTTAATGAAAGAAGCCAAAGGGAATACACAATCCAGAATCCATCCATATACATTTTAAGAACAGGTGGGGTGATACCAACAGGGATAAAATTATGTGTATTTTTTTCTTAAAATTTATCAAACTTTGAATGTGTAATTATTTACATTTAATAATTATATATATGCCATACTTAATTTTTTTCTTTCATAAAAAATTACCATTATGAAACTCAGTAAGCCTAATATAGTTCTCAATACCTCATGTACAGGATATCTCAAATCTTTAAAACTGATTTCAAATTAGTTTTCATTATTATCCTTACTTTTTGTTTAAGCAACTGAGAACTTATTTTAATTATCTTGACAAGATCACATAGATGTTTGCAGCAGAGCTTTGATTCCAGTTCCAGTTTGTGTGACCTTAAATTTCTCTGCAGCATATTCTGAAGATTTAATCATTAGCACCTTCCAAAGGTGTTTTGTGTTTAAATTATAGAAGGGTGTGAATTGATAAATATGCCCATAGCAGGAACCTTAAGAACTTCCATAGATTGCAAATCATGTGCTTTGTCCTTGGCTTATTCATTGTAAACAGAGTCTGTATTATATGTACAGGATGCCCAGACATGGGCTTGAGAGGCTGAAGGATAGTCACCTTATCTGTATTGAGCCATGTCAATAGAAGAAAAATTATTTTCCATGTACCACTCTTCTGAAACCTGATTTTAATAAATACGCCATGGAATATTTTCTATGTCCTGTATGCATAGCTAAAGGCAAGCATATTTTGGAGTCCCCTTTTAAGAAGAATTTATAGCAACTTAATATGAACTGACAAATGTCATTTTTTAATGCATATACTTTTATAAGTTTTTCACACTTTCATATTAAAATGGAATCTTTCTTTTCTTGGCTGGCGGTGTTCTCATTAATCATTGTTTATCCTTCTAACCCATACTTCCTTTCATATGATTGAAATTACTGCTTGAATGATTAGGTCTCTACCTCAATTTACATACACAAAGGGAGAGAGAGCTTTGTATATGAACCTTTGTATATGAATCTGTCCCTTGGCACTGTGCCTAGTACCCTGTGGATGTCTTAGGAGACACTACTTAGAAAAAAGAAAAAGGACAAATAGAGTCTCTAGTCCCAGAGAGGTTTTTACCATATTGCCTGTTATAAAATGATAAATTAATACAGTGTCTTTTTAATTCCCAAGACACGTCTAAAGGGCTGTCAATAAAATTAGATTGTTTTGTTTTGGGAGAGAGAGGTGTTCTAAGGTCTGATTTGTTTTTGCATATGGGAAATATTTTGAGTCATATAATACTCCTGCAGTAGCACCTACTTTATAATTTTATATATATTTTAAGGAAGGCATTCTTTACTTGACTTCACCAGACGTCTTCTCTCTCTCTTTTGCATATCAAAAATATTTTATATAGCTATACAAGTAAATGTAGTGATATGCATTTATTTTACTGGTTTTCCATAAAGAAATAGCTATTGGAAATTATTATAACAATGCAATGTTAATGGATTGTAATTTAATTTCGGAAGGGAACTATAGATATCTAAATCTGACTTTGGCCTAAGCCACTGCTCTTCCACACAAAGACCTAAAGGAGATTTCTGCAAAAAAAGAGGCAAAGAGTAATAAAGCTGCTTTTACATTTTGAGCTGGGGATTTGCTGGGTTTAAGGGAACTTAGACCTTATACATAATTCTATTACCTGAAATTCCCCTCCTCCGTTCCCCCAAATCCAAGGAGATAGAACTTTTCAGGTCACACCTACTAGACCCAAGTAAAAAGACTCGGAACGATAGAAAGCAAAGGGAAATCTTTACTTGGGATAGACTGCTAATTGAATAAGAGGCAGTTCACATAGACCGTGTAATTTAATCATCGCAGCACCACCGTGAGGCAAGCACAGCAGTGGCCCCTGACCCACGATTTCGTTTTCTGAGGTTTCAGTTACCTGCGGTAAACAGTGGTCAGAAAAGCATGAAATGGAAAATGCCAGAAATAAACAATTCCTGAGTTTTCAATTGCACGCCATTCGGAGCAACTGGGCTGAAATCTCGCGAGACCTGCCCAGCTCACCCGGAAGTGAATCACCCCCACAGTCCGGCCTCACGGCGCCATAGATGCTCCCTGCCGCTAGCGCAGCGCTTAGCAGCCATCTTGATCAGCAGGTTGTCCTCGGAAACATCGCAGTGTTTGTGTCCAACTAACCCTTGTTTTACTGAATAATGGCCCTGCAGTGCAAAAGTCGTGATGCCAGTAATCCGGGCATGCCACAGAGAAGCTGTAAAGTGCTTGTTACCTATCGTCCGACGCAGCCTAACTCTTCGTCACAACCTGCGTCATTCACCCCATCACCCCGCTTTACCTCGTCACGTCCGCATTGCGTCATCTCGCGTCGTCACAAGAGGAGGGGTGAGTCCAGTATGATATTTCGAGAGACCATATTTGCATAACCTTTTTTTAACAGTTATAGTCCGTTTAAACAGTTACAGTTTTTAACTGTATCGTTAGAGTCTGTTGTTATTGTTCATCTCTGACTGGGCCGCATTTATAAATTAAACTTTATTATAGGTATGTATATACAGGAAAAGACATACTTAGGGCTTGGCACTATTCTGTCTGCAGTTTCAGGTATTCGCTGGGGTCTTGGGATGTATCCCTCATGGATGAGGGAGACTACTGTATCACTATTACCTTTCTGCTGTAGGTGAGAAAACTAAAGCTCACAAAGGTCATACAGTTTCTTCAGGTTCACTTGTCTAAAGCCCAGATCTACATCTGGTCTATCTTCCCTCCACTTTATTTTACTGTCTACTTCTTTTCTTTGCAACCCAGTTCTCCTTTAGGGTCAAGTAGCCCCAGACCAGCTGATACTCCTAAAAGAGTGAAGAGAGATCATTTAAAGTGGTATCCTGGGCTGCTGGAGCCCAAGGTTTCTTATTCCTCAGGCCATATAGAAAAAAGAACAAGAGGTGGCTACTACTACCTCCATGCTTGATAGGTCTTCCACTGCCTTGGAAATCTTTATCCCTTTGAGTGCAACCCATTATGATGTCTGGAAATGCGACCAACAAGATCAGCACTGTTCTTCTGTAAGAAATTTATTAATTACTCAACAAAGTCCCCTAGGTATTGGAATTCACTGGTGAATAGGATAGATGTGGTCTTTCCCCTTATATTTAATTGAACAGGAATTCCTTCAATAAGTCAACAAATGCACAAGAATTTCAGACTGTGAAAGTAGCAATAAAAAAAAAACAGTAATAGGAGAATGATGGTACACAGAGAAAGAATAATTAGGATTTTAATTAGGTTGTTTCTTTATGTAGTATGGTCAGAGAAAAAATTCTTTGAGGGGGTGACATTTGAAATAAGAACATCATGTTAATTAAGAGAGAGTAGAATATTCCAGCCAAAGAAAACAGCCAAGTTCACATGCCTCAACTGAGCATCAAGCTTGGAGATTTCAAAGTAAAGAAAGGCCAATGTGGATGGAGATAGTGAAGGAACAGTGACGACCAATGTGAGATGAGTTCAGTAGAGATGGAGTCTGATCAAAAGGCCGTTAGTGAGTTTGGGTTTCATTCTGACTGATATGTGATGTCTTTGATATCTGAATGCTATGATCTGCTTTATATTTCTGAAAAAATAACTCTGGGTACTGTGTGGAGAGTAGATCTGGAGACTGGGTAGAATGGTGATAAAATAATTAGTTAAAAGTAACAGAAGTAATGCTTATGAGATACAAATGAGAGATACTGTACACTTCCATGTCTCAAGCATTACCAGGAAAACATTTCAAATTAATGGAAACCATTAACTAATTGAGTACTTGCATATATTTTAAGTAAGTTATTTCTCTTTTACTAAGAAGTAAAAAAGTGAAATTTTACTTAGTGTTGTAATCCGATACCTTAAAATCTTGTCATATAGTTGAATTTCTTACTCAAAGCAGCAAAAAAAAAAAAATTAGAGTGAGTTGGGAAAAACATGAGTTTTTTAATGCTTATGGAATTTAAGAAGATGAATGCAGCATTTCTATTTGAGCAGAGGAATACTTTGAATAAATGTGGTTTTGTTTAGCAGGTCTTTGAATTGGAGTGGTTTATTATATACTTTCTGTTTCTCTTGGTAATGAAGAAGTCAGGCAAAAAAACAAACAAACAAACAAACAAAAAAACACCTGTGTCATCCAATTATTAAAAAATTTCTAAAAAACAAGCATGTCCGTTTATGTTCAGTATGTGCTTATAATGTGTTAAGCCCTGAACTAAATATATAAGCATGAATTCATGAAATCCTTAGAATAATCTGAGAAAATAATTGTCTTCCTATATTATGAGTGGAGAACATAAAACTTAGTAAGTTAATTTATTTGCCTAAGTTTACACAGTTTGTGAATGATGGGCATAGCTTTTATCCCAGCCTCCCCTCCCCCCAAAAAAGAAAATTGAAAATAAAAATTATTAAAAGAAAAAATTAAGCAAAGTAATGTCAGTAACTATAAGCAATGTAATATCTGTCTTGGAATTCATGTCTTGCTATCAAAACTTTATAATTTTAGTTGTATTTTTTTATTAGTTTGATGGTAAATAAAACAAAGATCAGTTTGGTATATGATCTGGTGGCTAAAAAAGAAAAGAAAGGTAGAAAGAGCAATTAGATAAAACAAAGATGTATATAAAATATTGTTTTATTACAAATTTTCCTGCGAATATGCCACAGCTGCACTGCTCAATGTGATAACCATCAGCCACATGTGGCTACTGGTTACTTGAAATGTGGCTAATATAAATTGTCTTGTGCTAGAAGTGTAAAACACACCAGATTTCAGAGACTAACTATCAAAAACATTAAATAGCTTATTAGTAGTTTATATTACCTACATATCATAATGATAATATTTTGACATATTTTAATAATAGATAAAAAATATTTTTAAAATTATTTTTACTTGTTTCTTTTTACTTTAATTGGCTACTAGAAATGTAAAATGACATATGTTGCTCATATTTGTGGCTGGCATTGTATTCCTGTAGGATGGCACAGATCTAGAGGTTTTTCTTTGTTCCATCCAGAGCCTAAGAATCTGATAACATCAATAGAATAAATGCTTTTCTGTTATCTTTTCAAAGAAGGAGATATTTAATAGGTGAGCTTAAGAAAGAAAAGTGCTTAAAGAGTTCCAGGGGATTGATTTTTATTCTCTTCATTTCCCATAACACTAAATAAATTGTATTTTACTAATATCATAAGACAAAAAATGAGTTTTAGAAAGATGAGTCTTTATGGTATTTAAAGGTGAATGAATAGCTTTCATTTTCACTTCAAGGTCAAAGATCACTCATGAAAGAGAAAATGTAATTTCTAAGGTTAAAAGAGTTCTCAAGTTTAAGATCTTACAAAACTCATTTTGCTGAGAAGGATAGAATTAAGACCTTGAAAATTTAAGGTGTAAAAAACATAATAATGGGCTGCTTTTCTTAGAGCATTGCAAAATTAGAAATTTCATTTTTTTTTAGGAATTATATCAAATCTTGGGTCAAATAGGATTCATTCTATGTGGCATCTACATGGCTTAACACAGTGTTTATTATTCATTGATCAAATCCATACATTGGTGTCATCACCTTACTTAGTGAACCCAGAATTAAAGAAAAGAAAAAGAAAGATAAAATTTTAGTTCACGTTTCTCCTTCAGGAACTTAATATTTAATTTCCAGCAATGAAGATTACTGAGTTTCAGTCACATTGGAGTGTAATAGTACTTATTCAACATGCCTCATTTCTTCTTCATATCAGCTCAGAGTAGTTTTGCCTTGGAGAACAACATGTGGAGTCTTTGGAAGTGACAAATATGCTCTTGAGGGATATTAATCAGATGAAATTTAAAAGGCATTTGTATCTGGCCTTAAAGTCTTTGGTGTGGAACAAATCGCAGTCAAAATCACTTAGTCTGAAGTGCTGGAAAAGGATCAGGGGTTGGTGTAACTGACCAGGCATCTGTTGTAACTGACTCTCTCTGTGCATCTGTCATTAAGAAAAGGAGAATACCTTTAATTTTCATCAAATTCACACTTGGATACAGTTCACCATTTCAAAAGTAGATTCTTAATTAGTGAGAATGAAGTATTTGGTATACTTAGGCGAAAAGGAGAATATCCTTATAATTTGGAGATTAGTGAAGATTTTATTTTAATTGGATGAAAATGCTAAAAAAAATTAAACTGCATTAAATTTAGAAAGTTTATTAATTAAGGAACACCACTGAGAGAAAATAAAACAAAATATTTGGTAGGAGGATATGTTTATGATACATATATCAAGCAAAAGACTTAAACCTAGAACATATTTGAAAATCTTAGAAATCAATAAGAAAAAGACATAACCTCACAGAAAACTGGTATTGTATTGAATGGGCACGTTGATAAAAAGATATCCAGATGGCCAATAAATATGTAAGAAGTTCTTCATATCCCCTAGTTGTCAGAGAAATGGTAATTAAAATGGGACAAAAATGCCACAGCACACATACTACTAGAAGAGCAAATATTTTAAAGACAAAAAAAATGCCAGGTGATTTGATGCATTAGAGAAACTCATACATTGCTGTTTGGACTGTAAAATTATTCAACCATTTAAGAAACTATTTGGCCATATCTACTAAATATGTACATGTGCATAACATCTAAACCATCAATCTGACTGACGTATACACACATGAACACATAAAATATGTGTGTATTACCATATGATAAATGCTATAATGTATTTAAGAACTAAAATCTATGAGAGTAGAGACAAAAGGCAAAATCACTATCAGAGAGAGTAGGTAAAACTAGAGAATTCACAAACATTAGCATTTGAATGGGATCTTTAAGTGATTATAGCATTTCAGTAGGCTGAGATAGGAAAGCAAATTTCAGACTCATTAATAAAATAGGGTCGTGATAGATTTAACCATCTTTGTTATTCTGATTCTTAGAACTAAGTTATATTTATTTGGGTTTCAGCCTTTAGTAAAGTATTTAACTTTGAGCTAAATATATGTGATCATAAGGTGAGATACAAAGTAATAATATGGTCAACCTAAACAAGCCTGGTTCATAGTAAGTATACTATCCATGTGCTAAATCAGAGATCTGCAAACTCCAGCCTCAAAACCAAATCAGACTTGTCTGTTTTATAAATAAAGTTTTATGGAAACATAGCCATACCCATCCACGTATTATCTATGGTTGCATTGATGCTACACTGCAGAGCTGAGTAGTTTTAACAGAAATTATGGCACCTTTATGTATCCATTTTCTCCATCTTATCGTTACTACCCTAAAGCCTAGACCAAAGCACGATCAATTTGTGCCTTTATTAGGACAGTGCCTAATAATAAAGGCAGTTCTACTCTCCCAGTCCTATCTCCATTCAGCAACCAGAAATTTTTTTTTAGTACAAATTGGATCACATTAAGCCTTTGCCTAAAGCTTGCCAAAGGCTTCCTAAATATTTTTGAATAAATCTCAATTTCACTGTCAAGACTATGAATAATCCAGCAGATCTTTTGCTCTTAGCTCATCCAGTTTTACCTCCTTATTACTGTGTTGTAACCACAAAGTTCTCTTTCCATTCCTTGAATGCTAAGCTTTTTTCATGCCTCCAGGTCTATATTCAATCAATTTTTTTTTCTGCCAAAAATAGTCTCACTATAACACAATTACCACAACTACTGGTTTATCTCATCTTTTTTCCTCTCAGCTTAAATGGTGCCTCCTCACAGAAGCTTTCTGGCCTTAAATAGAACTAATTCCTATCTTACATTGCAATGTCCATTTCCAACATAACACTAATGAAAACATTTATGTTTTTTTTTTTTTATTTTATCTTTTGCTTACCCCACTAAATGATTAGTTTATGACAGATGAGTTTCTGCCTGCTTTGCCTACCACTATAAACCCAAAGTTTAGTACAGATTCTGGAATATAATAATCACTTAGCAGATAATTAGATGAGTAAATAAATGAACATATATACACGTGGGCTATAACTAAATGATGGCTGTTAGAGATAATCTACAAATTTGAATATCTTCACGTATAAATTTACTACCTATTCATAATATTAAAATGATATACTGAGTTTTTAATTTGGGAGACGTTATTAAACAAATGGAAATCAGAGTAAATTAAAAGTCATTTAATGGCAGTAATCACTTCATAGCAAAGACTATTATGATTTTAGGATGTTCCAGATGCTCCTTTTTTGTTTATCCATTAAGCAAACACTAATACACCACTGATTGCCTGCCAGGTTTGTTCTAGACCTTAGAGATACAAAGATGATTAAGTCGTGGTCTTGATTCTTGAAAAGCTTATAGTAATGTCACAGAAAATAGCATGTATATATATAAATTAGGTACAAATAAGTACAATGTGGTAAGAGGTTTGTATAAAGTACTATCATAGCTCATTGGAAAACAGTGCCAGTTATGCCATAGGTAATCAAAAAGGCTTGCCTGTGTATGTGACATTTAAGAAAGGGTTTAAAATATGAGTTGGAGTTTGTCTGATGGATTAAGGAGAAGATAGGAATCCTGAACAGTACATGCAACAGTAAGATTCTGGTGAAGAAAACGGTATAGGAAGCTCGAAAATGAGGATGCTTGAGTTCATGCAAGAGATTGAATAAGGTTAATTTAAATTGTTTGAGCCTAGAATGTCAAGAGCCTTATACAAGATGCTAATGTTTCTGGATAATTTTCCTAAGCTTTAAGAAAGAAGTGTAATAGATCTATTTTCCTCCATATTACAAGTGTTGAAGGTAAATTAATTATGATAGGTCTACAGGAGACAGTTAAGAAGATGCTCGAATTCAGGTAGATACAGTAACGAACTGAGTTAGGTTTTAGCACAGATCATGGAGAAAGAGGAATGAAATAAAGGTATGTTTATTTAGGAGGTAGGATTGATTGACAATATTTGATGAATCAGAATATGGTATTAAAGCATAGTATGCAGTGCTTAATAAACAAGGATTAGCAGATTTTTCTTTATAGGGCCAGATGGTAAATATTTTAGGCTTTAGGCCATCCTTTCCTCATTGCAACTACTTACCTTTGCCATTGTGCATGAAAGAAGTGATAGTAAGTATAGGAATGGATGTGGCTGTGTTCCAATAAAGGTTTATTAACCAAAAAAATGCTGCAAGCTGAATTTAGCTTGTTGGAGCAGGTTGTTGACTACTGGTCTAAACAAAGTTTCAGGTTTTGTTCTTTGCTAATTTATTGGACAGTAATAATTGGTTTATAATTATCACTGGTTTAGTAATCATATGGACATTTAGGTAGAATCACTGTAATTCAAAATCTTAAATTTTAAAGGATAAAATTATGGATAACATCTTCCGGATCCCTAATGTGGATAACCCATGGTTCAGGTGCCTGTATAATAGGGTATCTTGAGATCATGCAAAGTATTGGAAAATTTATTGTCTGACAATCATTGTTATGCAAATAAATTTATTTATCTTAATTACAAATAATACTTTAAAAGAAGCAGATGACTAATATTAATGTACCTTTACAATATATGCAATCAAAGAGATACCCCATGAAGCACAATGCAGTTGTAAAATTATTCATCTTTTTCTGGTAGGGAGCTTCAAGGGCATTATCTTAGCACAGATCATCTACCAACATACTGAGAAAAAAATTATACAATTACGAATGTCAGATACTTCCAGGGACCCTAAACACATGGTTTCTGCATAGCCAATTAATCTTCAAATAGTTCATTATGTAGCACAAATTATTAATAGAAAAAATCTCACATTGGAGAGAGATTTTTATAAGATCACTATTTCAAATCAATTTCACATCGCTCCCTTTTAAAATAATAAAGTGGTATTGCTCAAGAGAGAGATTTTTTTTTTGGTTCTTTTGGAACTGGAATTTCTATAAGGATCTCATACAGTTATTATTATCTTTTTAATGTTCAGTAAGTCTGAGAGAGAAAAGATGATCATTATAAGCATTATAAGAAATAAGCATTTACTTATTCCTCACAATGAAATAACAGATTACATATTCAGCAAAGGCAAAAACAATGGAATATCTATCTTGTTTTTCGTCTTGAAAATTAACAGATTAATACCTACAGAGTCCACTGAGGTATATTTTCAGACCATGTTGGATTTATATTTAACTAGATGAAAAGCTGCAGGTTTTAGAAGAGCCAGTACTGGAGTCTATGTCCATTAGCTCATTGAGTAGAACCAAGTGCCATGGTTCAATCTTAGAACTTTTCTTAGCTCTGCAGTCATGTCCTGTACCACTGCCTTTAGCAATTTATTACACCAACAAGTGAATCTCATTCTCAATTTGAGATATCACAACTGGCATCAGTATTACTTTTTAGTACAAGTCAGCTTTGTAGCCATGCCTCTTTAACTATCTTAGTGACAAAATCTTTGTATTTAGGTCTCTGTTCCTGTATTTCTATAATGATTCTATAAAAGCCTCTGTGTCTGTGAGCTGTTAAGTGCCTGATACAGGATCTGGCACCTAATAAATGTTTAATAAAGAGTTTAGTAATAAATGAGTGAATGACATAAATGAATTTATTGTCTTTCATATTTGATCTACTTTACGAATAGTTAGTATATACTTCAATTTATAGATGTAGATATCCCAATCATGATTCTTTTTGATATGTTAGCTGAATTGGTGTCCTCATCTATAGTTTAATATCCTAGATTCAGTCTAAGCTCTTTTTATTAATCGTAGTTTTGCCAACATTTTTTTTTTTTACTTCTGCATCTGTTTCTACAGTTTTAAAAAGAAGGCTAAATCTTATAGTTAAAAAAGTTCTAGAAGAAAACTTTTGCAAATATTTCCATTTAAACGGCCTGAGGGAACTTTTGAAGGTGAAACTTTTGAAACCTCAGTCTTGATTTTGACTAGTCATAACCAATGAAGAAGGGTTTTCTGCTTTTATGTGTTGTTTCTTATTTTCCAGGGGATTAGCATAGGAAGACTTTTTCTATAAATGGGATTATCAGGAGTAATATGGAGTAGAGTATCTTGGGCAGTAGTGAATTCACTATCTTTGAAGTACTCAAACTGAAGATGGATGAACGTTTGAAAGGGATTCTTTAATGAAGTTTTGACAAAATTCTTTAACTCTGATTCTGTATTTCAATAACATTTGTATAATCCAAAATTAATTCTGTAACTTTCTTGGTGCCAAATAATCTGGATTTAAAATGGAATACACACACACACACACACACACACACACACATACACACATTACACATATATGTATATATACATATATATGTTATTTACATTCAGTGAATATATCTTTAATTATGTGGATGTTTAACATTGTACAGACATAGTTAAAAAGAGTCATCTATGACCATTCGAATGTTCTTAATTGAAATGCATCTATATTTTTATCTGAAATCTCAGCAAAATGACAATCCCAAAATAACTTTAATATATTGAGTTTAGATTTGATACTAGAGTTTTTAAAATAAATTTTCCACCTTTATAATAGTTGTTCTCATTTATGTAATTACAGGTTTAATATTAAATTATAATTTTTCAGCTTGACTGCTAAATATTATTGTAACTTCTTCAATGTAGCTAGACCTATACCCTGTCTGTACTAAAAAAAAATAGTTTAACAAAGTTAGGAACAAAAAAAGATGAATCATTCATTGTCAAATTCACCATATATGTTTATTTTTCAGACTGTATATGAGTCATCATTATTTTTCAATGAAATAATTGGAAACAAATGGCCCTTATAAAGATAATCAGTCATTATGAGTAAACAAACAAAGAAACAATATAAATCAAGCTTTATTTAGAGTGAAGCTCTGCAATAGTTATTTTGAAGATTTGGGTTCATTTTTCTACTCTAGTTATTATAAAGAGCCTATCTAGATTTTGAGCTTGGTCACATCTCAATATTTGTCTTTATATATGGGGGTTCTCTAGATTGAATGCTTCTAGAAAGAGAAGGCAATTCTGTTGTTGATATTTCAATAAATATTAAAACAAAAATGAGGAAAAAAGTTATAATTAGTAAAGAAGTAGCAGTTATTTATTTATGAGTGGATATTGACATTGTTTTTGTTTGGGCTTAAACAAAATTATTAGGTAGTCTTGTTTGGTCTCATTTTAGTATGGTCTCAGAGAGTAACCTTGTCTGAAGTTGGGAGTGTTTATGTTTAATAGGAGAGTAACGTGGCCTAGTGAGTGTCAGTCAACTTTTGAATGTTGAGAATTGTTTTGTCTCGCTCATTATCATTATCAACTATAGCCCCAGAATTCTGACACCAGTCACATAGGAGACTCTTTTATAGAATTGCTCAAAACAGTATCAGTTGTCAAATAATACTATGATAAAATAGATTTGCTCAAAACAGTATCAGTTGTGAAATAATACTATGATTAAATACAGTGGGATCTAGCAGACACACACACACATTGTAAAATGGGACTATTAATTTTATAGTTTTCTGAAATATTTATATATCAGAGAAAGATATTAGATGACCACAAAAGAAGTCACACTTGTGTTTTGTAAACTCTCACTAAATCAAGGTATGCATGATTTACTGTATTCCAGAAGCTCAGTGTTCAGTGATTTAAATAAAGCCCCTTCCTTTATGGGATTTAGAATCCATATATGTTAAAATAAATTATTTTTTCTCCTGTGTCTGTAAAGCAAAAATTAGTGTTGTTTCCCAGTAAATCAATTTACAAAGAGCATGCTAGATAAAAATTGTATATCATTAGCATTTAAAATTTTATATTATTAATAGAGTATCAAATATGGGTTGTCTTCCTCAACAATATAAATGAAATATTTTATTCACATAAAAAATAGTAAAATATCTATCAATTTCACAATATTACAGCAGTCAGTAGCTGTAGGAAAAACATACACACAATCCAAAAAACAGTCTGATTTGAAAGATAAACTGAATGATTAGAGTCCAGACTATAGATAAAAATACATGCGCTCTTTTGTTAGCATGCTAGTTAATATATGACTGTTTCTTTCTGATAGTAGAACATTCAGTAGCCAGCCAGTGAGACTTCCTTTGTTCCCTTTAACTCATAAATTTAAAGGTTACGGTACACTGACAAAGATTTTTAAGGATCCTTAGGCAAAATTTATCAATTCAAATTTAATTTGTCCCAATTTTAATTATCTATAACAAGACTAATATAAGGCCAGGACTCTTTGATAAACATAATATTACTAGATCTTAGGACTAGGCACGGAGAAAGATATTCTCCTGCTGTGCTGTAAGTCTATGAAGATATGCTAAAATCCAATGCCTGGAAGCTTCTTTAAAGGTTCATTATGTCTAGAGGTTAAAAGAGGAGCTTCTTGGACTATGCTCATGGTATTTGGCCCACACATATCTCTAATCTTCCTTCCTTCCTTCCTTCCTTCCTTCCTTCCTTCCTTCCTTCCTTCCTTCCTTCCTTCCTTCCTTCCAATAATGCTTAGAATTTTCAAGTTGTCTTTTTGACATAAACTCTAGATTTCTGACTTCTCTTGTAGAATTAAAATGTCTCCTTCTCCAGGCCTGTGTTCTGCATGGCCAACCAAGGCTGAGTGAAGCTGCTCTTTCCACTCTGGATACCTATCTCATTTATGCTTCTGGCTGACTTCTCAAGATTTTCCTTTGTGATATCTGATTCCAACTAATATCTTGCCTCCAAGAATTAAATAATTCAAGAGAGATAATGTTTTCTTCATATTCCCCATCATCCTCCTTTTGCTCAGGGCCTTTATATACACATTCTGTATAAAATAAGTCTTTCTTCTGGTAATTTGAGTATATTTTCTCTGACTATAATTTACATGACTATAGATAATACCATCTGAATCATAATATCCTTCTTGGGTTAAGACATGCTTGGTCACATAATTCCTTTTTAATGTTCCTGTCCTCCTGCCTTTAAATGCAGGTGATAACGATTTCGCCCATCCTCTCATGGCCTGTGATGTTTAGTGAAATAATAGTGAGTAGAAATTTTATTACTATTCAGGTAAGGGAATAATTTATTTTGGTACCATGCCAGGGAAATAGGTAAACCTGTTCAACAAGGATGTTTCATTCCCTGAAATTTAGTAAGAGAGTACACTATTCTCATTTTGTAAAATAAAAAACCTGTGTCTGAAGTATTTATATTCCTGGTTGCTATGAATAATCATTGCTAAGAGCCCCACAAATAAAACAGGGTCAGGAAGTAGCAAGAGCCCTTCATGCCTAAAGAAAAGATCAAGTGATTTGAAGTTTCATGCACATGGTGAAAATAATAAAAAACAAAACAAAACAAAACAAAACAAAAACCCACAAAAAAATCCATATCAGAATCTTTGGTTAAACATTGCTAGGGCTGCTTTCTCATTTTTATATTATAAAAATATATAACATATGTTATATAGCATATTTACAATTTCTAAATAAATTATAAATATGTATAATTTTTTAAAATTATAATAAACACATTTTTATAATTATAAACATTTATAATTTTAAGTAAATTTATCAAAGTTATATATGCCTATGTTTCAAGAGTTTCATAGTTCTAAAATTTTTACCTGCAGAATTAGTATTATCCCAGCTACTCTAACCCTTGATTTTCAATCACTAGAAAAAATAACTTTTAAACATTTTTTTTATTTTTGTATGAGAAAGACTTTTTTTCTTTTTCTAAAAACATTTCTGTTGCTTATCCTTGATTTTTCCAGTATAGGGATGGCTTCCTCACTGTAGAGAAAAATATTTAGCTCCCTTTTGTGCCATCTCTATCTCCACCATACATGTATACTTTCTATTTGTCCATTCAAATACAGACATTTATTATGCTTTTTATGTGCCAGGTGTTTTTAAAGTACTTTACAAAGATTAATGAATTTAATACTCAAAATGTTATTTCCTACCCTAAGAGGTAAGTACTGTGTTATATACATTCTAATAAAGGAAATGAATGCACAGAGAGGATAAGTAACTAGATGAAAAGATAAAAGAGGACAAGAGAAGTGGGAGGCAGGGTAGAGCATAACAGCTTAAATGGGTGGTTATTGAAAACTGTCAAGGCAACAGTTTGACTTGAGAAGAGTAGAAATTGAGGAAGTTAAGTAAGACTTAAAGTAGATATTCAAGAAAAGAGTGGTCCAGGAAAAAGAACAGGAAATGCAGAGATCTTGAGGTGGAAGTATATTTGGCATATTGAGAAAAACCAAAATGCCAGTGTGTTTGGTGCACAGTGAAGGAGAGGGGAAAGTGAAGTCATGAAGAGAAAGGGTAGGGGTTTGAGACTGATCACAAAAGGCCTCATAAGCTGGTGTTTTTTTTTTTTCTTTTTCTTGTTTTTTTTTTCCGGGTGATGAAGGAAACTAATAGAGGGTTTTATGAAGAAGAGTGGCATGATATGGCTTATAATTTATTAAAAATTTAAGGGTAAATTGAAGTCAGATTTTAAAGTCTTTCAATTGTCAGTCTAAAGATATTTCTATTTTATTCTGTAGTCAATTTATTAAAAGTGACTTCTAATAAGACACACAATCATAGTCAAAAGAAACCAGCGACAACACTGATAAGTTTGCAGAAAGGGAAATCACCAGGGAGTGACTGGGTGGTGAGGGAAAGATTCATGGATAGCTTATCACACAGATACCCATCTAGGCTTCAGACTGCATCTGGCTCCTTGAACAGCCTCATTACCATCAAGCACAATATTCACTGGTCCTTGAAGAGAAAAAAAAGATGAGTCGTGGCCAGAGTCCGGAACGTAGCCAGTCTCATTGCTTGGAGGACTGCTCTGCCATTAATCTTTTGAACTGGGCATGTGCAGAGGATGAATGGCCTCAGAGCCTGAGGAAAACTGTTCTGAAGACAGATGAAGCAGAACAACTAGGGGCAAGAAAAGCAGGAGACTTGTTTTTGTCATTCGCTGACATTCAATGAGATCAGCTTTGAAATTCTGGGAAACAGTGGCATCACCAGGACAAGTCTTAGACGAGATACAGAAGAGGTATAAATAACAAGGTATCTCCTAAACAGACCTTCTATGTACTAGCCTCCATCTCAGAGCCTGCTTTCTAGGACATTCGATCTGAGTGGCAGCACAACTGAGGCTTTATAAATCGTTAAATGTGACTGCCATGCCAGAATTGGGTAAGTTGTAATATGTGTAATGGTGTAAAAGTATTGTAAGAAATGCAACCAGAGATGTCACCAGGTGTCCGATTTTGAAGGATCACACTGACTGGATCAGCTCTCACAGAACAATGCCTACCAACAGCTGACGTCTGGAAAGGGTGCTCTTTGACACAGAACAAAAATCTTCTCCATCACCATACTGTTTGGTTTTGTATCACACATCCTTGTCACTCAGCATTTTTTTTAATCGTAATAAAAGTTACAACTTTACAGTTGGTAATTGTTCATTCAACTGTGAATTTAGTGGGAGCGAGGTATGAATTTGTTCATTTACCATTGTAGCCCTCAGGGCTTAGCACAGCAATAAACATTTGAATGGTTTCACTGTAGTTTGTTGAATCACGAAATAAATAATAGCTATCTCCTAGCCAAGGGTAGTATGTATTTTGAAGAGAACTCCCTCTTGCCAAGGGGTATAGGACTCCACTCGTGGAGATTTAAAACATGTGATCCATTAGGATTACTGAAAACAAATGCCATCTTATGTCTGCATGTCAGTGAGCATGCCCTGGTAAAAATCATCTGCATAACTATATTTTCCATTTATATCCTGACAGCTACTAAACAGTTATGTTATTAAGAATTTATAAAAAGTGAAAATTAGTCTATTGGAGGTCCTGGGTTAATGAAGTGAGTCTATGTTTTGAGGTTCATGTCTGGCTGTAATATTTTTTTTAAAATAGACTTAAGTCCATGGTAACCAGGCCTTTGACTCAATATAAATGAAGCGATCTCTAATAGGAATGTTGGGTTATAAATTCTCTGCTCTTGTTGGGAGGTGGAAACCTTCTTCTGAACGTGACACTGCAGTTCTTAATTGTAGATAAGGTGAAACTGAGAGTTCTGAAAATGTTTGCTCTTAGGCAGTATTGAGCCCACCATTGAAATTGTGACTCTCCTAGAAATGTGACTGTTTAGCTACAAACAGTTCCTGTAAAGCAAGCACTTGGCATCTGGAGTGGGCAGGTGGTCATCTCAACATTGCAAGTTTGTTAGAAAGAGAAAAGTTGCCAAAAACGTAGGAAGGACACAAGAATCCTGCTCAAAATGAGTTTCTCTCTCTTTCTCTGATATTATTTATATATTTTCTCCCTGTGGACCATTCCAGTTTGATATAGTTGCCTTAAATATTCTATCTATTTACTGGATCATTGGTTCATTTAATGGAACTTAGAAAAATCAAAATTACAATGACTTAGTGAAGCACTGAAGATATTTTCTCATGATTTTGTATAAGAAAGTTCATGAATTTACAGTGTGAGAATTAAGACTAGGTAAAGAAACCAAAAATAGTATAAAAAATATAAAAAGCAACTGTAATGAAAGATATGAGATTTTACCCTACTTGTGATTTAGCAAGTAAGCTTATCACATTTTTGTAATCATGGCAGAGAACGAAAGACTCTGGGGTCGGAGACAAAGAGTATTACGGCACAGCAGGCGGTGTGAGCTTCAATATTGGCATTGGTTCCCACACCCCTACCTCCCAAATTCCATGAGTGTGATGCAGCGGAGAACCCAGATAGATTCAGTACATACAGTTCATTTGTGTCACTGTTAAGAAGTCAAGTTTACAAACTCCAATTATATAAGAAAGCTACTGGCAAAGTTTTCTAACTTTTGCACTAAAAGGAGACATCATTTTTATTATCCTGATCTGGACATAAATCTACCCTCTGCCCTACAAGATGATATTTTCTTTGTCTTCCAGCACCATTTGCTATACAGTGTCCTTGAAAAGACAATCTGGAACAGAAGCTGTCAACACCTCTCTACAAAATGTGTGAGGACCGAAGAGGCACAAGAAGTTTCTTCCAACAAAGGACTATAAGCTTAAGTGTATTTTCTTTTAAAGATGCATATTGTTTTTTTTTTTTCTAAAGCTCATATGAGTTTCTACTTTACAAGGAGGTGAACATTTAAGCAGAAGTAGGAACAATGGAAAGAAACCAGCTTTACAAGTATCTAGAGAAAGAGCATATGCAACAGAAGGAGCAGCCGGTATAAAGGACTTAAGGCAACAGAGAGACAGACCTGATCAACCATTCCCCAGGATGCTGCCATTTGACCTTCTCCTGCATAAAAATAAAATCTGAACTAATCCTCAAACATCTTGAGATTTGAAATTACTGTCATAATGAGGGCAATGATATTGAGGTATTTACTCAATTCCAAGCTTTCGTTAGTCGACCAAGGCACCATTGCTGTAGTTGACAGATTTTCTGAAAAAGGAGCATAATCATGGCTATCACAAATGTACAGATTTGCTAATACGACATGTGTCTTAGAGAAACAGCAAAATGTGGGGAGAGGAATTTTTTTGAAGTAATTAATTGCTACCATTTATTGAATACTTAGTATGTACAAGTCACTGGGTAATATGCTTTGCCAATATTATATCCTATAATCCTCAGAACACCAATATGAAATACTCTTACCATCCTTGCCTTTTTAGTGAGGGAACTAAGTCTAGAAAAGTTAAAAAAAAAAAAAAAAAACTTGCCCAAGGTCACATACTTAGTGACAGACAACTCAAACTCAGGTTTATCAAAGTCTTTTCAATATTGTATGACCAGAGACTTTCACTCTCTCTGAGCTTCGGTTTGCCATCTGTAGAATGCGTAATTTTAAATAGACATGCAGTTCCTCCAGCATTAATGTCTATGAATGTTAAACTACATAATTCATAGAATGTAGCCGCGCATCTCTGACTTGGGAAACTTACAGTGTATTTTTGAACATCCTTGGTACAAATTGATTATTCTCAAACTTCAGTGGTTCTCAAACCAAAGCCTCTATCAAAGTCAACTTGGAGGGCTTCACTCAGTCAGTCAGTCAGTCTACGACAGGGCCTGAGAATTTCTGTTTATACCACATTTATACTTGACACTGATGTTGCTGGCCCGGGAAGCCTCTTAGAGAAGCACTGGCATAAATATAGGCTTAGCAAAAGAGGAGAAATGTTTTGTCATATGAAAAGTGATGAATAGCATACATATTATGCGAATGACCTGTTTGGAATTAAGATTGGAAACTTGTTTTTATTGAAAGTTTCTAGAATGAATGCCCTGTTTCTTGGTGTTATTTAAAATTTTGCAATGATTTTTTTTTTTTAATGTAATGGGAGAACCTGGGCTCTAAGCTAAATTATCTGACTTTTAACAGGAGGCTTTTTACCAGATGGTTAAATATCTAGACTTCAAGAACAACTTTTTTTTTCCCCCTCAGCAGCACACATGACAGACTCACTTTTACTTTTTAGTCAGCACTCAGAGTGACCTTTCTTTGAAATATGTAGCTTTTTTCAAAGTATGTCTCCTCTCTGCTTCAAAATGTTTGGTGGCTTCTGACTATCCTTAGATAAAAATACAAATTTCTTAGCATGCCTTGTACGGTTCAACCTATTTCCAGGTGATCAATCATGTGTTTGTTCACCAAGGTTCAGTTACACATGACTTCTTTCAAATCCTTAGACTTGCCAAGGTTCTTTATCTACTCACAGGGACATCTACACAAAGTTGTTTGTCGAGGCAGCCTATAAAGGCCCTTAGACCTTATCCCCATCACTATGTACTTTTGCCTAGCAAGATCCTGTTGATCCTCCATGCAAGTATTTGTGTTCTTTCCTTAGGAAATGGTTTTTGTCATAGCATTTCCTTAGGAAATGGTTTTTGCCCTCGGGAGGTTAATATGTGAGAAGTCCTGTACTTCTACAGAGAACTTAAAGAATCTATAATTAAATATTTCATGGAATTATTTGTTGAATAACTTCCCCCTCCTTTAGTTAGTTCCTTAAATTCCTCCAGGATATTCGACATGTCCACATCGCTCAGTGTGAATCCACAGAGTCTAGCACAGAGCCTGGCACTCAGGAGGCACAATTTTGTGAGTGATTAAATGAATGGAGGAACCAAGGAACAAAACATACCTTATGGACACGCGAAAATCCTGGGGATACACTGTTTGGGCTTAATAGAAACTATCTCATGTTATAAATAATTTCATTTTAGTAACGTAAATGTGGATTTATATTTTAACACTTTAAGTTAGATTGAATTTTGAAGTAAGAGTTGCAGCTGTTTGAACTCTTGAGATAAGAGTTGTATGCACACACATTGGCCCTCTAAATGTGACTGACTATTCTTCCGTGCTCTCTGGCTGTGGCAAGGATGCTGCATCTACAGAGACTCCCTTATTAAAATGCTGTCTCTCCACTAATAAGAAAAAGATGACTCAGAACACTTGGGGACCAGAAAGCTTCCAAAAGGAATTCTAAATGTTTTCTTTTTTTCTGTTAGCATGCAGAACTACTGAGATTACAAAAGGCCTCTTCTTCTAAGGACCTTAGAGCCTTTTGTAAACCAGCATGTAGGGACAAGGATTAATGCAAAAATTGAAAATGTTTACTTGCATAAATATGTATATATGTGATCCTTGTTATTAGAAATGAAAAAATAAATAGAGAAGATGGATGGGACTATGATTTGGGCAATGTTGCTTGGATATAACCAATCTATTTTCTAGTAAACCTTGGCATGTATAACTTTGTGACAGAATCCACAATATTATTTTTCCCGGAGATTAGTTGGATATCACTAAACATTGCTGATTTCCATTTGGAAAAAAATGAACACAATGTGGGAGGTTTCTGGATACCACTGGTGATGAGAGAGTCTGAGGCCTTCTTGCTAAAAGGTGAAAATCAAATATCAGTGGGTGGCATTGGCATGTCTTACTGCTTGAAAGGGCAAAACCTGCTTCTTTCCTCATACTTGGCTGAGGCAATTACCTTGATCAAATCAGTGTTAATGTTTGAATCTGTCTATTGTTTGAATCCTTGTCATATTCTAGGTTTCAGCTTAAAAATATAATGAATCCAGAGATCCAAAGCCCTGTTTTTTACCTTAAAACATTATACTTTCTTTTCTTCTAGCTCTTAACCTTGATCTCATAGTAAAAATAACATTGAAAAGGTTCATTCTTGATAACTCTATTTTAATTAAGTCTCCCATTCACCATTTTTTTAAATTATTTTAACCACTTGTATTTATTTTATGGTATGTATCACAGTTTGTTTATTATTTATTTTTCTGGTTTTTTTTTAATCTTATGTATTATAAGGTAGGGACCATGTTCACTTTTTGTGTCTTCCTATCTTTATATCTACAATTCCTAGAAGAGTACCAAACATAGAGTAAGTGCTCAAAAAATAGTAGATGAATTGATTATTTGATTGATTTTTTCAAGAATATTGAGTTTATCTGGTTAACTAGCTAGACGTATATTAATTGTTTTTCTTATTAAACAGGTAGAAAACTGAGACTTAAAGAAATTACATGACTTACCCATATTCTTTCATCTAGTAAGGGATAAAGATGGAATTTGAACCTAAGATTTTTAATTTTATGTCACTATTCCAAAAGTATACTTACAGTTTCCAGTTCCCAGTATCCTGTAAGAAGGAGTGAATAAATAGGAAATTAGTGTTTTTTGACCGTCCTCTGATAGTTGCCCACCTTTTCTTACCTGTTGCTTGTGAAGAAGGCCTGGCTATTCTCCTTTTGTACATCCATGTCTTTCAGTTTGGGCTGAGTAACACATAAGCCCATGAGCATCCATGTATATTTTAAGCATCCTTGTATATTCTGTTTCTCATTTAATAAGCTCTGGGTTTGAGACTAAAAATCTATTTTTTTAAGTTAAACAAGTGATTCTAATACAGTTAAGCTTAAAATATTTTTTATATATGAACAACAGAGCCTATTAGAGGTTACATCATCTAAGCTTATATTGAAAAATGGTAAGTACAATGTACTTGAACATCAGCCTACAAAGCCCACCTGTTTCTTTTATTTTTTATGCCTACTATAACACTCTGTATTTTCTCTTTCCTCTTAAAATTTATCTTATAGCACCCACTGCTTTCACCCTATAACTAACACTCATTGTCTTATAGAATCTTATATAAGCTAAAAACCTTTTATATGATTTGTAACCACACAGAATTTTTATATTTCTTCCATGGACATGGGGATCAACCCAGGTTAATAACTTTTGCTTTAGATGTTTAAATGCTCATGAATTTAATCTGACATGAGAGGACATATAGCAATTTTTGGCTAATTAAAATCTTCAAATGAGTATTTGAATGTTCGAATGCACATTTTTTAGTTTTCAATATTTATTACTCAATATTTATAAATTTCCAGATAATGTATGAAGTGCTGGAGATAGAATGATTAATAAAGTCAATACTGACCAGCTCCTTAAATCCAGTTAGTATTATAGTGGAAAGACAAATAAACATTTAAGTAAAATTGTATGAGCACCACAAAGAGCCAAAAATTATAGGGCAAGTGATTCTAAGGAATCAGGATAAAGGTTATGACCTACCCATTGTAAATAGCTAGGAGGGCAACTGGAAATGAGAAGAATTAAAAAAAAAAAAAAAAGAATGGTCAAACTGATACCATGATTCTCGCTTACACAACTACACATATAGTGGGTCCATTTACTAGGTTCAGTAACAATAGAAAGATGCCATGTTGACAGGATAAAATGGAGAAAATATCTAGGAGAGATGAGTATATACTGAGTATGAGATTTCTGGGAGATAGAATCCAAGTGAGAATATAAGTAGAATTGAAACTTGGATTTAGATATTTTCATAGAATGGATAGATTTTAAATTCATTCACTGTGGATTGTGGAACAATTTATTAATAAGAGCGATGCATTAATAATTTTTATCTGAGTCATACTAATCAACTTTGTGGTATGATTTTTTTCCAGAAATGCTACATTACCAGGTATATTAGTCAACTGAGGTTGCCATAACAAAATACTGTAGACTGAGTGGCTTACACAATAGAAATTTGCCTTTTCACAGTTCTAGAGGCTGGAAGTTTGACATTAGCATGCCAGTTGGTCAAATTATGGTATGAGGTCTCTTCCTAGCTGGCAGATAGCAGCCTCCTTACTGCGTGTTCACATGGAGTTTACTCAGTATGTGCACATAGAGAGAGAGTATGTGTCTCTCTCTTCTTCTCATAAGGTTGTTAGTCCTATTGGTTTAGGACCTCACCATTACAACCTAATTTAACCTTAATTATCTTTTAAAATCTCTGTCTCCAAATGCAATTTTATTGGGAGTTGGGCTTCAACTTCTAAATTTGGAGGGAATGGTAACTTCCATGACACCAGGGTACAGGAAAGAGAAGACATGTTCTTTATTTTTTTGTTTGCTTTTCCAAGGGTTTTGCCAGATGATGATGAAGGTACAGAGGTACAATGAAATTAATGTTATTGGTTACAGAACATTAAAATACAAACTGAAAATGGAGAGTAGTAAAAACAAGCAGAAGATGGAGAGGAAGAAGACAGATGCTCCAAAGTTGAAGGTGCAATAGCTTATGATAGCAGTGGTGTAGCAATCTGAAAAGACCTGTGTTAGGCTATTAGAATTAATGATTTGGGGCATAGATTGGTTTCCACAGTGACAAAATTCAGGGTATATTCATGAATGGATTATGGAGGAGGTTGAGAAAATATTATGAAAGTGGAGGAGGTAATGGAACTGAGAGGTCAGGGCAATGATGGGTGAACATTTATATATGGGCATCATCCATCCAGTGTCAGGATTCTTATGGAAGAAGAAAGACCATGTGAGGCAGCATTATCTTTAATAGGAGTGACTGTGTAGATGTGGTTGACACTGCCTTGGACATGTCCCACATCTTAATGTTTCTGAATAATCAACAGTGAGGTTTACATGCTGGGCCTTAGCAATTATTTATATAAATAATTATCTTATAATTTGCAGAGAACCACTCCCCCAGTAAATACTCAAGCAGATCATTTAGATACTGTTGGTTCTAATTGTTCTCTAAATAAATGTTTTGTTTTTAGAAGCATTTCAAGAAATGAGATAGGTCTGTTCTTACCTCCAAATTGAAAAGCTGCTTTCTGGTAATCAGCCAAAGGAAGAGACAAGACTCAGGTTGTGTGTCTTGCTGTGGCATCATTGTTTTTGTTTTCAGCCTCTTAGTTGATAGATGGGTCTTGAATTTCTTCCCCATTACATCCTTCTGATTTTCTAAGTCAGTCTTCCATTCTCATATCCCTGAGATCTGGAAAGGCTCAGATGTCCTGAGTTATTTTTTTTTGTGTTTATATAGCACCTTTTATTGTAGTCTTTCTGAAGCAAGTTAACCATCTTCCAGAAATATGTCCTCAGTGTTCTCCTCAGATGGAAAATGCTAAATACAGGAACAGTCAAGAATAAGGGTAAAAGTTCCTGGCCAGGCCTTACCCTGCACCCACTCTACCTTTCTTTGCGTATTTTTCAGTTGGAAGTAATAGGACTTACTTTTAAGGGACACGGTTTCTGGTAGAACTTTCAAGATACTCTACTTCCCATTCTACAGTAGCGCATAGTAGAAATTATAGGCTGAGGTGGTGAGTAAAACAAGATTTTTCCTCTATTTGGAAAGCCTTTTCAATATCCTTTAGACAAAATTAATGTACCTTCTCCCCATTAATAACCATTACAAGGACCTCTATAGTATCAATTAATTCACTGTTTCATACCTGTTACCCTATTAGATGATGGCTCTTTGTAAACAGAGTGTTAATGTTCATCTTAAAGTGATTCACAGCTAGGACAGAGTTTGGCAACTCATGAGAGCAAGCATTTATTGAAGGTTATTATGTTCCAAGGACTAGCTAAATAGCATTATCCACTCAACTCTCTCAGAAACCAAAAAAAGATGGGTACTTTATTTATCCTCATTTTACAGATGCTGAGTCACAGAGACCTTAAGAAGTAGAATCAGAACTCAAACCCAAAAAGTCTAATTTTAGAAGCTGTACTCTTCACCACCACACCATTATTCAATGAATATTTATTTAGCATAGGCCATGTCCCCTATCTTGTGCTACTCAGAATCCTCCAGTATTTTGTGAGACTTGTACTAATGGGGTTAAAAGCACAAAGTGTCTTGTGTAAGGAAAAGTACAAGTTGATATTGGAAAGCATCAATTGGGACCTTTTTTAGCTGCAAATAATGAGAAGTCAAATTAATATTAAACTAATCTGTAAGGATATTTACTTTTTACTTGAGAAATTCAGAGGTAGGCAGTTCCAAGGTTATTTTGGGGCTCAGTGTCATCAATGAACTAGTCTCCTCTGATCTTTCTATTCTACCTTCCTCAGCACGACTGTGATGTCTCCCTTTCACAGCTTTAAATCAACATCACAACTGCAGCTGCATCCAGAGCAGAAAATGGGGTTGAGAAGTAAGAGTTTAGAAAGAGCTTCTCCTTTCCTAAATCTATGTCTTACTCGGAAGAATACCTTCCTGGAATTTTCTTATGTCTCATTCATTTGGCAACTAATAGAAGGGAATAGTGCTTCCTGAGAAGATTGTGTTAATCATTATAAGCATTCACACCTAAATATGGCTCTTTTACTTAGAAAAAAGAAGAGGATGGCTGTTGAATAGAAGGCAATAGAATCTGCCATAAAAGAACTCTAGTTGGATTTAGCAATTATTGGAGAGTTGGGAGCAGTCTGTCCTAGAGGAAACAACATCTCTGCAAGACCTGAAATGAAGTGGAAGCTGTGCAGCAAGAATACATGTTGGGAGAGAGAATTCTAGGCAGAGGGATTGTGTATAAAGCCCAGAGTCAATAGAAAATTAGGAATTCTTGATGGTATCTAGGAGTATATAGGTATTAAGAATGCCTGGACTAAATATAGTTAAAGATAAGTAATAGGGAAAACTCAGCAGGAGTAAGATTATAGAGGACCATATAAGTCACCTTAGGATTTTGAAATTTTATTTTTAGCAGAATGGAAGACCATTTAGAGTGTCAGGAAATAATTATTGATAAAATGTTGAGTAAGCAATGAGTAAGTAAATGTTAGTTTGGAATTTCAGACTTTAGCTGTGGTTTGAAGAGGCCTCTTTCATTTTTCCTCAATAGATTTTAAATGTTATTCTCTCAGTTGTTTGGAATGTGTCTTAGGCATAGGGTAATTTAGGTGAAGTGTGTAATACCTGTTCAAGTTAGCTTAAGCTAAAGAAAAAGAACATTAAAATATTTATAATATTCTTTGAGCATATCATAAGAGATTTCAGTATCTACATACTAATGTTGGTTTTTAAACATACAAACACATATTTTCACCCAGGCCTGTTAAAACACATTTTTATCCTGTGATCCTTATGACTGCTCAGGAAATTTGTAAAGAGTCCAGGACCACTTTGAAGACAGATCCCTCTCTCTCTCTCTCTCTCTCTCTCTCTCTCTCTCTCTCTCTCTCTCTCTCTCTCTTTAATGATTACCTGATGAAATTTAGTAGGAGAGGGGAGCTCTGATGTGGTCCATACAGGTCCATCTTCTGGAGCAGAGAACGGGTTGGAAAGAATAGGGCAGGACTGAAACTAGAGTGACAAGTTGAGTTAGTGCCTTATTAAATCTATGCTGTAGGTGCCTTTCTAGCATTATTGTTATCCTAGCTCTGAGAATGAGAGTGAATCTGGATTTTTTAGCTACTTTTAGCTAGAAATATCCTCACTAATGGGAGATCTTCAGTACAGCTGAGTTTAAATAGTTTATAGTTGAGTGTCATCAGGAAGTTACTCATTCTCTCTAAACCTTATTTTTCTCATCTCTAAAATGTGGTTGCTTTTTAGGGTTTATAAGGAACAAGTTAGGTAAAATGCTTAGGATAATAGGTCACTATCCTTGGAATGCTCAGAAAATGGTAGAAGAGTATCAGAGTATTGTGCTGATGATAGAAATTAGATTAAGTTTTTACTCAGGCTTGCTATATCTTTGTCTTCCTCTAAACTTGATGTCTTTCCAAAGGGTCAGAGTGAGGATTATAAGCCACCAAAGCAAATAATGAGAAGAGATACTTTGAAATTAGAAGGTTGTCAAGTAGATATTCATCAATATTGCCTTGAGATATGACATGTCTGCTTTCAGTAAAAATACTTTGACGTACTGTTCTAGTTACTCAGGATGATGCAAAGCATATGAGCATATTCTTTGACCTCTGGTAGCATAAATGCTAATTATAAGCATTAGGAAAATTATTTTATGTACTAATGGGGAGTAAAGATACATTCTCCAAATTTACTTAAAATCTTTAAATTTTTCTTCATAGTCTAAATGAGTTTAAAGCATAAAATGATTGTCAATGTATACCAGACTCCAAAATTTATAACATGTTCCAAATGAATAGGAGAATTGGGAATATATTGATGCATAATATAAAATGTAGCCATTGAAACCATGTTCGAAGAGGAATTAAAGATTGTACTATAATATACATAAAAATTTCATAATGATTTATTGTAGTGCTTTGGCACCAGAGAGAAATCTGTTACTCAAATAAGTTAACTAAGACTAAGGAGTTGGTGGAAAATGAATACTGTTACCATAGTAACCGATTTGAGATTCACAAGGTAGGTTTTAACCTAGGCTCCTCTTGGGAATGAATACAAGCAAGTAATTAAATAGCTAAATTGCTGAGACAGCATGTGGTAAACACAGGTATATTTAAGGAAAAAAAATCTTTCCCAAATTTAAATCATCATCAGTTGCAAATAGAAATAGAATAATACCAGGATGCACTGAATACAGACTTGTATTTCAAACTGCTCTATGTGAAGGTTTGGGTCCTCTCCTTGTAACTAGATATATAATGTTCTTTTTGGTGATTCCTTACGGAACTGTATAAAATATGGCTATACAGAGAGCTGCTTTATCATATGAAATCACTGGAATAAACACTGTTTCAGCATCTTCAGACTTCAACTGTGGTTTGAAGAGGCCTCTTTCATTCTTTCTCAGTAGATTTTAAATGTTTGGCATGTATCTTAGCCATAGGATAATTTAGGTGAAGTGTGAAATACCTATTTAAATTAGCTTAAGCTAAGAAAGAGGACATTAATGAGAAGAATACAATGTAAGTACATAGACTTCAAGGCAAGAAAGTGCCATCATGTCCACAACTGCCACGGCCACCTCTGGCATCATTGCATTTACTGGGTCATACAGGCAAAAGTGTGGAACAACTTGCTCTGTGGGCTAGACCAGATATAGGGCTCTGTTAAAACAAACAAACATGTTAAGAATCACAAGCAAATTTGATCAGCGATTAATGTTATTCCATTGCGTTTAAAAATTTTAACAAAATGCCTAATTTCCAGAAAATTTTATAATTTACCAAAACTTATTTTAAAGTGAAAAACCCCAAATAGACCATTTGTCATTAAAGCAGCAGAATAATTTCTTTAAATTATTATATACATATATTTTAAAAATCAATGTATATTCAAATGTTTTATAGGTGAGTTTTCTTCAAATCTAGGAAAAGATCATATTCATCTTTTAAAAAATTAACAATCTATTTCAGTTAAGTTAAAATGAAGGAATATTCTAGTTCATCTGGGGAATTGTCTGAAAACTAGACAAGCACTATATAAGAGAGAAGTATAGAGCACTGTCACTTAACACATTGAGAACACAAAAATAGAACACAAGTAAATGTAGTTCAGCGATGTATTAAAATACACCCTGGGTAAGGTGATGGTTATCCAATGAAAATTTATTAGTAAAATTCACTTCATATGGTAAGGCTTCACAGTTTTCCCTGAAATCTGTTTTCTCTCTTCCATTGATGAGGATTTTCATCTGGGCATGTAACAGCCACTAGAAACCACATTTCATAGCCTTCCTTGCAGTGAAGTGTGGCCAACAAATGTTTGTTTGCCAGTGAACGATGGCCTGACATGATCAGGCCAGGGTGTTGAGCTAATGGGTGTCCCACATTCATCTGGATGTGGCAAGAACCCAGCTGGCCTGGGCAGATGATAACATAGCCATTGGGAATCCTAGAGCAAAGTTGATTTCAGGAAACCAATGTCTGCAAATGACTAAATCAAGCAGAGCCTTTTGCCAGTCTGGGCTGCTTAACTTGAACTTTTTCATGATGGAGGGAATTATTTATACTGATATGCATGTGAGTATATACTCTCATTTATTCACCAAAATAATTTTTTAAGTATTTAACTTCTACCATATTTTAAGTTGTCACCTAAGATTTTTTCATTACAAGTTTAATAGTTTCAAAATATGTTTTCTGGCTAATTACTTATAGCATATTGGCTTTTTAACACATATTTTAATTAAAATTTTGAATCTGCATATTTTACTTATTCACTATGAAAATATTTGTCATGTAAATTGAGTAGCAGAGAATTTTTAATTCAGATTAACATGTCACATATCATAACCATTTTTCATGTGTGATTTTAGGAAAGAGAAAGATAGAGATTTATAGATGAATGGGTGGAAAAAAGATAGGTAGTCAGTTGGAGGGATAAAAAGAGATAGCTGAAGTCAGGAGACTTTCAAAGTCAGAATCCTGGCATGTTGTGCAGGAGCAGAATTTCTGTGTTTCTTTCTAACTTGTTGACTTTTGTTTGTTCACTTGGGTCTCCTCAGTAATTATGCACTCCATAATGTTCCTCTGTTCAGTGCCTGCATGATTTATACGTAAGGACAATACATTTATAAGCCAGAAGAAATGCTGTTCCTTTAGAAAGTGGGGTAAAGGTAATTGCAGAAACACCAGTAGTTACAGAGGACTGATAGGAAACAGCTTTTCAGGAAGGTTACTTTTAGGAAAATCTACATTCGGAAGTTGAGAATCTGGAAATGTATTTTCTTAAAATCATACATCCCTGCATGTTCCCTAAAAAGCCTATGTGTGGGCATACTTAGGGAGCAACTTTCCCAATTTGAAGTTGGAATCCTGGACTAGATCAGTGTTTCAAATAATGTGGTATATGGATCATGTGTCCTAGAAATACCTACGATGTTTATTAAAAATGAAGGTATTAGTGATCAAGCTCCAAACATGACCCATAACTCTAGAGATGGGGCCACAGAATCAAGTTTAGTGCTGTCCAGGCGATCCTGATGTATGTGTGTTCTAGTTGAAACACAAAAAACTCATTATAAAAGGAGCAGGAATCTTTATCCTGCCTCTCAACACACATAAAGGAGATTCAATTCAAAGCCTCAGTGGACACCCCTGGGATCTTGGAGGCATATGTAAACAGGAGGCATATGTCCCACTTTGGGCTGAAATGGCCAGGGTGGGGCCTTTATATTTCTACCTCTCTTAAATACCAGATGTGAGCAACTCTGGGAAAGGAGAGACCTGGGAGGAAGAGCTGACTCTCTGCAGCTGAGATGGATATCTAAATGGATACTTATCAGTTACCCTTGCCTGCTCTTATCTGTGTCTGCCTTGTCTTTTTATTTTTTTCTTTTTATTTATTTGAGATTTCACATGTAGGTGAAATCATATAGTATTTGTCTTTCTCTATGTTATTTCTCTTAGTGTGTGTTTGCCTTTTTTTAGCTGTAGAAGGATTCTGCAGAGAGAATGGATGATTTAAAAATGTCTTTCAAACTTCCCTAATGTAGAAATTAAAGTCATGGGCATTATAGCAGAGCCTGAGGTGGGTTCAACTCTCATCTATTTTTGGGGCAAACAATCTGGAAACTTTTTCTCATTTGTAAATGATGATGATAATCATCATCATCATCATCAAGTATAAGATTATTTGAAGAATAAATAAGCACAGTACTTGTTACCAAGAAGATGGCAGAAAAAAAAAGGCCTCTGGTGTCATTCTTAATGTTCCCATGCTACCTCTTGTACCACTGAACACTACTTGCAAATCAACAGTAGCCAGTTTGATTTATGTTATAGCCTGTTGGAAACTTGAACAGAATGTATCCAGCTGATCACTATGATGGTTCTATGGACTTATGTTCATAAATTTAGAGTTTTATATGATAGTAACTAAGCAATGCAGTTGCTAATACTTTTATGCCCAAGGTAAAAATAACAAAAGTTGTCTTAACCCTTGCCATTCACACCTAACTGGATGTGAATCCTGTGTAGAACTTTGGAATTTCACCAGGTCCTGAATATTTTTTTAAACAATGTTTTAGTGACTCTATGCTGTGAGCCCTGTATTCGTTCCTCAGTCCTGATGCAGAAGGCCAGCTCTTATCCTGAGTCAACAGCACACACTTGCTAATCATCAAGTTTTCTTTTCTAATTGAGCCTTGACAGGTCCTCCAGATCTTTCCCAAGTAGCCAAACAACTGATTAAAGTTGGCCTGATAACTGTTTGTTCTTCTAGACATGGGAAATGAGAAAAATCGTGCAAGGGCTAAGAGAATTAGGTGAGGCTTTATGGGTGAGATCAGACTTTACTTTAGCCCTAAATAATAAAAATGATGTAGGAAAAGAAGTCATTTTAACATTCTAATCCTAATCTATACCACCATGTAACATTCATGTTTTAAAATATACCATCCTAGATTCTGGTTCCCTAGTCATATCTCTAAAAAGAGAGGAAAACAGGTTTTATACTAAATTATTATTCATGTGTGCTTACCCTAGCCAAGCCACTTTTATTTTTCTTCTCCGCCACATATGGGAATGCTCATTACCATAGATGAGAAAAAGAGGTAATCTACTTAATATGTTCCTACTAATTTCTAATGTTTTTTTTAACAGCCTGCTTTGGTGAAAACGAATAAAAGGATAAGGAAGTAGACAAAATAAGGGGCGTTGTTAGGGATAAAGAATGAGATTTTAATTCTGTTCTGCTTAATATTTTAAGGGTCTCATGTCTTTCTGAAAAGTTGATAAAAGCCATTGACCCAAACCAAGAAAAACATACCTGTTCAGGCACTTAAGGAATGTACATGATCTCACTGACCACTAGGGGCATCCACGTATCACAACATTATAACCTGTGCTGGACTCTTGGCTTCGCAGAGTAAAAAATCAAATCCCACTCCCCAATATTTGAACAAGGGTATGATTTTCCCCGTAACATAGCATCTTTTGCAATATGTTGGATTCTAAGTGAACTGAAGTTTTCTTAAACTTCTGTTCATCACTTTAGAGCACTGTTTCCCACATTTTAGGTGTTCTCATTCCACTTTCATGGTTTTACTTCTATCTGTACAAAATACAAACATTCTATAATTTGTTTAATATTTCTTTAATTCATTTTCTAACAAATAACTTTGTATTTCTATAGAAGTTAGATACAATTTCCATGGAGATTTCCATTTCTATGAAGAAATTAAAAAATAAAAATTATCATTTTATAGATGTGGAAACTGAGGTCAGAACATTAAAATAATGTGTATAAGTTTCCATTACTAATAAATGGAAGAAGTAAAATTTGAGTACAAATTTAACTGGCTGTATAGCCTCTACTCTCAGCCACTGAGTTTTTTACTTCTTACGTTTTTAATAGGCTATAAAACATGAGATGTATGTGAAGAAATTTAAAGAATGTGAAAAGATTTCACTAGTAAGTTGGCTATAATTTGATTTTCCCCCATAAAAAGTTAGAAGGTCTTATAGCATGTTTATAAATGTCTCATCTTAGGTCAGAAATTTTAATTCTTACTTGCTTTTTTCTTTATTATTACAAGAAAAATACCTGTATTACAAGAAAAATTGGGGGTATAACCACTATTAACATTTTTGTTTCATTCTTTTTTCTTACCCACAGAAGTAGCTTCTATGTCCTACTTTGCAAATCTGAAGTTCAAATTAAAGTCAAGTGCTTTTATATTCAAGTTATAATTATTCTTAGACTTATACAATATGTATGACTCCTGCAACCACAAAAGAAAGTTCCATTGCTAAAATTTAAACACATAACTAGCAAGAAGATATCAGTAGAGGAGTGATATAAGCAAGATGGAAGTATAGGAATTTCTAGAGCTCATCCCTCTCCCAGAAACGTCATTTTACCTACTTATGAAAATACCTTACAAGACCTAGGGGTTCCAGATGAGGGATTATAACAGTTGGGTAGAATACAAAAATAAGACACGTTGAAGAGAATAAGAAAGACGGTTTCTTATTTCCCTTATCTCCCCTCCCCCAAGCCTGGGCAGCCTGGTGTGAAGAGAGACACCCTCCCTGTGGCGGAAGGAGAGAGAAGTAAGCACCTGACATCACTGCAGACCCCAGCACCAGACCCACACCAATGCCAGACAGGCTCCTGCAGCCCTAGAATACCAGTCCTCATCCTCCCCGCCTCTACCCCAGTTCCAGGTCAGCTGCTAAGGCCACAGAGTGCTCCCAGGAACCCAATTTTTCAGCATTGGGCCAGCCTCCATAAACTAAAGCTCCAGATGGGCTTCTGTGGAACCAGGCTTATGGTTCACTTTAGCAGCAGGCCAGTTTCCTGTGGACCCAGACATACAAATGGCAACAGGTACATGAAAAGGTGCTCAACATCACTAATCATCAGGGAAATGCAAATCAAAACCACAATGAAAGATCATCTCATGATACTTAGAATGGCTGTCATCAAAAAGACAGGTGATAACAAGAATTGATGAAGGTGTAGAAATAAAAGGATACCCTTGTGCACGGCTGGGGGGAATGCAAATTAGTACAGACATTATGGAAACAGTATGGAGGTTCCTCAAAAAATTAAAATTGAACTATACTATGATCCAACAATCCCGCCATTGGGTATATATTCCAAAAGAAATGAAATCACTATTTTGAAGAGATAACTGTACCTCCATTTTCATTTTAACATTATTCACAATAGACATGGAAACAACCTAAATATTTATTGGCAGATGAATGAAAAAGAAATTGTGAGATATACCTATATAGCATAGAAAAAAAATATTTTTTAAAATAAAATAAGCTCCAGATCATTTAGAATCCAACATGCGACACAAGAAAATATATAATATGAAAAAATAATGAAATTCTTCCTTTTGCAACAAGATGGATAGACTTTGTGAGGTGAATCAGACAGAGAAAGACAAACACTGGGTCTTAAAGTGCATCTAAAAAAATCCCAATGAGTAGAAACAATAGAATGGCAGCTGCCAAGGGCTGGGAGGTGGGGGAGCTGCAGAGATGTTGATCGAGAGGTACAAAACTTCAGTGATAAGATGCATATATTCTACAGATTTAATTTACAACATGATGACTATAGCTCACAATACCATATTATGTATTGTTAATAGGTATTGATGGAATTGTTAACTAACTTTATTATGGTACCAAATAAACAGCACACATATACCTTACACTTACACAGCGCTGTATGTCAATTATGTTTCAGAAAACCTTGGGGAAAATATATATGTATATTAAAAAAAAATACATAATAAAATTGCTTAAAGTACACATTCATATGACAGCTTTTCTGAAATACATTGACATTTAAACAAAAATTGGATTATACTTTCAGACTCAGTATGATTTTTTAAAATTTTATGTTTAGTATGGAGCTTTTATAGTTTTTATAACATTAACTATTAGGTTTAAACCTTGAAAACTTCTTTGAATATTTCCCCAGGTTATGACCCCAAAATCTGTTTCTTGGTCAAAGGAATAATTATTTTTAAGGTTTTTGATATAAGTTGTGAGTCTGTTTGTTTATCTATTTATCAGCAACAAACTTTTCCCTTTTGGAACACATTATTATGAAAATGTTAGTTGAGGTTTCCTGTTCTGCCTTAGAGAAATAACAGACATATGATGCAAGGTAGGACAAAGAAACACTGTCTCTTTGAAATATGAAAGTGAATAGTTTAATCAAAGAGACTAAAATGCTTAGACCTGGTTTATTTTGTTTCAGGCTCCCTGAGACATTCATTAGCTCCTGCTCCCTGTACCTCCACCCAGTGCTTTGGTGGCTCTTGCTGACACTGTTCCTTTCAGTTTAAAAACTTTGAGGTATCCTTCCAATAAAGTCCTTATCTGTTTCCATTGGCCAAAGTCAGTTTTAAATGCCTCAAGCAAAGATTCTAAAAGATAGCATTCTTTTTTCTAAATTTCTCTCCAAAGAGATCAAACCATTTTCCATTTCTTTCAACAGTACGTGAAAGTGTTAAGGTAGGATTTTGAAAAAAAAAGAAGAAAAAAAAAACTCTAATGACAAATAAGAACTGGCAATGATTTATTTAAAATTTACTTACCAGATAGAAAAAAGTGAAAACTACATAATATCACTTATATGTGGGATATAAACCTAAAAGCAACAAGTGAATAGGACAGAGACTCATGGACATGGACTATAGACTAGTGGTTACCAGAGGGTAGTGGGTAGGAGAGGAGGAGAGAGGTAGATGAAGTAAAGAGGGTCAAATATATGGTAACTGAAGGAAATTGGACTTTGGGTGGTAAACGCACAATAGAATATATAGATGTCAAAATATAATGTATATCTGAAAATTATATAATTGTATTAACCGATGTTACCCCAATAAACTTAGTTTTAAAAAAGGGGGGGTCAAATATGTGGTGACAGAAAGAAATCTAACTATGGGCGGGGAAAACACAATGCAGTATATACATGCCTTACTGTTAAATTGTGCACCTGAAACTTACTGAATTTTGATAATCAGTGTCATCAAATAAAAATAAAAAACAAAATTTGCACGATTTGAAACAACATTCTCTCTTCTTTCATTGAAACCGAGTGATTCGGGTCTTCAATTAATATCATAGTGAATAAATGAAATCTTCAAAATTAGAAAACTCATTTTGTGATGGGGGCATAGTTTTCTCAGCAAACCCAAATGCCCTTGTTATGCTCTGTGGAGATTTTCTTTTTAACAGTATGCTTGGATTTTTTTGGAGTAGCTTTGAAACTTGTCCAATCTTGCGAGCAAGTGATTATCAATTAGATGTTTCTGTGAATAAAAACATCCACTTTATTGTAATGATTTGCAGATGTAATTTTGTTTCTCTCTGTGTATCTGTCTGTATTTAACTGCATAGAGCAGCAACATATATATGAGCTTAAAAATAACAAGGTATGTATTATTTTAAGTGGAAATTTGGGAACAAATTACCTATGAAACTGTTGAAATAATTGTTAGGGTCTTTTGGGTTTGAATAATCTTCATTTATATTTGGAGTTAAATTTAAACATAAAAGAACAGTTTAGCCAAAAGAAAATGCAGGTATTAGGTGTGCATGATGTGGTTACTGATATAGCTGAAGACAGCTAAACATATTAAGGTATTTCCTTCCTTAGAAATGGCAGAAAAGAAAACCTTTAGTTAAGGGATTTGTATGTGGAGGAGGGGAGCACAGGAGAGTCTCCAACAATACTAAATCTTTAAAAATAAACAACCTGACTGATTCAACTTGAAACAACAGACAGTATTTAATTAAGTTAATATATGTTTAGAATTGTGAGAAGTAGGTATGCTTTTATAATTATTGGTAGAAAAAATATATATCAGTTTGAAATGTTGGGAATATTCAGATTGGGGAGTTTACTGCCATTTCAGTTGAAAATGTCGAGCCACAGAATAAATTATCTACTGTCATCATTCAGTGGAGAAGGATGTGTGTTAGAAGAAACATGCTTGTAGGTTTTGGCATCAGAGTACCTACGTTCACATAAAAACTCCACTGGTTATCAGCAAGTAAGCCAGTAACCTTAAGTGTCAGTTTCCTAAAAGGGAGAGTGGTGAGCAATACAACTGACCTTGCTGTATTTCTGTGAAGTTTACATGTGCACAGTGGTCTAATGTATAATATGTAGTCCAGAATGGTAGACTAGTGTTATCTCAAAACAAGTTCATGCACTATTTTTACTCAAGCCCCGTATTTGATCATTTTGATTACTGTGAATTAGAACATATGTTTCAAACCAAATTGACTACTAATTTGTATCAGGGTTTCTTATGAGTGGCACTAATGACATTTGGGACAATTCTTTTTTTTTGTAAGTCTGCCCTATGCATTGCAGGATGTTTACTAGCATCCCTGGTCTCCATTCACTGGATGTCAATAATACCACCCCCATCTCACAGTCATGACAATAAAAAATATCTCAAAAAATTGGCAAATGTCCACTGGCTGAGAACCACTGACTTAGTTCAAGAAGATAGAATGTTGGTTTTTGGAGAGCATTTCATAGATATTTTTATTTTAATGATCATGTGGCTATTAAGTCAGAATATTTTGTAAAATTTCCTTGTAAATAAAAAAATGCTATACAAAATTGTAATATGATAATAAACACAAATGGACTCACTTGATCATCTCAGGTACCACTGTGGTTGAAGCTGAAATAGAGTCCAAAGCATACTCTATACTTAACCCCTTCCCATCCTCATCTTTCATAGCAGCTGACAGATCCTCTAGAGCAGTGGTCCCCAACCTTTTTGGCACCAGAGACTGGTGCTTCTATGAGAATCTAATGCCTGATGATCTGAGGTGGAGCTGAGGCGGTAATGCTAGCACTGGAGAGTGGCTGCAAATACAGGTGAAACTTCTCTCGCTCACTCACCACTGACCTCCTGCCATACAACCCAGTTCCTAACAGGCCATGGACAGGTACTGATCCACAGCCCAGAGGCTGGGGACCCCTGCTCTATAGAACACAGGTTAAAAGCTTAGAGGAAGGACCCAGGGGAGAGGAAGCGAGATGATCACTAGAAAGCAAGTGAGCTAAATCTTAAGGATATCTTATGTATAAGTGAAAAGAAGGCCAAGAAATGCCTACCAACATTATGTTTTGAATTTGTCTGATATTTTTAGTTGCTGAACATACAAAAAGGCACTTCTGTGCCAGACTAAGTGTTGGAAAAACAGAGAAGTTTTCATCAAAGTCTTTGATTAATAGTCGAGTCGAGGATTCATCTACGTATCTTGTATTGCACTTTGGTTACCATACACGGTACATTAAGAGCATGGGTAACATTTGTAGACTATATGCATGAATAAGTAAAATTCAAGAGAAGAATTTCTGTCATTCATCTTCAGTTCCTCTCCTACCTGCTTGATGCTTATTCTTCAGTTTTGAGAGCATTCTATTCAAAGCTCTTAAGAACATAGTTTAGGTTGCCAGAAAAAATTTACAATGCCTGGTTAAATTTTAATTCTGAAGAAACATATTTTGTTTACTTTTTAATGTCTCAACATTTTAAACATACTTATATTGAAGATATTTATTGTTTATCTGAAATTTACCTTTAACTGTGTACCCCATGTTTTTATTTGTAAATTCTGTCAACCTACCTGAAATTCCTTGATCAATCTTCCCTGTCCTTAAGCTTTCTATATTTCTAGAATCTCCTCTCTTCCCATTATAGCCTTTCTTTTTAAATTTAGCTTTCCTTGTCATCTTCTATGAATTCTTCAAGCTTTAGAACAAATACTCCATACTTAAAGTAAATCTTTACTGCTTTATTATAACAAATAGGACTCTACATAATATGACATCATAGCATCTTATAGTTTTTCATGATATGTTTCAGAATTATAATCAAATTGTTATATGTACATTTTTCTGTTTACTATGTTTCCTCCTTGCTAGATTTTAAACTTCATGCCAGCAGACTCAGGGATCTATCTTGTTAAACGTTCCAGCCCCAGCACCAATTATTAGGAGCTCAGGAAATATCAATGGAATGAATAATTGCATGGTATTCATCATAAATAGTTCTGCTATTGACTTGATGTATTATTAAAGAAAAACCAAACATTTTACTTGCATGGAATAAAATGTCATTTTAATGTTAGCGTTCCATATGAAGGCATGGAACAGAATTTTATGAGTCTAAGATCAGAGACTTTTCCTTCTACATGTATAGAACAGGACCCCTGGAGTTTTCTTTCTTGTTTGATTAGAAAGAGAAATTCAATAGAAATTGATTTATTCACCCCCAAAATGATAGGAATTAGCAGCAGTTACACATTTCACTAAAAATAGGCAATTTTGTTCACTGTTCAAATAGTTGAGCTGATGCTACTCTCCAGTCTCACTCAGCATCCCTCTCATCATTGAGCATGAGTCAGTAATGGACTGTTTCTTGGCCTGAAATATGATAGAACCATTATATTGAACCTTAGAGTCATATAGCACAGCCTTTCCTGAAGTGGATATGGTAACACATCTCCAGCAACATGCTCTGTGTTAAAAGGTATCTGAGGTCAGACAGTTTGGAGAGCACTCGACTCAAAGCTGTGGTGGACACTTGCCATGTACAATGATCATAGAAAAGCCTGCAGCAAAGAAGTTTTTTGCTAGTTATCAAACCCACCATTACTCAAGATTATGTGACTAGGAAATTATCTTTTTAATATTTATTAAAATTCCACAAACTTTGTGAAATGGTTATCTGTGTGAAGAAACTGGGACTTAGAAATGGGTAATTAACCTTTCCCAATTTATGCAATTATATATAGGTAGCAAATAAGTCCCCTGATACCTATTCCATATTCCAAATCTCGATTCAGGAAGTTCAAATTGGGAACTATTTGAATGTAGATATATTTTTCTCAAATGTAGGAGAGTGCTGACCATGGCATTATCTATTATTATTATTTTATATCAAGTACTTACTTTTTTTTTATTATTACAGTGGAGGTAACTAAAATGGAGCTGAAAATCTATGTTGGATAATCAGATGCAAATTTCTAAGAGGAAAGGATACTCAAGAAATTTTTTTTTCCCTTTTCATATTGCTCTCTAAACATGATTCAACATCAACAAAAAATAGAAAATACTTAGTAAACATCTATGTGCAAGGTGCTTTTTAAGAAACTGGAGTATGGTTTTGAATAAGAGTTAAAATTTTCCTCTCTAGAAGAGAGAGATTTAAAGTTGTGTGTGTGTGTGTGTGTGTGTGTGTGTGTGTGTGTAAAATATGATTTTAGGAAGTGATACTAATCATAAAGACTATTAGAGTACAATAAAGGTAGATGAAGCCTCTTTCAAACAGCATGGTCAGAAATGACCTCTGGAGGTAACATTTGAATGGGCTCTTAGATGAATTTAGGAAATTAGTAAAGATATTCTTCTTGAGGAAATAACAAATAAAAATGCTTAGGAATGGGAATAATCTTGAGACTTTTGAATACGGAAAAGGAAACCTTTATTTCTAAAGTTAGGTGGGGAATTAAGAGAGTAGTAGGTAATGATGAAGGGAAATTGTTTAGCAGCAGACCATGTAGGATCTGATAGATTATAATACTGAATTCAGATAGTACTTTACAAAGTTACAGTGAACCATTTGAGTCTTGGTCACAGAGTCATAGTTCCTTGCCTCTTTCCCATTAGACAGAAGACTGTGTGTGGTCTCTGGTTGGAGTCTGTATTCTTCCCTGTTTATAGCCCTTTGATCTAGCATGGTGCAAATATAAAACACTGAGCATTCATTAGGCATCTACAGAGTTTAATGGGATGTCAGTATGGTTCCACAATGTTAGTGAAATTTCATATTTTATCTAAACCTGTCAAAAAATGGAGAAAATACTAAAATAATTAGAATTTGGAATCAAAGAGATATATTTACACCTAAGTAGATGACTGGGGCAATATTCTTCTTTGCACTTGGGCTTGAGATCTTCTTATTTTTATAAAAGTATCCAACCAAGATGTAAATGCTGTTATTTCAGACAGTGCTTTTGTAGACTAAACTTTATCCTTCAAACACTGCGCTCACCTTAATCAGAATAGAACAGTAGGGAATATTAAAGCCTGAAGAAATTTTGTAAGTTTACATCACTAAAATACATCAAACTGAGTATTGGACAAGTTTTTCTTTGTAACGGAATTGTCTCAGCTTTTATTTAATATAGCACATTAAATACAAAGTAAAAATATTTTCTTTGCTCCTGCTTGTAATCAGCAGAAAATGATAATCTAGATTTTTTCAGCCCATAAAAAAAATTTCATAAATTAAAATGAAATTATTACTAAAGCCCATGCTATATTCATAGCTTTGTACTAAATTGGCTCTATTCATGATTGTGCCATTACTTCTGCATGGAGTTTTCTCTTCCAGCTTTCTTTCCTAATTTTTATACCAAGAAACTAATATGTTTTTGAACCTATATTAAATATTTATTGATATTTAAATTAATTGTTTATCTTTTATATCCTCAACTTTTCATCTGTAGAACTTATTACATCTTCTCAAATTCATCAATTCACAAATTTATCACCGCCTTAAGAGCTTCCCTAGAGAATGGATTCAAATGCATTTTTTCTGTATCCTTAAATATTAGCTAGTGTCTGGCATGTGATGTGTTTTTAGTGACTAGCAGTTCAATGAAAGACTGGGAATATAGTAAAGATATTGTCCTGGTTTTCCAGGAGCTTATATCATATTTGAGAACAAAATGCTAATAAGGTGATGACAAAAACAGTGAGATATCAAACTTTCTGTCTATAGAAGTTTGGAAAGGAGATTAGAATTGTTGAGGAAAACTTCATGAAGGAAGACAATGTGAGGTAGTTGCCTCAAATAGAGAAGGTAGAGGAAATTTAACACATATCTGTGAAACTTGTTATAATTATTGGTATTTAAATCCAATGTAACTGAACTAACAAAAAAAAATAATGTTGGTTCTGGAGAGAATAACAATTGACAGGGAATATCTACTTAATTCACTGTTCTCACAATTAAATGAAAGCTCTTTGTTGAGGGAAGTAATGCACTCCACAAAACACTGAGCAGACTTTCCAGCAGATGCTTTAGCTTAAGTTAAATTAGTTAACTGTCTACGAGTAGTCATTTTGCAGATTAATTATCTTGAGGAACAAAAGCAAAAAAAAAAAAAAAAGGGTCCTTGGCTTAGAGAGAAAGATAGTGTCAGATCAGAACAAACAGGTAACTTCCAGATGTCCGATTCCTGTTCTTTGCATGGAAACAGACGCTGCTTAGACAGCTCAGATATTACCAAGATATCAAAAATTAGATAAAGAAATCAATTAGCACACATTTACACAATATCTTCCATTTGTCCAGATCAGGATCCTGGATTTTTAATTACTCTAGAAGCATGCTTCATGTTCACAGCGAATTGTCAGTCTCTCTCCGGAGATGAATGAACACACAGCAGGTGGAAAACAAGCCAGTGTTTCTTCTGGTGCTAGTTTGTATATTGACCACATTGGCTGATAACATTTCAGAAGACAGAAATAAAAGTTTCTCAGAAAAGTAGGTATGAAATAGTCTTTTAAAGACTCTGAGGGTGGAGTGCCTCATGTACGTGGGTCTATAGAAAAACTATCTTTGACTAGAGTTCAGGGTCCAGTCGTACTGTGGGTATAATTTATAATCTACAGTATTAAAATAAATAGTGCAGAATTAAATTTTGGGTTTTTTTTAATACAGAAAAGAACTAAACTCCTTAATCTGGAGATGATTATTATATTATTATATTCACTGAATGAATTTGATTTTGAGTAGGGAATTTATATAATTAGACTGGGGCATTATTAAGAAACTGTTTGAACTAACCATTTGTAGAAGAGCAAAAGAGAAATTTATTTGTACATTTTTTTTTCATATTTTGATTTCTCTTTTTCCTCCACTTATTCTTTTTCCCCCTTTGTCTTTTTCTGTCTTCTCCTAACCCTTCTTTTAACTTACTTTTCTCTAAAAAGTGATGTTCAGAGCAAAAAAATATAAGGGCTGAATATCAGTTTCAGTTGTCTGAATGACAGATTTATATAAATCACCCAGGTTAAAGATATCTAATGTTCCTTTGACCTAGTGGGAAATTGGATTTTGAGCACTTTATGTACTATATTGGTATCCGGAAAAAAGAAGTATATATTTGAAGAACATTTTATTTTTTAAGCAAATTCACTTTTTATTTCTATTTGTTTAAATAAAATCAAAAGCTATAGCATAAGTTCACTTTACTAATGTAGCATCAAAAAATACCTTGCCTTTCTGCTCCTCACTCTTCTCTTAGAAGGCTTAGCTGGCAATTATAAAAGAGCCAGAGGAAGGAGCTGATTCTGGTTTCTGTAGAAGTGGAGAAAGTCTAAACTAGTGTTGTTGCCATGTTATCAGTGAGGATGCATATGGAGTACTTTTCATGGGTTGATGCATGCATACATGCTGAAGACTGGCCTTGAGAAAGACTGGAGTCAGTCCTGCACCTGCCCTTCTGCAACCTGCTGGGCCCTTTTATTACTGGAAATAGCTCCACTGAATGGTCTGGACTGGACTGGCCTGTGATAGAACAGCAGCTGCTTTTGTTTTCTTCTTCCCTAAGAACACAAATGATTGTGTTTATGAGAGTGGAAGGCAGATTTCTCAAGTCACCTGTTTATTTTCCATTGAGTTCACAACCAACATCTACACAAGGAGATGGGGAAAGTTAGCCCATGACCTAGAACACTCTCAATAGGTTGACTGAATTTTAAAAATTAATTTATAATTTCACAACTACAAAAGGAGTAGTGGGAGGCCCTTAGAATATCAGTTTTTCCTGTTGTGATTTTTGGTAAATTCGTGAATGTCACTACTATGCAAGCCAACTTTACATATAGGTACAGTGCTTAGGACCATAAAGCTTTTGAAGGGCTTCTGAAAGTATTTAAAATGATATTTGAAATAATTTCATACACATATATGAAAACCTAAAAATTAAAATTGGTAACAGTTTAATTATCCACAAATCCTTTTAGGACAACTAGACAACTGCATCTCAGTGCAATTCTTATGTAACTATGAAAATCATGAAGTGTAATAAAACCTAATAAGGTTAAAATCATAAGAAAATATGAATATGGTATCTTATACTAAAGTTGGAGAACTGAGAAAATTCCTTTTTATTAATTATAATTACTTATGATATTTAACAGGTTTGTGAGTATATTTTAATATGTCTAATGCAGCATCAGTTAAGGACTCCCAAAGTATAAATATATGGACTATGAAGGTCTTAAAATAACCCTACTATTATCTGTTTTACGTAGAAATCATGAGTTCTTTCTGCTTACTGTGTCACTCATTCATTTACTTCTTTTCATTCCCATGCCACCAGAATACACCTCATTCCTCTTTATCATCTGATCATTCTAAATTTCTAATATTCCTTCCTGCCTCCAATTTTGCCCTTTCCTGTGAATTATCCACACTGCAGCATAATGTGATCTGCCACACACCTCTGACTTTGTTCTCCCCTCTCAGTGACACTCAGTGCTTCCAGAGTAAAAGTCTAAACATGATAAAAATTAACCTCCAGGTTATGGCCCAGCTAACCCACCTCCCCAAACTCATCGGTCTCAATCCCAACCATTGCCATCTCTTTCCTTTTTCCATGTATACACACTCTCTTCTATTCATATTGAACTATAAGAAGTTGGGCTTCTGCATGTGGTCTTCTCACTGCTGGAAAAGTTTCCATATCCCTCTTCCCCACAGTACACAGGGGATACATTTTCTCACCCTTAAAAACCTAAACTTATAAAACATTTATTCTGTTTTTGAAGATATAAAGTGGGTGGTGGTTTTACCAACTCCCAAATCTTCCCCTTCTCCTCCTTGAACCCTCCTCTCTCAGCCATAATACTCAACTTTGTTTATTCTATATGTTATACTCAAGCCTCCTTCTCTGTATTCCTTGCACACTGTTTTTCTCTTGGAATTCCTTAGTTTATTCCTTTACTGTTTAATTCTTATGCCGTCTCCCAGGTCTTTAATTCATACTACTTACAAGAAGACTTCTCCAGTTACCACTTTCCACTATAAAAAATTTAATTCTTAGAACACATAGCATACATTATCTGTTTAATTCATTCAGTGTTTATCAGATACCTCTCTGAAACATCACTGATGTCTTGTCATAAATGATTATTCAGTTCTGATATGAAAAGTTTTGATATGGAAAAAAAAACAGTTGCAAGGTTTTTTTTAGAGCAAAAATTTTGTATGTCTTCTGAAGCACCTAGCAGACAAGTTTATTTACATAGTAGAGACTTGGGAAAAAATAAAATAACTAATTGAATGAATAAGTGGATATGTGACAAAATAATGATTTTGTTGAATGAATAAAGTGACAAATGGAAATAATTTATATCAGCTGAGAAACAAATTATGAACAGTTTTTTAAAAAAAATCAAATTGTAAGAAATTTTAAAAGAACTATAAGCCTTTAATAAATATGGCTTAGAGAATCAGTAGTAGTAACTTGCTATGAATTTTGACCAAAATGAAATTGACTTTGGTGGAAATCTTATCAAGGAAAAATTATTACATATGACAGATCAGTGATATGTGCACATTTTTATACCCTCTTAATTTTCTCAATTTTATGAGTTTAGACTCATTTTGCATCTGAAATTGAAGGACTTAACATAACACAACACCTGCTGATGAATTATTTGATCTGCCAGTGTTTTAACCCCAGAGCATAATATTGTGGTAATTGCCACTTGTTTTTGTATTTTCAGTCAGTAAAATACTGTTGTAATAGTTAACCTTCATGTTTTGTGAAGATGGTAAATGGTACACTGTTGTGTTAAACACACCAAACATTAATTTAAAAATCCATTAATTAGCATCATCTTGATGGGATAGAGCATTGTATATATGAGATAGGGACAGACATTTTGATTATATATGTTAACTCATATCATTTCTGGAGTTTACTACATAAAAATATTAAGAAATAATAAAAGAAGAAATTAAGATTTGAGAGGGAAATCACAGAAGTGTGTTGCACTGTCTTAGCCTGAGATATTTCCACATAATTTCAAAACAATAAATAACACAAGCAATAAGGAATAAAGTGGAAACAGAACCATAAAGAAAGAAAATAGGTCAACAGGTTTTAGTTTCTGTGTTTTTTGGTGTTTTGTTATCTTTACAACAGGAAAAAAAAATTGTTGAGGGCCTGAATTGTTCATTTTGCTGCCAGTTTTTTTGGTAGGATGCACCATAGCCTTTTGAATCTTAAGAATCAGCTTACGGGATGATTGCCCACTATCTAAACAGTGTAATGGCAGAAATCAGTCACTGTCTATCATACATTCCTACTTTTTCCATCCATAGCTTGCAGTTTTGGCTGGCAAGTGGGTAGCTAGCTAGAAGCTCCATTTCCCTGCATCTAGATGGGACCATATGACTAGTTGTTGCTAAATGAATGTGTTTCATTTCTGGACTAAATTGGTTAACAAAACGAGGTATGCTTCTCTAGTTATAGCAACTAGAGTTATCCTGTGATCATCAACTCTAGAACTGTGATCTCCATGCCATCCTGCTGTTTACAATTAGATCTTTGGTAGCCAGATTTGATTGCATACTACAAAAACATCTTACCAAATATTAAATCTAGAGTTAACATTCTTTGCAATCACTTTTTAATCATCTATTTCTTTAAAAGTATATATTTAGTGCTTTTGATGATGAAGTATTAGCAGTGCAGAAGTTAATGATTTAGGCAGTGTATTTATTTCCAATCTAACAGGGAAAATAAGTATTATCCAATTAATCACAATTACAATAAGTGCCATAAAAGCAAACAAAACAAGAACTATGAAAGGGTAAATTCAATGTCCCACCATAGTTCGAGGAAAGGGGCAGTCAGGTAAAGATTTGGAAAAAATGATATTTAAGCTCTTTAGGAATGGACCAGGTGAGGAGGAGGAAGAGGGAAGGGAGATGAGAAGGACCAAATGTAAAAAGACTGAACTGTGAAAAAGCCTGATGCTTTGGAATTTTGTCACTATTTCAAGATATTCTGTGTATTCAAGTAATATGGTAACCCTGTGTCATAAGCACTATATTGCCATACAATCAGTAAACAACTAATATGTATGAATTACTTATTATGTACACAGCTCACTTCTTGATGAAATAGAGGGTGGAAGCATATACAAGCAAGGGCCCTAACAGCTGAGGTGGTACAGTATCCCACAGAGTCCATATTCCCACTCAAATAACAATGGATAACACAGATATCACATAATCAGACATGGCTTCCTGTTTATTGTTAACATTTATGCACAAACAGAGCTCAGATGAGTACTTCTTTGGATTTATATACAGATTCTGGGACAAGATTCTGACTTCCTTCCATTGGGGTAACTAAGCTGAAGTGCTGTAACCTTTGATTTACTGTTTTTGTTTTGCCATGTGAAAAAGACCAACACGCTGAAAGAAGTAGAGCAGAGAGCTAGAGGATGAGGAGTGTAAAGAAGATGATGGTACTGCTAAAATTCATGCTTCTAATCATACCTAATGCTAACTATTGAATCCTTAATTCTCTTTCTTCTCTTTCTCCTTATCCATGTTCCTTTTGCTTTTTGCCCTTCTTTAAGCCAGTTTGAGTTGTGTCAGCTGAAAGCATGCTCACTAAAATAATGCAATGCTACATGGAGCCTGGACATAAGAAAAAGGAGCTGTGTAATTACACTTAGGCATAGAAAGTAAAGTTAGTTGTCATTTAAAGTCAAATTTAAGTATGAAATTAGGCCATTTAAGGAAATGTTCCTCATATATGAAGTCATTGTAGTGAACATATCCCAGAAAAATATTAGGATTAGGACAATGAACTTCATGAACGTTGTTGATGCATAGCAATGATTCATAGAAATACTTTGATTTATTAATAGTTACATAAAACTCATGTGCCCTTTAATTAAAAACTCATAAAATGTAAAGGACAAATGCCTCAGTAAAATGCTGAGGCATTTGTTCCGTAAAATATAAATGGCTTATAGTCAAGAGTGTCTTTCATTCTTTCTGATTTTTTTTTTATGACCTACATATTGTGAACCAAAAATACATTTCTTTTGGAACCTAAGCCTAATAGACAATAGTTTGACCAAGCCATGTGGCATTTTACAGTTAACTTTTAATTATGACTCAAGCAACAGTCATAAAAGATTGAAGGCTAATATAGAAAGCCTTAGGCTATAACCTAATAGGTTTCTACAGAAAAAGCCAAACTTTGTTCAAAGAATCACAGTGAAAACATTTCACACAATTCAAACATAAGAAAGCAAAATTTGCAAACTAATCAAAAACAGATTCACAAATATAGGGGACAATTTGGTAACAGACAGGGGGAGAGAGGTTTTGGGGGGCTGGGAAAATGGGGTGAAGAGTTGAAGAAGTACAAATTAGTAGTTTATAGAGGGTCATGGGTATGGAGATCGTGGCAGAGGGAATGCAATTAGCATTTATATATTGGCTAGATGGAAAAACATAGGAGAGAAGGAATAATTAGAGGAATCATGTATCCACTATATAAATGCCTAACCAATATAGTGTATACTTGAAAGTAATTAAAATTAATTAATTATTTTTTTTTTAAAAGCAAAATTGAGTTATTAATACCTTGAATGTGGATGATGCCAAACATTCAGTACAGTCACAGGCAATAATCTGAGTAGCAGAAGGACATGTTTTTTTTTGGTTAATCGAGACTCCTCTTCCTATTGCATATTAAGTACTGACTTTTTGATACACTTTATACTGAAGTTCCTTTGGGTATAATTCTCATCAAAATCATGCATTCAGAATTTACATGTTTTATGTATCAAAGATATTATCATGAGAGATTATAGTCTGCTCTACTCAAGAAGGTTTCATTTTCCTAATAGTTCCAGAAAAATATAAAGATTTAGTTTCACTAAAATAGCTGCCTTTGGTCATGGTTTCATTCTACTATAGCCAGACGAGATAACGTGCTGATTGTCCAGGGCTGGATAATATACCCGTAATTGGAGCCAGAAGAGTGATAATGAGAAATGAGTAATTCCAAAAATTAAGATCAGCATGTCATTATCCAAACAGGAGAGGTGAGTGTTGAGTAGGCAAGCAAATCAAACCAAAACAAATCAAATGTCCTTTATATGCTCAATGCAATAGTAAGAGGCACACCTAATTTCTTCTGTGATGTTATTTTTAATACTTACTAAATTCCAACTAGAAATTGTAATGATTGCAAAGATTACTAATTGAAGTGGTTTGTCAAGCTCAGTGTCAGAGCCAATCTTTTTCTAACTGCAGTCTCTGTGGACCTGTGATGATTAATGTTGATCTCAATGTATTTTTAAAGGGGTAATGATGATTGTGCAGTCATTCCCAACAGAAATATGTCTAGTTTCAAGAGCCCAAATAATCACAGTGCCATTTTCCTAAATCTGAGGAGCCTATCCATCAATAGTATGCTGAAGCCAAACTCCTCCTGGGAAACTAAATGCAGCAAAGGAATTGATTTTGTTGGGTTTTCCTTTAACATTAATTATCATTTTTCTATGTGCCTCAAATGCCTCTTGACAAGGAGATGATTTACCGGTGGCAAATAGCCACTCATTTCCATCGGTAATGAAGCTTGTCTTTCTCCTGGTTAGAACAGTCACATTATTGGAAAATGTATTACCCGACTCCAAGGTACAGATATATCAACTCCAAGAGTTGATGTGAAGTAATCATTTTTTTTTATCAAGATACCATTTGATAAACTTCAGGCATACCTTGAGAGCATGGTTGACTTCTAATGGAATGAAATAGGGATGCAATCAAATTATGGCTTGGGCTACTGTTATAGTATATCAAGGAAATTGACAAGTACATAACGTATAAGCTTCATAACATTGAGAATGCTTGCCTTACCCATGGTTGTACTGAACAGTTTATGATAATAATGCCTAACAAGTAATAGGCACTCAAAAATATTGGCAAAGAAATAGATTACAAGATAGAATAAAACTAGAATTTTTAAATAGTCCAAATTCTGAATCGCATTTCGTCTCATGAAAAACTAACTGAAACTTAATTCATCCTGAAATTCAATATAACATAGAAAAATTAAACAGATCGTATAGCTAAAAGAGCAGTGAATTAAACCCAGGTATGTTTGATTCTGGAGTCTATTCTGTTTTTTTTTCATTCACTGTTAGCAGAGCAGATTGACGCCTGAGGACCTGGGCTCCAGGCGCAAGGGGCTGAGCCAGATGCTAGGGTTCCCCTAGTCTCCAGGAACTTTGGGTGAGTTGCTTAAACTTTGTTTTAATTTCAACAACAGAAAATTGGGAACAGTATGACAAATCAATAAGAAATTTTTAAGTGATTAAAAGAATTTGTGACCAGTAGAAAATTTTGCACATTTTCTTGTCAAATAAGTTCTAAAAAACAAGTGTACCTTTCAGCAATGAATGAATGAATAAATGAATTAATGAAATGAACTAGTGTTTTAAACAAAGGTAAAGTTTTTCAAAAGTTACCCCATATATAGTTTTTTAGATCTTATTCTGAATCAATGTTAAAGCCAAGAATATACAAAAGATTTCATGATCCCCATAGTCTTATTTGTAATATGATGGAAATATCAAGGGATAAAATAGTAGATATATGCTTTGGGTTTTGTTATGTAACATAGCCTATTAATCACTTTAGGTCATATTATACTATGTATTTCAAAATATGACATCTCCTATAATAAAAAGCATGCATATAGGTCAAAGAGATTTAATATAAAGTGATTTTTATGGTTTCCAGTTTTCTATAAGACAAACTAAATTTTCTAGAATAAGTACAGAAAAAAATATTGCATAGTAGAAAAATAATTCAACTAACAGCTAATTTACCCTAGATACCTATAAAACATTAAATTTCAAAAGCAGCCATTTTTATTCACATTATTCCTGAGATTCAAATAATAGGGGACCAGATTATTTGAGGGTTATCATCTATGAGAAAAGAAGATAACAGTCCTAATAGATTTCTCATAGTATTCTAATGGAAATTATTATTGATGAAAGTATCATTTCTTTTAAGAATTTCATTACTTTTCATATCCTGAGGGAAAAAAAAAAACATAGCATACATATGTTCTCCAAAGCACTATAAATTGGAGAAGGCTTCACTTAAACATCTGCTATTTGCTTTACCTTTTCCCTTGACCTAACAAGCAGGTATGAGACTATTAACTGATTTGGACTGTATAAAGTTAACATTGACCATTCCCAATGACTGGGGTATCAGTGCTTACCTGCCATTTCACTAGGGCTTAATGTTTTCACTAATTCAATTTACCGGACAGTGGTATCTGCTAAACTAAGAACTACAAAGATAAAAGTCTTTTTTCCCCCCAAAGAACTTGTAATTTAACAAGACAGACATAGACAAGTGAAATGTCCATATAACATAGGAAATATTCTAATGTGTTTGTTAGGTTAAAATAAAGGTATGTGTGTGAGTGTGTACAAGCATGCCTGCACATACATTGTTTTTTTATTTTTCTTTCTTTTTTTTTTTTTTTTGGTTGTTTATTTTTTTTTTAATGGGAACACAGAGGAAAGAGAACAGAGACCTAAGAGGCAGAGGTGAGGACAGTTGTTAAAAGAAATTATACTGAGGATAGGTTAGTAGGAGATCAATGTAATTTTTTTTGCATATATAATTAAGCTTCAAACTGATTATTTACACTAAATAGTTAAAATAATTCATTTTAAATTATTCTAAATCAAAATCTCTGAATATTTTATTAAATCTTCACTTTTATAGGACTTTCTAAAAAAGCAAGTACTGAACTGGGTCCAATATTAGGCTTGGAGTTTTAGTAAATAAAAATACAGGATATCCAGTTTAATTTGTATTTCATGTAAATGATGAATAATTGATTTAGTATGATCAAATCCCATGTAATACTTAGAACATATTTATACTAAAATATTATTCATTTTTTATTTGAAATGCAAATTTAACAAGGTATTTTCTATTGGATATAGCAATCCTACTCAGGCTGAAAATAAAATAGAATGACCTTGGGATGTGAAAGGAAGCAAAAACAGAGTAAATAATAACCAATGTATATGAGGGGGTAGCAGAGAGGTGCTTTTCACCAAAGTAATATCATTTAATATCTAAAGATGGGAAGGATTTTCTAAAAATACTTATAAATGTAATGGGTTATGCCATACATTATACACTCTGTTTCTGAGAAACTTCAGGACAAGTAACTTCTGTCTATAGATTGGAAAAAACCACCCTAATTGTGGCTTGGCATTAACTGAAATCCAAATTGACATAAATATCAAAGTCTTCTATTCCTGTTAATTGCTGACTCTTGGAAAGATTGCAGTGTTTTAAATTGACTAAAATTCAGGTTGGATTAATTCTAGAGCAGTTATGACCCTGAGATCTATTTCTGTAATTCTCACCAGGGCTTAGAATTGAAAATCAAATTTCTGAAAGTCTTTTTGGTATATTTAGGAATGTTCCTGGGCTTATCATTCTGGTTAGAACAGATTTGCTCTTGCGTGCAACACCTTAATTTAAACAAGCTTTTCATTGATGTCTGCAGCAGTAAGATGAATATGAGGAACTAATAGAAACTCTTCAATGGTACTTTAACCAGGGTACTATAATTGCTTTAGATATACATCATAAATTATAACATAACAATAAAACCCCCTCAAATCTCCAAAAAACTAAAGTGTGCATGGACTATGTGAATAAAAAGGACTTTAGATAGTAACTAATACTTTTGTTTCACCTATTGCTTAATTGAAAGCCTCTTAAAAGTCCAGGAAGACTGAAAATATTGTTTTTATATGCCAGCATTTCTGTTCCATATCTGCTCAGGGAGGCCCTTAATTACACATTCTGTTTAGGTAAAGCAGTTTACTTCTACTCTCTTATGTTTAATCCTCAATGACAGTGTGGAAGAATGTAAAGATAAACTTTAATTATAATGCTTTGAATTATGCTGCAAAATCTAAAAATATGAAAACAGTAGAACAACATCTGTGCTATCACTTTTGTGCATTTCTAAATACCTAAGATTCCTTTATACAATTTTTAATCAATACAATAGTCACTGTAAATGACAAATCTCCAAATTAATTTCAAAAATTCTTGGGAAAAAGTTGTATTACAATCACAATTTAAAGCAGTAACTATTTTATGTTTTTCATGATTTCTTTGGAAAAGCGTGGGATAAGGTCAAGGGGAATGAAATTATAAAACAATGTATTATGGAACCATGGCATCTCCTAACTAGAAAGAAATTCATAAATAATTTCCATGCATTTATTCAAATATATACATAGAAGCTTGGGCTGCTATAAAAAATATCATGAATTGGGTGGCTTAAACAACAGATATTTATTTCTCACTGTTCTAGAGGCTGAGAAGTCCAAATCAAGGTGCTGATAGATTTGGTTCTCGGTGAAGATCTTCTTCCTGGCTTATAGATGGCTGCCATCTTGCTCTCTCCTTACATAATTTCATCTCTGTGAGCAGACTGGGAGAGAGAAAAAATAAGCCCTGTGGTCTCTTTCTATAAGAATACTTGTCCCATCATGAAGACTTCACCCTCATAACCTCATCTAAACCTGATTCTCTACCAAAGGCACCATCTCCAAATATCATCATATTGGGGGGTTAGAGCTTCAACACATAAATTTTGGGGTACATAACTATGGACTGAATAAGCAAGGAATTATTCTATATACTTGAATATAAAGAAACTCAGAAGCACACTGAAGTTAGCTAATTCAGATGTCAAATGAAAATCATTTAATTGGGATATAGTTGAGATTTAAAAACATGTGTGAATCTATTCTGTGGTTGAAATTATGAGTTGTACTCACACATGCACCTCTTTGATCCTTAGAACAAAAATTTATCCATAGTAAACAATGAATTAGTATTTATTGCATTAAAAAAATAATTTTCTGTAACAGGTTCTTATTCTGAAGATTGTTATGTTCTAAGTAAACCAATCTATTTAGTTAGTTTAGATTCTAGAAAGATGAGTTTCCAAGGAAAAAGTACAGATGAATTTATATAACATCTCCATACATATATTCACTTTGAAATTAATAAATAAAAAAATAAGAATACTTTTATGCAAGAAGTAAAAATGAATAGAAGGAAACTGAACGGGAAAGTGTGAATAACTGAATTTTTTGTTTATACAAGTATAAAGCAGAAAAACATCTTCATTTGCTTTCCTAATTTTGAAACTGCCATATAGTGAAATTCACTTAGTATTTTATAGTGGGCTGTTCTATAATCTTAGCTTTATTATTTTGAACATCAGTTTCAATTGAATGGAATACTAGGTGTAACAGGTACAGAGAAAATTTGATAGAATAGCTTCAAACACAAGTGAATATGCCAGAAAAGCTGGGCTATATGAGCTGTGCATACATATGCTTTGTTATTCATGCTGTATTCACTGTTTCTCTTGTTTGACTTTCCTCTAAAAATAGACTGCCAAAAGTCAACTTTCTATAAAATTTGAAATCTAGTTTGTTCTTTTGTGACTCAGGTTTTATTGAATACTAATAGTGACTTGATATGTAATAAGATATATTTAGAAATCTCTTCTTTTTATTCAGATGTACCTCACAGTTGCTCCTGTAATTCGTGGAGAAAAATAAGTATTTTATTCATTACACAGAGTCATGAGGCATAATTATTATCATAGTTAACTATATCAGCATTTAGAAGCAACCACCTATCTTGAAGAAAAATATTGAACATCTCTTTCCCATGCATACACACAAATGAATGTTAAAGTAAAACATAGGTATAACATTAGATGGAGGAAATTTGACTTGATAGAAATCCGTAGTAAGAAAGTACAGCTTTTAGGTGATGATGATGATGAGCTCAGTAAATATTGATGGTGTGAAATGACTCTGAAGACTCCTTATTAAACCTAAGGATGAATAAACCAGAGTGAATGAGAGGATTCTTCTATTGTGCTTCATACTGATCGAACTGCCTCTAGGACATAGTACTTAATTCTTTATAAGGGCTCTTTAGAAAGGATGTTGATCAACCAAACTGCTGAGGAAACAAGATATTCTAGTAAAGAATAAAGTCTTTTCTAGGAGAGGAGTACTTAGAGGCTAAAATCATGTGGGTATGTAAGAGAAATTAAATTTGTATATGTTACTGAAAGAAATGATAGGGTATAAGAAATTTGGCTCAAGCTTAAGAACTTTATGTCATTTTATTAGTCTTAGGATGGTATAGTTTGCATGTAAATTAATGAGATCTATTACCATTAGTCGACTCTCTGTTAAAAAGTGTTTTGGAGAGTATCTTACACTAACCGATCCTTTATCAACTAACCCCTCAGGGCCTTTTATAGTTCTCTCACCAATTGCTTCTCATACTCACTCTCTAATGAATTTATTTCTGAATGTCCTCATCTATTTACAATGGCAAAACATTCATTCTCTTAGATTCCAATGTATGATCTTGTGAAAGATCAAGTGACTAGCTTGAATCTGGGCTGACATTCTGAAAAGGCACAATGTACGGTTCCAAGACTAGATTATCAAACTAGTGGTAGCATTAAATATACACAGTACAGAAGGAAAATTTTAGATGCTAGTTAGAAGCAGGGTCTGTGGTACCTCCACTTACTGACAGTTGTCTAAGCCTGCAGTTAAATGAAAAGAATCATTTTGCATAGACCTGTTAATAAAAATATGTTGTTGATCAATTTTATTTCACTTGAAACACTCACTACCTTCACTTGCTGTATCCAGCCATTATGAAAATTTAACATTGCTGTACATGTAATTTGTTACAATTTCTAATTTTCACTGTTTTTTGATGGCTGGTTATAAATTCTTTTTTGCTCCTAATAGCAAATTGTAAGGATAACACTATTTGGAGCATTACGTTTAGGACTGAAACAAAGACAGAAATAATCATAGTGTTAGGCCACAACATACCTTTGGGAACAGAAGGTCATTTTAAATTTCTAACAGATGCTGTTATTTCTAAATTTCTTAAAGAAAGTGAACAGTTCTTTGAAAGCTTTTGCTAAATTGGGAAAGCATGGAGGCCCCAAAATAAACCTGTATGTTATTCAGGAGGCATATATTCAGCTATGGAAATATTTAAAGACTCTTAATCCACATTTTTACATATCAATACAACTGTAGCATCAATGTGTATATGTATGAACCTTCCATATATTAAATAAGCAAACTAAACAAATTAATAAAAATAATTGATAATAAAATAATAAAAAGATTATAAACATTTACAGAGAAAATGTTGGGAGAAGCAGTTCTAAAATGGAAATCTGGAAGTTATTTCCATTGGGAAAAGAACTTGGCACCTTTCGCAAAGTACAAATAATTCTCCAACTTTTAATCATAAGAATTCTGTCTTTTAGCTGACAAAGGAAAATGAGGACTTCTATTTCTAGTTTTGAAACAAGACAGAGTGAATTTAATGAGTGTCATTCCCTTTAGTGTGATATTTATTTTCATCTGAGATAAACTAAAACTAGATGTAAAGAGATCATCAAGCCTGCCTTGCAAGGAACTAGGTAGGTGGTGGCCTGAGTTATTCAATAAATAAGCAACAGCCATATTCAATTAATTCCTTAAAAAAATGAAAGACTGAAAAAAGAGATGGCCAACATGTAAATGGTGTCATGAACATAGGCTAGTCATATGACAAATTAGATTAACAGCATAAAAGAAAAAACTTTCCTCTTACTGTGTTAGAAAAAAGTCTGAAATTTCTATCTTTGATTTTTATCTAGAAATGCAACTTTAGTCATTAGCTTCTGTTACAATATAAAAATGAGATGGTTTGCTAGAAAGGCAAAGCCAAATATTTTGTAGCTTCTACAATGAAGCGATGAAACTGATTTCCTCATTTCTTAAATCTGGGCTGGTCTTGTGATTTGCTTTTATTGATGAATTTGGGAAAGCAGCGTTGTGGGTCCAGTGCCTAGACCTAAGAGATCTTACATTTAGTGTCTGCTTCTTGGAATGCTTCTCTGAGCCACTGTACAAAGACGTTGGTCTAGAATACTGAAAGGGGACAAGCATGTGGAGGAAACTTGTGTTGCCTTAGTCATCAGCCAGCATTAATGGCAGACAGTTAGTCATGCCATCTTGGGTCTTCCAGTCCAGCCAAATCTTGAGCTATACATAGTCACATATGCAAACCCTGGCAAAATCAGAAGAGAAGCCACCAAACTAATGAACAAAATGTAAATTAAAGTTTTGTTTTAAGCCACAAATTTGTTACATAGCTGTAGATAACTAAATAGTTTATTAGATTAGGTTAAAAGTCATTTCAGAATCATCTGAATAGTGACTTAGATAATTATAACTATAAGTTATAATAATTTCTTATTTTAGTTAATATACATTATAATAACATCAACTACTTTTTAAAATTTATTTGCTCTTTTTTTTATAAGTTATCACATGGTGAAATTGAGTTCTATTTTAACACAGGTATAGAATAATGAACCACCACCAAAATCAAGATATAGAACAGTTCCACTACCCTTTGCTAACCCTTTCTGCTAACAATCCCATCCTTATCCCATGGAGACGACTTATATGATTGATCTATTCTCAGTCGTTATGTTGTGTTTTCAAGAATGTCATATAAATAGAATAATCTAGTGTATAATCTCTTCAGACTAATTTCTTTCACAGTCTACATAATGTCTTTGAGATTCATCCAAGCTTCTGTGTATATCAACAGTTCCTTTTTATTGCAGAGTAGTATTCTATTTTATGCATATACCACAATTTATTCTCATACATGATTAATTACAATTGGGATAGTCTGGTGTTGGATAATTAAGAAAGAGCAGCTATAAACATTTGCATACAGGATGTTGAGTAAACATTAGTTTTTATTTCTCCATTGTAAATACCCAGGAGTGAGATTGCTAGGTCACATGGTAAGTGTATTTTTAACTTAATAAGAAGCTTCCAAAACTATCTGCACTATTGCACATTCCCACCAGCATTGTAAGAGAATTCCTATCACTTTGTATCCCTGCCGGGATTTGGTGCTGTCAATATTATTTTAGTCATTATGGTATGTTTGTAGTGGAATCTAATTAGGGTTTTAATTTGTGTTAGCCTATGTCTAATGATGTTGAATGCCTTTTCATATGCTCATTTGTCTCTGTGTGCTTTCTTAGGTGTTGTGTATGTTCAAGACTTTGGGCCATTTCTTGGTTGTTTTTGTCTCTTACAAAAAAAAAGTGAAGTTGCAATGAAAAACACTGTTAGAAGATTGTAATAGCCATCATCTCAGATGGCCCCAAGGATCCCTATTATCTGATATTAACACCCTTGGGTGGTTACTTCTCACATTGTACAATGCCTATTGGTTTCTGTGGCCAATAGCCATAGTTTGCTGACCTCTGATCTTGTTATTGTTTCTATATGCACTTGAAAAGAAGTGTATTTAGCTTTTTTTGGAGTGTTCTATAAATATCAATTAATTTCAATTGGTTTGTGGTATTGGTTCCCTCTTCTGTATTCCTGCTGATTTTATGTTTTATCAATTTTATCTGTTATCAAGAGGGGAGTGTAGAAGTGTTCTACTGTATTTGTGTATGTATATTTCTCCTTTTTGTTAGTCTTTTATATTTCAAAACTTCTACAAACACATTTAAGAATTTTTTTTTTTTGGTCTTCTTGGTGACTTAACACTCTTATCATCATGAAATAGCTCTCTTTATCTCTGGTAATTTCCTTTGCTTTGCAAATGATACTTCAATATCAATAGAACTACTCAAGCTTTCTTTCAATTAGTATTTACATGGTATATCTATTTTTTTTTATTCTTTTACCGTTAACTACATATTAATTATATTTGAAATGAGATTCTTATAAACAACATATAGATTGATATTTTAAAATCTCTATCATTTAATTGGTAAAATTAATACTTTGAATTTAATGAAATTATTGATACGTTAGGGCATATGTTATTATAAACTAAATCATGTCTTCCTAACCTCAAATGAGACTATATTTGGAGATAGGACCCATTAGAGCTAATAAAGATTAAGTGAGGTTATAAAGATTAAGTGAAACCTTAATCCAGCAGGAGTAGTATTCTTATAAGAAGACGGAGAGGCACCAAAGATCTCTTTCTCTTTCTCCACATGAGGGGAGGACATGAATTTTAAAGTTTTAGGAGTTTCATGCAGGAATCTGGGACAAAAACTAGACAGATTATTATCCAACAGCAGCCTTTAGTTTCAATCATCAAATGTATTGTACAAATCTCAAGAGGAGAAAAATAAGGTATTTATTCAAATGTTTACCATTTTTGTTACTTTTCTCATTTCTGATGTTACTGATTTTTTTTCCCCACTCTCAGGTACTATTTTCTTTATACCTTAGACTTTTCTTTAATTATATTTTATAGCAGTTTTATTCATAAAATATCTCAGTTTTCTTTCATCCATAATGTTTTATGTTACCTTCATTTTTCTGAAGATATTTTTACTGGTTAGAGAATTCTGGATTGATATTTTCTGTCAGTAGTTTAAAAGTTCTGTGCCACTTTCTTCTAACTTTTGTGATTGCTAATGAGAAATCTATCATTAAATTTGCTGTTTTACTGTATATAACATGTCCTTTCTCTGGCTATGTTCAACAACTGTTCTTTATCATTGGTTACATGCAGTTTGATTATGAATTTATTGGGATGAGTTTCTTTGGATTTAGCCTGTTTTGAATATCTGCATGTCTTCAGATCTGCAGGTTTACATATTTCACGACTAGAGGGAAGTTTTCAACTACTATTTTTTAAAACATTATTTTCACTGCCATATTCTTTCTCCTGTCTTTCCCAATCTTCAATAACACAAATTTCAAATTTCCTGTTATTGTCCAACACAGTCTTAATTTTTTTTTCTCTATTGCCCAGAGAATAATTAAATAATGTTGAGTGATTTCTATTGCTCTATATTTATATTCACTGACTCTTTTTACTATAATCTTCATCCTGCAACTGAGCCTTTTGTTTTTCCTTTAGATCTTACTTTTATTTTTCTTTTTATTATTTTAAATTAAAGATTTTCTCTCTTTAATTGTTTCAATGGTATTCACAATTGCTTAGTGGAATATCATTGTGATAACTGCTTAAAAATGTCTGCCAATTTAAATATTTGTGACATATTATCATTGGAATCTGTTGATTGTCTTTTACCATGTGAGATTTTTCTAGTTCCTTTTATGCCAAGTAAATTGGATTGAATACTAAACATTTGGAATATTATCATATGTGAATGAGTCTTGACCAACTTGTAAATGTGATATATTTGTTTTAGCAGGCAATTGACTCATTTCAATTCAACCACAGTTTCCAATCTGTGGTTTCAAAGCTATTGTAGTATTACTCCGATCCGTTTTGCACACATGTCACCCAGTCTTTGGCTGGGACTTGTGCATCAATCTATCTGCTAATTCATTTCTCAACATCTTTAGTATGCTGAATAATGTCAGATTCATATACTTGGATCTTGAAGTGAGCCTAGGAGTTTGTAAAAATCTTTTCTTGGGCTACTTTCCCAAGTTCCTGCCTCTCTTCAGCCTCTTCAGTAATTCCTGTTTCCCTGTGGCTTCTCTTTTTGACCAGAAAACTGAAGCTCTGTTTACCTTGTTTTCCCTTGTACTTTACCAACCTGGGCCAAGCAGCAGAAAAGAAAATAAAAGCAACAAAGAATGGACTCTATATTCTTGAAATCGTAGCTCCATTGATCCAAGAGGAAGATTCCCCTTAACCAGAGTATTAGTTTATGGCCTCTTTTTGCTTACAGTTATCACCAGTTTTATGTAATTACTTGTGGGCTGGGCTGTAGAGATTAGAGAGAAGAAAAAAACAAAAGGGAATGTTTCCATAATCTTTCTGAGTGTTCTAAGTTCCTTTTCTACCATTGAACCAGAGCTAGAGGATTTTAACTGGTGCACTGAGTTTTGGCTGGAGGATACCAAAGCGGATAGAGGGGATTGTAAACTCAAGGATATGTCAGTGGTATTTCAAATTTTGATTTTCCTTCCCAATATTTTTGCTACTGTTTAAGAGCACTCAAATAACTATTCCACACATTCTGTCCAGGTTTTATAGCTGTATTTAGTGAAAGATACAGAATGGGTCTGCTTATTTTATCTTACTCAGAGCCAAAGCCTAGACACCTTGATAACAAATATTTACAGAGCAGATTTCATGTGACAAGTCATAGGCTAAGTGATTTATATAGATGATCTCTTTATCTCTGACAACAGACTACTAGGCTGGTTCAATTTTACAGCTGATAAAACTGAGTATATGAAAAGCTAAATAACGTGCTCACAGTCACACTGCTACTATGAGCTCTCTATGCTCAGACTTCAGGCCTATTGAGTTGTACATCATAAAGCATTTTCCTGGAATAACCTCATCTGGGGTAATGACCCAAATTGAGAATGGGATTCTAGATATAGAGAAATTTGTGTGAAAGCTCTGGAACAGCAAAACCTGAAAAAATTACATATGTAATGCTGAAGACTAATTTGCCTTGTTCATTATTTTGTTTGGCTCTAGTCTTGCTATCAAAGTCTTTCCAAGGTCAGAACTATGGTGTCCTTCCAGGAGGAAAATGTGTGTTTGAAAAATTCTTAAAGCTCTCGAGGTCTATAAGCAGAAAGAAGAAAAGCCAGAAAGAAACCAACAGATTTTTTAAAATAGAACATTTAAGATGGAAAAAAGCAATGAAAAGTTTTCTTGATTAGCTAACTGCATTTGTCCAGTGGTAGCTTAGCTTTTTGTAATAGCTATTTAAGGTTGAAAACTGTTACTGGCATTTTAGTAGCCCAGAATCTTGTTTCAGTATACATACAATGTATACTGAAGGCTATACATACAAGGCTGATAAAATATTTTTATTGAATTGATAAGAGCTTATCTTCTAGATTTTTAAAAAACATACCTGAGATTCAGTTAGGAAGATTTTTGCTATGTAAATGCCTGAACAATTAACATAATTTAGGAGACAATTAATAGGAAAATATATTTTGAGACAATCTGATCTTCACTTGGGACCTAGTTGTACCTGTCATCATTTAACTTTATGAAACATGTACTTTTGTATAGTGTTCTGTGGTGTTATTTATTCAGTGCTATTCTTCTCTCTTTGTTTTTTCCTTTTTAAGCAAACAAACCTGCCAACAGCAAACACAATTAAGCAAAGGGAAAAATTGCTCAGACTCAGTTCCTCTGTGGTAGGAACCTGTTAAAATATGTTTATAGCTTATTTTAACCTCTGCTACTGGACTACAGGATTAGATATGATTGTTTGTGGAGCCTACTTGTTTGCCTTATTTAATTCGTTAGCTCACAGTATTGTTGGCAGTAGGGTATAGTCCTGTGGTAGAGACCATGGCCCACATCAAAAATGAATTCTCTCAGGCTTTTGGAAATATATACATCTCCTGAATTAAATCTTCCCCTAAATAAAATTATCTGACATTGGGTCTCATAAGGGAAGGTTATCATGGAAAGATCTCCATAACTCATGAAACAGCATCTGTGACTTCTAACTCAGAGATGACTTAGGTACTAAAATTTATTCAGCTGTTACAACCATTGGCACATTGTTATTTAGGTGGTAATTCTATTAGTTCAGTAGGGCTGCTGTAACAATGTACCACAGAATAGATGGCTTAAACAACAGAAATTTATTTTCTCATAATTCTAGAGACCTCTTTCCTTGGCTTATAGATGGCTATCTACTTCCTTTGTCTTCATATGGTCTTTCCTGTATGACTACCAGTGCATTAACATCCTTTAGTGTTGTTATTTATGCCTATAGCACCTGGTCTTCCTAGGTGGTCTCCCATCCGAATACTAACCAGACCCAGTCCTACTTAGCTTCTGAGATCAGACATTGGGCTCGTTCAGAGTGGCAGGGCCATAGACCATGGACTGTGGCTCCACTGGGGCATGAACCCAGGACCTTCTGCGTGTAAAGCACACATGCTAACCGCTACACTATGGAACCATGTCCTAACACCCTCTTCTTATAAGAGCATCAGTTAAATTGGATCGGGGCCATTTTAACTTAATTACCTCTTTAAAGATTTCATCTCTAAATATAATCACATTCTGAGGTACTGGGGGTTAGAACTCAACATATTAATTTTGGAGGGGACACAATTCAACCTATAACATAATATTTAGATTTCATGTTACCATGTATATATGTACATATTATATATGATTTACATGGGAATATTTAACTAGAGAATATAAAACTGCACAAATTTTTTTAATTAGAATATCTGATTACATATGACTTACATTTACACAAGGTAAAGTAATAATCAGTTAGATAATTTTTACTTGGTCTTTAAACTTTTGCCAGCTCAGCAAACTTTTCTCACAAGCTATGGCATTTACAAAGGCAAGCAGAGAAGCCGGTGGCTCTGTTGTACCTAAGGACATATGCTCATGTGTCAGCACTGGGTCCATCCAGTCACTTCAGTTATTTAAGTTACCTGAATTGCCTTTAGATGCTGGAGTTTATAACAGATGCTCTGACCACTTACAGTCCATGTGGATCATGCCAGCCGGCCTGATTTCAGGCCTTTTCTTCCTGGGGGGGAAGGGATGGTGTTTTTGATTTATGGTCTAACGCTTAGACGCTTCTGAGAACATGGCTTAGATAAGGTTTATAGCTCGACAACAAGTAAAAAGGATTCGATATCTTTGATGTTTGCTCGTTTTGTAGGTTTTCTCTGTAAGCATATCTTCAAAAACAGATAGCATCTCTGTGTTTGATGCAACCATAGCTATTCAGTTCAATTAAAACTGTGTCTATACAAAAACAAATTAAAATTAAAAATTTCGACCAAATGCCTGATTTTATAACTAATTTTATGTCATATAATTAGCTATCTCATTTATTTATTTTTCAATAAATTGACCAAGGTTGTATGTATAATTAGCTATCTTTCTAGAAGGAAATAGAAGAAAAAAAACAGTAAAAGCTGTTTATATATTATATAATTTTGAAAAAGCTATTTAGATGATTGAATTTTTTTCACTCTTCACTGGCTTGCACTCTGGGATAAAACATGACCACAGACACACTTATGCGGTGTATGTTCTATGGAAGCTGGAAATTGGAAAGGACTGTGACCGTTATGAACAGAAACAGATTATCATCAAAAGAAAAGGCTTTCAAAGTTCTAATTCACAGCAGGAGTCAAGTAAATAATAGTAAATGAACCTCATTATAATGTCACAAAATATTTATGAAGAGCCTAATTTTGTAGAATTCTAGTTTGATCCGCCTTGCATGAATTTCATAGAGACTAATTTTATTCTTCAAGTGATTTACATACCAAGATACATCATTCTAAGTTTTTTCATGTGGTAAATTACTTGTGCATTTTAAACAGTCAAAGCATGCCTACAGACACACAGCCAAAGTTCTCTTAGAGTTGGAAAATGAATGTACTAACTCAGATATTTTCCTTTCTGACATTTTTTTTTTATTATTTAATCTGTTGGTGGTGGTGGTGGTGTCATTGTTACTTTCTGACAATCTCCTTTCAGCCAATACTACCTGTCCAATTATCCCTTTATTTCACCTTTTACTCATCACCTGTCACTAAGTGGATAAGGGTTGCATTTTGACAGAATTACCTGAGAGAAACTCCAGTGGAGATTGTTTATCCTGCCTGAGCTATGGCTTGCATTTTACCAACGTCCAGTCCTTCTTTTGTTTATTAATTTTTCTCACCCTAGCAATGTAGACTTGCTGCAGCAAATTGTGAGATATAGTGAGGCAGGCAGTGAAGCAAAGCCTTTGGTCAAGTTTCCCACCTGTCACTTCCTGCAGTTAGTTACCTCGTGACTCAAGTCAGTGGCTTCCAAAGTGCTTGTGAAATGTTCCAAAGTTGCCAGTCTAATTCTGTAGTGACCTACTCTGCTTGTCTTATTTGAGAGTTCACCTGATTTAAAACTTTACATGGCTTTGGAGTATAATGATAAATATTGTGCCTGTAGACGCTTTCACCTTATGCCGTGCACATCTCCACAAGCTGGAAGTCAACTCTGTGTTTTCTATCTGTTTTGTGCTACTCACTGAAAAGGAAGCTGCAGACCCGGCCCTGTTTCATTGACAGATGAAAGCCCAGGGCATGTTTTCTTAGAAATGATAGTGGTTGATGGGATAAAGAGTAAAAACCAGATCTTGGTTGAAAGTCTATTTTAGTTATCCTGACATGGGTCCAGAGGCTCTAAAAAAGAACAGAAATATGTGACCTTCGTGATTTGGTAGGCAGCCAGGCACCTGTCCTGACATGCTCTAGAGAGATCCTCTGAAGAAGAGCAAACCCTAAACTTCCTTTACAGGACTAGCTGGAAATGGAAGCCTTCATTGCTGACTCTGCTGGGTGGTTACCCATTTTATTTTTGCTAATTAATTAACATCCAATTTAATTGTCAACTTGCTATTCCTAAATTTACTTACAGACTTATACTGTTTGATTTCTCATCTAACCCCCTAGTAGTTTCAACCCCAGCTGGTGGTTGTTTTCTCTCTAATCCCCGCTTTTTAAATTTATTTTATTTTTTATTTTTTTTGTGTGTGAACCTGATGGTTTGAAATGAAAGGTGATCTTGCAAAGGAAAGACAAACTTCTTTATAGTCTCAGCAGCACCTCCAGTCAGCTCTTTGGTTTTGATTCAAGGTGACTGCTTATTGTGTTACATTTCTTATCTTAACATTCTGTTTCAGGAGCTGCCGGAACATTCATTTCATTTTTAAAATGAATGCAAAAATCCCCAAAGCTTGTACAAGGACCATTGCAGCTTATTAATTAGATTTATTAAACAGTACTCAAAAAGGAAAGGGAATTTGTCTCTTATTCTGTTTTTTTTTTTTTTTCTCCAATACAGTCTCTCCACACTGCTTTATTAAATAATATGCTGTGTTTAATGGTCCCTTTTGCCAAAAGATTGGGTCACAAATTGTTGGTTTGTTAGACTCTTTGTCAGTGCAACTTGATTAGTATCCATGTTTCTTTCCTATGGCTATATCTGGGATGCTGATTTTCAGGGGGTTATAAAGTAATCAAAATGCAATTGGCATGATGTCTAATTCTGGAGTTGTAAATGTGTGAGAAAGTAGCATAGAAAACCTTTGTGAGAATTATCTTTTTTAAAGAAAAGGGAAAAATTCTACAATAGTATTTGCTTTTAAAATTTCATATAAAGTAAAATGTACCTTTTTTAATTGTACATTTTTGAGTTTTAATACATTTGTAGATTTACATAACAATCAACACAATCAAGATACAAGATAATTTCAACCAAAAAAGTCCTTCTTGGCAGTCAAAGCCTCCTCCCTCTCTAACTCTGACAACCAATAACCTTCTCTTCATCAGGATTATTTTGCCTTTCCCAAAATATCTATAAATGGAATCATTCAGAATGTAACCTTTGACACTGGCTCCTCCCTTTGGTATAATGCCTTTGGAATTCATTCATGCTGCTGTGTATATCAATTGTTCAATTTTTGTATTGCTGAGAGGTATTCCATTGTATGTTTGTACAGAGTTTTTTTGGATAGTCTCTCATTGAAAGTCATTTCAGTTTTTGATAATGACCAAAATGCTGTATATATTCATGTGTAGATTTTGTGAGATTGATAGGCCATATGATAAGTAACAGTTTAACTTGATAAAAAATGAACAGACTTATGATTTCTCGTTTGACATGAGCTTAGAAGTGACTACTTTGTCTTAACAAGTAAAAATCTGAACAAACTGAACATCAATAACTCTTTTTTACATTGATTATAGAAGTGAGGTCACAGGGAAAATGGCTGCCCCAAAGTTCGAGACACAGACAGGTGTATACAGAAAATCTCAGCTCACTGAAGTTGAAACATCCATGAGAACTAGTGCCACGATAGGGAAAAGAACCTAAACTGTAATCAGTGAGTTGCTAGAGGCTCAGTGTGGGTAGGCCTAAAAGATAAAAACTCCAGGGACTCTCATGCTTTTGAGAGTTTTACCTTTAGTAACTCTACCAGGTGAATATTAGAGAAAAAATCCCTTGTACTTCCATGCTTCTGGCAGGGGAAGGGGAAATCTAACCAGTTTGAAATATGCCATAGCATACCATGTTTCCACCAGCAATACATTTGTAATTGTTCTACTTGCTAGCCAGCATTTGATATTAGTATAGAGCCATCCAAATGGATGTATAGAGGTATATGACATGGTGGTTTTAATTTGCATTTCACTAATGACTAATAATATGGAACACCTCACATGCTTATTTGTCATCCATATCCATACATTTTCTTGTTAAAGCACTGTTCAGATCTTTTAACTGTATTTTGATTGGGCTGCTTATTTTCTTATTCTTTATTTGTAGGAGCTATTTATATATTCTGGATATCAAATTTTTTGCTGAACTTTTAAGTTGGAGTACATTTAAGAAGTCTTTGCCTAAATCAAGAACACATAGTTTTGTGTGTTAAGTGTAGGATGTGGTACTCATTTTTTTTTGTAAACAAATATTCAAGCACCATTTGTTAAAAGGGCTATTCTTTTTCCATTGAATTGTTGTACCTCTTTGTTAAGAAAAATCAATTAATCGTATTTATGTTGTACCTCTTTGTTAATAAAAATCAATTAATCATATTTATGTAGGGATTTTTTTTCTGGACTCTATTCTGTCCCATTGATCTAAGTGTCTATTCTTTTTTACAATAACGTACAGTCTTGATTGCTATAGCTTTATAGTAATTGTCTTGGCTCGTTCTTTTGCCTTTACATATAAATATTGAAGTTAGTCTGTCTATGTCTATAAATTAACTTTGATTAGGATTGCCCTCTTAATTGTATTGATCTTCCAATTAATGAACACCATGTATTTCTTCATGTATTGGATCTTAATTGATATATTTCATCAGCATTTTATAGTTTTTAACATACATGTACTTGCATATATTGTTTGATTTATACCTAAGTAGTTTATTTGGAGGGAATTCATAAGTAGCAATTTTAAAAATAGCTATTGTTCATTGATAGTGCATAGAAATATTGATTTTATTATGTTCACACTATTTTCTGTAACTTTGCTAAACTCAGTTATAGGAGCTCTTCTGTAGATCATTTAGGAGTTTTCACATAGAAAATCTTGTCTTCTATCAATAGAGACATTTTTATTTCTTTTCATTTCAGTGCTTTTTATTTCTTTTTCTTGCTTCATTGTGATGAATAAGATTTCTGTACAGTGTTGAATAGGAGTAGTGAGAATGAACATTCTTGCTGTATTCTTAGTCTTAAGGAGAAACATTCAATCTTTCACATTAAATAGACGTTAGTTATATATTTTATGTAGCTGCAGTTTATCAGGTAAAAGAACTTTTCTTATAATCCCAATTCACTCAATTTTTTTATCATGAAATGATGTTAACTTTTGTCTAATGCTTTCTTTCATCTACTTATACGATCATATATTTTTCTCTCTGACTGTTGATGTGGTAAATTGCATTGATTGCTTTTCTAATATTAAATTTTAATATTGCATTCCTGAGATCAACTTTATTTAGACATGATGTTTTATGCATTTTATTGCTGGATTAAATTACTGATATTTTGCTGAATTTTAGCATAAATTTTATGATCGATGTTATTCTGTGGTTTTATTTTTTTTGTACTGTTTTTGTCTGGTTTTGGTATGAAGACAATCATGGCATCATAAAATGAGTTGATAAGTGTTCCCTTTTCTTCTGTTTTCTAGAAGATATTATGTAAAATCTGTATTTCTTTTCTTTAAAATTCTGGTAAAATGCACCAGTGAAACCATCTAGACTTGACATTTTCTTTCGAAAGGGTTTTAATAATACATTCAGTCTCTTTATTAGATATGGGACTGTTTGCATTATCTCTGTCTTCTTGAGGGAATTTTATCAGTTTCTGCCTTTTAAAAAATGGCTCATTTTTCTCATGCTGTTAATTTTACGGTGATAGTGTTTGTTATGGACTGAATGGTTGTGTCTCTCCCAAATTCTTATACTGAGACTCTAATCCCAATGTGACAGAGGCAGGGCCTTTGGGAGATAATTAAGTCATGCAAGTGGAACCCCTGCAAATGGCATTATTGTTCTTGTAAGAAGAGACTAGAGAGCTACCTACCTCTCTTTCTGCTCTCTGAAGATAAAGCAAGAAAGAAGTCACGTGTAAATTAGAAAGAGGGTCATTGCCATGACCTGATCCTGCTGGCACCTGACCCAAGACTTCTGGACCTTCTGAACTATGAAAAATAAATTTATGTTGTTGATAAGCCACCCTGTTGATGGTACATTTTGTAGCAGCCCTAACTAAGACTGTTGTTTATAGCATTCTCTATAAAATTTTAATATCTGTGGAGTTTATAGAGATGTTTCTCTATCATTCCTGATATTAGAACTTTGTGTTTACTCATTTTATTGGTCAGACTTGACTGGAGCTTTATCAATTTTATTGAAGTTTACAAATAACCAGCTTTCAATTTTATTTATTCTCTATTCTGTTTTCAATTTTTTCAATATCTGCTACATCTTTATTTCTGTTTTGTATATGCTTCTGTTTCGATGGCTCTTCTTTTTCTAGATCCTTAAGATACAAGCTTAACTTAGTGATTGGAGATCTTTATTTTTTTCCAATATATGCATTTAATGTTATAAATTTCTGTAACTTCTAACTGGTGCATTCCACAAATTTTGATATATTTCATTTTCATTCAGTTCAAAATACATTTGAATTTATATTGAGACTTTCTCTATGGCCTAGTGATTATTTAGAAGTATGTTGTTTAATTTTCACATATATAGGGATTTTTTAGATATCTTTCTGTTATTAATTTCCAGTTAAATTCCTTTATGATGACAAGATAAAGTTGGCACAATTTCAGTTTTTGGTTAATTTGTCAATATTCTTTCTGTGTCCTAGGATACATTTTATTTTGGTGAATATTCCATATTGATATGAAAAGAATGTATAGTCTCATGCTGTTGAGTTGAGAGTTTCTATATATATGTCATCTAAGTCAAGGTAATTGAAGGTTAAAGGTCCTGACTCTGATCTCACTTCTCATTATCAACTGAAAGGTTCTGGACCCAGTTCCAACATTTATTGGAGTAGGGTTTTTCCCCAAACCAAGCAATTCTCCAGACACCAGCAGGATGTCCTGGTATTCAACTCAATTCCTATACCTTCTACCTGGAGATAGCATCAGATCTGGCAGGTTAAGGTCAGTTCTCAAAGCATTTGGTTTTGAAGTCATTTCCATAGATGTGCAGGTAGGGTTTCCTATATAGCTCTTTTTCATTATCTTCTGATCAAACTTTCTTCTCTCTATAATTTCTGCATTCCACTGTCTTTCAAAGCCTGCCCTTCTTGTTCTCTGGCCAGAAAAGCAGGATTTTAAATTCCCTGCACTCTTGCAAATATAGTCTCCTTCAGGGTAAATAAGTGAACCTGGTTGCTGCTACCAGTTCCAAACCACAGGGTTGAAGCTCAGGGACTAGGTCCTGCCTCTTTGGCAGGCAGACTTGGAAAAGAAAAATAAGAGAGAATATCCACACCTCTTTCTGTTCCAGAGGTTCCCTGCCCCACTCCTCTGACCAGAAAGAAAAAGTCCACTGCCACACTGTTTATGCAGTCTCTGAGTCAGACTGCTCTGAGTCCAAGAAGAAAAATAGGAGGGTAAGAAGGAAAAAAAAAAGTCGATCTCTGTGTCAGACTTTCTTCCAGTTTTGATATTCCTTTCCAATCAGCCAGCTATTATTTGCTTTTCAGAGTCTTTAGATAATCGTTTTATGTATTCCATCCAGAGTTTTATTTTTTTAATGGAAGAGATAGGATATTTATTCCATCTTAACCACACCAGAATCCTGCTGTATTAGCTTTTGAAAATATATTTTAAAAAGCAATCTTCTTTTCCTTGAAACTTTGAATTAATTCTAAACTGGGGAGATAAGAAGGGGGAGAGATTGCTTGCCTCAATTCCCACATCTGTAAGAAAACTAGTGGACTTAATTAATCTCAGCTATCTTTTGAGTCTTACATTGTATTTTATAGCAATTCTAAATGAAATGAAGGAACACTATGGTTAGTTGCAAAGGCAAGATTAATTAAAGTGCCACTACCTGGATTTCAAAGATATTCTTTTATTTTGCCACCTGCATGGATTAAGTCTCCAATATAGTATTAAAACACAAACTGGACACTGGGTTTAATTCTGAAAGGAACGCCTCATTACAATTTTTTCACCCCATGCAGGAATGCCTATTTTTCTACAAGAGAAATAACTTCCTAACTTTGTTTTTTTTCCTATTCATTGGGTCTTCCAGATGAGATTTTGTGAAGGATTGCCGGTTTCCAACACAGACAACAACCCCTAATAGTTTCACATTGATGAAGGAGCTGCAGGAGGCTGGTATCAATCTAGCATTTTATTAAGGAGGCAGAATATGTGAGGTGCTATGTAGCAGATGTGTGTATTCATGAGGCTCAATTCAATAGAACATTTTACAGTTTCCTTCAAAAGGTTAAAACATGAATTAAAAAAAGCAAAAAGCCTAGCAATTTTTAAACCAAGTCTCTAAAAATAGTAAACCAGTTTGTTCTCCAAAAGCTTCCAGATGCTTGAATTGGAAAATCTTACTGAAAAATGTTTTTCAGAGAGCTTTTCTCCCTTAGAGTATTATATATATTTTATCCATTTAAATAAAAAAAAACAACTTTAGTTATTAATCAATTTGAATAATAAACTTTTAGGGGGAGGAGAGAGGTAGATGGAGTAAAAAGGGTTAAATATATGTCGATGGAAGAAAATCTGACTATAGATGGTGAACACACAATGCAATATATATATATATATGTGTGTGTGTGTATATATACACACACACACACACACACACATATATACACACACACACATATATATGACATACTGTTGAATTTTATTGAATTTTGTTGATCAATGTAACCCTGATAATTTTAATAAAATAAATAGCATATTTCACATATGGAAGTCGAGTAACAAAATAGTTTGCAGTCAGGATGATCCAAAAGTCTTTGGTCAAGAGCTAGAAGCAAACTTGACACTCTTTTCCAAACCATCACATTATATATTTTCTCTTTCTGAAATTCAAAGCCCGTCGTGGCTTAACATTCACATTATCAACTTATTTGTGTTACTATTTTTGTTAATAGTAGTGTTCACAGAGCACTTAACATCTGCTGGGAACCAAGCTAAGTGCTTTATATATGTTTAATTTTTATAATACTGCATATTATTATTACTTTCACTTTTTAAAATTTATTTTAATTCTTTATTATTTCTATTTATTTATTATTATTTATTTTATTTTCTTATGACATTGGTTAATGAAATCCAATATGTTTCAACTGTACATTTTAACTGTACAGTATGTGTGTGTGTGTGTATATATATATATATATATATATATATATATATGCACATTTACATTGTGTGCTCACCTCCCATGTTAATTTCTTTTTGACACAACACATTTGGTCCCCTTTCCCCCATCTACCCCCTGCTTTCCCATCTTCCCAGTACCCTCTGGTAACCACTCGTCTATTGTCCATGACCATGAGTCTCTGTTTGTCTGTCCTGCTTATTTGTTGCTTTTAGGTTTATAGCCCATATAAGTGATATCATGTGATTTTCAACTTTTTCTGTCTGGCTTATTTCACTTAGCATGATTATCTCGAGGTCCATTTATGTTGATGCAAATGGCAATATTCCATCTCTTCTTATGGCTGAGTAAAGTTCTATTGTATATATGTACCACAGCTTCTTTATCCAGCCATCTATCATAGGACACTTCAGTTGCTTCCATGTCCTGCCACTGTGAATAATGCTGCTATGAACATCGGTGTGCAAATATCTTTTTGGATATGGGTTTTCAAGTCTTTGGGTAATACCCAGTAGAGAGATTGCTGGATTAATTCTTAGTTTTTTGTTATTCCTACTTTTAAGAAAAGTTAGTGATACTTAGAAAAGTTATACAAATTGCCCAGAGACTCATAAACAGAAAACAGCAAAGTCATACAGTCCTGTGGGACTCCAGCGTGTATACTCTTAAACATTGTATCATACTTCCTTTTTATTGATACATGGAGAGTAAAAGCTAGCAATAAATTTCATCAATGATCTACCAATAAAGTGTCTAAACTTAAACCAGGCTTTCCATGCGGAAGGCCTAGAAGGTCTGGCCAATGAGAGACTTTCAAGCAGGTTGGCAGATGATATTTGAATTAGAGACATCTTTCAGTAGTTTTTACATAAGAAAAGCCAGCCAGTTGACAATTATACCCATGAATAGGTTCCATCTTGGTACTAATATTATGTCAAATCCCCAAAGCTGTGTGACATTGAACAAGGAAGCTATCTCAAATCAGCATGAATATAAATTAGTTGTACTTGTGTGATTGAGATGATGCACATTTAATCGTGAGTTTATCAAATTGTGAATTATAACTTAGTAGTGTGTTCAGTAAATTCAACTGAGTAGATAGTGCCAATATTAAAAAATGTAGAGGGAGGAGGGAGGGAAAGTAATGAGAGAATGAAAGATATCAGTATGCATTGTCATAGTTATTGTTTCATAAAATATTTGTTTATGTTATCAGTGCTAGTATTTAGTTTACACTAAAACTGCCTGAACCAGTTGGTATAATAAGGAAGTGTTTGTCCATATTTAGTAAAAACGTTTGGGACTCCATGGTCCCCAGTATTCTCTGTCCCCTGGACACAGTGACCCCTTGGGTCATCACATTAGAGCTCTTCAGAGACTAACAGTTAAAGGGATTTCCTGATGCTTTAGTGTCTTCTAGCATGACCAGTATTGTCTATCTTGATTGATCAGTGTCCATGCCAAAATAATTTTACAATATTTTATATAATTATAGATCTTCATTTACATAAATATTTTTGGTCACTTAAGTGCGATTTAAAATATTTATTTTACTAGGGATCATGGCAAAAAAAGTTATATTCCCAAAATTATTCAAATATAATCTATGTCAGTGATTGTCAATCAGGAACGATTTGCCCACTGCCCCTTCCCCCAGGGAAATATTCAGCAATATCTGGAGACATTTTTTTGTATGTCACAGATGGAAATATGAGAGTGAAGGACAGAGGTATTACTAGCAACTGGTGGGTAAAGGTGCTGCTGATATCCTACAGCACAACAGAGATAGCGTTTCCTAATATAGAATTACCTGGTCCAAAATGTCTGTAGTGCCAAGATTGGGGAACCATGGCACTACAGACGTTTGGTACCATAGTGATGAAGTTTTTAATTTTCTTATATGTAACATTCTATAATTATTATTCCAAACCTATTATAATAAATAAATTTTCTCTTTCTGTATGTTCTATGTCATCTCACTTGAGCAAGCTATTTACTCCGACTTAGAGTCTTTTTTTCACTTGCATGTGATTTTGATTTTAATTTCCATTTTATTTTCTGTGTTTGAGTTTTGATTTGCAGGATTGTTCCCACAAAATGTTATTTATTAAAATTTCAAATCTCATTCATTTCAAAAGAATTTTTATCACCTGGATGAGGAATGAGAGTTTTTTTTCCTGGTGAGAAACAAGAATTATCCAAGGTCATTTGTCTGTATGTGCTGGGTTTGGAGGCTGATGAGGCGAGCATATGCAAATTGACAGTGGATTACCTCTTTACACTATGCAAGTGTAATGTTAGTCTTGGAATAACTGCTGCAAGCTTTTTTATTGAATTGTACAGTTTCCATTTAAACATGTTTTATAATTTTTTTCTGAAAGTGAGGTGAACAGTGAATTTCAAAAAGAAAATTAATTTCTGATATCTTTATTGTTTTTGATATTGTTCTTATTGCTGATATGTTTCTTTTAACTTAAAAAAATAAAGATAATATATGCACATGGCTGAAATATGAAATATTATAGACACTAAGCTACTACTAAATGTATAGATATTTAATACTCTAAAAGTTAAAAAATTACATTCATTTTACAAAAATAGGCTTATTCTTTAAAAACATATCTTTAACCTTACTTTTTGATTTATTAAATCTTGGACTTTTTTTTTCACATTGGCAGTTTATCCATACTCTACCTTGCATTCACATTGTGATTACATCATAACTTAACCATAAATTAATCACAGCATGTGTATACTATAATATAATCATAATTTAACACATTATTTCATACTGGTGGATATTTGGTTCTCTTTTCTCTCAACCTCTCTCCTTCATTAAATATCATTTTACATTTATATATTTTCAGGTATATCTGTACCTGAAAATAATAATAATAAATAAGTTTTATCAATAAATAAATAATAAATAATAAATAAATAATCAATAAGTTTTTAACAATAAAAGCATTACGTGATGTGGTATGTGCATTTTAGTTGTGATAGCAATTGTCAAACAAATAAAATCTGATTTTTGACACGTAGGTTCATTAAAACATTATCACTATTGGAAAAAGAACAATTGAGATTGTGGGATTGAGATAAAGAAAAGTTTGAGAATGCATTGCTTTATCTTTAGATCTGGGAGACAAATTTAAGTTCAGATGGGATAAATGATAAGTCCCCTTGTAGTGTCAATTATATAATGTTACATCCTTGTAATATCTGTTTTCTACTGTTTTCATTTCTTTAAACCTTGTTCTAACCTATATCTTCTTTTTTGAATAAGTATGTAATATTTTTGTTTACCATAGTATTAAATAGTATTAAATAGAAGAAGGGTGCTTTTCCATAATCATGTTCTATATTTTAAAATTCAGTTATAGGAATATGATTTGTTTAGATTCAAACCATTAAACCAAACCTGGACACCAACATTCTTTAGTTGGCAGCTTGACCAAATTACACAAATAATATGCAGAAGGAAATGAATAGTCTTATGTGTGCCAGAATATTAAGTGATAGCAAACAAAATAATTAGCGGTTAAGTATTTTTTTTTTCAAATTTCAGTAATGTAAAATCTGACAATTTCCTTCCAATTTTATTCAGTGTTGCTTATTATAAGCTTTGTTTTTAATAAAAATGATTTTTCCATTTGGGATGTAGGAGGCATTTTTATTGAAAACTTAACTATAATAACATGAAAACACAATTGCTATCTTTTCTCCCCTCTTCTTGGGCTCAAATATTTGAGAATGTTTTGATTACTATGTTAGCCCCAATTTGTTAAAGATTATAAATCTATCAACATATTTATCAATCCAAATCTAACATACCTCAGAAGTTTGGGACAAAGGTCAGCGTTATATGCTTTGTAATCATTAATGAAATCTACAAATACCTGGAGACTCAAGAAGACACAAATTCTCTTTCAAAGCAAAGGGGGCTACAGAATGAATCTCTGAGTGATGTTTAATAAAGTGCATTTTGTTCATTTTTTTTTTACTTGATGTCCTGGGGTCAGTCTGTTGTTTTTATAGGATTTGTGAATAACGCTTGAATTGTCCTTGATTGTCCTAGAATTGTTCTTTTTTTTTAACATTTTTTTTCCATTTTCTATGGCATTCTAGTTTAATTACTGTGTTTTCAGGATTTGATCATTATTTCTTAGCAGCATTTTAAAATAATCTCTATATATTTGCTGCAGTAATCAAAGTATTTCTTCATTATCTTCCAAAACTCCTTTTATGGTGCATTTTATATTGAAATTTCTCAAAGTAAAACAACTTTGTTGTACTAAATATTCTACTTTGTGCCTAGTCTCGTGTCTTTGCCAGTTGGCACTTCACTAACTTTTTCCTCCGAGCATACGAATTGTTCATATTCTGGAAGATAAGAGGGATAAATTAAGCTGAGTGACTTAAAATTAATGTTGTAAAATGACAATTTGATGATTCTAAAAAGTAGATTAAGTTAAAACCACAAGGAATGTAATAATTTTTTTAGGAGAATGTACTCTTATTATAAATGACTTTATATTTTAGAAAAGTTTTAAGTTTACAGCAAAATTGAGTAGAGGATCCAGGGATTTCTGTATATCTTCTGCCTCCCATATTATTATATTCCCTATCAGAAGACTAATGTTGTTACAACTGACATACTGACACATCATTATTACCCAAAGCCTATAGTTTAAATTAGTATTCACTCTTGGCATTGTACATTCTATGGGTTTGGACAAATGAATTATGATATATATTCATCACCACGATATCATACCTAGTATTTTTATTGCTCTAAAAATCTCCTGTGCTCTGCTTAATTATCTCTCTCTCCAAACCCTGGCAACCACTTTTTAATTGTATCTATGGTTTTCTTTTCCAGAATGCCAAGTATGTAGTCTTTTCAGATTGGCTTTTTTCACTTAGTAATATGTATATAAGTTTCCTTCAAATCTTTTCATGGCTTGATAGCTCATTTCCTGTTAGTGTTGAATAATATTCTGTTGTCTGATAGACCAACTTTATAATATATTCATTTACTATAAGACATCTTGGTTGCTTCTAGGTTTTGGCAATTATGAATAAAACTGATATAAACATTCACGTACAGGTTTTGTGTGGACATTTGATAACAACATGGAGCATTTTTTAACGGGCTATTTGCCACCTATATATCTTCTTTGGTGAGATATCTGTTGTGATCTTTGGTTACTTTTTAAATTGGATTGCTTATTTTTTTATTTTTGTGCTTTAAGAGTTCTTTGTATATTTTGGACAACAGTCCTTTATCAGATATGTCTTTTACAAATATTTTCTTCCCAGTCCTTGGCTTGTCTTTCATTCTCTTCATGCTATACTGTTTCAGTACTATTGTGGTAAGTTAAAAGTCAAGAATTGTGAGTCTCCAGCTTTATTCTCCTTTTCCAAACCTATGTAATATATGTGTTTTAGAAGAGTGTGATGTTTTTAAGGTGAAAAATTGCAACTTTACTTATTTTAACATCATATTCCATTAAAATATTGACTATTAAAAATGTATTGGACTGCAATCTTGGGTAAAGAAGGAGGCTTTCATATAAAGTAGAAAAGAGGTGGGATAAGGTATCATAAATTAAAATTAAGATGTTTGTTTGCAGAAGCTATTTACATTGTTCTATTTTTCTGCTAATATTCTTGAAATAGAAATAACAAGATAATGTTCATCATAACAAAATAAAGCACTACTAATATAACTCAGACAATTGTAAGACTTTAGCAAACATGAATGTTCATTTCTAATAAAATACAGATTAATAACTGAGGTAAGAAGTAATTTTATATGAGAATTTATAAATAGAATATTATCTGAAATTCATCAAAAGCAAGTGAGAAAATAGAATAAAATGTAGCAGGTATCATATAACATAGTTTTTGTTTTGGGGAACATTGTTTTTGTTTTAAAAAGAAGTTCTTTGAAGAATAATGCAAACCATTTATGAAATACATCTATATAATTATTGTTTTATAGAAAATGTTTTTTCCTTTTCTTTTTTCTTTTAGAGGGTTTTTTCTATAACTCTTTGGAGCAAAGGAAGGACATATGTCACTAGGCTTAATACTCAGCTCCCCAAAAAGACTGTTGCTGCAAACATGGGGAGAAAAGAGTCCTAGGATAAAGCAAGTGTCAGAAAAATTGAAAGATTCCAAATTAAAGAGAACAGCCACTAGAAATTTGAAATATAGTTTAAGTCCAGCAATCTTCAACCCAGAATAGCAAAAAATTAGATATGGGTTTAAGAGAATAAACAATGGAGCTTGCAGATACCAAGGAGAAGTCATATCTATATTTTAGCCCCCAATCTCATTCTAAGGGCTTTTTGCTTCTTAGTGGAAACTAAGCCAATTCAGTCAATAACCCTAAAAGTAAGGCATCACTTTTAAATTTTGTAATTAATCTAACAGTCTCTCATTCTGTATTAGACTACAATAATATAAGGCCCAGGTGAGTCGTGGGTCTACCAGTTATCCTTAGCTGTTGGTTTACTCATCTATAAAATGGGTTCTTAATGATAGACTAACATTATGTTTTATGAAAATTAAAAAATATATCTCCAAAGACTTTAGATTTTCACCTAGAATATAAGAAACATTTAATAAATGTTAGCTCTTATTTATAGTCCTACCATATACTTAGCTTTTTAAGAGCTGTGATTAGGGGTATGGGAGGAAATGTAAATGCACTTATTAATTTTTTCAAGCCAGTTCCTACTCTATTTTAACCTTTAAAGATACAAAACTAACTTTAAAGTTCCCACTCTAAATGAACAAGCTGGAGGGCCCCAGGGTCTAATTGGAGAAGGAGCAATATTAAGTACAAATGAGGCAACTTCTGCTGTCAGCGTGGGCAGCCTAATACCTTAACTGTAACATAGCCAATATTCAATGAACATTTAGCAGATGAATAAATGAACTAACACACACACACACACACACACACACACACACACACACACCCCTAATAGCCAAAAAAGTATAGGTAAACAGCAGAAAGTAAAAAATAACAAAGTATATAATGTTGAATTGAGATAGGAGGTAACAAAAATGGATTATTTAACATATGTGACTTGAACTAGGTGTCAGGTAGTATGAAAATTATAGAGATTATTGTGATACTACGATGCCTCTAACTCTGCCAATTAAGGGGGATATAAAAGTAAATTAGAGAGTAATTTCTGTCCTTTAGGTGGCTACAGAGACAGATATAAAAACAAAAGTTGGAAATATATGGTCAGTATAATTATCTACATGTCCATTGCTATTTATCTCCTGTGTTTATTAAATGTCTGGTATACTATAGATGTGCAGTAATCTTTGATAAATGAATACATGAATTATGATTATATTAAAAACAAACGAAATGAAAAGTGCCTAACCCTGCCTGCCAAGGTTAGAAAAGAATTCACAAAGCAGGTGATGTTTTGGGCTTGGTGGGTCAGCAGAGATTTACTTGGTACACTGAAGATGGAGTAGTGCTTGGTTAGCTTTGTGCTGTTTTTGCTCTGAGTGGTGGCCTGAGTATATGGTAGGCCACTAAGAAAAAGACATGATTCTAGCTTCTAAATATCTTACTGAAGATAGCTTTCCACTTGTGTTCATTGTTAGATCTACATCCTTCTGAAATTGTAGCATTTAAGGCTTCTAAAACAATCATCATCTTTACTGCTCATATTAATCAGTTTATTGATTGTCTTTGTGTAGCACAGCTTGTTGGTTTTGTTTTCTCCTGTGATAGTCTTTCTCCCTGGTTAACCATAATTGAAGTTGTAAATTGTCATTTTACCACCAGGAATCGGAGTTTAATCTTAAGAGTTTATTAGGAATCAACTTCTCTAGGCCCCAGGATGCCTTTAACAATAGGCCGTGGAATCAATTATTCAACCTCCATGGAGCTGTGTTTGATAACTTGACGTCCACCTGAGGCTTTATGGTTAGAAAGATTTGTGCTTAGGGATGCTTCTGTTTCCAGACCCAGTCCTTTTCCTCAAGTAGATGACATCAAAGGCTGCCCCTGTATCAAAGAGCATCTTCCTGGTTTAGACATTTCATCCACCATTCAGTTGTTCCTGATTTATTTTCTCCAAGGGTCACAGTCATTGACATCCTTGAACTTTAATTTTCTCATATTCTTACTGATAAGCAAACCATAATTACAAAAGAAAGCTTGAGTACAAAATGTGCTTTCATTAATTGTGGTTACAAAAAGTTTCTCTCCTAAGAACTTTCAATGGGACTATTCAAACCACTAATTAATTGTACTAGCACTGTACAATATCAGGTTATGTAATATTAAAAGTCCAGGCATTTATAGACTTTTTTTTATGAGAATAGTAGGGTGAATTTGTTAGCCCACAGTCACAAGGATAAAACCCATGACTTGAAGATCTTCCACTGAACCCCAAAATAATTACCACATCAGGTTCAAACTCACTCAATGCTATACTCTTCAAATTTATACAACTTATTATTTATAGTTGCACAGATCTGGGTTGATTTTGTGTTTCTTCTTATGTCTTTCTATGCTTCACTTTTCCGTACCTTGCATTTAGTTAGATACTCCTCATGCATTCAGAAAGCTCATGTTACTGCTTCTAACCAGACAAGATAAACCGAGTATTGCATAATCTTTATCTATCTGGGAACATCTTAATATTTTTCCTGTCTCTAAAATCCTAAAACTGTTGGTTGATGGGTGCATATAAGGTGAGGTAATTGCAGTGATTTTTTAACAATGGCAGAAAGAGTGTCACTAGTAAGGGTAAGAAAGGGTTTGGAGAGTATCCAAAGGAAGGAAACCCCTCTCATTTAATGAAATAAAAAAAAATTATCTGTAATTTGTGTTTTTAATAAAATTTTAATTATTTAAAAAAAATAAAGTGCTTTGGGCACATAAATGAGAGCATGCTAAGATGATGGTGATGATGATCCAAATTGAATACTAAGATTGATGGTCTGTTTTAAGGGGTTTTTTCCTTCTTTTGTCCTCCCTTCCTCCCTTCCTTTTTAAATACTAGAGGTGTTTGATATTTCAAACATTGTACAGAAAAGTAGGGAGAAATGGAATCTTAAAAATATTTTCCATTCAAAGATAACACAACCCTGAAGATCTTAAAAGTTCTTTATGGTAAAACTATTATGTATGATTTTTTATTATTATTGATGTATCTGCTGTTGACTTGTTCCTTTAGAAACACTAACTGCATTCATCATTTAATTTTCTGAACTAAACTTTTTCTTCTCTTACTTATAAGCGATTCAGTTTGTATTTTTTCCTTAACATATGTGTCTGAGTTTCTATCTTGTTTGTTTCATATCTAGTAGCAAATCTAAAAATACCTGAGATATATTTTTTGCCAAGAATAATTGAAAATTTATATTTTTATTGTTTATTAGCATGGAATAATAAGAAATCAATGAGACCTCTCAATTATCTCAGGACCTCCATTTGTAGTTGGCTAAGCTCAATTGATTTGGCTCACCCTTATGCTTAGTTATCTCTTTCTAGGAAAATTATCCAAAATTTGAAAATAAAAATGTTGATAAGATGACTTCAATATGATGCCAGATTATTTTATAATAAGCCCATCTGAGTGATATCTGATGCTCTCAGAAAATGTAACTTTGGCAAATGATTGGAACTTAGGTATTTTACAGCCTTCCTAAGTTAGATATCAACTTGTAGAAATTGCTACCAAATGATATATTTGTTCCTGTCCAATAGAGATGATAATCTCAAATATCATAGTTTATTATCTAGCAGGATATCACTTATTTTCAACACAGATATCTTATTATATGTCATATATGTCATTTCCTCAAATCCTTTCCACACTATGTTTTACATTCTTCTGATTATCTCATTAATGACTCAAGTGCAACTTTTGTGCATGTTTACCCTCTGTTTGTATGCAAGTTACCTATTTAACAACTTGAAAATCATCTTTTTCTATTTAATATCTTTAAACATCTGGTTGAGCACACAAAGTTTTTTCAAGAAATATAACCAGTACATGTAAAAGATGAAGATACATGTTTATAATCTCACATGCACTTGGAGAAGCTATGATAGAGGAGTTAAGCATGATTTAAAAAAAAAACTTTAAATATGAATTTGGTATGTTGAGAAGTCTGTTTATTCAGATCTTTGGTCTTATTCAGATAATTTAGATAAAAAATTCTCCTGCTTCAGATCATTTGGAGCCAGACAACAGTATTATTATATATTTAGAAGTGCACCTATCACCATCTGACACCTGTACATAGTATATTTTGCAAACATCAGTTTTTTGTTTTTTTGTTATTTTAATTATGAGATAATGGTAAAGTAGCTATAGTGTTCTTTTTTTGTGATCTCTCAGAAGAAGCTTAATTTTAATTTAAAGAACATTTTCTTTCCCTGTTACAATTTGTCATGTAACAAATTAAAAACAAATTACTGAATGCCTCCCTAATTTGGAGGACAGTAAGTCCCAGTCCTGTGGGACTTGCTGAGTCTAAGGTGTCAGGTGCACACAAATCTCTTTTTTGTTTGTTTCTCTGTAGCCATATAGGCCACTCTGTTAACTCACTTTTGAATTATGAGAGAAATGAGCTCATTAGTCATCATTATACTTTCCATGAAGTGGATCTGTTGATAGGCATATCACTGCCTAAGCTAACGCAATCACCATTATAAACATAGGTCCCTGATTATAGCTACCATATCATTGAGGGAGGGGAATCAACTAAAGAAACACAAGTGAGCCTTGGCATAAAGGACAGGAAAAGTAGGGGGTCAAGTGCACAGCTAAGAGAGAAAAATTGCCACTTACCTCCAGTCAATTCCACAGTTATTTGAAGAGTGTAATGTTTTAGTTTCTGTTCCTATGATTGCTTATTTTTAACATTTTATTTTTTACTTCATTACTCAGGAATCTTTTAATTTCAGTGATAGTAATCTACCTTAAAGCACTTTAAACCAAAAAAGCAGTTTGTGTGCCCATTGAACAGACAAGTAAGTTTATTAAATACACCTACATTAACAAGTTGAAAAAGTGCCAAAAGAATTCTCCCAGGGCTCTTAGCTCTGCTTGTTCTGCTTGTTTACAGGTACATTCTTCTTTTTCCTGGCTTTATTGAAATATAATAGGCAATTAGTTGCTCATATTTACATTCTTTTCACATCTAATTAATGTGACTACAGATATTTCTTTATCTGAATAAGATTCATCTTTACTAATAGCTGTGGCAAAAGTTACAGACAGAACTGTGAGACATATGGCTGTCCTAGAAACTGTATTAGTGGCCAGCGGGCAGGGGTTCTCTGGTAAGCTGGAACTATGCACCTTACCTAAAACATACCTAATAAGAATAAAATTCTAGAAAACAGTCCATGCAGACTGGGGTGGATGGCATCAAAGAGATTTCAATTAGAATTAAATTTGAGAGGATACAACATTAAATATGGCTAAGGCAATTTTCAAAGGTTTTTAATGAAGATGACATTTCCTAGTTTAAAATAAACATATAAATATTTGTATGTCTATATGTCTGTGTGTTATACACATACACACACACACACACACACACACACACACACACACACACACACGCCTATACACCCTAGCACCACCTGGTATTTTTTAAAGTTTCATATTAATTTTAAAAAGGAAACGTAAGGTCACAGTAAAAGTAGTTATAGCATTCTTATCCAATAACCTCTCAGAAAGAACCAGTTTTTTTTTTATTTATTAGATGTGTGACCTTGTGTAAGTCACACAGCATCTGTAAGCCATCATTTCATCATCTGTAAAATGAAAATAATCATATCTACCCTATCTTTATCACAGGATTATCTTTTTCAATTGTGGGGTGTTTTATAAATGTTAGATGATATTATGTTGGTTTTGTTAAGTCCTCACTCAGGGGATCTTACATGTGACTGAATAAAGACAAAATGAATTTGCACATACAAACACATTGAAATTAAACTATACGATGACACCTGAGAAGCCAAAAAACGCTTTCTTTGTTTTATATATAGTCACTGAAAAATCTGTAAGACTTTCATCACATTCTATGGAGACTAAAGATGTACTTCTGCTTTTCCTGAAAAAATTCAAAGCTTGAGTTAAGGGTCCATGGGAAATGTAAGGGACTGAAGAGAAGAAAGGGAGATCAGAGAGGGAAGGGGTTGATGTTCATATTAGGCAATCCATAGTATGGATTGAAATGATATAAACACTGTCTTTACACTATTGGACTCTGTATGCAAGGCTGCCTCTCGCATAAACAATGCCTGTATGAAATTTTTTAAAAAGCATTTATCTGTCTCTTCAGTGCATACATATTAGAAAAGGCACTTTCTCTTGGTTTATACAGGCCCTTGAAATACACATTGGCCAGGAGTATAAAACCTAAATCTCAGCTCTCATTCAAACCTTTTGCCATGCAAGTGAAAAATCTGAAGTTTGTGTGCATGTTTCTGGCTTATAAAATATTGTCTTCTTTGTGCCAAGAGTCTATATCAGTTTGCCCTCCTAGATGTCATGGGCATAATTGAAGAGTTGTGTGTGGTAAAGAGTTTAATCTTACCCCAAAAGAGATCTGGCCTTTGCTGTGGGTCTCTGGGAGGTATTTCAGCTACTTCCTTGGCTTCCATTTCTCTGTTGTTTCTTCTTTCCTGCATATCCTATATTCTTTCAATTCCCCTGCCTCAGGTGCCACCTGCTCTCCTGAAAATGAAACATGGCATTTACCATTTATATTTGCTATGCTCAGCAGTGTCCTGGAAAACAAATATAAAGTGACAGCTCCACTCCACACTATCTCTGGGTTTCACACTTCTGTTTCTCTTTGCAAATCTGGGGGAAATTCAGAATTCTGTTGAGAAAAGTTGTTGATGGAAAAGGCTGCTTCCATTTTTTGACTTTTAGAAGACTCAGAGGATCTCTCTTGAGCAACAACAAAAGAATTCCAAATGCAAAATAAAGCAACCACACAGTTCCCTAGAGAGAAAGAGGAATATTATTATGCCTAGTCTATCATCATTATCATCACCAAATAGTGTTTGCTAAGCCTCCAGGAGCATGAGGCAGTGGGGTGGTTAAATTGGCATGTTTTCATCCTCCCAAGAGCTTGCAGTTTAAATAGAAACAGAGCATCAAAGACAAACATATGCAAGGTCAGGCTGAGACCAAAGCTAACACATTAACATACTCATTAAAATATAGAGCTCATTATAATTCAATAAGAATGGGAGGCAGCAAGATATAATATAAAAATGTGCTGAACTAGGAGTTAAGGGATCTTGCAGCCTGCTGGGTGTAATGGCTTTGGGCAAGTCACCTCCCAAACCCTCAGGTTGAAATGTTTGAGAAGATTTGGAGAAGGTAGTTTGAGAAGGTGAACCAGACACATGCTGTCAAGTTAGAAAACCATACAGTTTCTGTAAACATGACAAAGCAATTTAGTCTTTCTGGATCAATTTGTCCTCCTTATAAATGGAAGACTCTCAGTTTCAAAAAATGAAGATACTGAGGTTTTAGAAAGGCAAGTGCTTGATCAAGGGAAGGATCAGAAGCCAAACAAACCTGGGGACATAAGGAATACAATTACAAAAAGTTGGGGGGAAATAGCAAAATAAGCAGACTGTTCTTCCTATATCTTCTTCCAATAGGCTATATGACCATTTGGCTCATGCTTTAAAAAAATTTTTTATATATATTCAGCAAATATTTATTAGAGGGGCTACTATATGCCAAGTATACTTATGTGTACTTGGGATCTCATGGTGAACATGAGTGTAGTGTAAGCCCTGACAATTAGATTTTTGCTTTTTTGTAAAGTAAGTGCCTGACTTAAGCTTTGATTGCATCAAAGTGTCATCCACTTCAAAGATGGCAATCTTGAACAAACAAATTGCCAGCCACATGTGACTAAAGATTTAGATCATGCATTGTCACCCAACACTTTGTTTTAAAGATCTCAGTTGGTTTCTATAACTGACCATTTGGATAACTTGTTTTATCGCTTCTCCAGCTTTAAATTTCTGCCCTTATGTTTTAAATTCAATAGAGAGTGAGCCCATGAAACCCTAAGCCCCCACCCTTGTCTCAATAAAACAGAACCCTAGTCCTGCATGTTCGCATGCATTCTCTCTCTCTCTGTCTCTCTCTGTCTCCCCCCTCCCTCCCTCTTTCCTCCTCCTTCCCTCTCTCCCTTCCTCCCTCTCCCTCTCCCTTCCTCCTCTTCTCCTGCTCTGTGGCCTCAGGTGTACCTTACAGATTCCAGGACCAGTAAGTAATAACCTTTTTTTTTTAGTTTCATGATGGTTATTGCTGAATAGTGTCTTGCAATCCTAATAATAACCAAGAACCACAAGGGCTGGTCCGGCCACAATGCTGGTTATCTGTAGGCTCAGACAGGCATAAAACAATGAGCAATGTTTCCTCTTTTCACAGATCTACTGTTCCAGGAAATGGGAAGAGATGAATGATAAACACACAAGAAAATATCTGATAAAAGGGATTGTCAAGCAGATAAATGAAACAGGATTCTTTTGTAAAAATGAATCATTAGATTGCTTCTATATTTAAGAGTCCAAGACTACCTCTTTGCATATTTAAATTTTAAAAGCTAAATACAGAAACGGAGAATTCAAGATGCAAGGGAAAAAAAAGTCAATTGAGAATAAAACCACTGAGATGGTAATAGGGTTTCTCCTTTTTGCAAAGCAATAGCCCTAGATAGCTCTTCCTTTATGTCCCAGTGCAGTAGGCTAACTAATTAGCTAATCTGCACCTTGTTTCCAAACTTTAAAACAAAACAAAACAAAACAAAAACAGAGGATCTGTTTAGTCCAGATTGGTTCCATATAGTAGGGTCTTTGCCCATTAACAAAAACATTCATCAAACAGTGGCTTCCTACTGTTCATCTGTAACATATCACCTCCTAGTTAGCGAGGGACTAAGAGTGAACCAAAAGACACCTTGTTAGCACAGTCAGTATAGTCTTTTTGGTACAATGATTTATACACAATATTTTAAACAAGACAGGATCAGTCTTGAAACTAGGCCTGATTTTGCTTAAACACTGGCCACAGTAATGAAGCAGTACATTCATCAACAATTTGCATCATTTCTCCTACCTTGATTCCTTAAACAAATAACAAATAATACAAACACAAGCAACCATTATGGCACCTCTGGTGATTCTTTCAGCTCTTCAGAATGTTGAAATGTCTTCAAGTTATGAATTTTCAGTTATTTCATTTGACTCCCAATTCCAAGGCATCCTACATGTGTTATGTTACTCAAAGCCATCCCTCTGTGGTTGTCCCCACCAATGAGTCGTTTACATCTTCAGTTGCCTATGAATGTCTTCGTGCTTTTTAGGATGACTGTGATATGTGATCAGAAACACTGTCCCTAGAAAACAGTAGGCTCAGACTTTCATCTGTCCTTCCAAGTTAATGTCAAAAGCAAAATATTAACTATTTCTCCTTTTATGATTATGAATATTGCTATAACAATGTAATTCCCTACCATCTCCTCAACCTTTCTTAGAGGGAGCTGCATGACACTAGAGAAGGTGTCAGTCATAGGCAAATATGAAAGAGAAATGCAAATAATTTGCTTCTTATATAGCAAACTATTTCTATTTCTATCAGAAATAGCCTGAGAAATGGGGGAATATTATGTAAGGTTACTGTTTTTCAGACATTACACAGGCAGGTCTTTGAAAAAAGGAGATATGTGTGGGGAGAACATGGTGGGCAGAAGAAGTTCACTCGGTATTTTTTTTTTTTTAAATATGGCCTAATATAACCAAGTGATTAGAAAATCCATAACCACAAAAATCATCACCTCTTGTGCTAGATATTGCTATTAACAATTTGAATTCTGTCAAGAAAATGTTGTCAGACTATGAGACATCTGGGATTATCCCTATGTTTATTAATATAAAATGGTGTAAAATTGGGAGGTTTCCAGGGCAATCAAGGTCAGTGTGGAGGTAAAAGAATGCATCAAAAGGGGTCATATACCCATGAGGATGATGGAAGCCAAATAGCTGAGATTTTGACAATTAAAGAACTTTGCTTGCTTCACAATCAAGAACTATGCCAACTCTACACCAAACTCTGAGACTCTGAGCAGTAGTAACCTTTCTGTTGTTGTCAGAAAGTTATCAGTTGCACGATTCTTCCTCCAAAGAAATTGGAGTCAAGGGACCATCTGATAAGAAGTGTAGAATACAAGTCCCTTGGGTTGGCAGGAGCAGACCAATTAGCATCTCATTTTCTACCAGAGCTAATTAAGCCATAGCTTGCTGTATTCTGCCTGGGCACCCTTCTGTCTCAGATCCAGTGTCTGCCTGTTGAGCCTGAGGCTGGATGTGCTTTACCCTCTGATTCTCTTCATCTATAAGTCACTTTCCCCATGAAATTAATGGGGTGAGACATGTTCCAGAAGTGCTAGGAACTTGTATGTGAAGAAATCTTTTCCTAAGGGTGCTGGTTCCAACAGAGACACAGAAATTCAGCTGAGATTGGGGCAGGAGAGGATATTAAATGTAAATGTGATGTTTAATTTCAGGAGACCTCATTATCCTCTGATGGCAGTGATAACTAAAGTTTACTGAATGCTTAAGTAATATGTATTAAACACTGTACTAGGAGTTTTGCATTCATTATTTAACCCTTACAATTATCCAGAAAAATGGAGATTTGCACTGTTTCACAGAGTAGGAACAAGTTCATAGGGCTAAGATGTTGTAGCCTGAATTCAAACCCAGGTCAGATTGAACCCAGAGCCAGTGCTCTACCCATTACAGTATTTGTTCTTGAAATAATTATGTATTAAATTTTCTTCTTCACAGTTCTTTTTAATCTCAGAGACAATAACTCTTTACCCCTGTTATTTCCCAGCTAATGATAGACAATACACATTCTATCAATCCATTTGATATATATATAAAATAATTTTATATAATATATAATTTAAATATATATTTAATAATAATAATGTACATACATACATACATACATACATACAAAGGATTTTTCCTGTCACTACATTTTTATGATTAAGAGGTGAGAAAGTCACAGCCACAACAAATACAACTTTCACAATGAATGGGGAAAGTCAGGTCACTTAAATTCACACATATTACTTCTTCATAATGATTAAGTTCAACACATGTGTTCACAATGATGACAGTAAAGCTTGCTCAGGTATGTAGTCAGCAATGATAATATTAGATTCCTTAGATGAATTTTATTCTGATAAGACTATATATGGTTTATGAACATTTTCACTCATAATTGTTGAAAGACACTTAATATTTTTAATATTCATAATCTAATCCCCATACTCCATTTCTAAATTCTTCTGGAAAAGTAAAGTTTTACTGTATTTAATTTGAATGATATATTTAAAAGCCTTTTCTCTTCCCTCAAATAAAAGATTCTGTGGTGGATACACACACATTTATGCATGTATAAATTAGTGTGTCTCTGTGTGTATAATTAACATCTCCAGAGACCATTAGATCTCAGCATAAGTCCCAGCTCCCCCACTTTCCTACTATGTAAATCTGGAAAATTTACTTAAACTTTCTAAGCCTCATTTTGTCCTAAAGCTGTTAGAGTTGCTAGAGAGATCAAATAAAATAACTACATGCAAAGAACTAAATGCAGTGCCGGACTCATGATAAACAGACCCTGAACAGCTGCTGTTATTATTTATCCTTTCCTCTGGAATCACAGCTTGCTCAACTTGTCCATCCTATTCATCTTATAAAAAGCTGAAGTACAAAGGTTTTGACATATTTTATTTTATTTTGTTTGTTTTATTTTGTTTTCAATTTCATGTGTGATGGTAACACTTATCCTTTTCTTCCTCTGTCATTTGAATCTGTATCTTTCTGCCTGTAGTGCTGACAGTTGGTATTGAGCATAAAGGGGAAAAAATGATGTATAAATGTATTAACCATGTCTTTTATTTTCTGTATTTGATGCTTTGACATCAAGGGCCTCACTGACCCTAGAGGGTCTCCTCTTCCTAGTATTAGCCAATTCCTACAGATGGTAAAAATCTCACCCAAGAGGTTCCTTTTCAAGTGTACAGGAACCATGGAGAGCCCACAACCTCAACCACATTCCTTATGAGGTTCTCACATTCTCAGCTACTATCTTTCTGCCTTAGTCATCACAGGGCCAAGGCCAGACAACTAGAGATAGTTTCTATGCCCCAGAGCTCACTGAAACTATTCATACTAGCCTATACTAAGCATATTTCCTCTGCCTCTTCCATTTCTTCCCATAAACCCCTGTGACCACATTTTCCCCTTCTCTCTCATCCTCCTGACTTATCCCAGTGCTTCCCTATGTGGGCCCTGTGATGTGGCATCCTCATTCTCCTGGGATCCATGGGTATACAAACTGTACAGATATATTTCTTTTTTTGGTTATTTTATTATTATTATTTTTAATTGAAGAAAGATTTAAATTTGGGGGAGGGTATTATTTTCCCCCATCTACCTTTCTCCTCCCCCCTAAAACTATATATTTTTAATAGCAATCATTTCACCAGTTTATGCTCAGTAAATATTTACTGAATGAATGAATTTATTGCATAACTAAAATGCACTAACATGTATTTTTTGGTGGAGGAAATCTCTGAATTTTTAAAGTTGAATGAATGTATACTCTCATGTTGTATGTCACCTAGCTTGTACCCTAACAGGAATTTGTTTGGTTATTTAAATGTATATAAAACATGCTAATTGTACATATCGATGGGGAAAACATGTGTCTGGAAAACAGTCCTGGGACTCCAACACTGCTGAAGTACGTCAAAGAAAGGATTCAAGGTTAGGTGTCCTTAAGTTTTTGATGGAGGACAGAAAATATATCATATTCCATCAACTTTTGATGCTCTTGGCAAGCTTCCTGAGGCTTCTTTCTACTAAGATGTAATGTTCATTTATTTATTTATTTATTTATTCATTTTTTCCTCTAACAATTTGCATGCAATTAGAAAACCTCTTTGCTAAGAGATAAGTATTTCAGATGAATTCTTTCTTGGCTCAAGAAATACCAAGGGTTTAAGGAGATGGTGAATCTTATGTTTTCAGAGTAGCAAGCACTATGGAAATAGCCTTCATACAAGTTTTGGGGAATAACCAAGATAGGACACTCTTTGAAATATCTAATATATATGCATCTAATATGTCTTTATCTAGCATCTGCTCTGACACGCTAAAAATAATATTAAATAATCTTATTTTTCCCAGGATAATTTTGTTTCTTCATTGAAGTGCTTTATTTAAAACTTACACTCAGTTAATATGTTTAACATATGAATCTGTCTTTGGATACAAGGAGAAACAATGTTGGACACCCTAAAATATGCCCTTTATTGGATACTGATTATTTAAAACTGGTTATGCCTAAAAAACAAAAGACTCAGGAAGAACCTTAAAGACCTGCTAGGAAGGGAGCTGTCATCATAGATAGCTATACTTTAATATGAACTCAGTGTGATAGGGAGCACCCTAGCAAGGCTAGGATCAAAGCCCTCTCTGTGTCCCATTGTTAAAATTGGCCCAGCAAACCATTGTTTATCAAACATTTACTTTTTCATTTCCATGTGAATTACTTTGTTCCCCTTTGAAGCCCAAACCACTATCCCCTGCCCCTTCATCTTAGCTCCAGATGACATATAAGCCTCAACTGCCTAATTTGTCCTCAAACCTCACATTCTTAGGGAACCCCTGTATGCACATATGTTATAAAATTTGATTACTTTTTTTTCGTTGCTCTTCCTTATGTCAATTTGATCATAAGGCCAGCCAAAAGAACTAAGAAAGAAAGGAGAAGAAATTCTCCTCACTGCCCCCACCACCCCACAGACACATTTCTCCTAGTGAAGTCAAATAAAAAATTACCTGATCCATTCATCTTTCCTTGCTAAGAAATTGCAATGTTTCAGAAGAAGACAAACTTATATTAAATAATATATATTTTTAAATCTCATGTATACATGAAGCCATTTTCATAAAATGATAAGCTTCATTTAAAGTAACATTTTAATATAGAGAAAAATCATGAAAGCCTCTGAATGAACCAAAAAGATTACTGAATGTCCTGTTTAGTAATCCTCCCCAGGTTATATTTACTTTTCATTATTTAAAACTATTTTATAGGTCTGTCAGTTGTAGGAAACTGGTAATGATGCGGACTCTCTTCCATAACAATATAAATTTTGTCCAGTTACAGTTGATTAAACCCCTGTGGAGACTGACGGTTTTACCATTTCTGCATTTATTTAAACACATTTAGTTCAGCATCCCTGATTGTCCAATACAGTCACTTTTCATTCACATTTTTCTTTGAGAATCTGAAGTAACACATTACTGGTTCTCTTCTTAATTAATTAGTTAAATACAAGCTTTGACTTTTAAAAACATTTATATGATTATACCTTCTTTCGAAAAGGTACCTTTTAACACTAATACTATGAAAAATAAAAAAATAGAATCCCCTATTACCTGAGCTCCTAGGAAGGAGCTCAGGTAATAGGTAATAACAAAGAGATGTCTCATAACACTCATGCTTGTCTAAGTGACTAATATTATGGGGTCACTGACTCTACTAAGGCTCAACTCAAGAGTATTTCCTAGTACTAGATAGTGAAGGTTTTTCATTCTCCCAAAAGAAGTTAATTATTTTCTCAACATTTTTTTTCCCCCTAAATGACTCCCTGGAGTTAAATCCCTGCAGCTTCCTTCCTAGGCTGCAGCAGTTTCTTTGGTACCTTCAGAATTACTTCCTTCTAACCATTTGAACAATTTCTGCAATTACCTTGCATTTAGAAGATCCAGTCTAAAAAAAGAATGCACTGCATTGCATTGCTTTGTGTATAGCATCCTTATATTTCAGCAGGTAAGGCCAATAATTACCAAATCAATTCCTCCAGTATATGAGCTTTAGAGAACATAGTGGCTTTTGTTTCTACATTTATATAGTCTTTTACACTTCTGTTGTATTCCACTCAATTGTGCTTGTCAGTTCCTATGGCGATCATTAATGCTTTATGAAGTGGTGTATTATTTGTTCAATGAAATTCAAAATGTTTAGTCAGAGGTACCTGACTACCTAGAACCCTGACAAATATTCTTATCTTTAGCTGGTTAAATGGGCAATGAAATAGACAGCCACTTCTGAGCAAGATAAATTATATTTTCCTAAAATTAAATGTGCTTTTGCTTTAAATTGACTTAAATAGCTGAAAATAAATTAAAACTGACCAGGCTAAGGGGGAGATGTAACAATAACTTCTGATATAATATCCCAAATAATGCAATATATTTACTATATTCTGGTTGGGAGATAGTGGGCTTTGACATTGGGTAATCTCAGATTTTGTTTATAAACCCTCCACTTAACTATCTGTGAGATAAAGGCAAGTTTCTAACTGCCCTAAGCATCAGATTTTTCATTTGTAAAATTAAGGTAATTATTAAATTAATGAAGTTTAATGAGGGTAAATTTATGTATGTCATGGAAATGCTTAATGTAAATTTTTCATATACTAAATTTATAATGAACAATATTTTTATTTGATGTATTAATTAAAAAATTAAATCTTGAATTGAAAACTCTGATTAGATATCTCCATTGATGTCTAATGCTCAGTGTAATGTCTTGTGCATAGTTTTAATATCTTTTGGCTAAATGAATAATTTACTCCATTCTTGAATATAAGAATAAATTTTATTCCTGAGTATAAGAGGCAGTGATGGTGAATGACACTGAAAAAGAAAAAGAGCAAAAACAAGATAAAGTACAGAAACCCGTTAATTATTATTAATTGTTTATTAATTCTATGACTTTAAGCAAAATAGTGTATAACAAAACCAATTTACCATAAGTTGATTGATATAAACAGGAATTAAGTTCTTATGACATCTCATTAACTTTATAACAGAACAACTTGAATAAACATTATTTGAGGACTTGCTGTACAAGTGTGAAAAGCAAACCAATAGGTTACTTTTAGGGCTTAAGTCTGATTTTCAAAATTATCATCTCAGGGTAATTGCGTGTGAGAAAAAATTCTTTCAGAGAAAAGATATAAATGTGAGTAAGAAGTGAGTGGAAGAGAAAGGAAGGAATAAAATACAAAGCATTTTTATTTTTTGGCTGCAACACTAAAACAGACAATGACTAGATAAATTATCATAGGCTGTAACTGGAACAACATTTATGACATAAATAAGTTCAAATGAGTCCCACATGTTAGAGATGACAAAGTTAGCAACTACCTGAAAATCCTTCTGCCTGTTGGGTTTGTTTAATGATGGTCTCATGTTCCTGTCCTGATCATAACACATGAGTAGAACTTTAAATAGTGTTAACAAATTAAAATGCAAAAAATGGGGGTGGGGGAAATTACATGTGGAGGAATAAGAACTTCATACCATGAGAAAAAAAAATCGATAGAATAACAAGTTTAACTTGAAGGAGAAAAGACCCAGGCTGATATAAGTATCTCTAAATACTTGAAGTTTTTAATGAGTAAAACTTGATTATTCAATGAGACTCTTGAGAGGTAATTGAGAACCATGATTGTAATATATGAACAAACAGATGAATTTTTAAGAGTGAATGCTATTCTAGCACGGTAATAAACTTACTCAGTGCTTAATGTTTTTTTTTTTTTTTTCTATTTGAGAGATTCAAGCAGAAGCTGAACCATCATGTTTTAGGGATATTACATTGTTGGAATGGATAACTTTTGAAGGTTTTTTCAGCACAAAGATTATGTTTCTGAGATTACTTAGTTCCAATTAGTGTTGTTAAGTTTTCAAACTTCTGGCTGGTTCTGCACACATCAGAAAATTTTGATCTTTAGAGACCAGAATTTCTTTTATTCCTTGAGTAAAACAATAGAGTATATAGTCCCAACATGTATTTCTCTCATTTGCTTCATTTTTCATGACTAAAATTAGATTGGGAGAAAGTATTTGTCTATTACATCATCTGGACCCTTCCTGAGAAATTTTCATCCCACTGGATCCTTTCTGAATAGGAGAAATCTTATTCTAACATGAAAAACTGACTTTTTCTTTCTTAGTCCACCCAGACCACAAAAATTTTGTTCCTATAATTACTATTGGTTCTCCCAGAGAGTTTCACTCAGCATGTTCCCATGCAGCCTTTTCTCTTTTCCCCATATATATATATATCACTCAGTTTTTATATTTAGACACATTCCAGGCTACACAACAGAAGTTTCTGAACTCTGGTAACAATGGGAGGTTACTAAGCATTAACTTCTGATAAGGAATAAAAGACAAGTTGAGGACAATTGATATAAATACACAGTGATAGATATAAGAGAAAGCACTAAGCCCAGCTATTTGAGGATATTTAGTGTCAGATATTTCCATTTTCTAAACTTTAATTTCTTTCTCTGTAACATGGAATTAATTGGCTTTGCCCTGCTTTTCTGAAATAAGCCAGTATGTTTGAAAACTTCCTGTAAAATATAAGACATTGCTAAAATATGAAGGTGATGATTGTTCAGAATACTATATCAGTTCATGGATACATTCTGTAGAGTGTGCATGCAATATACATTGAAGTTATATATGCTTATTATTCTTGCTGCTTCTTTTTGAGTTGGGCTTGTTAATGGGTTTGTATTAGGAGAGCTGCACTCAACTTCTTAACTGTAGTAAGAGATTTGGTGTTACCTTAGAAAATTTTTATAACAGTTAAGAAAGTCCATAATATAAAAGCATTTAGCAAGCACGGTGCCTGACATATAATAAGCACTCAGAAAATAATTGTCAAACTTGAATTTGAAAGTTTAGCAGCAGTAGATATAATTTGTAACAATAGTTGGCTTAAGTTCTTTAAAAACTGATTTTTTTTCTCTCTGTTAGAGACAGGGAAAAGCTATTTTTCCTAGAGGTCACTAAGATCCTAATGCTTCTGCTGCTGGTATTTTTATAGCTAGTAAAATATAAGAGGTCTTCCTAGAAGCATGATTAGCTCAGAGGGTAGCTTGTGTTAGCAGTTTCTAGAAAACAGTGAGTCTGTCTCTTGCACCTGGCTGCTTGAAGACACAACACCATAATTTATAATTCTCTTCTGTCCCCTGCCCCTACTTGTACCTTTTAATATCCTTTGATTTCAGAGAAAATTCCAGCAAGCATCAGACTTTAAAATGCAATTATAAAGGGCCACCATAGCAATGAAAATTTTGGCAGGAAGTAAAACTACATCTCATTCTGTGGTGGAGAAGGTGGCTGATCTTTTGTTTCCTACACTTTGCCTTTTTAAAGACTATCACAACCTGGCAGGAAGAGAGCTTTCAGTGCTAATATTGTTGGCATTATTACTCCTTTGAGATGTGTTGATCCTTTAGATTTCTTCTCCTTCTTTTATGGGCAGGTAGCCAAACAAATTAGCCTACTTGGTTCTCCATTATATTTCCATTGCCCCACATACAGGCCCTAGTAGAAATACAATTTTTACTGAATAAATGAATGAATAAAATGGCAATGCTTTGTCTCAAAGCAGATGTTGCAACAAGCAGAAAACCTATTACTGACAAACTCCAATAGCTACTGTTCACAAAAAGTTCAATATTACTGAGTAGAGTTTCTTGTCAGATTCTACTAGAGAAGAAAAGTGAAGGACCTATGGCAAATATTTATTAGATTCTACGAGAGAGAGAGAGAGAGAGAGAGAGAGAGAGAGAGAGAGAGAGAGAAATTCTGAAGAATCAGAGAAAAACTGTATCTAAAAAATATTTGTGCAAAAATAAAAGGAGGTTCTAAATGATGTCTAAGCATTGAAATTAAAGCAAGTAAATGTGAAGTGAGGAGAAATGTAAAATTAAAAAATACATTTGAGGAACACAGTTACTAAATTACAAATGAAGAGAAAGGCAAGCAAGTACAGAAGACTATGTTGAGATATTTTCTGAGATCCACAAGATAGAATAAAGTGACATAGTAGTTCAAAGATACAGAAGTTCTAGTTTTCTGTGTATGAGAAATACTTGATTCGGGTTAGGGGGCAGTGTTGGAAAGAATACACACAGAAGAAGAAATACACAATGAAGTAATAATATCAATAGTAATTAATATCCTGAGAGGAAGATTTGAACATGCAGATCAAAAAAATTTACAGAGTTAAAAAATTTGGACCTAGGTATGTTATTTTAATTTTATTTTAAATTTAAGAATAAAGAAAATGTAACCTTTATATTTTAATCAAGAAAAAAGCTGTGTGTGTGTGTGTGTGTGTGTGTGTGTGTGTGTGTGTGTAAAAGCTATATTTATGTGTTAAAAACGATATATATAGATACAGATATTTTGGAAAAAACCTCTCAGACTTTTTCTCTGTAGAAGCAGTCTTCAACATTTTTGGCACCAAGATCTGATTCTCCTATGAGATTCTAATGCCTGATGATCTGAAGGGGTGGTGATGCCAGCACTGGGGAGCGGCTGCAAATACAGATGAAACTTTGCTCCCTTGCTGTGCTGCTCGCCTTCTGCTGTGTAGCCCAGTTCTTTATAGGCCATGGACCAGAGTGTTGAGGACCCTTGCTCTATAGCATGAAACACTAGAAGGCAAGGCAATGATGTTGACAGCTTTGAGGTAAAAGAATTACAATTCAAGAAGTCTATACTGATATAAGTTGTCATTTATATGCCAACATTAATGTGTGTATGTAATAGGTAATATGTAAAGCATGTGTGTGTTTATTTGTAGAAATATTAGGGATAAGCAAAAAAAAACTGTACATTTGTTATAAAACCTTTGTAATGGAAATACACATGTGCATACACAGCTGTCTAAAAATGAATTAAAAAATTTAATATTAGATAAGTGACAGTATAAAATAATCAGTAATGCTCAATGAAGCCAATTACTCAAAGCATAATGTAAATCTGAATTTTCTCTGGGTACAACTGTTTTAAATTCAAAAGGGGAAGAGAGGAAGCTTTATTTCAACTTCAAGCTTAAGCTACCTTCTCCAACATTCAGAACCCATTTGTTTAGTGAGTTTGAGAATACTGTTTTAAATTAACAAAGTAAAATTCTATTTCCCATTTGGATATTCATCCTTGATTATATTCTCTCCTAATTTAACAGTCCCAGAGAACAAACGGCTTGAGTGGCAGGTCCCTTAACTGCAAACATGCAATTGATATGGGACTATTGTCTTGGAATCATCACAAGTACGCCATCATAAGTACGCCATCACTATTGAGTCAGGCCCTCTCCATTTCACATTTAATGTTAAGAATAAAATACCAACTTAAGAAAAATTAGAGCTTTAAATTATTCATTTAAAAAATGTAGCTTTCTCAGTTTCTTTGCAACTCTAGGGGCCTTGCCCTAAGAGTGGGTTTCTTTGGTGGATAGAGACATGGAAAATGCTGTATTGACCCCACTCAGGGAGCTCTATAAAAAGCATATTAGCCACAAGAGTACTGTACATTTATTTAAAGTAAGAAGAGATTGCTATGAAAAAAAGCTTGTTTACAGTATACTCCTTAACCAGGACATTTGTTACAAATCTTAGCTCAACAACTTTTCCAAGTGTTTTGCATTCATGGTGACACCATACCAGGCTACAGAACATACAATTTAAGCCTTCCTTTGTTGGGGAAAAATAATTCTGGTTATTTTCAAAGAGCTAAATAAATTAGAAGAGGTATACCAATTTCAGAATCCTAAGGAAGCAATTACTCAAGACTTTTAGGAGAACTGCTTTTTGGTGGGGAAGAGAGGGAGATGGTGAGGGAGGGGGAGGGAGGGAGGTGAAAGGTGTTGAAAAATTAAGAAGTTTTTTTGGTAAAGGTGTGTGAGTGTGAGAGTGTGTATGTTTGTAGGTATGTCTTTAATTTACCACCCAGCTCTGCTTGGTCAAAATCCAAATGAAACATTTATGTAACACTATGATAATCAAAATTTACTGCAACAAAGTATACCAAAAAAATGTGAATGGAGGATAATGACACTTCATTTCATGTAATTAATCTTGTTAGTTTTAAAGGGGATCCTGAGAATCTTCCTAAGCCTTCTCGTAAGCAAGGTTACATAGAGCTTTCCAGTAATTTCTTAGCATTTGCTAGATTTAATTACAGATGAACGATGCTAAACTCACTGGCAAATGATGTTGATACCATATGTAATATATCAAACGATTTTATTGATTTTCAACCTTTAAGATTCATAAAGGGTGTGTGTGTGTGTGTGTGTGTGTGTGTGTGTGTGTGTGTGTGTCTGCATGTGTGTGTGTTTTTATAAGATGATTTTTGTAAAGACCTAAGTGAGGGGAGCTGCTTGCTAAGGGTTTATGCAATTAGGGGCCTGAAACTTTCAGTCCTGTCTCCTGAACTCCAGGGAGGACAGCAGAGCTAGAGATTGAGTTCAGTCACCAGTGGCAAATGGTGTAATCAGTCATGCCTGTAGTGAGCTCCATAAAAGCCCAAAGGACAGGGTTCAGAGAGCTTCTGGGTTGGTAAACACGTGGAGATCTAAGAGCAGAGCACCTGAAGAGGGCATGGAAGGTTTCTACCCCTTCCCCATGCCTCACCCTAGGCTCCTCTTCCAGTGGGTTGTTCCTGAGTTGCATCCTTTTATAATAAACTGGTAATCTAGTAAGAAAAATCTTTCTCTGAGTTCTGTGAGCCACTCTAGCAATCGAATCTGAGAAGAGGGTAGTGAGAACTTCTGAGTTAATAGCTGATAAGAAACATAGGTAACAGTCAGGGCTTGCAGTGGGCATCTGAATTGAGGGGTAGGATATGTGGGCACAGTCTTATAAGGTTGAACCCTTAATCCATAAAATCCAATGCTATCTCTGGGTAGTTAGTGTTTGAATTCAGTAGAATTCTCAGACATCTAGCTAGGGTCCAAGAATTGCTTGGTTGTGTGGTAGAGAAATCCCCTTCCCACATTAGAATTTAGTGATTAGGACCCCAAAAGACTCCCCCCAAAAATAAAAAGAACACCTCTGCCCTAGAATAAGCTTTACTTTATCATGTGAGAAAGAGGATATGGTAAAGATATAAAAATAAAAGATGAACAGGATATATAAAAAGAGAAGTGAATTAAAAACCTATATAGTAATAATAAATAATGTTTATTAAATATTTATTATATGCCAAACAATACACTAAACTCAGCTCATGGTCTGGACAGTATGGACAATGGGAAATATTTTCCACTTTCTATTACAGTACCCAGAATATTCATTTGAAATCAGTTCCTATGGTTTGCATTTCCTTGAACCAAAGGGAGATCATCTGACCTGTTTGTTGAAATCTATCATTGACCATTTCATGTGGGAGTTACATGGTTCTTAATTCAATTTCAAGGTTACAATGAACCTTGAAATTGAATTAAGAACCATTGGATAAAGATCGCACCTAGAACCTCAGCATTATCCAACAGAAAATTGTTTCTGTTTCTAGTCTTGGTATTTTTATTATTATTATTATTAATTATTAATTATTAATGATTATTTTGCATCTATTATTTTCAACCTTTGAATGTCTTCATTTAAAACAGCCTGGCTTTAGTCCTCAAACATAGATTGTGAATATATAGTATCTAGTGACCATACTATCTGTGCTAGATCAGTTTTACAGGGCTATAAAACATTTCCTGATTGTTTGATGAGGTCTACAGTATTTTTGCTCTGACATGATAATCCTACAGAAGAGGAGATTAAAATTGATTCATTTCATCCAGTGATGTCTCAGGTGGTGATGAATAGATCAACTAAGATGCCTGTAGTATAGACTCAGGAGAACTAGAAAGGCATAATAGAACCCCCCTCACTGTACACTTATACACAAATGCAGAATTATTTAATAATTGCAATTTGTTCATAAAACTTTTTGTAAAAAAAATTTACAAGCAGTGCAGAATGAAAGGTTAGAAACTAATTATGTGCATGTATATGAATTGGTCTCCTTTTTGATTCATGTATTACACTGTGCTGGATAGCTTTATTATGCTCCCCCAGATTGTCCTTCCCTATTGGCCTGCTCTCTGCCTCCCAAAGGCTGACCTTTATGGATCCTTTGCTCTCTTCTATTGGATTGACGACTGGAAAGAGAGAGAGAGGACATTCAAGGTGTTTACTCTTCCAGCTCTGTGGGTTGATTACATCCTTTAACTAAAGGTCAAATCTCCTCTCCAGGTGGCCGTCTCCACATGATTCTCTAAGAGTATCGATAAATGCTCTGTCCACTCACCCCATCCGGGGTGCAAACAGCCCTGGTGTTGATCTGGCCATTTCTTTGTAAAGAGTCCCTTTATTAAACTCCCTTGAGTTACCCTAATTTGAATGTGCCATCTGTTTCTTGCTGGCTTCCTGATTAATAAACACATGACCAGATCTCAAAAATTAATAACACTATTTAATTTCTGATGATTGAGTAGCTTCGCTTGAACAATTCAAACTAATTGCAAGAAGTTTCTTCAATTTTATAAGTCATAGCTAGCATAGCAAGTATATGTTAGAACTCCTGGATTGCTTTTTCAGTTAGATACAGTGGGGAGTATAGAATGCCCCAGCTCTCTGTGAAGTAGACTCTCAGACTCCCCATGACTTATATAATTATCAAATATTAAACAGTGTGATACCTATGTGTTGAGGGTTCAAGGCTAATATCATGAATATAGTTCACTGAGCTATCGTTAAAATAACAGGGAAAGGATAAAGATTGAATGTTTTTTAAAATAAGATAGTAATTTTGTTACTGTTCCAAAAAGTATATCAGGCTCCTAGATTTTTCCTGCACCAATATTTCATTGGAGACCTATTTTATTTTCAAATCTCTATGCAATGTATTAAAATGTATTTAATCCTTAATGGCAGTTCTTTCAAAACCTCAACACTTCATTGTGGCATGCACTTGTAAAATCTCTTCCTACTATTTGATTCACTTCGGGAGAGAGCAAAAGAGCATGTATTATAAGAACACTAATATTTTGCAATTAGCTAATTCCTTTTAAGAACTAGCTCATAATTTGAACCTTGAAAAATTATAAGTCCTTATGTACCAAACATAAAAATACATAACTGTATAAGTGCAATGGAAGAAAATGTATAAGTGTAATGAATGAATGAATGAATATATGAATTAAGTTTTTAAATGAACTATTTGAAGTAGCAGAATTATAGCAAGTTGGTATCATGTAATTTTCCAGTTCATAGAAGAAAAGAGTGAGACTATGAAATACTCTCTTTCATAAATGTTTAGATACTTCTTGAATCTGCTACACTATAAACTCTGACGATTTCATCACTTCTAAATATTTTCAGCTAAAATAATACTCTAGAAAAAGCTTGCAATTTATATCGTGTTTTGTAAGTGCTATATTCATAATTATAAACATTTAGTAAAGACAAAGTAGGTATTGTACAATACAGACATAAAAAGACACTTTCTCTTTAAGTGGAATAATCATACCTGACAAAAGCATTTTAATATATACCTTTTGTATGAATAAATAAAAATGCAAAGAAATATCAATAACTAAAATGTGTTAATCACACCTATGGACCTAGCATTATACATTTGTTTCATCTATATTCCTAGAACTTTAAGTAGGTATTATTATTTCAGGTTTACCAATTAGGAAGCTAGAATTAAAGAGGTTAATAATTCTATACAAGGCATAAAGATTGGGAGCCATTGTACTAAGGTTTCAATGTCAAGCATCTGAACTCAAAGCCTGTGCTTTTCTATCATCTAAACTGTCGCTAGAGTGCTAGAAAGGAACCATATAGAACTGAGAGGTCCTGATACTACTCAAATAGTAGAGACACATAATTGTATCCAAAGGACAGATTTCCATCTATTTAACAGCTTAGTGTAGTAAGTGGTCGGGAATCAGTGGTTTAAAATCAAGAATAATGACAAAAATCAGCTAATTGTCTTTCACTATTTTACTATCTCCAGGATGTGAGGTTCTCTGATGAGAATTTAGCTTGGTCACAGTTATAAAAATAGAACTAATGACAGTGATCAATGCTACTCATTCTCTTCCAGCTGAGTATAGCATAAAAGATTGAGGTTTAAAGAAAAAAAGTTGACATTAATTTTAATGTGTCTTCATGTAGAAGAATGTCTCCTTCATTCATAAGACAGAGTAAGCAGGAAGCCACAAAGGTGGGTGATGCCCTGGTACAATTAGAGTGGCAATAGGCTGGGAGCTGAGTGACAGTCACCAAGAAAGGGTCTCTTCAGCTTGTCTATGTAGATGGAAAATCTGCAGCACAAGTTGTGTTAAACTTCTTTTTTCTCCTGTCATTGTTAATTTTGCAAAACAAATCTTTTAAAAATTAAATTAATTCTGGCATACACTTGCAAAATCTCTTTTTGTTATTTAATTCACTTCAAGACAGAGCAAAAGAGCATGTATTCTAAGAATAGTAATGCTTTGTTATTAACTAATTAATGTTAACTAATAAAATTGGTTAATAACATATGTTTCAGGTTAATATTCTATAATATATCTTATGAATATTGCATTGTGTAAACACCACCCAAAGGCTAGCTTTCTTTTGTCACCATTTATTTGACCCACTATATCTTCTACACCCTTTTGCTGCCTCCCTTACCCTGTGGTCACTACCATAGTGTTATCAGTGACTATGAGTTTGTTGATTTGGTTTGGTTTGTTTGTTGCTTTCTGTTTTATATCCCACATGTGAGTGAATTGTATGGTTTTTGTCCTTTACCATCTGATTTATTTCACTTAGCTTTTTCTCAAGATCTATCTGTGTTGTCTCAAATGGCAATATTTCATCATTTTTTATGGCTAAGTGATATTCCATTATTTATATGTATCACATCTTTATCCAATCATACATTGATGATACTTAGGTTGTTTCCATGTCTTGGCTATTATGAATGATGTTGCAGTGAACATAGGGAGATATACACACACACACACACACACACACACACACACACACATATAGATAGATAGATAGATAGATAGATAGATAGATATAGATAGATAGATATAGATATAGACATATATCTTTATGGATAAAGATAAATATTAATTATTAAGTTTATTGGGGTAACATTGATTAATACTTTATATAATTTTCAGGTGTACATTATAATTTGACATCTATATGTTCTATTGTGTGTTTACCACTCAAAGTCCAGTTTCCTTCAGCTACCATATATTTTATCCCCTTTACCTGCCAGATAAACTTTTTGCTGAAAATAAATAGGTTAAAACACAGATTATTGCAATCACCTTTGAAAAAAAAATGAGCTCAAACTTCCTAAATATCCATGATGTCTGAGGCAATCATGGGTATAGCTGGCTAAAAATGATTTAAGAATCTTTGGTTGCCCAGCAGGAGTTAAGAAATTGGCAGTTATTGCTGAGCTAGAACAGCATTTGGAGATCTGCTGAGAAATTAGCGTTAACAAGAACAAGCAATAAAAGCTAAATATGTTTAGGAGACCTGCCTGCTGGCTGGGTCTTACTCTTTCAATGAACACAGGTTAGAGGATAATGCATTGGGAAATGTGGCAAAGAAATTGTAGATAGGAAAACTGGGCAAACAGTGTGGTTGATATAACTTAATGATAGTAACTGATATTAATACAGATTTATTTTATTAGAAATTGCCTCTTTAAGTGCCCAATACATAAATATTAATTAAAATTTAAGTAAGTTGTTTTTATTAAATTTATTTTTTGAAACAGTTTTAAGGTCTGTAATTATTTATTTGAAGATGTCCTCTGTCTTCCTGAAAGTAGCACAATAAATGATTTGTAGTTTTTTTAAACATATTTCTTCAGGAGATTTAATTTAATAAATTTCCTTGAAATTATCATCCTATGAACTTTGTAAGATAAACAATAAATTTTCTTATTGGTCTCTCCTTGAAGCCTGTCACAGTGTTTAGGACATATTACTGACAATGTTTATTTAATAATGGAATATATGGTTAGAATATCTGATATATCACAAAACCAGGGATGAATTGGATAATTCCTTTTTTGACTCTTAGCTTGATAGCTGACGTCATTGTTGACCCATTCATTAGCAATTTCATAATACTCACAAATGGGATATGTTTTTTTTCCCCTGACTCATAGCTCATAAATGGCTTACCTGGTGTTTCTGGTCTCTGCTGGATATAGCTATTTTTTTTCCCCCTCCTATCTCTGTACCTCCATCTCCTTAATATTTATTGAGCCCCTATAACCATGTTGTACATTCTGTTAATCTCTTTATGTGTATTACCTCCTAATTTTCAAGCAGCCACACAGGTGGGTTCTATTGTATCTAAACATGTGATAACACAATCCATGTTTAGGAAAATTAAGTACTAGTCCATGGTAATAGCATTCATAAATGGCAGATTATACTGAAAACTTAATCTTTGATGATCAGCTACATCAAAGTCCATCATCAATCATATTATTTGTGCTATAATGCTTACTCTCATGTTTTCTTTCACAGAGTGATATGCTTGGCTTGGGTTTCTCTCAAACTTCATTTGTTTGTATACAAACTTTATAATTTTATAAATATATTATATTTTATCAATATATTATATTTTATCAACATATTAGAGTATACATTATCGATATTGCATCTAGTCAACACTAATACTTACACAGTGCCTCCAATATTCCGTTACTAAGCATTCATTTTTATTAATAATTTTAATCCTCTAATAATCTTATAGGTAAATATTATTATCCTTGTTTTATACGTAAACAAGCTCAGATTCACAGAATTTAGGTGGCAAAGGCAGAATTCATGCTGGAGTCTGACTCCAGAATATAGGTTCTTAAAACTTATATAATATTACATCACAATATTATCAAAGGAATAAATACTTCTCTTAAATAGATTCACTGTACACATTTAATTTTTTAAAGCTTTATTCACTGTTGTTATAAATAATGGTTAAATATTTTTCTAAAACTCTTAAAGTTAAATATTTGTTGACACAATTTTTTAAAAAAGTGTACTGTCTAAAAATCAACTCATGTAGAACTGACGGAACATACGCCACAGTTTGAGTTGCTTGTTCAGTAGAAAAGCCTAGCTTCTCAATCACAAGACTCTGTTATTCTGAACCAGAAGCACATGGGCTTGCATTGCCCAGCTCTGAAAATGCCTTTGGCTGGCACCAACTAATTCTTATCTCTTTCTCACAGAACCCAGGTAAGACAGGTGAATTTTTCTTATTAGGACTTGGACTATATATCACTGCTTGACTCAATTCTCAATTCTCAGCTTGTTTACCCAGATAATGCCAGTGAAGCTATTACTAGTGCCTCTTTCGCTTTCAAAAGTGTCCCAGTTTAGATGGTAAAATAGAAGGTTGTCCTAGGTTGGGCCAGTGTTGAAGACCTCAGAGGGCAGGGCACCAGTGCTGGATAGAGAGGCAGTGTGTGAGTCCAAGTCCAGAAGAGAACTCAAGGAACATAGAAACTAGTAGAACAGACTAAAGTTTCTCTAGTCAGATCCCCAGGCAGGAACATCTGAGGCACCTGGGAACTTTCAAAAAGTACACATGACTGGGCTCCACCTCACAGCTCTTGAATCAGACAGGCTGGTACCTGGCTACCTCCTTACCAGCACTGCGTGTTTTAAGGAACCCTCAGGTGGTTCTGATGCTTTTTCAAGTTTGAGAATCACAGCCTGCTTTGGACAAAGTGTTTCTAATTAATTTGTTTTTGTTCTGTAATGTTTCTGACTATAGTCTAGAAGGACTGGTTTTCTAGAAAATAGAGAAGTTCCAGGAAGAAATGCTCAAATGTTCCAGGTTTTAAGGCTCAATACTTTTCACAATGCTGTGATTCACCAAGCCTAAAAAAATCTCAGTTTCTTCTTCTTTTAAATGAAGCTTTGTAATCACTTTGAGAGTCAGCAGAGAGGCTTCAGAAGCCTGGGTTCTGGCATGGGCTCCATCACGTGCCTGTTGTGAAATGACAATTGCTTTAGATTCTCTCTCTCTCTGTCTCTCTCTCTGTCTCTCTCTCTGTCTCTCTCTCTCTCTCTCTCTCTCTCTCTCTCTCTCTCTCTCAACACTACCTATTCTAAAATATCTTTAAGTTAAATGTCTTGAGTTCAAGTCCAGATTTATGTATATAATTAAATAATTAATACTATTTTACCTTTCCCATTGTTTCTCATAAAGCTGAAATAAAACTGCATATGAAAAGTTTGTAAAGTGTGAAGTGCTGTGCAATCATAAGATGGCAATAGTAGTAGTATGAGTCTTAGCTAGACTTTTCTTTAGCTCCAAGAAAGCACAATTTTGTTTGATTAATCCACATGTAATATTTGTAAGGAAACCTCATTGAAATAATAGTTTCTACTTCGAATGCTTTCATGTATTAAGAGAGAGAGAATAACATATTGAAAAAAAGAGGGAAAGTCTTTTCCTATTTAATAAACTTAATTTCTTCTTTGCCTGTGAAAACAGGAGCTAAAGCTTTATGTTTTTAATTGAGAAAAATATCTCTGGTTTCTATTTCTTCTTGAGCACAATATCAGTTTCCTCTGGGCATTCAAAACAAAACATCAGTTGGAAAAGGCTAAAATGAACAAATAAAGGACTGGAAAACAATCTAATCATATTTTGGGATTGTATGAGTGTTAGTGAAACCATTCAAGAAAATGAGAACTGGTCTCTATGGACTCTTAAATCCATCTCAGTACTCACTAGGAACTTCATAGAGATATACTTAAACATTGGGTATTAGGATATATATTTCAACAATACTAACCGTGTCAGAATATTACTGAGCCTGGCCCTGGCAAGGGGAGCAATAAGGGACAGTTACCGAAAGAGGCAAGACTGTGACCCTGACACTCCGCTCTCCCAGAATTCAGCCCATCTGTGATAGTTTAAATATATGTTATCTACTTCATCTAGTTTGCCATGTAAATTTGGAAACCATAGTGTCATCTTACCCACAGCTGATTGAAAACCAGCTCCAACTGAAAATGACTGTGAGAGAAAGACCACATCATTGGAAATCTGTGAAAACCGTGGCTTCTGGAAAAAATGTGCCTTTCATTTCCAAAGTGTTGTCTGCAGACAGTATGGAGCAGAAAAACTCTGACTTTTTAATGTTTCCTTGACGAAAAAGCTATTTTAGAAATCAACTCAATGCTGCTTGCTCAGTCATTCATCCACACCAGGCAGAAATTCTGTCAGGACTTGTCACTTTTATTTAAGCAAGACTCTGACATAGGGCAACTTTATTCTAATCATGTTCACACTCTCTTTGACAGTTTCAGAATATCTTATATGTTCATTGTACATGCTCAGATAGATAATTTATCACCAAACATCTCTCTTTTGGCAACTCTGATAGATTTTCACCTTCTTTTAGCTCACTTTCTGGGGAGAAAAAGTTTATATTAAAAATATCACAGTTTTCTCTGTGGATAGTGAGAGAAGACATATTATAGAAACAAACACGATTTATTTGTTGCAAGAAGAAAATGCCAAAGGGAGGAAGCATAAAAAGATGTAGTACTCAGAGAGAATTGAAATCTGAACTTTTATATTTTTCCTTTGAATCTGATTTTCTCAAAGAAATAGATTACATTCATCCAGTTGGTTGTGGCGGTGTTTTACAAAATACCTTAAATGCAATTTTAAATGTTATATTAAGAATGGTATAAAAGTTGAATCTCCTAATCATATCTATCATTCTAACCTTAAAAACGATAAAGGTCTAGAAGAGCATTACTGAATAACTTAACTGGTGGTACATGAAAGACATTGTCACAATAACACTATTAGTGTTTCTCATTTCTTGAATGTGAATATGGCTTGAGCATTCTATTTGTTTTATATACATAATTTCATGTAATTCTTACATCCACCTTAGGAGTCATTATCATCTCTCTTTGCAGAAGGCAAGAATAAGCCTGAGAGCAGTCAAATGACATTATAAATAAAGGTCATTTTAGCAAAATGGTCATCTATGAATTTCCTGTGTAGTCAATTGGGCAACTCCCTAACTCTTTGAGGAATTGAGAGGGCACAAGTGTCTATCTTACTATGGCTTAGACTAGGGGACTGATTAGGGATGTGTTATAAATGGGCTTTGACTAGCACCGTGTTCATAAAGTCTGTTTCTGTTGAGACTTTCATTAGATAAGGACAGCAAAAATGAGTGATTCCTCACATATGGCAATACCCACTTCGCACAGGTTGTTGAAATCAGAGTCCTCTGGTTAAGTGTGCCCCTGGAATCTCTGGAAAGTAGACTTAATTTGATCACATAACATAACTGTCTAAAGAAAATGGTAAGCAGAGATGATTTGTTGTCACGAAATATTCATACCCTTTCCTCATTTTCGCATCCTCCTTGTACTCTGTTAGGATCATGTAATGAGTTCTGATCAATCACTCTGAGAAGTGACTTGTGTCAATTGCAAGCCAAGGCTATTATAGAAAAGAACATTATTGAACAAATTGATGGAATTCTAGTAAGGCCTGTAGTAATATTCAACCAACGTAATTTTTATTTCAAATTTAAAACAGAGTATACCTAGTAATAATCTTAGAGTTAGTAATGGTACTGTTAATGGTAGTGTTGGCAGCAGCAAAAAGAGTATTTACTAAGTTCACAGCATAAAATTATATTTTTAAATTCTAACATTCATCCTATAAAATAAGAACCTACTCAATAGTCTAGGAAAACTATCGTCACATTTGGTTGACACTAACATTCTCCGAGTTTTCATAAACAGTAGAGTTATAAACAATGGAGTTAATTTCTACTGCTTTCCTTCTTTCTAGAACTTCCTGGTCCAGATATAATTCTGTCTCATTTTTATCATTTATAAAATGAAGGAATTAGATAAGATAAATGTGCATGTTTTTCTTCACAATTAAATTCTATAAGATTATGTTATAACAAACTCTAAATAATGAATTTTTTCTACTTGCGTGCATGAGCATGTATGAGAGTTAAATCGATAGCTACAATCCTTTCTGCATAAGAGCACTGCAACTAAAAACTAAGAGAGTGACAGTTGGTTAGTATTCCAAATAAAAGTTGAAGTAATTATGATACTAGCATAACATCACATACTCTGCCATGTAAAAATGTACCCATGACCATGATGAAGTTCCATGAAGATTTAGCCAGTATTCTGAGTCATGACAATGTGGGGGGAAAAAAAGTCAAAATATTAGCTTCTTGACTTAGAATTATGACCTGCTACTAGTCTTTACATTCAGATGGCATGTGGCCACTTTGAATTTGATGGCCTAGGAGTAGTCTCAGGAAGAGATAAAAAGGGGATCCTGGCTATCCATAGCCTGAGCTAGCCTACATGCAAATGCAAGTTTCTCTAGCATTGTAAATGATTATTTTTTAGACTTTTTAACATTAGAATTAACACATTTATCAGAATATCATGGCACATTCCATGTATATTGTATTCTGCCAAACATATGAAATATTTTAATGTGATAAAGAGCTAACACTATTTTTGATGTCCGACTGCTGAGAGTTTTTAAGCAGCTCCCTTTCTACCCAACATCTGGGAAATTTGACAGGTAATATTGCGTACTCCTTTTCTTGGGATCAGGAACAGTTCGAATCATAATTCCTGCCCTGTGCCTGTTAACCCGCGTCCTGCAGCCTCACCAACTAGTCACAATTAATCCAGGCCTTTTCTGCTTTCATTATTGTACCAGTTTGAGAATCTACCCTTCCCCATATCCTGCCCCCTGAAAGGGTCTTATGTGAGTAAGGAAACTTTTCATGCCATCTTGGTACATACGTAGCACTGTCAACTTCAGCATCCAATCCATATTTTGAGAGGTGGGTCCATCTTTTCTCTGTGGAATAACAAGGCATTTTTTTTATATTTTCTTCTAAAAAACAGCCATAACATTTCTTTTAAAAAGTTATTAAAGAGGGGAATAGGAATTCAGAAGAGACTAATGCATTGGCTGAAAAGTTTTATTTCTTACTGCAAAGCAGCATGGCTATGTTCAAGGATGATATTCTTATAAAAATAAATTATAAAGAAACCTCAAAAATTAAATATTTATGATTAACATGAGAAGATTAACAGCACATAGCAGGACTCAACAATCACAGACTATTATTAGTTTTACTTTAATACCATAGAACAGAAGCACAGTAAGAGTAGCAGGCAAGTTTCCAGATTGTGTCTGCATATCCATCATTGGAGGAGCCTTAACATAAAACTAATTTTCAAACTCTAGTGATTAATTTTGAACTTTCATTAAATGGAAATTATGTATGTAGTTTTTTTTTTCCATTGAGTTAAGAATCTACATGAAATCTCTCTTGTTAAGAAAAGTTCTATAATGAACTAAAGGGAAAATAATTGAACCAGTTCGATTCCACACAGCTGGAAAATTCAATCCACATGCCTCTTTCTTAATATCTTGGGAAAATTATCACAAACCACTAAATTATACAATGCCTTTTTACAGTCATTTCTTCGGAAGTCATATTCTAATGGTGTAAGGTACTGATGGTGCAAGGTAGAGTAATTGAGAAAAGTCACGACAATCTATTTAAAAAGTGGACAGCGTAAATTGAGATTTCACAAGGATTACCCTGTGATTGTATAATTTATTTAACTCAATGGATCGCCCTTGTGGTCATATAGTTTATAATGCCAGGTAATGTATTTCATTCTTTATAGCTTAAAAGCAAAGAAAACAGCCAGGTAAGCAAGGAAGGTGTCAGAAAAATTGTAGTATTCTTAGGTTTATTTCTCTAATTCAATTAATATACTCTGCTTTATCTGTAATGGGGATATATAAAAATTTTGGATATATGATTAAGTTAAAAATGAAGAATATATATATATATATATGTTATCTTGTGAGGAATATATATATATATATATATATATATATATATATATATATATATATATGTTATCTTGTGAGGATGTTATGTTATGTTGTAGAAGGCCAATATAGAAATTGATCAGAATAGAGGTTTCTGGGGAGAGATAGATAAACTTATTTTATGACAGAAGTAGCACTCATTTTAATATGGTAAATAATTGGTTAGTGAATAATTTGTTGGATTAAGTAATTAAGCATATGAAATAAATTATATATCCTTTAATTGTATAAAAATAAATTCCAACTGGAATAATTACCTTATTTCAGTAAAACCAATTAAATGCAAAACCAATTAAAACTACAAAACTATTACAATAAAATATACAATTATAATTCTTAACTACTATTTGGGAAAACTTTCTGTATACCTTAGAAATCAGAAAGTTTAAAAAACCATGGGTAGACTGAGATACTTACAACATTAACATATGTACAACAAAGGCTAAATATGCAAACAACAAAATAAACACCTAAAAAAAAAGACAAAAATATTTAAAAAGAAGGAAAGATAGACAGGAAGAAAAATGTATAGAAGATATAGTCAATTCATGAAAGAAAGTCAAATGTTTACAAATATAAAAACTGTTGAACCTAATGAACCTAATGGAAAATGAAATTTAACAATTTAAAACAAAGCAGCACAATTCCACATTCAACATACTAGAAAATGTATTAAACATCTTAAAGTGATATGTATAAACAGAAGTATGAAAACATTGTTCTCTATCTTTCTGGTTGGCATCTAAATAGGTATCCCTACTTTGTAGAAAAATGTCCATAGAAGAAAAACTATGAATAGGATAAACATGACTACCCAGCATTTCTTTCAAACTGTATGTGCTGCTGGTTCTCCTTTAATTTATCTGAGTTGAAAAATATTCATATCAATACAGAGGATTTATAGAATCTTTGAAATCCATTTTTAACATTTTAGGGTATCAATGAACTTAAGTATAAATGGCCTTTTATATATAATTTCCTTATTTGAAAACTAACATCATGTAACAAATATTCAGTGACTAGCAGAGCCCTTATAAGATACTGAGAACAATTTTGACATCTTGAAGATACTTGTAGAACAACAAACACAGCTTTTGGTGTTATAATTCACCCTTGGTAAAATTCTAGCTCAAAGGCAGTGACTAACTGCTATTGACTGGTGTTTGTATACCTTCAAAATGCATGTTTTGAAACCTAATCTCCAATAGAATAGTATTTGAAGATGGGACATTGATGACTGGGTGATGTGGATGGAGACCTCTTGAATGGGATGAATACCTTTGTAATGGGAGTCCCAGAGAGCTCCCTCACCGCTTCTGCCATGTGAAAAGGTGGCCAGTTTCAGATCAGGAAAAAGGCTCTCACAAGACAACAAATCTTCTGGCCCATTGGTCTTGAACTTTCCAGCCTGTAACACTTTAAGAAATAAATTTGTTTTTATAAGCCACCTAATCTATGGTATTTTGCTATAGCAGCCCAAACAGACTAAAACATTTACAGTAATATTAACGGTCTTGACATTGATTTGGGTTGGTAAATTTGATTGAAAGCTCTCTAAAATATTAGTTAAAAAATGAAACCTAATTCCAGGAGATGATGGATAGATAGATAGATAGATAGACAGATAGATAGATAGATAGATAATGAAATTACTTCATAAACTAACCAGGATGGCACATGAAAGGTGTGTACAGCATGAAACATATGTGATGTTACCCCCATCCTCAAACCCCTTTTTGTTTCTTAGAACATATGATGTTAGTCTTTCACGTTAGTTTTTAATGGACATGAACTCTTATTCAACAATGTTTCAAGGGCCCATTTTTAACTTGGTAGAATTAGTACACGAAGTGGGTAGTGGATTGAAAGTACTCCGATTTAATGAAACTGCAGTATAAATCCATGTTCTTAAAGCTGTGAATGTTATCATTTTTGGAATAATGGTCTATGCAAATATAAATAAATTAAGGCCCTTGAGAAGAAATTATTTTGAATTATCTAGAAGGGACCAGGATCTGATGCAAAGTGTCCTTATAAGAGAAGAAGACAGACACATGGGAAAAGAGGAAGCCATGTGAACACGGAATCAGAGATTGGGGTTATACAGCCCAAAGTCAAGGAATTCGTAGAACCACCAGAAGCTGTAAGAGACAATGAAGGATTCTAGCATGCTCTAGTCCACTAGCCCTGACAAAATCGATGACAAGGCAGTGTACTATTTACAGCCAGAGAGGATTCAAGAAACTTCATATAAATCAGTGCAGTATTTGGGCAAGCACATTTGAAAGTTAGTTGTATTTTAGACCATAATTTACAAATGGCTAATTTTGTAAACTTTTGTCAGGTTATAAGAAAGAAAGAAAAAGAGAGAGAGAGAGAGAGAGAGAGAGAGAGAGAGAGAGAGAGAGAGAGAAAGAAATTAGTACTGTTATGTAGAAAAATCTCTGTTTCTCTAGTTCTGTTTATTCTTCTGTACCAACAAATTTGCTTGGTGAGGTCAGAATTATCTTTAATTCTGAAAACATTCTAAGCCATTACTCCTTGCCAATCTATATAAAAATAAAATAAATAAAATAGAATAAAATAACATTTATCTGAGAAACATAGCTTTGAATTATATCACTATTTACCTCTACTCATTGGTGACATTTATGGATCTTCCTATTGTTTTCTATCATTTACTGGGGAATTAAGCCCCTGACTTTTACAGTCTTGCTCCTCAACCTAAGTCCTGAAAAAGTTCTGTTTCTTCAACATCTGTATGGATCACTTATAGCCTCAGTCCTTTGATTATATCAATTCCAATGACCTTTGACCTCTGTCAATGCCAACAACCTCGACCTAGCTATTACCTCCTCTAACCCTTCAGATCTATCATTTAATTTCTTCCTTTAATCTATTCTTTAATGCCAGCTAAGTGACTGCCTCCTAAATGTTTCTTCATGAATTGGCTCTAGTGCTTATATTTCATAAAAATTACTTAAGAGTTTGTTAAAAGTGAAATCTTGTGTTCAATATTTAAAGATTCCAATTCTATAGATCTGGATTGATGTCTGGGAATCTGTGTAATTTGGATTTATTCTGTGACTTTTCTCTATAACCATCTCCATCAGTATTTACTGCCTTTACTCTCCTGGGATGCATCAGTTATGTTATAGTTTTCTTGACAAACTACCTTCACATCTCGTCACATCGGCACCAGATTTTTTACTCCTTCTTGACTTATGGTATTAAAGGTGTTTTTCCTTCACCTATGCACAGGATCCTGTTACAGTCAGTTTCTTTAAGAGTCTGGATCATTAGTGATACCACTTCTTTTATTTATCTTCAACCTTTTTATTTCTACAACTCATTCCCAACAGTGTTTAAACCTGTAAAATTCTCTCCTATCTTTAAAAGATAAAAATTTCTCTTCACCTTTTAGACCCCCTGGAGCTATTTCTTATCTCTCTTCTTTCCCTTAATACCAGGTGTCTTAAAGGAGTTGTTTATAATTGCTGTCTCCATTTCTTTCACCTTCAATTTATTTTTCAGACACCTACAATCTGACTTCTGCCACCTCTACTCTGCTGAAACTGTTGTAGATAAAATCACCAATGACTTCTTTGTTACTAAATTCAATGGGAACTTCTCAATCCTAGTTTTAGTTAACCTTTGTGCAGAATTTGATTTGTTCATCAACTTCTCTTTGCATTGCACTCTATTTTAGAGAAGGTGGAGGGAGATGTTATGACACCACACTCTTCTGCTATGTTCTTCTAAGCCTCCTTATTAAATTTTCCTTTTGTTTTCTGCATAGTAACATTCTCTCTCTCTCTCTCTCTCTCTCTCTCTCTCTCTCTCTCTCTCTCTCTTTCTAAACACTTAACGTTATTAATCCTATCCATTCTTTGATCTTCATGTACTATTTTATATTCTAATAATTGTGGACAAAAACGGAGTTCTACAGAATGTGCAATTTGATCATAAATGTCTAAATGGGCAGGTTATGGTGTGTAGTCACATCTCAGGTATGTAACTTCTTTAGTAAAATATTTATCTTTACTGTAAACAACCTCTGTCCCATTGTTTTTGTGCATCTAGGTTAACACATCTTTGAAATAAACTATCTTCAAGAGAGAATATAATCTTTAACTTTTCTGTAATCCAATCCCCACCTTGCTTTATTCCGCTTTCATGTAATCTCACTTAAATTCCCCTTTTCATTCCAAATGCATAAAAGAGACTGAAAAATTGTTATTCTTAAAAGCATTTCAGATCTTGCTTTCTTGCAATTATTGTCAATTGGCTCAAATAAAATTCTATAAAAATTCTTTATAGGTTTGGATGTTTCTTATGTCAACAAAATTTAGATGATATTTTCAGTCTATATCCCTCTCTTTTCCCCAAATATAAAAATAAAGCACTTTCTACTTATCCTTACTATTTAGAACTCTATTAACCCATCCCCTGAATCAGTGCAGTAGCTTTGTATCTGGTGTCCCTGCTTCAGGTCATGGCCTCTCCAATTCCTTTTTCACATTGCAGTCTGAATGATTTTCTGAAGTCAAATCTGATCATGTCATTTTCTTGCTTACTTTAAAGTATGGCAATTCTGCTGTCCTCAAGGTAAAGTCTAAACTCCCTACAAGGACATGCAAGGTCACTTGTGACCTAGCATCTCCTTAAATCTGTGGCTGCTTCTGTCTAAACTACTCACACTGTTCTAAGCTCCAATCATTGGGCATACACTATTTGAAAAGTCCTGAGCAAGCTGTGCTTTATTTCAGTTCTAAGGTTTTAAAAATTATTTTTTTATCTTGACAAAAAATAAGCAAAACAAAACAAAAAAACTGGATCTTCCTGCATTTAATGAGTTAACTTTACCTCATCGTTCAAAATTCACTTAGATGAAACTTCTGGTAAGCCTTCTCATTCCTCCTACCAAGATCCCTTTATGTTCTCCCAGAGCACATGGTTATTTCCTAATCATAAAATCCATCACACTGCATCATCATTTTCCACTTGCTTGTCTGACTCTGTCACTACATTTTATGTCCCCTTTAGAGTAGGCAGCATGATTTATTCTAGTTTCATTTTGCCTAGAAGCAGAGCCTGAAGGAGGGATTCAAGTGCATGTAAGTTTGGAGGTGATCTCAGTAAACACTGGAGGCAGAGTAGAGAAGTGAAACAGGGAAGGGAATATGAAGAGCTCAAGTGCATTACCACTCTGAGATAGTGGAGTTTAACATGCTGAGGCCCTCTGGGTCCCAGTGTAAAAATCTGTGCTTCAGTTACCTCACCCTAAGAGAGAGAATATTCCCACACTATGCCGGTTGCACTGAAAGTTATAGTTTTAGCCTGAGATGACCCCTCAGTCTCAGACAATCTGGAGTAGTTAATCACCCTGCCTCCAGTTCTTATCAAGTTATTGGTTGAAGGCAGCTAAGGGGAGGCCAGGTGACTGGTGGAGAAGGTATTGATTCTCTGAGACTTCCAGCCTGCTCTGTAGATGGCAAAATTAGCTCCAATGGCTCAGAAGCCGCCAGGCAAAGAAATTTAGGAGCTGGCAGCTGAAATTAGGCTTGTAGGGTCCACCGGATGTGGTAGCTCTGGGTCTCCATAACACTTGCTACAGCCTTGTTTATTGTTCTAGACTAAGTGCCTCACAGTATCTGGTATGTAGTAGATACTCAAAAATATTAATTAAATAAGTGAACTTTTTTCCTAAAAAAAGCAAGAAGCAAGTTTCTGTCATTTGTTCTATTTTTAGCATGGAACATCATATCTAGCACTTAGTAAGCTTAATGAACATTTTGAATGAATGAATAATTGAATAAAGATCGCATTGAATAAAGTAGATGATCTTTAAGATTCTTGTTATCTGTAATCTGTGATATAATATTAAAAAAATAATATGCATCTTCCATAATGTCCTCTTGAAACATATCACTTTATTATCTTTGTGTGGCACTGTGGAGAGCAAAGCAGACTATTTAATCATTCTTAGCCAACCCTCCTTAGGGAAGAAGAATATTGCAAAGTTCTTTCATCAGCCTCACAACAGAAAGGCTGTGACTAATTGGGGGAGGGCCACTGTGACCTAGTTTTAGGGCCCTGTCATGTCAGAAACATTTAAAACTACTCTGCGGGATGGTGGAACATAGATATAGACTACTGTCACTCAAGCTTTACAAATGATGGAAACGTAAGAGAACTCCAGTCTCCAGAATTATCATTCTGATGCTTCCCAGGAACATTTTCTGTATTTAAAAATAAATGAAATTGAAAGTGGAGGTGTGGGTGTGGGAGAGGCTGAATCTTCACATAGCTTCTTGAAATGCCTTCTGGAACAGGAAGGGCTTGGAAGAAAGAAAGGATGAGGGAAATGCCTTTCAGCAATAGCAGAAAGTGAATGCACTCCATTTATGGTTTAAAATTTTTTTCTTTTTCTTGTGAATTGCATGTGTGAATATGTATGTGTATATCTATGTACCACTGAAGTCTCCTTTGCTAATATTAAATATTTTAGGTAGAATTTCTTGTTCTTTAAAAAAACTTTCATATACTGACCACATATAATGTACTTTAAAAATCTAGATTTATATCATAGCATTTTTCTAATTTCATAATATATCCCTTTTCTGATTATTAATTCACATTAATTAAAATAAATAAATTAATTAAATTTAATTAATTACAATTGAGAATTTAAGAAAGCAGTGGGGATCTTTGAGAAAAGCATAAATAATCTCGAAGGCTCCAAAAAACATAATTATTATTAGTAGTTTTTCTCATATCTCTCATCTATCTATCTATGTGTCGTCTTTCGTCTGTCTATCGTCTTTCTATTCATCCACCTAATTTCTATCAAATTGGCAGTTATCTTTATTGTTTTCTGATTTCAAATTACTAGGAGACATACTTAAATTTTATTTTGGGGAGCCCAGGATTAGGCTTTCAGAGAAGTTGCAGATTGATTTGCTTTGAGCATGAGTAACTTTTGCAGTTTATTCTCATTTGGGTGGCAAAAGATTTGATGATTCTCTTTGGAGTGCTGTCTTAGGGAGCTGGCTTTAAAGTGGCTAAGGGCAATGTTACTCTGGTCAGAGATGACAAGCCCACCGGTACGGACAATATGAATAGAGAAAACAGTGATTTCAGGTCACATTTCACAAAGGCAGTTAATTCTTATGTGCTGAATTCTCGACTGGTAGATATTTATAGCACATATCAGGATTAAGGGTTTCCTTATTTGGTGAGGGTTCATAATTCTTGCAGACTAAGTGAAGGTTGCCTTACAGATATAAATAGGTATTTTTTCACAACAATTTGATTATTTTGTTCATATATCTTGGAGAATATTTTTAATTACTAAAATATTATTTTAATGTTTCTACTTGCAGTTACAGAGTTGAAATTTGTGACCAACCTAAGAATTGCATTTTCTAAAGTAAACATATAAGCTTAAGTAAACATAGCAATGGGTCTACTGCTGGTCAAAAAAAACTTTCTTCTCTTTATTCTTTTGCAAAGCCAGTATTAGCACTTGGGATGTTTATGTGAAATTTTATGCATAGCTTATATAAGATATAAGATATGAAAAAGATAAATCTGAAGTTAATATTGTCTAAATCCCTCATGAGAAAGTTCGGAGCCTACAGTTCCCCCCCACATCCCTCCAAGGCCACAATACTAGTTAGTTGCAAAAGCAGACCTAAAATAAAATTGATTTGACTTTTCTATCAACATCCTTTGTATTGTACCCTGTGGTTTTATAGCCAGAGGGTACATTTTATTTTTATTGTAGATTGATAGTGTTTATAAATAGATGTACATGAAATGAATCTAGAAAATGTATATGTGTAAATATAGCCCTTTAAGGATTTTTAAAGTTTTTATTGAAAAAATATAAATATACCAAAAAGTATACTGATAAATAATTTTTATAAAATGACCTACCCATGTACCTAGAATCCAGATCATGAAATGGTACTGCCAACATCCCAGAAGCCTTTCTTTGTGCTCAGGCATCCTTATCCCACACACACACCCACGAGAATTCTCTTTACTTCTGCTGCATAGATAAATTTTGATCCTTTTTAAATTTTATATAAATTGAATCTTGCAGATGTTCTCTTAGAGTTTGTCACTTTGCTCTTCATTACCGATGTGAATTCATTCATATTGTTACTTGTAGTTTTTCTGATTGCTGTGAGTTCTACAGTATAGAATATGCTTTTGTGAGAATATACAACAGCTTTTTTTTTTTAACTATTCTGCAGTTGACAGGAGTTTGAGTGGTTTCAAGATATAAATTATATATAAAAAAACAGCATTCTTGTAAGTAATCTTGTAACCATTTTTGTTTTAGTGAACATGATGTTGCTTTTAGGAGAGAAAATGCTGCATCATTTGGGTATATATAGCTTATTTTTAATAGATTCTTTCAACAGTTTTTCAAAGTATTGTGAATTTTACACTTCCACAGCAGGTGTGAGAGGATGCATTGTTTTATACTTGCCAACACTTAAAATTTTCTGTCTTTTTTTTTAAGTCAGTTTCAGTAATTGTATAGGTACATGGCAGTTTTCATTTGCATTCCAATGATGACTATATAAAGTTATTTGGGTAACCTCATATGGGAAGAGCCTGCTCACTTTTTGCCCATTTTTCCATTAGGTCATGTTTTCTTATTGACTTATATGACTTCTTTATGGAATTCTAGTGAGTATTTTGTTATACATATATATTACAGAATACTTCTAGCTCCTCTATAGGTTGCTTTCTTAAATGTGTCTTTTGATAAAAGGCTTTAATTTAAATATAATCCAGTTTATCGTTGGTTGACATTATGGTTAGAAACTTCTTTATCTTGACTAATATATCTTTTCTTCCTTCAAGGACATCTTATGTTTTTTTTTTTTTAAATTAATTATATAACACATAGCTCTACACAGGAGATTTGTTACGGGGGAAATAGAATTATCTCGGTATGTGCAAACATCAAAAATATCAATGTCTATGAAGTAAACTTTGTAAGAAGAATGTGTATAAAAACATAGAGACATATCTTTCTTGGTATGTAATGTTTTTTGTCATTAGCATTGTCACTGAAGAAGACATTGGGTGCCAGCTATGAGCAGCAAACTGCAATTAAGCTTTATGTCATAAAAAGCAGAACATTTTGAAACATTGTGAAGTATTTTCTATTAAATATGCAAATATATATAAATATAAGTGTTAAAATTGTTACAAGTGGAAATATGAAAGCTCATCCAAATTTTCAATAACAAATAATTCAAATCACAATATGACAGAATTATTGTATTTAGAATTATAGTTAGATTACTCCTAACATTAGTGGGTTGATCAGAAAATGTAAATATCTCCATCTTTTCCCTCAGGTGCTATTTACTCTCTCTAACTTTCTGTTAAGGATATAAAGTTGACTTATTTATTATATTTTATATAAAATATATGAAGTAGTCAAAATAATTCCTTGAAGGATATAGAAGATATACAGAATAACCATAAAATAATCATCTCTTTATTTTTTTTACCTCTGAATAGATATTAGAACATGATATATGAAAAACAAGAAGTACACAAAATGAGTTTTATGAAGGCTTAAGCAAATTGAGAAAATTATAAATAATAGCTAAGCTATCAGAAAGAAAATTGTTACTAGTCTCACTCTTTGTTAGGTAGATTCTGCCTGGCAAAATCTAAGTTAAGTAAATATATTTTTATTTCCCCCCCAATACTAATTTAGTCTGTTGGTTGTCATTGATAAATAATTAGTGAATAACAAACTTCATTATATTTTCTGAAATTTTATTGTTGTTTTTTTTAGTAGACATTGGCTTTGATGTTGGTTTTACATTAGCACCTGAAGATTACTTTTGATTTCTTAAAGTCAGCATACTTTTCTGAGGACAGGTTTGTGGGTGGAATGCCTTGGATGATTGTTGAGAGGTATAAAGAAGTAAATTAAAATAAATAAATAAGAATAACCTGTTTCAAAAATGAAAAAAATATGAGCATAGTAAGTGAAAATTTTGCAAATAACAATCAAGTGGCATTTGTTTTACAGTTTTATTTTGAAAACTCTCCGTATCTCAAGTGCCCATAGTGGAAAGGAAAGGACGTTGCTAGGCAGGTAAAGATTCAGAGGTGAAATCTGTAGCCCCTACTTTTAAGGATCTTATAGCTTTACAAGAAATGTTTGTAGGAAGATGCTTTATAGGAGACTATGTGTGTGGTGCATGTGTATTAGTAATATAAAGTGATTTCTTACCATACATCAATTGAAACTTAAAAGTCCCAGATTTTATAGTAGCAGCAGGAAGTTTTTACTTTCATAATTATTACCCATTTTTCATTACCAAACTGGAGAGGTCAAGAACTTAATATAAAGCACCTTTCAGAGAACAATAGTCTCTGTTGTTTAATTCCTAGATAAAAATCACCATGAATGAAAACCAATATGTGTTCAAAAGAAAAGTACATTGGCTGTATAACTTCATATAATATGTGTGTATGTGTATGTGTGTGCATACATATATGTACATATATGTACATATATACACACATTCATACATATATTTACATACATAAGTGTGTATATATATGTATACACACACACGCACACACACACACACACATACATATGCCAGAAAAGGTTTTGACAGAAGAATTGATTCAGTACTCTATTAGATACTGACAAGAGTTCTCTCCTTCAAACTTTAATCAGATTCCTCTGAGACTTTTGCTCAATTAGGCTTAACCTTTGGACATCTGTATTCATCTTCGTATTGCCCTGTTGCAACAAGAATCCTGTTGAGTCAGTATAGCAAAACTCTCCCAAGCCTTAATGTTTCCTCTTGTTCTTTTTTATCCACTTATCCTATCCTGCTCCTTGTCTTGAATTTTAGTTGAGCCAGTCTCTCTCCCCTACTCCAAAACACCCATCATAGCAGTCCCTCTTGAATAAAATATTTCTTATGTCTTTAATAAGTGTCATGAGTAATTATATTCTAGCAATATTTTTTAAAAATAAAAAATGTATTATACTAGGGAAACCCAATGATCCACCAATTTTTAGGCCTTTTTTTTTTCTATTTGTAAGATAAAATTTTTTACAGTTAATGAAAGAATATCAGCTTAAGGCAATCACTATACACACACACACACATACACACACACATATGAATGATTGGATGAGGGGTAAGATGTCTGTGATCACATCTTGTACATTAATAATTCTCACCACCAACTGGATGCCAAATTTAAGACTTTTTGGGGTGTTATACTATAAACTCTTTAAGAATAAGGCCTTTATCAGTAGTTTTTACCATGTCTTCAAAGCTTAGTGCAATGCTTGGTGTATAGTAGGTGCTCAATGTACTTATTGAATTGAAGTACATCTTCATTACCTTACAAAGGCATCATATTTTATATGTGAAAAAAAAAGTGAAAGGGGAGAGGTAGTTACAAGAGGTTTAGAAGAAAAAAGGAACTAAATTTAAGTACCAAGTAGAATTTTCCTACTCTTCAGCAGGGCTCAGATCTGGCCTTGATGAGGACTTTCAAGGGAATAGGGGCTGTTCAATGAAGAAGTCATAGTCTTATTCTGTTGCATGCTGGGTTCAGAGTGTCTACTGAGATGATCTGTTCTCCAAATGGTTCAGCTAACCTCACTTTAGGTTAAGTTGTACCAATTAAGTTTTAATTGTCCCTACAGTCATTTTGCTTATAAAAATAGGACTCTAGCTTTGCTATCTTTAGCTTTGAATCCAGTATAGAATTGTACCCTTGGGCTCCCACTGACTCAGAAGCCCTGTCTCTTTTTAAACTGAGCAATAGCAGATGAGAAATATTGGCTCAGAAAATCCACCCCTTGATAAAACAACTCTAGGCTGCTTTGGACTGCAAATCACTGACTGACTTGGCACCCTTGCACAGGGCTCACCAGAGGGCCATGGTTATTAACTCACATTAGCTCCCAAAAAGCAGTTTTCTGAAGGTGTTTGCTTGACCCTTATAAAGCCAAAAGGAAAATTGTTTATGTTGACACAAAATAAAATATATCAGTCTCTAGTGTTCCGATTGTGATTCTTTTTAAGAGACTCCTACCCCCCCACACACAGATGGAATAGCAATCAGTTGAAAAGGCTTACATTTTACCTTTATCATTAGAGAGTTTTGACTAGGGTGCAAATAAAGAGGCTATGTCATACACTAAGGGTACTAACTTTTGGAGAGATTTGCTAGATAATGTCCATCTGTTTCTCTAGATCCATTCTCTACCCTTCTTCCCCATGCAGTGTGTGCCTTGAGGCTGGCCTGTCTGGGCCACACTATCTGGGTTTCTTGTTCTCTGGTTTCTACTTGATATGACCAATGAGATGCTTTAGGTAGGAGAAGAGAGAATTCTGGGTTCTTATTCTCACACTCGCTCTCTGCCTGCGAACTGTTTGGCAGTATCATATATCCAAAGGTACAGAACCTGTTGGCTGGCTTCTGTTTTACAGCATGTTTAGGTCCCATTTCCATTACTACTGCTTCCTCTTGCACTTTCAGGATGAGAAGGGGGTTGCAGGCAAAATAATGGCCCTCAAATATATCCACATTCTAATCCCTGTAACCTGTGAAAAGTACTAAATAAGTAAAAGGGATTTTGCAGGATCTGAAAATGAGTGGATTATCCTGAATTGTGTGGGTGGGGTGGATATAACCACAAGGGTCCTTATAAGTGGGAGGCAGGAGGACAGGGCTAGAGTTGGAGATGTAATGAAGGAAACAGGTTGGGCTGAAGGGGTGCTGACTTTAAAAATAGAAGAAGGCTGCAAGCCAAGGAAAGCAGGAGGCTTCTAGGACCTGGAAAAAAACAAACAGGTATTTCCTTAGTGCCTACAGGAGGAACTGAGCACAGAAGACACCATTCTTTTAGCCAGCAAGACTTCCACCTTTCAGATGTGATCATAAATTTATGCAGTTCTAAGCCACAACATTTGTGGTAAATTGATACATTGGCAATAAGAAGCTAATTCAGGTGATTATGGCTTTCTGCTATTGCTAGACACATATACTATGCTGCTCTGTTGGTGTATTGTAACCTTGCCCACATCTTCATAAACAACTCCTTCACTAATTTTTCTTCCTTTTTTTTCTTTGAGTGTATGATCTAATTTCTGCTGGGACTCTGTTAAATGCTTGTACCTTTTTATTCAGCAAAGCCACTTTTAGAGATTTATTCTATGGAAAAAGTAGGAAATGTGTACAGTGCCTGAGATATAGATAGATAATGAAAGATGATAGATGATAGATAGATAGATAGATAGATAGATGATAGATATGTAGCATTGTTTATAACAACAAAAATAAGAAATAATCCCAATTTTCAGAATAGGGTCCAGCTAAATTATGATACATCTGTATGATATAATAATAGAATGCCAGAAAATATTTATGGTAATGTGTACATACATACATGAATAATTATGTGAAAAAAAACAACAGGCTACCAAACAGATCTATATCTATACCTATATATTATGTGTCTTTGTCTATCTATCCATCCATGATATTTCTGTTTAAATATACTAATAAATAAATAAATAAATAAATTAATTAATTAATTAATTAATTAATTAATTAGAGAAAAAGGTAAATGATGCATTTAGTGGTTAACTCCTGCTAGAAGATAAAGGATAATATTTTTTTGTGTGTTTTCTTAAGTTTTAAAATTTTCTGACAAGGTTTTTATTACTAGTCAGACAGAAAGTTTTAAAGCGGTAATGGGACCTCTTCACATGTTTTGGAATGCTTTGTATAACAAAAAACAATCTTTTTTGATTTCACTAGAAGTTAGATTTCTTTTACTCTCAACTATTTTTGTGCAGCTCCATTATAGTTACTTGTGTTCTTATCTGACTCCTCTATTATATTATGGGCATTTGAGAATGGAGAAATGCCCTAAAATTTATTTTTTTCTACCCTATATGAGGCTTGCAAAATATGTTTATGGGATACTTCATGCTGAATTGAATTTGTAGGTGCTTAATCAAAATTTCTTTGATTAGGAACTTATTTTCAGAACCATAAGAAATACAAGTAACAGAAAGAACTGAGGCAAATTTATAAAGCCAGGAGACAGGCAGAAGATAAACAACCTGATTTAAGATGCAAATGGATAGTGAATTATTTATATCATATTCTTTTACAGAATTGTTCATTTAAAAGTTGTTTACTAAGAGGATTGGATGAATGTAAGTAGTTAGTGGAGATAAACACTAGGATTAGGCTACTCAAAAATCATATTAGGTACTGGAAGAGATAAAAGAAAATAACCTATTGTACTTTAGTCAAATCAGAAAGTTTTCATGGACTGTGTAGAATCTTTAATTAGTAAGTGACTGTTCAGTTTGTTGAGCAGAAAACAGCATTCTAGGAATATGGCACTCTTTTGGAGAAGGCTCAAGGAGAAAAGAGGACAAATGAATGAATATAACTGTGGAAATATGACAGTTGAAGGAAGTCTGAATATTAGAGGATAATCAGTAACATCATACCATAATAACAAAAGGGGAGTAATAGAATTAAAACATGTCAGAAGAAGAGGGACCAAATAATACCCTCATTGACATATGAGACACTGAGTCTCCCAAGTTAAGGGTATTTAGGTGTGACTTGCATTTCTTATCCTTGGTCCAGTGACATTTTTCTTTACTTTTTCTATGGGAAGATTGAGAGTCCACATGTTCATTTTATTAAAGATTTTGTAAGTTTAGCTACAAAATAATTTATTAGCTTAGTTATATTGTAAAAAATACTATATTAAAACAAAACTACATATTTATTGACAATGGTACTTATGTTTATTCATTTAGCAATCCAATTAGGCACTTCTATATAGATACTTTTATTATTATTTATGCCTACAGCACCTGGTCTTTTTAGGTGGTCTCCCATACAAGTACTAACCAGGCCTGACCCCATTTAGCTTCTGAGATTAGACATTGGATTTGTTCAGGGTGCCATGGCCATAGACCATGGACTATGGTTCCACTGGGGCATGAACCCAGGACCTTCTGCATCTAAAGCAGATGTACTAACCTCTATACTATGAAACCATGTGCACATTTCTATATTTTTAAGAGAAACTATCTTTCTTTCTTTCTTTCTTTCTTTCTTTCTTTCTTTCTTTCTTTCTTTCTTTCTTTCTTTCTTTCTTTCTCTCTCTCTCTCTCTCTCTCTCTCTCTCTCTCTCTCTCTCTCTCTTTCTTTCTTTTTCTTCCTTCCTTCCTTCCTTCCTTCCTTCCTTCCTTCCTTCCTTCCTTCCTTCCTTCCTTCCTTCTGTTGAAGTAAGATTTATCTAAAATATTTTTTTTGTTTTAAAAAACAAAAAATTTAAAAGTTTGGCTTTAGGCACATATCCATGCCACTGTAACAGCCTTCAGAAACATTAAAATCATAAACATCAATTAACACTCTGATCTTCACATATATTACATATAGTGACTTAAATGATACACTGTTCCTCTTGGAAATAGTTACCAGTACTTAACTCTACAATTTTCTTTATGAACATTAATTTCCCTAGTATGGCATGATCTCAGTAAAGATATTTATTGTACTGCATCCCACCAAATGGAAAAATGTAGTAATTAACTTCATAAATGATAATTATTCTTAAGCAAGGTAGACTGTGGTCCTTATGCCCTTTCTGATACTTCATATCTGTGCTGAGGAAAATTACTAACATTTAATTATTCTTTAGTATTAACGTAGTTACTCCTAATAATAAAACTATGAGTTATGAACCATTATTATCCACATTTTTCATATGAGGAAACTGAGGTAGAGAAAAGTTAGATAACAGGTCTCAAAAGTGCCAGGACTTGAATCTAGGCAATCTAGATCAAAAGCCTGTTTTTTCATTTTGTAATGCAAACACTAGTAAGTGAAAACTTTTCTTTATTATCCCCAATTTCACAAAAGAAAGTTATAACTGGATTTTATAACTGGCCTATAATTTCTACCTCAGAATGAGTAACAATAGTTCATTCTCACCACTTTCCTGATACAGTAGACAGGATGAGCCTATAGACTAGTCAGGAATCTCCATGGTTGTATAATGCCCCGGCCCCTGAGGCAAAAAGGCCAACTTTGGATCTGCAGTTTTTCGGATGATTGTAGATCTCTTCTTTTAAACAGAATTCTAAAAGCAGTGGATAACATTAAATATTAATTGGTTATCTTAAATAGAGGATTAAAAAATACAAACTCCATCAACTTATCTGTTGCTAGGTATTCTAAAATTGTTACCTCATTGCAATTAAAATAACTAAAGTGAGGTCAAGATTTAAAAAAGTAGGCATCCTCAAGTTTGGCAGATCATAAAGCATTAACAAGAAGATAAAGGATTTCAGAATGTTCCTTCTAAATCCTGAAACACTTTCAGCAAAAAGAGCATTGCTCCCATGGCTCTTCCAGGTTTACCATTAATGAGCTGTGTGACCTTTGGAAACTCAACAAACATTAAAAAAATATAGTAGTGCTGTTGATCTAGGTCATAAAACCTTTCTCCCACACATTTGACAAAAATCCATAGTGACAAAGCATAGAGATAGCGATTTTTTGACATAATCCGCAAAGACTGCTTCATTTGGTTAATTTGACCTTCAACACAGATAAAAATTGTTGCTGCTTGTTGGAATAATATTGAGACTTAAACAAAAGGGACAAAAAACATACACTGAATATCCACTCAGCTAATGGTCCGGGCATTGAGTTAGACTGAAGACAAGACCTAGGTGAAAACTGGTTTTTTTTTTACATATCTGGAAAGTGAGAAACATGTATTTAAAGTGGATGCAGGAAGCCATGAGGGGCCAAGAGAATGACAAGCAGAGGACGGTTAGGGCAGCTATGTTTGTAAAAAATTTAAGCTATTGAGAACTTCAAAGAACTTCAAGAAAATGTGGCATGGTTTCTGCAACATGGCTCCCTATGTTTTTACATTTTGAGAGTACAGAGAAGGGTCCTTTGGCCTTAAAGATAACTAATCTAATGTGTGATATTTTCTCAACAATAGACAAGTTTTCATCGTATAGGTTAAAGAAGGTTTGCAATGTAAATACTCTTTAAAAAATGAAACATCACAGTGTAGTGTCATATTAAGGCATATATAACTACTGCTGGATTATTTTAGGAAAGCTGATTGATGGGAGTGCATGGCATCAGAGCACTGGAGGCACTAGAATTGAGGGTGTTTTTGACCACTTGTTGAGTGTCACTACATAAGATGGCATTTTTATATCTAATTTATAGATGATAAAATAGAGGCTTATTAAAGATGAATTAATTGTCAAGCAACTGGTAAAAGAAGGTTTGGGACCTGTTATGTCTATTACCAGTGCCCATATTTTTAACCACACCAAAGGTTTGAGATACAGAAGGCATGAGTTTTATTACTGCATGACATTTCTGCCTTCCATCTCCACGCCACACCCCAAATTAATCTATTAATTCTTTTGAAGTGAGGAGCATCATAACACAAAACATGATCACACTCCTCATAAATAGAATTCATATAAAGGGAAGGCAGTTGGGGAATGAGGCAGGAAAGAAAGGTCACAATGTTTTAGATAAATAAGTCCAAACAGACCACTGGCATGCCACCATGGATTAAAATGAAGCATTTTTATTGTAAAAGTCCACATATTAGGCAATTCTCTTTGTGAAAAGACTCAAATACATAGACAGGGAGAAGCTGGTAATTAATAATTAGATTATATATAATACATATTCATATTGCCAATACTATGCACACATTGGAAAGCTAGCTTTTTTGAGTATCCCCATTACGGAATAAATTTCAAGTTGACAATAATAAAATGTTTCTCATCATTGAAAATTTACCAACAACTCTCCCAAAGAGTCAATATTTAATGTTAATAACAATTCAAAACAAGAAAATAATTAATTCTATTTACATGTGTTTGAGGTTATATACTAGAGCACTAATATAGTAAAGGTTTATAAAATTGGCAGCTATCTGTGTTTCAAGATTCGTCCAGGTGACTTGATGATATTTTTATATGGATTTATATAAACAAAGTCATTCTCTCTTCTTTTCTGCTCTTTTTAGGTTGTCTATGAAGTTTTACTAGCTGTGATGAAATTCTGACTTAGAGCAACGATTTCCATAAAGAAGAACGGACAGAGTGCTATTTTAGAAAAATAAGGATTCAGGATGAGTACATGAAGATGGAGCCCAACTCATTTTTTTTTGAAGTCTCGAGCAGCTGCTTCATGTGATTACAGTATAGTTGAATGAAGCTACAGTCATTGGCTCAACCTCCTTGTAAGGTATTTGTTCTTTCATCTTTCTAAAACTTAATCTTTAGTATAGATATATTTTCTTTTCACAGAGCATATAATACTACATTCTGAACACTAATCAGATGTGAATCTTGCTTATGCCTATCATATGTCCTCAAGCGCTTTTGTGGGAGGTCAAAGCTGACTCATTCCCAAACTTGAAAAAATAATACACAGACTCTAATCATCCCCTAGTAGACTCATTTTTGCATTCAAATATTATAGGACATAGTTATTGTTTTTAAAAGGAGTATGAGCATTGGCTAAAATAAATTTTTGATAGTAAATATAAATTGCCAGAGTTCTTTGGATCCTTCTATTTATTTCTTCAAATCAAATATCACTTGACAATGCCTATGTGAAAAGATGAATCACTGGTTCTGGGTCAGCAGAGAAAGTTTCATCAGAAGCCTATGGGGCCAAATCACTTCAAACCATGTTTATTGAGCACCAACTATGAGCCAGGTACTATACAGCTGCTGAGAACCCAAAAAGGGATGACAAGGATACTGCCATGAGGCACTCACAATCACTAGAAGCAGATTTTAATGTGGAGAGTAATTTCTGTTAAGATCTATCATCCTAAAAGGAAGAAAATATAGCGGCAAGCACATACAATTATTTTATAGTCTGAAATTGGGCATATTCAGAGGTGGTAAATTCAGTCTAAATTTTACTTAAAGTGTTTTAATATATCATACAAGAAAAACATAAGCTTTTCCAATCTTCATGCATAAGGGAGAAGGTAGTGAAAATTCTTTCTTCTAATTCCAAACTCAAACCCTTATAATTACATTCATAATTTTTGATAGCCCAAAGAAGCAGAATAAAAGACAATACTTTACGATGTTAACTTCAATCCATTTATTTTGGCTCTAAAGACATGCATGCATTAAACTTGAAGCATTCTAAGTTATTGAAATATTTACATCATTTTACATGTGACGAGGAGGAAATTTTCTTCCGATCTTGCAATAGAAGCATAATAGATTTATTGTCTAGGTTCTTAAATTTAAAGTGAGTTGTGATTTGTCTCAAATGAGGGAGGTATTCTGTTGGAATCAAATTTACCACAACCTGACACCAGATGAACATAGGATAGTTTGGGAACTTTTGCATCTAATTGTATTTTGAATTAAATAAGGATACCACCACTGTAAATAGTCATGGCTTTTACTATTTGATTGATGTAGCTGGAAAATATCTCATTTTGTTTCAATGTTTTGCTCTAATTTCACTTTGCCTTGAAACTGCAGCACAGAAACATCACACGTATTGAAGGGGAGTTGGGCGCAAACAATATGACATTAATACAATTTACCAGGTTAGGACATAGAAACAAATTCAGATCATTGTAAACCACACGAAGCATTATTTCAGTGGACATAGCAAGGACATCTTCTTTCCATGAGATTTAGTGAATAAGACCCTTATCAATAAAATGCATATCTACAGGTAAAGGTAGGAGACCCAATAGACCAGATTGAACAAGCAAAAAGCAGTGGGGAAGAAGATCCGGGCATATGAGTCCATTTTGGCAATACGGATATGTATCCTCCCATGTCTCCAGGCTCCTGTTCGGCAGTCTTCAAAACAACAGAAAAAACTGGCACAGTCCTTGCCATCCAGACACTCATACCCGTATTCTTCATCTCTCTCTTGAAGGTGCGTGGCATTGTTCATTTGAATGGTTGCTGATCTTGGGCGAATATCAATAGTAGGGGCCTGAGACAAGGGTAGGGAAAAAGGGTGATCAGAGTTAGTTATACTTGATAAGTCCTAGACTATTTTTCCAAACTGTTACCAATGTGAATGATGAATCTGAAAATGAGTACTCAGGAAATTGCTATGACATTGTGATCTACAATGGTAAAATTGAACTTAGAAGGATAGCACATTTACAGATTTCAAATTTTGAGCTTAAGCAGTGCAGCTGAAAATAATACCATTAAGCTAATAGCTAGAGCAAGATTAAACACCAAAAGAACTCAGACTTAAACCAAACAACTACATGGAATCTTATTTGGGTAAATATTAGATGTGAGGTTGGTTACATGAAGGCATTTAATGATATTGCATGTGAGTAGAACAAAGAAATAAAAATGCATCAATTTTGAAATCAAATTTTCTGTCATGCTTACCTATAGGCAAATAGTAAAATTATACTATTATGCTAAGCAAATGTATTAAATGTTTTTAATATAAAAATGGTTAAATATATATATATGTATAAATATAGAAGTTTTCTGAGCTTATACTACGTATGGCTTATGTTTTAAAGGAGTGTGGTATTCTAACATTCACCATGTAGAAGCTTCAAAATGCCAGCAGTGTTTACCTACATGTGGGTGAAAATTCAGAAAAAAAATATGTCACTAACTGTCAAAGTTTTTTTTTTAGCATTTGAGAAGAAAATAGTAGCAATTAACTGAATGTTAACCTAATTTTTGCTTTCAGACCAATTTTAAAATTGCCATAAGACTCAATGGTCTGTCTGTTTCACTTTAAAGTGGAGAAATTAGTTTTAGGATAATATAAATACATAAATAAATTATGTATAAATATAAATTCTAATGTCTCTGAATCACCTGTCACAATTCAACTGGGAATAGAAACCTTGTGATATTATATGATAGAGCCAAAAGGCTTCTGGATCACCCTAGAAGAAAGGTGTTTTAACTTACAGAATTTCAAAGAGAGTACTGTTTTTATAGAATTGACAGGTAGAGTTTAGACAAAAGCGATTATTAAATTTACGTATCGAAAAACAATCCTGTTTTCAATTAGGATTTATGGATTAAGTTTTAAGGGCATGTATGCTGTATATGGAACACAAGAGATGCAGGTAGTGAAATTGGATTCCATTTTCACCTGAGAAGAGAAGGTACATTTTGGCTTTGCTGTTTAAGGGGGGGTTCTCAGTAGTAATGAGAGCTTACAGCTTTTTAGTTTCATGGAAAGTCAAAACCTCTGTGAATTAGTGTAGGGTTGCTGAGTCAACTCTAGAAATCTTTAGAACTTTCTTAATCTTAACTGTGTTGTCTCTAGTAGAATGCTTAAATGTCTACCCTATAAAATAAATAAATAAATAAAACACCATGTAAGCATTAATACTTAAATTCAGCAGTTGCATGCAGTGAATTTCCATTCCAAAAGCATTATACCTTGAAGGAAAACATCCGAAGAAGCTTTGGGTTTGTAGACAGAAAAGAGAAGCGCATTTTTTTTAATTAAAAGAAGAAAAAAAGAAAAAAAAAAGAGAGAGAAAGAGACAAAATAAGATAAATTAAAAATACATTTTCAAAATATAGTAAGTGAAATGAACTGAAATTATAAACACAGAAGGACAGTTCTGAACTGGGAACAAAATATAAGCCTAAAGTTGGAAAAGGGAATTTGGTGATTGCTAGTGAAATCTTCAATAAATTAATCCACAGTTATCTAACTGCAAAAGCCAGTGTTGTTCATTTGTGAGGCACATTTCAGTTGCCTTGTTTCCATGTACAGAAATACTGTGATTTTATACATTTTCTAATTATCATCAAGAAAGCCCTAATAGGTGGATCCTGACATAATGAACCAAAAGGCATATTAATTGGGGAAATAAAATTTCAGCTTCTAATTCACACCTTAGGCTCTTGCTTATTTAGATAAATCATCCAATTGGATTAAAAGGGGAAAATACATAAAATTCTAAGGTCATTTTATTTTATTTTATTTTTTAATTCCCTTCCTGCTCTGCCTTCTTTTCTTCTGTCTTCTTCATGACCCTGGATTAAGGAATCCAGGTGTTGACCTGGCAGTTAAAGGGCCAAAGGGCTTTTCCCACAGCACTCTTCTGTCTTGTTAGAAAGCCAGTCTTCATACCCTCCTTACTGCTGGCGGGTAATAATGCTGAGTAGCAACAGAACCATCTTCTTGGAGAAAAGGAAATGGAAAGTAAAGGAGGGGAAGAAAACAAACAAACAAACAAAATAAACAACACAACAAGGAAACCAAAATAAATATAAGAAAATGTGAAGGCAAAGAGTAGATCAGACAGGGAAAGAAAGGACTGCATAAAGCATAGCGATTATTTGGGAGATTAAAGATAAGCATTTATTTTTTTATTAATCATCAAGTATAATGACACTTCTTTCTTTACTTCTTATAAGTTCTTATATTCAAATAAACACCATTTATAGAATTTCACTGAGGTTCCTGGAGATGCATCAGCTGGACCTCCTCATTAGAATTCAATCCCCCAGGGTCTGTGGGTCAGCCAGCCAGCCACTATCAAAGCCCTCATGGCCCTCAAGTGAAAGACCTGGAAATATTATACATCAGGGGAATTCCTTTGCCTCTTTTCTTGGAAGGGAACAGACTCTAACTTTCATGGGGCCTCCTGTGAGCCAGACATTTATGCTTAGGGGGGTAAATGGGTATCTATCTATCTACATGCTCTCTTTAACATTAATAATAAAAGACAGTTGCTTTAGGCATTCAAATTTGTGCTTCATCATCTCTATTTAAAGTTTGGTGGCAAGGTGAAGTCATCCTTCCTGTTTCCAAATCACTGAGAGCAATTCAGGTTGATAATTATAAATCAACAGCAATCATCATCATCAACCATTAATGGTAAAGGCTTTCATTTATAAGTTACTATGTAATGCTTTTTACCTCTGTTACCACAATTATTCTCACAATGGCCCTATGAGATATTTTTTTTATTATTACAATACTTATTTCATATATGAGGAAATAAAGATACAGGGAGGTTAAATAAGTTGCCAAGCAATAGATGAGCCATTTCTTTAAAAACAAAAAAGATACATTTTGAGTTTGAAACCAGTAGCAGTCCTCTGGTGGCAACACACACACATACACACACACACACACACACACACACACACACTATTTGCAAAAGTGTGGTGATCCTTGAAATTTCAAGAATCTTGTGGCTTCCTAGCAGAAATCTCTGGATGAAAATTTTAATTTAACACAGTAATTTAAAAGTAAAGTAAAGGGGTGGGAAGATAAAACGTAGAAAAATAACAGCTAGAAAATAAATGCATTTCTCAGCAGTGATTATACTTCCTGTGAAATGAAGAACGCGAGAGTCTGCCTTAGTGAATCAGGTCTCTTTCAAGTAACTATGACTATATTGAATCCTTATATTTTGATGAAACTCACATATTCACTTTTCATCTTGGAGCCCAAAGTGTTGAGATTTAACCTGCAGATAGGCTAAGCAAGAGCAAACAAAAACAAAAGCTGGTGGTCTTCCTGCATAAAAATTTCAGTGGTCCCAGTGAGAAGTGAATACATACAGGGTTTTTCTTCTTTTTATCTTTGTCCTTGCTTGGTTTCCGGTTGCTGACAAAGTAGTGTAGGGTGCCATATTCCACCAAAGCAGAGAAGACAAATATGAAGCAGACAGAGACAAAGAGATCCATTGCTGTGACATAGGAGACCTTGGGGAGTGACTTCCGGGCAATGGTACTGAGGGTAGTCATTGTCAGGACAGTGGTAATACCTGAAGAGAGGCACAGTAAAACAGATCTTGTGACCACATCAGCAAGTTGGGTAACTGAGTCACTATGGAAACTAAACTTTTTTTGTGACTTGATACACAACCTCAGTAATGTAAAAGGAAGCATAATTGGAATTCATTCACTATGCTCACAAATATTTATTGCCTTGACAATGTCATTTAAACTTGTAGCACCTCTATTTCCTTAACTTTAAAAAATGTGATTTTTTAATAATAATTACAACAACTTCTACATTCTGCTGCTGTGAAGAGTAGAAAGGCATGGGGACCATATTGTACATGCCTGACTTATAGTCCATGATCAATAAATAGCACATACCTGCTATTTGCTCAGGAGTTTCTCACTTATCCCTTATTCTTGAGCTCACTCACCTTGATCCCTTCTCCCACCATGGTCTTTTGCTACTGAGCATTTATTTAATAAGTGGTTGAAATGAGCTATTGGAGTTGCCATAAGAAGGATTTTGACCAGCAAGCGTCTAGACTTCAAGAGAAGAAATTGATATGAAATAGTTTCCTTTAAATATTTGTGAGATGGATAAATTGAAATGTATCAGTCCATCTGTTCTATCCATTCATAATTGCATACGTTACTTGAATAATCATTGTGGTACCAACTATGTGCCAGGGACTATACTCAGAATGAAAAAGATATTTGCATGCTGATATGAGAGGCACACATAGAATGTTATGCACCACATTCTGCTCACAGTGATGATTAATCATCCTAAAGTAATAGACTCAACACATTTGTGGTTTGTTTCAGCATGTAGCATTAGAGAAGTTATTAGAATTATTGAATAAGACTTGTAACATAAAGTACTGCATGTAACAGAAAAAAATCAAAATAACTATTTTGAAACAGATTGGAGACTAAATTAGGTTCAGAATAGGACAAATATGGAAATGATGGACTTTCCCCCCTAGTTATCTCTTCTGCCCTTAGTTTTACATATCATTTTGTCAGAAAATGAGTATAGTTGCTAACATTTCTGACGGCTTACTATGTTTTGTGCACTTTGCACGGAATACCTTATTTAACTTAATAAAACCTCACTAGTATGTACAGGAAATGATACATGTTTTACATGTGAAGACACTGTGATTTACAGAGATTAAAGGTTGTTACCAAGGCCATATTGTACTTGTGGGTTGTAATCAAGATTGTTCAGAGTTCAAAACCCCAGCTCTTAAATTTGCATGATTAGGCCCTCTTTAGACAAAGGGTAAGCAAGAGATATGATTCTAATTTTCACTTAACTGATAAAAGGGATTATGATTTAGTGATCTTTTAGTAGCTTTATTCTTAGTTAAGGGTTTAGGGAATTTTATGTAGTATGAAAATTTTATTTGTGGACGCTGACTCCAATGTCTCTTTGAGCCTTGTGGCTTTGTTATAAACTCTGTGTGCCTTCTTGATGTGAGGAAAAATATCTGAAAATCTGAAATGAATGTTACTATATATCATAGATTAAACAAACTGTAAATAATCTTAAAAGTATGGAAATTTCATAGGGAATTGTGTTTTTTCCAAAATATTTTTTTCAGTGGCTCTTTTAGAAAAAGACAATATGTATGTATGTCTTCAAATGTCATCATGATAATTATGCACGTTGTAATCAAATAGTCAGGGGTGTGCTTGTAAATGTGTAACCGCTGAGTTTTAAAAAGTGAAGGGTGTGATTTTTAGCATTTGCCAATGTCCATGGTGTAAATTTTCTTCTTGCCTGATGTCAAACTGCCTGTGTGACCTGTTCAGATACACTGTTGGAAAAGCACAAATGATCAGCTCTTATAAGCTGGTCTGAGCAGCTCCATGATGTAACTAACTGCCCAGAGACCAAAACAAAAAAATCTATTGAAATTAGACATTATTTTTTTCTAATTAACTTAAATTTCTTAAGACAATTCCCTTAAAACAAACAAACAGAAAACCTATAGAAGTGATAAGGAAAACAGACTTGGGAAACAGTGAACACTCATTTTTGATATACTAGTTTTCTTTAAAATGAAACAAATGTGTTTCTACGTAATTGCTGACTGAACTGCAAGCAGATCAGTTTAGAAAGCAGAATAGGATTACTTGCACTGGGTACTTACCTTGGGACACAACAACACAAACAGATGTGCCTCACCTAAAGAAGTTCTGGCTGGAACAGCATCCTTATTGATCCAAAAAGATACCCAGGATAGAACAACAATGAGTGTGCAGGGGATGTAGGTCTGGATGGTGAAATATCCCATTCTTCTGCTCAGGTCAAAGTAGACAGACATAACCACGTAATCTCCTAGAACAAAACAAAGATCGCATCGTGCAACCCCTTATAAAAACTGAAGATGATTAAAAAAAAGTGTGTATTTAACTTTCACATTCACACATTTAGATTGAGAGTTCTATACAGGGGTATGTTGAAAACTATCCTCTACCCATTTGGGTTAAAAATAAAAATAAAAATAAAAACAAAAAGCAAAATCTAAACTAAACAGGTCTGATACTTTTTAAAAGCAATGTGACGACTAGGCAGAAGGAAACACTTGAGCATATTGATCATGTTTTCTTCTTTCATGTGATCTCTGATGGTCTCTTTTTTCCCTGCTTAATACTCAGTATAAATTTGCTTTTATTTGGTGGGGAAGGAGCAGAGCAGTGTGCTTCCCTTTCCTAAAATGAATCCTAAGATTTGTAAGTTTCTTCTTGTTCTCAGGGTCTGTCTTCATACAAACCAGAGAGAATATCCTAGTGCTTGACACTAGTAAATGGCTAATTTCCTCAGTTAATAATGAAATTCCTATGCTAAGACAGTTTTTCTTATGTTTTCATTGAATCATATTTTCCTTCATAGCAGTTACTTCAGTTGTAATTTCTCATTAATCTGTGTGGTTATTTTTGTAATAACTGTCTCCCCTATTAGACTTCATCACAGTCCACAAACTGTGCCTCTTTTAACTCATAATTGCACTATTAGTCATTAACATACTGCTTGATTCTAAATAGGTGTTTGGTGACATTTGCTGAATAAATAATCAAATGAATGAATTCATTTATAAATTAAAATGTAAAGAAAATAGACAAAAAATCAAGAAGCTGTATTCTGGAATATATGTGTTTAAAAAAGTTTATGTAAATAATTCAGAAAGTAGAGTAACAAAAGAATCAAAGAATCACCATATAGCAATGCATGAGAACCATTTAATGTGACACAATTTGAGCATCCGATTTTTTACAATAAGGATGCATGTGTTACTTTTAAAATTCCATGTCCTTCATTTTATATGATTCCAAGTGAAATTTGGGGGAGTTTTAATTTTTGAATTTGGAAAATATGCTATGTAGCCATATCCCAGTTACTATATACCGATATTTCCTTTATACTCTTAGAGAATACCGGGTTCAAAAGCTATATTTGCTCTTGCAATGTGAGGTGAACTCAAGAGAGATCGGTTTTCAAATGTTGTGTTTTTTACTAAATTATAATTTGTCCTAAAATTGATGAAGAATGAAATCCAAATCATGTTTTATTTTAATTATTTGGCTTCAGGCCTGTGTTTCTGTGCTTACTTGGCTGATTTAGAACTGATTTGAAAATAAGGTGCTTTAGAAGCTTCATGCAGAGAAGATTGATTTAGTGGGATGAGTTATTACAGTTCAGTCCACTTTTTTCTCCCACCCTCCAGCTTTACTTCAAACCTTCTAAGCTGCTGAGACAGAAAACCCTCATTGGCTCCTTTTCCAGGGAGCAAAGCCTCTCTCCTCTGCAGTATTTCCTAGATGGGTTATGAATACCTCCTAACACTACCCTTTGGTGGATTAGTACACTGTACTATTTGTCTGAGTCAGGCCTGGTTAAGGTAGTGACAAGATGCTAACTGGTGAATTTAGCTTCCATTGGAATATTAGTTTTTTCTCAGAGATCAATAAGTAGCAGTTATTTAGTGATTATTTTTCAAAATCTTAAGGTATGCATTACTTACTGATAACTAGATTTCGATTAGTTCCCTGATATTATGCTTCTCTGTGTTGATTTATCTGAACGTCAGCTATTTAAACTAAAGCATTTTATAAATTAGTTTGTCCCTGTTTTTGTTCTAATTTAGAATATCATATACATAGGCCATGATTATGGAGTAAAGATATTTAAATTGAAATAATCCTTATTAATGTCTATTTTTTTCCTGTTTTTTTGATCTCAATATAAGAAACAAGTGAAAGCTAGGAAAAACAAGAGGTTTTCTTTTAAAATAATAACATTCAGGGGGTACATTTTTCTCCCTATTTTCTAAGTCCTTGAGAGTTTTCTACCTATTTTAAATGTGTTAAATGAAACTTTACAAATTATAATATTTTAATAAATTTAGACGATTTGAGTAACTATTTAGTATGTAAATGAGTAAGAACCTACATTTTTACATTAATGGTCTGACTCTCATAAAGGTGAACTTTAAATTTGCCTCAAGTTAACAAGATAATTATCTCGATTCAATTTTCCTCTTCTCTTAGGTCAGAATCTAAATTTCCATGGCCTATTTATCTATTGATTTCTATTTTAAGGTAATAGCTTCTGAGCATCTTTCATCTTTACCAGCAAATTCAAAGCTTTTCTACTACGAGATTACAGATTCAAACTTGGAAACAGGCCATTTAAAAGCAAAGCAGCTTCACAGTGACAGCCTGGTGCCTTTCTTATCTCCAAGGCCACATCACCTTTTGTATTTTTAAAAACTCTTGGGCTGAGGAGCCTATAAAATCAAACCTCCTGAAAGTACCACATCAATGATTTCTCAACCCCAAAGATTTAAATGTCTACCAGTCAACAGTGTTTGCTTCAACCACTTCGAATTTATTGTTTTTATTGACTTATGCTAACATCAGCAGCTAAAGTCATACCATTTTATAAATTAGCATGGTTCCTGCTTTTGTCTCTTTAGAATATAATAGGATGTGATTAAGGAGGGAACACATATAATCTGAATACCACCTATAAAAGTCAGTTCTTTATGTTTTTTGTAAGCTTCCTATATCTAGTTTCAGGAAGAGACCATCAATATCAGTGAACAACAAACTCCAATTATTATTATTTCTTTAGTGTGATTAAACCATACAAAATTCAGATTTATTAGAGTGTTTAAGCTCTTATTTCATATATGGAACTATCTTCTCTTAAAAACTTGAAGATTCTATGATAGAAAAGTTTTCCCCTCCATTGAACAACTGAAATAGTAAAAATAATTATTTTTTAGTTACCAGTAATGTGGCCCTGGTATGTGCACACACTGGGCTGAAAGGTCTGCATATGATTATGTTTAAATATCCTAATAGCTTTTTCAGAATGGAGAAAAAGCTAAGACTTCACTTTATTTCTCTTTTGTGATTCTTACTCCACTTAAGTATAGTGAATAGAGTATATGTTATTCTACTAGGTTAACTTTGAAGGAACAGTTAATGTTATGATCTTTACATTCCTTTCTGCAGACTCATCTTGAAGTCAAAAATATTTTTAATCACTGTATGTATAGAGTACTATATTAGGCAGTGTAGAAATTACGACAAAGGGAATCTGACAACTGATTCTAGATTAAATGAATTAAATGGAGACAAGATTACTTTTTCACTGACTACAACTCAGGTAGAAGAAACAATAAGCTGAGACAATGCATTAAACCTGTCTTTATCATTCCTTATTAAACTCTTAAATCCGAGGCATGATCCTATGAGGTTGATTTTCATTGTAGGCAAACAGGATAGTTGATTGGTTACATTTTCATTTGAGGAAATTGTTTTCTGAAATTAGACCTGTATGTTACCAAACACATAAAAATAAATTTAAGGTGAATAATCCAATATTCAAATTTAAGTGTGAACAGAAATATTACACAAAGAAACCATATGAGAAAATACTTCTTTAACACATAGGGTGGAAGAGGTTTCATCAAGCACACATAACACATAAAAGGCATAAAGGGAAAAAATTACAGGTTTGTCATTTAAAACTTAGAATATCAGTATTATAAATATTTTGTTTTAAGTAATATAGAATACTTGAATAAAGTATTTCCAAAATAAATAAGAAATCAAAAGCTAGTATTTCTAATATATAAAGAATTCTCATTAATTATTGAGAAAAGAAACCCACATTTTTAACTAAGCTAAAAAATATGGACAATTCATGGATAGTAAATATATGAAGAGTCTCAACTTCAGTAGTCATCAGTAAAATCTAAAGTAAAATAATAGCATTTCATTTTTAGCCAATCAACTTGGGGGAAAAATATTTAGTACTGGCAGCAAGTGGACAAAGCAGAACCACACATCCTCGGTAGGGTATACACACAGACATGAATTTTTCAGAAGATAATCTGGAATATTTTCCTTCTAGATATCTGGAATAAACATTGCAGAAAAAAAAGGGTTTTTTTTTTGTTTGATTTTTGTTGTTTTTTTTTTGTTGTTGTTGTTTAAATACTGCCTTTCAGTTGGTACTAAGGTTTGCTGTCTGCCCGAAAGAAGGAATAGAATACCAAGTCCTTGGGCAGAATCACAGATTAAGGAATATAGAGTCTTTTCTGGGGGGTTGGGGGGGAGACTTTATATTTAATGCATTGCTAACTTCCATGCATGCCACCCCAAGTGTTTCATCACCTGCCCACCATTCCCAGTGGCGGTTGAGGCTCTCATAAACTATTCTAGAACCACATCAACATTCCTCCAACTAGGCCCTGTGAAGTCAAGAGAGGGGAAAACATAGAGCTAAACTATAATCCTTGGCCTCAAGGAATCCTCAGGCTGAGAAAGACATGAATATAGCATCACTACTCAATGTCAAGGATACTCATAAAACATACATTGCTAACTCATCTTATACACTATGATTAGATGAAGTTTCTGGCAAGCATATTTCCGGAAGTTCTGACAAAATAATGTCAATCATCACAAACTTTAAAGAGATTCATGCTCCTCTGTGAAAAAAAAAAATTCAAATTCCTTAGCCTGGCATGCAAAGCTGTCTATAATCCAAATTTAACCTGGATCTTTCTCTCTTATTACTCATTTCATGTTCTCTACACCCTAGACAAGGTAAATTAAATATTTTCATTTCATGCCTCTATAATCTTTCTGTCTTTATTCTTCCTGGCATCATATCTGTCCAGATCCCTAACTCATCTCTTTACTCCATTTCTTCATTCCAGCCTCCCAACAACCTCCCCTCTCCAACCACTCCACCACACATACATGTTCTATACTGTGACGGGGCTGTGCTAAGATGGTAGCCATCTTCAGTAAATGTTAAAAGTAAATAAAATTTAAAAATCTATTTTCTCAGTTGATTAAGCTTCATTTCAAGTGCTCAGTAGCTACATGTGCACTTGCAACTATGTGGCTTGCAACTATTGCAACTATTGTGTTGTGATAGTACCAATCGTAAAAAAATTACTTCATTTGGACCAATTAACATTTCTAGAATGCTTTATCAGGTTCTTCAGTATAAAATCCACACTGCTTAACACATGATTCTAGTCCATTTTGCTCTGGTCCATTACTGAACCATCGCAGCCATGTCTCACACCACTTATAATCTCCCCATTTTATGCCCACCCAACTGGATTTACTTTTTTCTCTCCCAAAGGGCCCTGCTCATTCTTTTGTCTTCATTTGCCATATGATACCTTAAATTTCTGGAATATTCTCTGCTCCTCTGATCATGTTACATACATACGCATATCTCCAAACCTTCCATAATTGCCCATTGATATCAGGACATACTATAAGTCTTTAACTTATTCTGTAAGACTTTGTGTGGTCTTTTCCCTGACTGCATCGCTAACTACATCTGAAATGGTATTTCTTTACACTCCAACTGGGGTTTGTACAGTTCCTTTAATGCCCCCTGCTATCTCTTGCCTTAGGGTCTTTTCACATGCCTATTCCCATTGCTCAAACTTAATTAATTTTATTATTTCTTAGATATCAATTTATCCCATCATCAGAGAAGCCCTTATTAGATCAAATGTCTTCAGTAAGATCTCAGAGAACCATATGACTATCATAGAGCTGATCATAATTGAGGGTATATGAGGTATAAATTTGGATTACATTCTAGATTATAATGAGCACAGAGCTCTGTGAGTGAAGCAGCTGTACTTTGCTCACTGATGTTACTCTCAGCATCTAGTACAGTGCCTGATACATAGTAGGAGTTCAACAATTATTTGTTAAATGAACAAATATCACTTAGCTCAGAAGGCCATGAATAAAGTCCTGGGTGAACTATACACCAAAAGTTCTTACGACCAAGGCAGAGATCAATTTGGGCTTTTAAAATATTAAACTTTTACTTTAGAAAATATTGCTTTTGGAAATATTTTTACTGGATACCTTGCTGAACCCTCACAGTGTGGATATAAAGTCACAGTGTAGCAATCTTAACTTCTTGCCAAAAAAGAAAAAAAGAAGGGAAATCAGCTACATCAGAGTGGCTGCATTATGCTTATTAAAGAATTGATCGGTGATTTCAGCTTCTCAGCAAGATTCAATTACTGAGAGAAGAGAACAAAGGGCTTGGCTGCTTAGACACAACCATCACAGTCTTCCAGGTCAAGGCTAATATGTGCATTTTCATATCAAAACTGCACCATTTTTATTTTATCTGTTGATTGTTTAAGCTCACGTGTTGGAAAAGAATGAAATAGCAATTGAGGAAAATAAAATGAAAATTAGAAAGTATAAGTAATGATTATTTTTTTCCAGGCTAAATTTGTCTGTTAAAGACTCCCTTTGACATCCCTGCTGAGGAAGGAGAGCATAGAATTATGGCAAAGAATAAAGGCTGCTTCAAGTTAGATACCCTAGAAGCAGAGCTGGAGGCCAGAATTCTTGCAAGGGTGACTTCTTGGGATTTAGCTATCAAAAGGGATGAGGGAAGCAAGAGAGACCAGCAGAAAAAGCTGGGCATGATTTACTTCAGTTGAAGGAGGGAAGCTTCCAGATGGTTCTGGAATAAAATGCACCATAATTAGTCCTACCTTGAGGTAAGAGGAGCAGTTATTTGTAATCTCTGTAAATTGAAGCTAAGTGGTCTTCATCTCCTAATTAAGATGGTTCTATTTTGGCCAAAGGCAGTTCTCCATAAAAGGAGTCAGTGGTGGGCTGTAAGCAGCCAACCCTTGCAACACCTGAGAAATGGATGCACGAACCAGAGAAGGTCATGGGAAGGAGTGGACATTAGTAATGCCCACTGCTAAAACTGTGGTGTCAGATTGGCGGGGTTCAAAATTCCTAGTCCTGTCACTAACTGGTTGTGTGATTTGTCGCAAATTTCTTAACTCTCTGAGCCTCAGCTTCCTTATTAGAACTCACCTCATAGATTATTGTGAACACAGGAAAGAGTTAATACATATAATGTGCTTGGTATAATTCTCGACTCATAGTTAAAGGTCCGTTAATGTCAGTTATTACAAAGTAATGTAATTTATGTAATATAATTAGCACTATTCTGGTGCATATAAGAATAAAAGAAATGTTACTAAACATTCAAAGGAGAATTAAAGTTTAAAAGAGTCTTTGAATTTATACATATCAATTCCATTATTTTAAAGATTAAACAATTGAGATTCCTCAGAGAAGATGGGTGTTTTAGGAGACAAGACCCAGGACTCTCACCTTCCAAACTAATACTCTTCCTGGAGTAAGTAGTCTGCTCATTTTGAGCCAGTGGTTAGGATCATAGATATAAAGCAAAACAGTGTAAAGTTGAGTAATTATTGAATGTGGTTAATATAGAAAGCTGTTTTGGATAATTGGGAGCCCCAACCACAAAGAGAACAATTTATTTCTTCTTGAACCTTATATAATAGATATAATACCTTTAGGAGGATGGAAAGTAACTCTTTTGTCTGGAACACCAGCCTATTTGACTCAACAGACTATACTAGAGGGTTTTTCACCCCCTAAAAAAATCGCTTTAGACAAAAGGAAGCTCAATTTTGCAAAACCTCTAGAGATTAGTGGTTTTTTTCTCTAGAAAAATATAGTGGACCTAGGCATCTGCTAATGTATCAGTTCTCTGCACTCCTTTACTAGACAGTTCTCCTTATTAGTGTTACAGCTTCTCCTTCTTGCCCTCTAAAAAAGCCACCACGGATTCTTAGCTCAATATGGCCTTTGTAATACAATTCATTATTTTGAGCCCGTCATCCAATTCCAACAGTGCAGCAAATAAATTCACCGGGGATTTACATAAATAAAACAACTCTGGCTCAGAAATCTGAATGTGAAGATACCAGTGAATGTATTTGCCACTTTGATCCATCCAGAGGGAATGGGATTACCCAACATAGTTAAATCTAACTCCCACAAACATCTGACTAGATAATAAAACATGTTGTTGTTGTTGTTTGTAAGTGTGAAGTAGTTCATGGTTGCAGAAATTATACAAGGTTCAGTCCTAGGTAGGATTCAAGTATCTGTGATGTTAAAAAGGTAGAAAGGCTTGGGTAAATTATTTAAATTATCTCAGTAAAATAGGGGTATCATACCTATTGCTAAAGCTGTTGGGAAAATCACATTTGCTAACAGTAAGGAAAGTGTTTTGCAATCTTTCAGAAACAACGTATAGATGAAATGGTACTTGCAGCTTCTTAAGAAGTGTTGTTTTTGCAAAATAGCTTAATAGCATTGGTACGTAAGCCTTCTGTTGAATATTTTTCAGCCTTTGTTAGAAATAAAGAGTCAGGAATAGTAGTGAAGCCATTAGTCTTGTTCTTGTGTATATGAACTTCAGTGTGTCCATGAAAACAATAAATATCATCATTTTAATATAGTTCACAGATTCGTGTCACAATAATTATATATTCTTGTCTATTCCATTTGGACTCTGAACTACAGACTACATGTCAACGTGTGGATACTCCTTGTTTAGAGTCTGTGACACATGCACGTCTTTTAATTTACCTCTTTCAGAAGTCCCATTTCAGGAGAAATTTTAAAATGTGAATTCACATTCCACTCTTAGCTCTCATGGCTCTAAGTTGCTTACTGAAAATATTTTCAACAGCTCCAAAGAGAAATACCAGTAAGTAGCACATGCAATGGTAGAGTTATATCTGTTTCTGTCAACTTTGATAATAATATTTGACTGGTTTAATAGGCATATCAATGGAAATTTGAGAATCCCAAAGAAAAATAGCAGTCCTTTACCTCCTGTCAACCATAGGTAAGTGCTAGTGAGGAGGGCTTTTATGCTCCTTAAAATCAGAGATTATAACTGATCTGTCACAGTTATAACCCATGGCCCCAGAGAAGGGGTTGATATGTCATATTTTGTCATTCTGGCATAGAAAAGATGTGACTGCAGTCCACAGAAGAAATGAGTAGAAATCCTATTTGTGATCTGCAGAAAGAAGCAAGATTTTTCAGTAGGAAAGTCATGGTCCATAGGCCTGCAAAGATTCCCTTGAAAATGGAGTCTGTAAGCTATGGGCCACCACTGTTACCTTTGTCGTCTCTTGTTGTTTTCAGACCCAATAAACAGGAATTCCCACCCTTTAGAAGTCCTGGAAAGACAAGATTCCACTCTGACTTCCTCCCCCTTTATTCATTCTGTGTTATTTCATTGGCAAAACTAGAACACTTGGCCACTTAGGCATTTCCTTACTGGGTGGATCTAATAATGTATGGCATCTGTTATGCATTTGGTAAACTCTCCTGAGTCAAGGCCTGGATTAATTTTTAGAAATTAATCTAAAAGTTTGTCTCAGCCAGTCCCTCCATTAGGTATTCTAAGCAAGTATGTTGGTCTTGCACATTCACTGTCCTTTGAGTTGTTAATACCAAAGGTCAGATTTTGATGAGAGAGTAAGAATCCCACCTGAGATCACAGACTTATCCTATAAACCAATACTACTAGAAATGAAGGTGGTATTTTAACTCTGTTGAATCTATGAATGTGTCTCGCAAATGGTTCTAAAATTAGGAAGCAAAAAGAAGAATGCTATTTAATGGTTATAATTCAAAATCCAGAAACTTCTGAAGAAATAATCTTATTAATGAGAATTATTTTCTTCCTTCCTTCCTTCCTTCCTTCCTTCCTTCCTTCCTTCCTTCCTTCCTTCCTTCCTTCTCTCTCTCTCTCTCTCTCTCTCTCTCTCTCTCTCTCTCTCTCTTTCTTTCTCATTCTATTTCTTTCTATTTCTTTCTTTTTCTTTCTTTCTTACTCTTTTGATGGGTCTGGCATAACTTTATGTTTGAAGCCAGACCTGGTTAATATAACCCAGGCATTGACATTTTCATAAAGAATAGACTCCACAGAGCTTGAGAAACCTAATGTTATCAGAATACCAAGCTTTCTGAAATGGCTTTGAAAACAGCTGGAAAAAGAATGTTTAAATTCAGTCAACTGTAGGCAATGGTTGCAAAAGGTCAGATCACAAAATGTTCCCTGAGATTTGAAATCACTCCTGGGGATACTCTACAAAATTATAGGCTTAAAAACTTAACCTCACTTGCTCTTTGCTCTGTGCCCAAGCACTCAATTTTAAAGTGTTTTATTGTTGTTGTTGTTCTCTGCTGGAGTTCTCTCACCTGGGAAGGAAGTTTTGCATTTTGTGATATTCAAAGTAATTTTTAATATACCCATCAAAACTCATTACCATTATAAAAATAATATATTTGTATATTACAGTGTACTACATAGAATTTGTTCTAAAAACAAAAAGCTCAACTTCTCTGAATAAACTTTCTCTGTTGATAAGAAAGCACCCAACTCAAGTCAGCGGACCTAGGTTCTGATTCCTGCCTGGCTGTGATCATTTGTGACCTTAGGTAAATCTTTTTTCTTTCTGCGCTCTCTCTCTCTCTCTCTCTCTCTCTCTCTCTTTATAAAATATAACTAATTCAATTACATAAAGGATCCTGAGAGAAGCAAGCAACCATATCCATTTTCTGGTTACATCTGAGCTTCAAATTCAAGGCTCTGTTGGGTTCCAGTTTATATGTCAAAGAACAAATTCTAGTATCAATCTGAGTGCCCCATGGAGCATTGTGTCTCACTCATTTTATAAAGAACAATCTAGATCAGGGGCTTGATGCCCAGCATTCTCTGTCCACAGGGAAGGTGAGAATTGTATTTTTGAGAAAAATGGGCCTCTGAGAGCAACTGCTTTGAGAAAAGGATCATGTGAACCAGTGTTTGTGGTATCTGCCTCATATCTGGTTTCTGTTATTGCAGGATTTATGTAGGAGATTATCAAAAATCCCTCCAATCCTTTCTTTCTTCCTTTTTTTTTTTTTTTTTTTTTGAGTTGGCATTTGCTTTATTTTCACAGATGGCATTCCATGTCTAATCAGCATCAAGAACAATGGTGTAACACTCTGCTCACCAAAACTGAAGCTGTCTTTGGACTCATTATATAGGGGATTTTCAATGTTTTCATTGCTGAATTAGAATTTGGGTTTTGATCGTAGGCATCAGAGCTGAAAAGGAATTTAGAGATCAGGCCAGTTTCTTTGTTTAACAGATAAAAACGTAGAGCTCTGAGGAGGACTGGTCATGTTTCACACCACAGAACCTATACCAGAAGCTAGGTCTCTCAGTTTACCCCTGAGTGCTTAATTATTCTTATTAATACTGTCATTTAAATAACTATGAGTTGTAAAGTTGAATTATGGTTTTATACATTAAAGATTTAATTAGATTTTTTTCTCTCATTTCCCATGCTTGAGTTCCTGATAAAACTTTAAAGTTAAACAATCCTTACTATGGAGTAACAACACTTATGATTTGCAAAAAATTATATGGAAAAATAATGATAATTCTTAATTTTAAAAAGCTATGTTATTTGCAAAAGTACTATTTGTTCCCTCAGCACTAAAGCCATAGCTTCTCAGCCAGCTGATCAAGAGAGATTTTTCAAGGAGGATTTGAAGCTGGCATTAAGAAATTGTAGTTTATTTGGAATCTGCTCTTTAAGTATGGAGCAAATTGAAGTCCTTCCCTTCTCTTCTATAGCCTCCTTGCAGGGGAGAAAAAAAAAAAAGCTCTTTCAAGCAGTTTCTGTAGGATGTGCACACTTCATAGAATTTATTAACATTACTGTATAGCTCTTTTACCTCAAACATTTATTTAGCAACATGTTAGATTTGGTGGCATGGAAGTACTAATAGAAAAATTTGTAAAAACTAGATTTCAAGCTATAGGACATTATAGAATTGAATATAGCTGCTTAAAATATCAGTATCTTTAATTTTCTTCAATGATAAGGAAGAAACTCTTGGTGATGTTTTCAGACTCACGTTCTGAAAAAAGGAAAAGATTTTTTTTTTCTTTTTTGCCAAGTGTCTGCTTTGGTGGACAATCTGTAATCGACCCCGATGGCAAATTCACCAAGCTTATGTGAAGCTCATCTTTTGTAGAGCAGCAAAGAAATCTCTAGCAACATACTAGCAGAGAGAAAGGAGCTTGACATTGGAGAAAATTGATTATCTGCCTGCTGAGAGCTGAGCTTGGAGCAGCAGCATTTTGCAAGTGCTGATGCTTCCTTCCTACGTGTCATGAGAAGGGGAGGCAGGACAGTTTCTAGCATTGTTTCCTGAAGAGCTGTGGCATGGTATTATGTAAAACAAACCTAGACAAGGAAGGGGTGCCAACAAACAGTCTCACCACACTTAGTCAGCTGTCCTCCAGGGAGAGACTGACAGTCTGTCTGCCTCCAGGAGTAAAAGAATGCCACTTGCTGAATGAATGACCCAGATGAAAATCTAAGCTGAAATCAATAGACCTCACTTCTGCTCAGCCAAGGAAGAGAATTTGGGATTGCCAAGCAGAAGAGTTACTTAGCTTGGTATGTGGCCACATTCTTAAATCACAAGGAAAGGAAGAACATTCAGGAAATTGGACCTGTAGTTATAAAAAAAAAACCATAAGGTTTTCCCTTTTTCTGGTTAATTCTAAGGATCTATACCAAAGCATGATAAAGACTGACTTTATTTCTCATGATTTCCACTTCTCTGCTCTTCTCTGTGCTCTCTGTCCTATGTGACCAACAATCTCCTTTTCATCCCCTGCCTTACCTCACAAAGGGACTTCCCTCACCTGCTTGCCCAGAGCAATGCTCTGTGCTCTAATTATGTTTATGCTTTAAGAGCAGATCTGGCTGGCTCTGCAGCATGACTCTATCTCTTAGTGGGCATATAACTTTAAGAAAAGTTATTTAACTCCTTGGAATATCAATTTCTTCATATCTACACTCAACTCTCCTCTGTGTTACATTCCCTCCCTTCTGGTTAACCACCTTCGTTAATCCCAGTCTTCCTTGTGCTTCATTTCTGCTCCCAGTCAAACTGACCTTCTTGCTGTTCCTAAGACAATCCAGGCCTTCTGTCACCTTAGTCACTTTGCAGTGATTAACAGGGAGTATCTAGAATGCTGGGAATCCTAACTTTCCAGAATGGTGTACAGGTTCCCAGCAAACCTTATGTCAGGCCTTAAAGTGTAGCTGCTTTATATGTTTGTACTGAGGTCTCTTTGGTCCCCAGAATTTTGTCACCTACAATTTTGGTGGGAAATGACTTGGTCATGTGATCCCAGACATCCATCAATTATTTTCTGCCTTCATAATAAAATTTAAAAGGATTTGTAACAACAGACACTAATGACAAAAAGATACATTAAGAAATAGCAAGACAACATTGAATACCCAGAAGATTAAAAAGGATTCCAGCACCAAATATAGGTGGCCCAAAGATTTAGCTGGAAGCAAATAGATATAAATTCTAGGAATTCAGAAGAAACAAGAAACAGGCAATAGATTCCTCTAGTTGTTCCTCTACCAAAAAGAACAAGTCTCTCATTTCTCAGGATACAGCATTTTCATCTCAAGGTCTTATCTTTCCAGATTTAATTATTTGAACTGTTGAACACAGATGAGGTACAATAAAAAAAAAATTAGCATGATCCAAGCGGAGAAACCTTGTCTTGCATGAAGTTTTTCGTATGCTTAAGTGCAAATATGCACACATGTCCCTCCATCACAAAAGGGACAGAGAACAGTGTATCTTATTTACTTCAAGGCTGTTCTTATGTTTAAGAAATGCTCTCCCTAGGTGACATATAGGATAGATCTCTTGAGACATTTTGCAGAAGGCTATTTCAGTTCTATTTAATTGCTACTGGGAATATTTAAGAGGGGTTAAGAATGATGGACTGGATCTCTAGTGACAAATCAGGATTAGAACTAGAGTTAAAGCAAGGCAAAGTATAGGCACAGAAGTACATAATAAACCTGAAAAGGAAGTACCAAATTGTGAATGTTGAATTTAGTTTAAGGAGTCCAACAGAGTTTACAAATAGCCAATGGGATAAACAGTTTTATGACTGTAAATTCATATTCATCTCTGTTTTACCATTCATGTTACTGACAGCCATAGAGGTTATTCATAAATAGTTCGACAGTTTTGTTTTCTTGGGGCTAGTAACTTCCATTTGTGCTGTTTATGAGGATGCTCCCAAGAACATTTTGCTATTCTTATCTTCAGGTATTTTTCTAAGAAAATAATCCAATTCTAGAATGGATAGAAGATAATCTTTTGTTAAATAAAATACAAAATGTCAAGCGCTATAATTTGTCCTCTACATTATTCATTTAATCCAAGTAAACATTATTTTCCCCACTTTATAGATGAAGAAATGTCCATATAAAACAGATAACATGAAATGACTCACTAAACGGGTTAATCATGGGTTTGTGGTTTAAACCTCAGTTTTTCAAACTTCTGAGCCCTATTTTCCCCTATTTGTGTGAAAAACCTTGGCCATTTGGAAGTTAATGACCTTAAGGTAACACAATAATGTATACTTAGATGTTTGCTTTTGAAACACCTGAAGTTCTATAGTATTATCTGACCGTAGAGACCATTATATCACCATATGCCTCTTAACTAACTTTGGTCAGATGTAGTTAGAAAGAAACTGCATCTCCAACTTTAACATGCCTATAAATCACCTTGGAACACTGCTTAGAATGCTGAGTCTAAGGTCACACTTCTGGAGATTCTAGTTCCACAGAACAGAATATGAGCTGGAAATCTACATTTTGAATAAGAAGTGATGCTGAAGTACTCGTAACATATTGTGAGAAATCAATCTCTAAAAAATGAAAAGAAAAAAGGGTAGAGGACCAATTAATAAAGTTTTGAAGTTATTCCAATCCTTCCTCCTTTTATTTTGAAGCCCTTTCATTGCTCTAAAGGAAGAAACAATTGATTGTCTCTATCAGTCATTTCAATGACTGACATGAGTGGATAACACAATCATCTATATCAATTGAAGAGATTTAAGTAAAGAAATGAAATCCTTTATCCCACACCTCTTGGGGATAGATGTGTTTTTGAAGCCATTTTAAAAAAGATTTTAAAATAGTAATACTGCATATGACATGGGTTGTTGGAATAACTCAGAAGAGTCTGGGACAGTAGCCATAATCAAGCATGTTAATGTTTCTGCAGGAAAATTCATGAATATTTATATTAAATGGGACAAAGTCTATAACAAGCTTCATGTCATTTCAGGTCATTTTTTTTCCTGCCAAGTGAGATCAAATCGTGTTATTTTTATGACAATACAATAATAAAATAAAAACTTTAATTTTCAAATTAATACCATGACTTGAAATTAAATACTGTGGATAAGACACTACAGACTTTTAATAGCTATAGTTTATTGAATACTTAATATTTGCCTGGCATTGCACTCAGTGTTTTATACATGATACATGTTTTTTGTGTGTGTTTTTACAATATTCCTATGAAGAAATGTCTTACTGCTCTCATTTTCAAGGTGAGGGGTAAAGTGATTTGCTCAAAGACAGGCCAATGTGTGGCTCCAGCCAGGATCAGGGCATGGCTGATCTGATTCTGATGATGATATCCTTTATACCATGCTACACTGCCCTGCTCAAGAATCTTCTCATTCAAAGAAAAATGTGCTTCCATAGCAACGTAAATGAAACTTTAAAATCTTTTTTCATTGATTCCTAAAATGTTTTGCATATAACATAAAATTTTATGCATTCCTATAGTTTTTAATGCAATTCACACATTCCCATTCTCCTTCCTTTCTAACCATGTTAGAAAACCATTCGTCCACCCACTTCCCAGTTAAGTGTGGTCATGTGATTGCTGCTGTAGCCTAATCCTGGGTGTTTCAGAACTCCAGCATCCACTGTTACCCAGTTTTGCTGCCTTGCATTTATATTATTAACTTCAGTTTCTGTTCCTAACCTATAAAATGACCAAAGTAAACATCAATTAAAATGTTGTATAATAATTTTGGTATTGACTTTACCACTGAATTCTATCCTGAGGCATTTTTGCCAATGAAACACTGTTAAAAGAATACAAGAAAATGTATTTTGATATATTTTTGATCTGATGCCAAAGATTGCTCTGAATCTCTACTCTTAACATTAAATGAGAAGTAAATGTGATGTTAATATATTTTTAAACTGATTGTTCTTTTTTTAGTTTTCTTCTTATTACTGGGATTTCATTCTAATATTCTCCAGGTTTAAGGAAAAGAGCATTATTGTAATGGTCATTTACTGGTCATTTTATCCCTCCCTTCTTTGACAAAAGTTCCCTAATTTTTCTTTGGAAATTTATTTTTCTTGTTTCTCAGCCACTGAATTTGAGTAATCATCTCACTCTAGGTCCAGGGTTGAGATTATCCCCATGGCCAGAATGATTAATTCAGCCATGTGAAACCTGGCCACATTTAGAGCCAGTCAAGAGAATTACCAGAAACTCCAAGGAGAAGGAAGGTCTCTTTGATAGTGTGGTGGGAAGATATGAGATCTGGTCTCACTGCAGCCTTTGTATTACTGCAGAGTGAGAAGCTGGAACTCCATGAGGCCACTGTGTAGAGTCTGGGGATGAAGCCAAAACCATGGGCAGAGTATGGAAGACAGAACCCAGGTCTTTGGTAAGCATTTTGTGAGTTACTGAATCTGCTACCTGTGACTTAAGTAATCCTGTCTTGACACATATTTTGATTCTGAAAGTAAATTTTACTTAGCCTACATTGGGACAGAGGAACATAAATATCTTTAAATAACTTGGAAATTGAGACTGTTCTTTCTTAAGTAGGACCAGTGACCAACTAGACTTTAGAAATGGCCCAAGTATGCACTAAGCTTCCACCACATATCCACTCAAAATCATGTGACATGAGGGGTTCTTTTAATACATCTTTGTTTTCAGTGAATTTACAATCTATTTGAAGAGGCAAGAAACATGTGCACTACCTAAGGAAACACAAAGTGCTTAGCTGCATGGTAGTAACTGAAAGTGCAATAAAAATATTGAAGATAGCAACATGTTCAACAAGAGTCAGGGAAAATGTCGTGTATGCAGTATCACTTGGCTGTGTGTGATTTGACCATAGAGAAAGGGGCTAAGAATTTCAAGGAAGGACAATCTATTTGTAGTGGAATGATAGTGGAGAAACTGATATTACCCCATCATTCACTCTATCAGCTATGAAGCAAGGCCCATTTCCTACAGTGTATCCTTTACATCTCATGATAACCCCATGATGTAGACAATATTAATTCTTTTATAGAACATCTGCTAAGTTGGTTTAGTTTTGGTTTGATTTGGTTTGGTTATTACAGGCACAGCATTGCAATAGAGATCTGTCTCTTACAGATTTTAGGGTACAAGATCTATGGATTGCATTTAAATATTCAACTTCCTGCTTAATTATAATCAATGCAACTTTCTTTTAACTCTGAACAAATAAAAATTACTTCAAAGTATGTAAGTATATATTTTGTTAGATTTTAAAATAAAGATATGTATTTGTGTGTATATGTACCTTATAAAGTCAGCACAATATTTCAAGTTCTAGGCTAGTGCAATAAAAAAGATATATTAACTCATCTTATTCAAGTCCACAAATTATATTATTAAGTACTTTTTAAAACTTGGCTTTTTCCCTCTGTAATACTAAGACATTGCAAAGCTAGTGAAAGCATTAATTTATTCATGTATGTGTGCATAGCTTCTGTATGACCCTTTTATTTCAGCTCTTCCACATTTTATAGTCATAGACATTCAACTGCCAAACTAAGATCTTTCAGGAAACACAGTCAGTATTTTCCACAGAGATAATAGGAAGGGTAGCTATATAGACTAGTTCAGAGTGAATTATATAAGAAGGGTAAAGAGTGCTTCCACAGTTTTATAATTATTTTAATAAACAGCTAAAATAACTAGTCCTTAAATTCCTTAAAATTTAGATGCATGGTTATATAACTTTTAACCTAATCTCCCTTGATACAGTGTTGTATTTATCACATGTGCTCAGGAACTACTAAATGAATAATGAACAAAGTAACTGAAGAATATCTTGGTTAAAGAAAACAATGTTGGGTTTTATACTATGTTTTAATGAAAATTTTTATTATAAACTGGTAATTTTCCTTGTATAATACTGTATTAATGATCCTATAGAGTTATGTAGTACTTGGCAGTTACAAAGCCATTTTCACATACTCTAACCTCACTTATTATAAAGATTCTATTTGGTTGGCTAAACAAACTATTTCAATCCTTATTTATAAGCATGGAAACTAGCTCAGAAATTTGCCCTAGTCCGTGCAGCTTACAGACCTGGTACCAGAGCTCATATTATCAGATTTCTCATCCAGAATTCTCTCCAGTCTGCCTCTTAGGCTAGGAAGATGCATTATCCAAGTAAAAGCTACAATGCTGGAGTACTGATTGCAACTTCCTAATTTTACCATTGTACAGAAAATTTCAGTTATAATCTCATGGAAGATATAAAATTTCAATCCTAGAGTGCTGGATCTCAGAGAGAGCTCAACACTCTCCTTGACTATGATCTGTTATATTTTTCTCTACCCCAGAGAGGACTCCTGAGGGATCGAGGGTGGATTGAAAGCTTAAATATAACATCAGATGACTATCATATCTAGAGCTATGGACAGATCTAATTTATCTGGATGTAAAGCTCCAGGTACTTCCATGGGCCAAAAATTGAAATTAAAAACAGGAGAAGGAAAGCAGAAACCACACAGCATCTCACTCAGTATTAAACTGGCACAGCTATGGAAATATCACGTTGGCTGATGTTTGAGCGAAGGCTCCCCAAGCAACTCCAGTTCTCAGAGTTCTAGGCTGGCAGCTGGTCTCTGCAGACACTCCTCTCCCACCAGCTCTGTCTGGGAGGCACTAGGTACTGCAGGCATGGGGGCGAGCATGCCTCCTGCCAGAAAGAGGGGTGGGTGAAAGTAGGCAACTCACTAAAATAAGCTCCTGTAGCAGTCACAATTAAGAACTACAATAGCTCTTAAACTGAATAATGACTATATCCAATACTTTCAAATTATATGCCAAACATATACTAAGGTATTTTAAGAATTTAAGGTATATACAGGATAATGGTTTCTTCATTCAGGAAAAAAAAGTGAAGATGACATGCTATCGAAGCATGTATGCGCTAATGTGCTCTGCTATAGTAAAAGTATGGATTTTTGTGTGTGATGCTTCATTAGGCTTGTCACATAGAGATTCATATAAAAAGTATTTAAAACTCAGTTAGATACAGCTCATCATTCTGTTGGACTGTGGGCTGCTCAAGGCCAAGAACTATGTCTAATTTATTGTCTTGAACCCTATTAACGGTGCTTGAAAAATAGGAGTCACTGAATAAATAACCAATGAACTGAATTTAGCTAACCCCAAAGAGAAGAGCTAATGATAGCTTTTGGCCACTCTTGATAGAATTTAGCAGCTTTGCACAAATGTATATAGATAGGCAGGCGTTACAGTCTAAAGTTAGTCCAAATCCTGGCTTCTCTGCTCACTAGTTGCGTGACATTGGGCAAGTTACTTATCCTTTCTGAACCCCTACTTTTTCATTTGTAAAATGGCTGTATCAACAGCCACTGCATGGGAGTAATAGAGAGAATTAGATTTAGATAACATTGGTACTGTTATATCCACAGCAAAAAAAAAAAAAAAAAGTCTTTTTGGATTTTTTTTTCCAAAAAAATGAAGTGTATTTTCTGTAAAGCAATGAAAATCCTGAACCAATTAAAAGAAAACAATGAAGTAATGTCTTTCTATCCAGTGTGTTTTCTGTAGGTTTACCCACTAACTTACCTGAGAGTTGGTAAAATGCAACAGTAAATAAGCCTTTAAGAAAAAAAGAAGCTGACACATTTAGGTGCCTATTGGATGACCTTTAAATTTTTTCTTTTCATTAGTTAACACGTGGTGAGGGAACTAGATTGAGAAACTAAAGCAGCACTGTTGAATTTATCTTTGGCAAAATCTAGAAATATTTTGGTATGTGCCTTCAAGGCATGCTGGTCTCAGTTTACAGTGGTTTCTAAAGCAGAATTATGCTTTCCCTTTTTTTCTTATCTCCTATCCCTCAACTTAGGCATCGCATAAAGAATCCTACAGAACAGAACCCTTAAGAACCTGGGGTTTGTGGCTGGTACAATCTGATTTCAAATCCTCTGTTGCCCTTACTAGATGTCAGTAAGATGCTAGGACTAGTTACCTAATGTCTTCGAATTAAAATTTTCTTATCGCTGAAAAGTGGGTAGTAATCGTATCTACTTGGAGGTTTTTTTTTTTTTTTTAATGGTGACTAAAAGGGATACTTTGTTGAAATTGCCATGGGCAGTTTGTTACAAATAGTATGTTCTAAATAAATAAATAAATAAATCATGTCATTAATTACTAAAACATTGAATAACTGTGATTAAAATATCTTAAACAGCAATTATCCTGAGAGAAATATTCAGCGAGGCTACCAGTTTTCAAGAAGAAATAAGCATTTGTTTCTATCAGTGCCAACCGGAGACTAGCATTAATGCAGTTTTATAATTTTTCTTGCATCCCCACTTCGAGGCAGGAGAATGCACTGAATGCATTAAAACGAGAGGATAGTGCTCTTAAAATTTGTTTCTAAAACTCTACATGAATTATAATTTTAAAATGTTTTCCATCCTACATTTCTCATCACAAAGTTTACCTTTGGGTTCTCAGAAAAATTAGAGTGATTTTAGTCTGCTCAGCTCTCAGAAACACTTGGGGACTTCAAAACTGTCAAATGTTGCATGGCCCCTTATTGGCTTTAGGTAAAAAAGCATTAATCCTTAAGGCCGTCCAAATTCCATTCCTCTGTTTTCCTCTGAGTATAACTTTCTTCATCTTTTTATTTCCACATTTAGCTTTGACCTTTTAACAGAAGTTTCCCCCACCAAGAGTAGCAATAAAACATCAGAATTTTTTCCTTTTGTATTGCTTTAATAATAATATTTGCTTGTTATCTTCATTAAATGCAGATGACAAAAATCTGATCACAAGAACTCAGAGTGAGAAGCAGGAACCTGAGTCATATTCCCAGGCTTGTTCCTTCTAGAGCTGGGATAAATGATTCACTTGCCCCCCCTCTCCTTGTCTCAGTTTCCTTACTAGCACAAAGATATATCTCTTTTAAGTCTTAACTCCCAGCCATGACTTTAGAACTCCAGATCTACAGGGAGACTTATATATAATTATTAAATCGATGATGATGATGCTTTTTGCATATGTGAGACATTTGCAACATGTTATAAAGCATTTTAATAGCCATTATCTCATTTGGCTCTCTCCACACGTCTTTGAGAAAGGACACCTGCTACTGTTATCTATATCTGTTGATAAGTTCAGCTAGGACTTACAGACACATCCTCCTGCTAGCCCAGTATTCTTTCCTTTCAAATTTTATTGAAAGTTATGTTTTACTAATATAGTATTCATGTAATTTTATCCAGAATTTTCTTTTGAATCATAGATAATACTTTAGTAATAGGAAGTATTTTAACTAATCTTGTTTCAGACACTCTATTACTTCCTCATTATCTTTGTAAAAAGAAAGCTGGACATAGCAGGTTTAAGTCAATTATCAATATTCTAAATGTTGCCATCATCTTGAATAACAAAACATATTAGGTTGTTACAGTGTATGAGTGGAAAATGTGTTCTTTATCTTATGTATTGTACACACACACCTACACACCTGTTTATGTGAATAGTGTTTTTCCTTAATAAAAAGAAAATCACTAGTTTCTACAAATATGCTATGGTCTACTCTTAAAGCATAGTTTCAAATCTTAGCTCTATCACTTATAAGCTATATGATCATGGAAATAAAAATCAGGTCTATTGTCTAAATTTGTTGCATGTTTACATGAATCTTGTACATATGTGCAATGCCTAATAAGAGCTGGCTTTAACATTTGCTGCATCATCATCATCATCATCACTATCATCATCATCATCATCAATCATATCAATATCAGCACTACTTATCTGTATATAGATTAATAGTGGCAGATTTTTAGGATCAAAACATCTCCTACTATTCACTTATTCAGTGTCAGCCAATGAAATAGAAATTCTTTTTTACAAAAGATTAGTCTTAGGTAATGACCAAGGAACTGGCTTGGGAACATAGTTGTTTGTTCATTAGTTCTAGTTCTACTAATAACTGGCCAAAAGAAAATGTTTGAAATTACTAATAACACTATACTTCATCTATAAAACAGAGAAACAATTAATTTAAAAAATGTTTTAGAAAGAAAAGAGTTAAAATTACTGCTCATCATTAAGATTAAATAAAACAGTTAAGTTTTATTTGAAACTTTTTGCACTCTTCCAACACAGAACTATTAGAGCCATTAAGGATTCTCTTTTCCAGGCAAAAATTAATGGCAATCAAGACAGCCTGACCTATTCATTATTTTGTAGCCATTCTTTATTAAATCATGTTCAATTACTTCCTCCTACTGACAAGAGGGTGATTCTGGTTTATTGTTTCTTAGAAGTTACCATTGCTTAATATCTGTAAAATTAAATTTAGTACGGAACCAATATTTATGGACTTGTTTTTCGTTGTTATTGTTTTTTATTTTGTAATTAATAAAGCTGCCCCAGCAGTGCAGCAGAGGAAATGTTGCTCATGTTTATAAAATGTGACAGTTACCATCACCCTACAGTCATTTTCATGTTAATATCGTGTCTTCTCACCTGCTCCCTGTGAAGCCAATTTTACATAAAATAGGAAATCATGGCTCTGGGTCACTGACAAAGTGATGCAGGCTTGACCCAAAACAGTCTCTCTTTGAGAGAATAGTCCTCAGTGCGAGAAAGATTTGTATGCTGATGCTCTGTTTTCTTGGTGAGTAAGTCATTCCTTTTCCTTGCTGAGGATGACTTATGCTGACACTTAAATGTCCAGGCAGGAGGACCATCCACGTATAGCATAAAGGATGACACTAATGGTAAATTTTGGTTATGCTTTTGTAGTTCAAAATATGTGCTATCTCTTTCTACTACATCCATACTTACAGAGGCCTTCCCTTGTGGTCCTTTGTATAAAAAAAATGTGCAACACACCCCAGGGCATCAGGCTTGCTGTGGCAAATAGAATGTGAGCCAAATTGACTCATTCCTATCAGAGTGAAAACTTTAAGAATCATTTTACTATTTTATTTCTCCCTTTGACTATAGCAATGGCAAGCTGCAGAATAAAAAAGCACAGGGAGAAGAACATTACCTAAAGAAAAACGTGTGTGTGTGTGTGTGTGTGTGTGTGTGTGTGTGTAGTTTTAAACCACTGAAACTTGAGGGCTGTTTGCTACCATAACATAGTTTAGCTTAAACTGACCAATATAGATCGATTCTGCCATACTTGTATGCAACCATCTTTAGATGGACAGTTGATAGATAGATAGGTAATAGGTAGATAGATAGGTAGGTAGGTAGGTAGGTAAGTAGGTAGGTAGGTAAATAGACAGATACCATAACAATAAAGATAAAACAAGGTATGGACTAGATATAGAAAATTGGTCAAGGGCAAGTCTTCCTGAAAACATAAATTCAGGAGCAGCCTTGGTGTTCAAATCATCACTGGATTAGAACATCAACCTGTTTGTCAGAAAACAGGTGTCTGTTTAGTAACTTACTCTGTGATTTTGGACAAGGTCCTTAATGTCTCTGTATATGTTTCTACAAAATTGGTTGTACATGGTAATCTCACCTGGAAAATAAGCCTCACATTGTAGAATTACCGTGAAAACTGAATGAGGATACATACATATATGTGTATATATATACAAAGGGCTTACAAATGCTACCACATCATATTAATATTGCAGAGGTGGTAGTATCAGTACTATTTTAATGGACTTCCAATTCTCAGCACTATATACGTAAACTCGACTTATATAATTAAGCTTTTAAAAGTAAAATAATTGAAGTCATACTATACACTCTTGATTGCAAGTATTGTTTCTGTTTGAGGACAGTGTCTGTTCTGTCTCCTCTAAGAAAGCCAATTCATAACCATTGTCCTATCTTTACCCTTTCCTAATTTCTTATTTAACATCCTCCCTCGTTTCTCACACCTACAGTGGACCTATTTTTCCTGCACTGAATTCATTCTTTCACACTTTAACTTACCAACCTTCTGTATGCCAGCACCCTGGGCCCCTTGCCCTCTCAGTTGCCACCAAAATTTTCTATACATGACAGGTAAAATAGATCTGTTAAATTCTGAATTTTACAGAATAATAAAAGATTAGGACAGAATAATTTCTGTTGGGAACTCATGAGGACATAGAAAATCTAAATATCCACCAGAAGTTTGCTTTATGACAGAGCTGCTAAATATCAGAAAATGACACAGTATTTTAGGGATAAAAAAGACCTTCAGTTTCAATCTACTCTGATTTTTTATTTTGAGGTGAAGAAATTGAGGGCCAAAAAAAAAAAAAGGCTTATTCAAGGTCATTCAACTATATGGTAGCAACCCAAATAGGCAACTCATCAATAGGAATCAGAGCTTTTTGCTCTATATCCAACTATCTAATTTCATCTAATATTAATATTAATATTAATAATAAGACAGCTTTATTGCAGAAAAACAAGTATTCATTTTCAGAAAAGTACAATAGGAAAAAGTGTTCATTGGTTATGCAAGACTACTAATCAGTAATGCATAGGAAAATTGCAAAAAACTTTTAACTGCTTAGATGTGACCTGAAAAAGGAAGAAAAATACAGACTATATGCGCAGAAGTCCATATGTGAAACTTCAGAACTCCATGTCTATTTAAAGTCCATCTTCCATGAAATTGGATCATAGAGATAAACTCAATTAACTTAAAATTGATTTGCATTGTATGTGGTAGGTGTTTATGATAAAATAAACCCAACTGTGGAATGTACAAAGCAAGGGAGACCTAGATTGGCCAGGTTCTGGTACTTATCTGTAACTCACTGTCTATTCTCAAGCAAATCTTGGTTGAGTAATCATTTTCACATTCACTTCTTAGAGTGTTGCTTTGTGATAGAAATTCCTTTTGGCTATGAAAGGTAAAAGAATATTCATTTTCGTAGATACATTGTGTTCTCATTTGGCCTCATTATCTTTAATTTCCTCAGATTTTAAGTAGAGTTATAGAGGCACATCATTTTTCAGAATAAGGAAACAGTAATTTAAAGAAAAGAAAAAGACATTTAGCCCTAAAAATACAGCAGGGAGTGGTAGGGACTTTCACAAACTGGAGATGCTGCCTAACCTACTGGAAGAGCTCTACCAAGTTGTTTTCAAATGTAAATGAATACCTAGATGTCAAAGATGGAAAGATGCTTAATGTTTTCATATGAAATGATGCAATTGTTCAGTGTTGACTAAAATAACTAAAATTTAATTCTGTCCTTGTCTAACGACCCACACTCTAGGCTAAAGTTGAGACAACTGGCCATCAATTTATGACCACTGCCTTTATACCTCTTTGGAGTAATTTCTGTACAAGTAAAGTTAAAATTTGGCTTTATCTTCAGAATTTAACCCTAAAAATTTATTTTTCTATGAGTCTAATTTTATTTTCAGTCACTGATACTGGTAACGAATCACCAACTATGAAAATGTAATCATTACGTGGTTACAACTGGTGTCCATGATTGCATTATCTCTTTCACAAGCAACTATTATGCAGCTCATGAATTATACATTGTATTGTATAGTACATACCCCTTCACCACTTGGCAGTGAACAATAGATATAATGAAAATCAAGGTACATGGTGTCATAAGTCATGGGAGTATAGGCAGATTAGAAATCATTTTTGGAAACTTTTAATAAACTCAGTTGTCTAAATTGAAGCTTTCATATTATCAGCAACATCATGTATTACAATTTGTATTTATAAATTAAGGTATCTTATATTGCTAATGGAGAAACACTTATGGGCAAAAAAGTTAGGTTTTGGTGGGAGAAGAACTGTAATTTAAAAATAAAAAACACTGGTTTTTGTAATTTTTTTTTTGGTCCTTATTCTAAAAAATGATTTATAGCAAAGAGTAGTTAATTTTGGAGGGAAGAAATTGGAAGAAAAATGTGAAAAATTAGACATTTATGATGTGGTTAAGATGTTAAATGTTAAGCATTGTCAATTTCTTGAACATCAGAGACCCCCCATATATAAACACAAATGAAAAACAATATACTAAATGATGTCTAACGTATTTGTCAATTCTCTTTTCCTTGGGCTTTTCTGCCCTTCTTGAATGGAGTAATTGATTTTTATAACAAAATAGATTACAGGAATGGCAGGTGAGAATGGTAAACAAATTCTGGTCAGCCCTAGCTTGTATAGACGGCACATTCTTTTCTAGGCTGTTGTGCATTGCATCATGCAGTGATTGTATTATAGTCTTCTTTTGAAAAAAAGAAAGTTAAGTTAAAAAACAACAATATTATTTTCCTCATTGATATTCACTGCCCATTTCTATCTCTGACATGCTTAAATTTGCAAGTCAGCAATGCTGAATAGCATTAGTTTCTGAAAATGCAAAAATAAGATAAAGAAATTATTCAGTTGCATTAAATACAGTGAAAGGAAACTTGAGTGTGTTTGAGTGTACAGCATAATGTCTGCAGACTCAGTCTCCATTATCTCACATTTCTATAGTTTTAAAAATTATTTAATATTTTAATTTATCTGGGGACAGCAGCTGGACAGGAGGACTCTATTAGTTATAACAATCACACTGATGGAGATGTTTTTTAAATGTAGGAAATAGGATTTTCAATTTAATTAGGAAACACCAAAAGCTTGGATAAAAATTAATGTCATTTGACCTTGTTGGTTTTGATAGACTGCCAAAATAAGGTATTAATTCTCAAAATTACTGTAAATAGTAGTCATGCAAACCATTCATTATGTTTTCTTTCTGATGAGATTTTTCTGCAAGGAACAAATTTATACAAATATACTGGACCCAACAGATTTTTAATTAAGGCCAGATTTTGATGGTAACCCATAGGTCCTCTTAGCAAATGAATAATAATATCTCATAAGCAGTAAATGTGTTTCTAAAAAATGAATGGATATCATGGCTAAATTGTTTTTCACTTGATATTATTGCTATGTATAAATATAATTGCTATTCCTACAGGTTAACATTTTGTTGATGCATGTATACAGTTATCATCTTAAGGGCTATTACTTCATTTTACTGCCTCTATAAAATGAGCTATTATCTAGCATAGGAATAACATTTAATTAATTTATCCCTTTACCTAATATGTTTATGAGAGGCAGTGGGGTAACAATTTGGGATCTGGATAAATAACTCTGTTGAATATCCTTGAACAAATTACTTAGCACTCTAAACTTAAGTTACTTCATCTGTCAAATGAAAATAGTATCTTTCTCAGAGATTTGTTGTGAGAAATAAAATGATATTATGCATGCTGCATAGATGCTAGAAAGTCATATGATGCTAGAATGTCCCTTCTTAGCACACAAATGAGCTGCACTTCTCAATGCCATTTTACCTCCATGGAAACATGCAACTAGTTCTTGCCAATGGAATGTAAGCAGAAATGAAACATATTACCTAGATACCAGTTTTCCTTGGATTTTATATGACTTCTCTATGCAATCTCTAACTCTCAAGCTCTATCTTCCCACTATATAATGTCAGAGCAGCCTTGAAATTTTAAATTCCAATGTGAGTTTTTTGAATGTAATATATGAGTATTCCAGTATTGAAACTTAAAGAAAATAACAAATAAAAAATTTAGTTAATACTATATGTGTGCATGTGTGTGTATCATATCACTAGGAACAAAATAGATAAATAGATGGAGTGGGAGTGTTATTCCACCTGAACTGAAAGCCTAAAGGAGTTTTCACGTTTGACTTGCTGTAAAACATGTTGAAAACTTAATGGAGAAAAACAACCTAGGAAAACATTAATTTATAAAGAAAGTTGCTTCTATGTTAAGACATCTATTGTGTAACCTTGGTTACATCGAAGGTTACCAGTAGCTCTAGGGACAAAAACTTCAAGGAAACATCTAGTCAAATGCATTTCTTTAAAAAATAAGAAACTTCTATCTCAAGTGATTTCCCCATGGCTCTTCCTGGCCCAGCTGTCTTTATAGTAATTCATATATTTTCCTCTCCTGAAATCAGCTAATTTATATTAACCGAAGTTTTAAAAAAATCTATTATTATGCAGTTTTCACTGATTTATTTTAAGATATTATGTTACTTCAAGTAATTTAAAAAGCTTATTGTTGACTAAAATGGTCTAACAACTTACTGTGACTCAAAAGTGATGAAAGATTTTAGGACTGATGCTGTAGCTTTTTTTCCTCTCTTATCATTTAGATTTCTATTTTTTGTTTGTTTGTTTGTTTCAACCTCTTCAGTGAAAAAATATACTGTTAACTTGTATCTTTTATTTTTTTTACTTTCCTTTTCTCTTTCCTCTAAAATAATTCACCTCAATGATGAGTAAAAGTTATCCTAATTAAAATGCATCCTGCAAGGTGGGAGCTTTTTTTTTTCTGTTTAGAGAATTATTTGACCAATACACATACACTGATATAAGCAGATAAGGCTGGACTTGAGCTTGGTATTAAATAAAGAAAATAGGGCACAAGAACCTGAAGTAGATACAATCTACCTAGAAAATGTATGGAAAGATAAAGTGAGGATGGCGGGCAAGGTTTGAAAATTATAAGACTGATTATATGTATTTTAGAAATCAAGCAATGAACATGGACTTCATCTATGGAGCTGGCTTTTCTAAAATTGCCATCTATATACGTCACTATTAGAAAGTAAGATGAATTTAGTGATATGTGGACTTTTTTATTATTATTTATGCATTTCTTGTAATAGAAATTAGAAAAAATATAACTAGGACATGGAATCTAAGCCAAAAAAGATATTAAAGACAAAAAGGAAGCAAATAATAGTTAATGTACATGAGTTTGTCAAAAAAAAAAATGTAAAGATATTTTATGAAGCACTGATGCTTGCATTGTTAAAGATGCTATGGAAGCTTTAATGGTTTTCTAATATAGGAAGAATGGGATATATTATTTTAGATTTGGAATGATGGTATTTAGATCCTATGTATGTAGGTATCCCTCATTTGCTGACTCCTCTAACCCACATTTTGGGATGACAACATGAAGAAACAATGTTCTGCCTCATACTAAAAATCGTGCAGATAATTTGGTGAGCTGATAGTGGTGACATGATCAAATGCTTCTACTTTAGAATAAACAAAGAGTAATGGAAAATACATATACTAGAATTATGCATTGCTTCTTAAACTGAGAAAAATGTACAGTTTTATCATTGTAATTATTACAAGTAATCAATTCTAAAATTACATACTAATCAACAACTCTAAGCAAGCCACCATGCTAATAGCATCATAGATACAAAAACAAAGGTAATTATAAGAAAACTTCTGTTGTGCAGTTTGTGATATGTTGATGTGAGGACAGAAAAGGAGGAATAAAACCAGTGCCTAAGCAACACAAAGCAGATAATATGTTTTCATTAGGTAGTTGAAAATTCTGAGAGGAAGTAATGAAATAATAATGATGAAAATAATAATGATAAATAATAATAGAAACAATAATAATGCCTTCTATTTACTGAGTCCTGTTTATATGCCAAGCAAAGGTTCAAATATTTTTAATGGAGTATCTTAGTCCTCAAAGCAACCCTGCAATATTGATGATATTGAACTTAGATGTATTAAATAATTTAGAGAAACCAGTATTCAAATGTGAGCTGCCTGACTCCAAGAGCGCACATTCTTAAAATTGTTTGACATCGTCCTGGTCGTAAGGTCAATAAAAGCCTGATTGAGGTAGTGCTGCTTATTTAAGCTTTAACGTCATGAAGAAGGTAGGGATGAGTAGGTAAGCCTTTCAAAAGAGAAAGGAGACAGAGATTCAATGTGTGTATGAGATTGGCGAGTTATATTCAATAAAGCATAACAAATTAATTCTGTCACAAGCTGCGAAGTTATAGAAAACAAAGCTGGAAAGTTTCTGAGATCAAGTTTATACATATTAGGGGCAGTGGCTTGTTCTAAATTAAACCTACTGGACTCTTGAGACTTGGTAAAAGTCGTGCTTCAGGAAGACATGTTGGGCCACCATGGGAATAACATAGTGTAGTGATTAAGAGCCTGAGACTATGAGCAAGCCACTTGAATTTATAGCCCAGATCTTGTAACTGATCCTTGAAAAGAAACAAACTCCTAGAAGTCTCATTTTCCTCATACATGTGACACCTTTGGTGTTGATTATAGTAAATATGACTATGATTATGAGCAAGTAAGTCATTTACATAAAATGCTTGCTATAGTGCATGTAGTTACAGCTCACTAAGTATTAGCTTTTATGATTAATGTGTGAAGGTTGAATTGTATAAAAGAGAGACTGACAGCAGGGACGTGACTTAATCGGCTACCAACACAGTCCAGATGAGAACAGACAAAATTGTGAACTAGGACAGTGGCAGTAGCAACTGAAAAGAGGACAGTTACGCAAGATATTTCAGAGGCATAAGTGCCGTCATGATTCATTAGATGTGGGAGGCAGAGACGTGACTCGTTGAATGTTCATGCCTGGCTCACTGGGACATTGATGGTGCTGTTACTAGATATAGAACAATGAGGAAGACATGATGGTTTGGGGGAGAAATCATGGATCCAGAATCTGTTTTGATGTATTGACTATGGATTCAAGTTTTATCAATCTGCCACCAAGGCAATATTTTTTCTCAAGTGTGATACAGGAGTTAATTCAGGTGGTGGATGCAAGGATTATCAAATAGGATTACAGTCCATCGTGAAAAAATTATTTCTTGTGGAATGCTCCCTCTATCCTTTGGTTTACATCAGGGAAATGTTTTACTGTGATGCTAGCTGTACTTTGCCATTTCTCTAACACCTCTCTCTTTTTCAACATACTCACAGTCTGGGGAACACAAACTTATGCACTTAAAATTTAAGAATTGTTTGTGTTTCATATTTTTATGTCAACTTCTATTTATGTTAAAAAATTAACAAAAAACACTGAAACAATTTAAAGAAAAAAAATACTAAGGAACCAACAGTACGGTCTCTTAGATATAACAACATCATGACAGGTGGGCTTGAATGAATGAAGGTTAGAAATTCCTACAGGAAGCTGGGTAACATTTTAAGCAGTGTTCTTGCCCAATTTCCACAGAGGCTTCTTAAAGGGATGCATTTACTATAAGTCTAGGAAAAAATAATATAACTTCTTTGTAGATATTACTAGTTACAGAGCTATGCTTGAAAATAAGAGTGACGCCAGAAATCAAACAAAAGATTATGCAGAAACTTCCAATCTTACAAAATTAATTGCACAACAATCATGCGCCTCTTGGTATTGGTGTTAAGTTTCAGTTCAGCCCTCCTCTTCACAGAAGTAACTGAAATAGCACTGCATACAAAATACAAACCAACGAAAGCAGAGATTGGGCAAAAAGACCAATGTGAAGGCTAACGACCATATTAAAATTCACAAGGAGTTGATGCAGTCAATTAAATGATGCTTCCCAAAATCAAATCTGACATTGACGCAGTTTTGCTTTGATTTCCCTAGGAAGATTAATAGTTTTGGATACACTGGTTATTTTTATTGCCATGCTTTAAGTAGATCATTTTCTTCTATAAGTATCTCTTAGTAGACAATTAATACTCTAGATCATTCTCAATATGAAACATTGGGAAGGGGGATGATTTAAGGTCCTATAATATAAAGCCAACCCTTCTCTCACAACCATTTGATTTTAATGCTACTTTGGGCTCAAATGACTAAAGAAAAGATTGGCTAGTCATGAATTTGTGGGTTCTGTTTTAGGGTGCTGGAATAATTATAGTAATATAAATATACAACAGAACTCAATGTCCAATTTCTCATTCTGGAAGCATGCAGACTTGGAGATTATTTTTACACACGTTCTGCATTTCACAGATGGAAGACTTCAGTTCTAAGGCAATCCTTAATCCTTTTTGGCACCAAATGAAAAACTCTTCTAGTACTTGATGGTCAGGATTTCTAGAGAATAAGGGAGTGGAAAGCTACTTTTCAAAAATATACTTTAGCATTTCTTTGACCGTCTTTCAGATTCTTTTTGTAAAATAAAAGAGTCTTTAGGAAAAATCTGCAAATATCACAAATAATATTGGGGCCAGAGAGCTCTTTGATTTAGAGTATGGTGTTTATGAAGGGAGAATCTTAAATTTCCATCTTGGTGTAGCTCCTAAATTTGCTTCTCTCTGTTCAAAATACCAAGGCCTTATTCTAAATTAGTCAACACAAAAAAATATGTCGTAAGTTTCAGGGGGAAAATTTCATGTATAAGTGAGTAAATAGACAGAAAACAGCTTAGTTCATGGCAAGGTATGTCTTAGTAAATAATAAGCTGAGAACACTGTGATTATATTTGAAGTAGGGACATATTTAAATTTACGTAGTTTAAATAGATGTAGATGGAGTAATCTGTATGGAATATATACTTAGCATTGCAGAAGGTTCATACTGTCCACCATGAGACAGATCTGGTCTGGAAATATGTCTTACTAACCCCCACATGTTTTTTTTAAATTTATTTAATGAATACCATTAAAATAATGATTTTAATATAAAAATATAGATTTCGCTTTTCTTGAAAATTTGAAATCCTGACTACATAAGGTTTCATGCTTGATAAGTATACTTCATATTAGTAAAACCTACTATTTATTGAATATTCACTACACGACAGATATCACTCTAAGCCTTTTACTCTTTTTTCTACACACAGGATGCCTGTGATGAAATCATTTTATCCACATTGGTTATATAGAAAAACTGATCCCCTAAGAAATTCAGTACTTTTCTCAATATCTATAGCTGGTAACTGATAGAGTTGGGATTTGAACCAAGGCCTGTTTGATACCAAAACCCAGTGACCTATCAATGATGGAGTCAGTTCAAAATACTAAATTACTGAAAAGAGAATTAGTCCATATACATTACAGTCATTTTTCTGGACCTTATTTGCGGAAAGTTCATGTTTTTTTCTGTGAGATAACTTTAAATGCTCCTATTTTAATGTATTATAAAACATATTTCCAAAAGAAACATTACACTTATACCTTATATTTTCTTCTTTTAAATAATTGCTAATCATTTTTGCTTAAAGAAATTAAGAAAATAATTTACTTATCCAATTTGAATCCAATGCACTTCAGATTGATAGAGTTAATTTATATTTATCCATTATAGTAGAATAACAATTATAATTTTCTCTAGTAAATTAAAACACTTCATTTAATTTTCTGAATATCATTTCTAGACAGGTAATAAAAAGCCTTCTGAATCACATATACCAGAATTTTAACTATGGAAGGGTCACTCAGAATTATTTTCAAGTACATCTTACCAGAAGTTGTCTTCACTACTTCAGTGGTATTTCTCAGTCCAACAAATGAAAATTGATAAAGCCTCCAAGATCTTGTGTCACCCACTTCAACAGAACTACGCTTCCACTGATAGACAATTTCTTCACGTGGATATCCATCTGCCATGAGATGGAAAAGCACATATTTAAAATTATTATAAATAAACACATGTAGCAACCACCTTCCAGGAACAAGACACTGAGGAAGATACTGAAAGTTATGACTTAATGAGAATCTCAGATTAAAGAGTTTCATGGTAGAGAAAATAAGTACGACATCATATCCTGATGGATAGTTAGATTTAAAAATCGTCAGGTCAGAATTACCATTGAAAGTCACTTAAATTGCATTAAAACATATTTCATATACATGATTTTGTATATATAACATATGCACACTTTACATAGTTTTGGGTAAGATATAAAAAGTGGCCAGTATATAATAAGTAGTACATATACGAGATATTATTTCATGGTGAAGGTGAGTTAACCAGGGCAAGATTTTTAGAGTCATACAGAAACAAAGTATGAAAAGAATAATACACTCAAATTCTTCTCCAGAGCATGCACTTGGAGTGGAAGATGACTGGGAAAATAACCTCAACTATTTACATTATTTTCTCTCAATTTGCTGGGACTTCATTTTAAAATACACAGAAATCTACAATTAAAAGCAGTGAGTGGAAATGCCAAAGGGAAGATCCCAATTAGCACTGTGTGGGTTCTGAGGGGTCAGTCTTGTTCAGCCAAGAGAATAGAAAGCCTTCATGAAAGAGGCAGTAAATACACTGATGCAGTGATTATCAGTACCATTTCCTAGCCCTGATACTCTAGATAAGTGTCATAATTTTTTTTTTCTAAATCATTTGTTTCCTTATGAGGGTTGTTGATAGTATTTATTTCAGGAACTTGATGGTAATGTATTTTTGTTTAATGGATGAACATTAAGTAAACAGTAGCCTAAACTATCATGTAAAGATGACTGGTAGATGATAGAGAGATGATAGATAAATAAATAGATAGATATTTTTAAAAAACTAGAAATCATCTCAACTGTATCTACTAACAATGTTATGTAAAGATAAGTCTTGATTATGGAAGCTGACTGACCACTTGGAATAACATTTCTTATATTTCCTCCTTTTGATACAATTCTTTGTCTATTATGTGTTTATTAATTAAGAAGAAATAAAAGAGAAAGTAGGAGACCCAGATTGCTATGTAAGAGGGATGTCAGTGGGGGCAGGATGTGATAAAAACTGAGAATAAGAATAATGATATTAGGAAACTTCCTATGGAGAATGTATTGGTGGATTTAATTTTTTGATAGAAATGAGTAATGTTAAGTTATGTTCGGGTTCCAGAGACAGTTGTCAATTGGTGACCTGATGGCACAGAAATCACCAGTTCTTAAGCTTTATATGACTCAGGAGAGGAGTAGTCCTAGTTGGAAAATTAAAAAAAAAGAGAAATTAAGCCTAGTCTCCTAAAGTTTAAGGAAGCTTTCACTTTAAAATATTCCATTCTTGGATAAAGTAAAATACATGAAATAACATTTATAATGAGAACTTTTCTAAATATCTATGATATACAGTGTTTTTTTTTTTTCTAGCTCCCTCTGGAATTGGCATAATGATGAACATATGATTGCTTCTTTCATTGATTTTTTTTCAAAGTATCATTGTGACGATTTAGTTAGCTCTTAGGAGTCTTCCTCACTCCCTGACTGAAAAAGTATACTTATAAAAATAAAAACTTAAAATTCATAATCAGTTTTTTATTCTGTTTGGTATGCACAGTTGGCAGAGCAAAACTTAGGAGGAGCTGAGCAACTTAACATGTATGCTGAACAAGTAGCAAGGCAAACATTTGGGGAAAATTGAGGCTTGTTTTTGATTCAGACCGGAAATCTCTGTGAAGTTTACGAAATCTCACTGTACTTTTTGTTAAAATTATCATAGATCTTCTCACTTTATTCTATTACTGATAACAATACTATTAATAAAAATAATAGAGCTTTTTATTGAATCTTATGTGTGAGGTAGCATGCTAAGCATTTTACATGCATTCTATCAACAAAACAATTAAGGAGTGGGGCAGGTCTTATCATCTCTTTTGGGCACCTGGAAATGAGAACTCATTGAGAGATTTAGGCATTTGTACAAGTCTGTAGTGATGGAGCTGGGATTTGAACTAGACCCATACAATAACATAAAGCAGTCTTTTACTCACTAGTAGATAAGTAGTTCTAGATATTACTAGAACTCTAGAAGGAAGAGAAGGTAATTTTCAATTTAATTATCTTTAACAAGTATACCAAAATTGGAATGAGCAGACAACACTGTTGGATCTCCGTGCCTCCTTGAAGGTAGGGGAGAAAATGAGCAGCAAATGTGCTACCCCTCCCTTCTCCTGGGCCCATGGGAGGAAGGGCATGTATAATCCACCATTACCTTTTTCTATTGGGACCAGGCCTTGCTCTAAGGTTCTTCTCAACAAAGGAATCCAGGCAACCACTTCCAATTCATTAAAAGTTATGCCTCAATGAAGCATCTGTAATTCGCATTAAATTAAATTTTTTTTTTGCAAGAATCTCTAACAGGGACAAACTAGTGTTAGGATGAAAGAAACTGTCAAAATCTTCAAAATCAACAACATTGCTTAATGCAATTTTGCATTCTCTGTGAATCTCCCAGTTATTTGGTATTACAATTAGGCTCTTGGTGAGAGGGAATACAAAACATAGAATGAATATTACTTACAACTGGAGAACTCCAAGGGGCAGGAGTGTTCATCCATTGGGAAATTGTGCAACTGTAATTGGCATTCAGCATCAATAGTCAACCTAAAATATGAAATGTAAGTTGAAAGATTTTAGACATAGTGTTAAAAATGTACAGTAGAACAATTTCTAATGACCATTCTTAATCTTTATTCCTGGATAGTATATCTATCTCATATTCTTATTGATAACACAGGTGATTCTCACTGAAGAAATCCACTAAGTCCAGGAGAAAATTATTTAAGACTTAATGCAGTCCATTCAATTTAACAGATCAAACAATAGGTCTCATTGTCCTCAACTATATTTATTCAAAATTTATGCTTATGTAATTATTATTTTGGCAAATTATTGCACAGACGAATTGCTCAGTGAATGTATTTATGTTACTTAACAGGACAAACTGTTTTAAGAACTTAAGCTCATTTACTGTTTGCATATATATGAATGCTGATAATTCTCAGAACTTATCTGCTAATTTAAGTAGAACCTTATGTTAATAGTACTTGTTAACTTTTAGGTTTGAATTACTATATGTGAATTTAAAAAAATCTATGTTTTACAATGGAGTATTGGGCTCTTTTACAATGAAATAATAGAAAGCTATTAAATAGGATGTTGAAGTAGAAAAATATCTAATGGCAAACAAGCAATGTTAAATACACATATGCAGACATACTAGAAAAAATATTTGCAAATGAGTCTCAAATAGTTTACATCTGAGGTGCTTATTAAACATGCAGGTTTTCTGTATCTCAGTATAGGATGAAACTCTAGAAGAGAGAAAATGTAAAGGAGTTCCAGATGTTTAGACCTCCTTTGAAGAAGTCTGAACATATTCTAAAATTGTACTGCTGATTGATTTTTTTTAACATTTCGTATTTGTTAACTATTATTTCTTACAATGATATCAGTCTTAAAATAATAAAAATGTTATTTTATGAACATTTGTTTACTTTAAAAGATTTTATATGTTAGCATAATTTTTAACCGGGGGTATTTTATTTTTCTATGGTACAATAGAACATTTATTGATCTTAAAATATAACTAACAATCATTGAGCCATTAGCTGTTTACATGGTCCTTGGTAAGATTAATTGTTCTCTCATTTAGTAAGTGTTATTATAGCTTTATTATACTTGAACTTGCACAAAGTCACAAAGTTAGTGGCGCAATTGAGATCTGAACCCAATTATCTGTCTCTAAAGCTAAAGGTATTAATTATTGTCACTCACTAATCGTATGCTGTTCTAAATAAAATATTGGTTTTATTTATAAGTAAAATTATAATTAAATTTTATATTTTAGTATTATTTCTCCAAAGTAAACTGGAATCATTGAAATTAAAAAAATATGTAGATTGTAGAAACAGAGCATACATATATTTTATATATACACACACATGTATAACTCATTATAGATAAGAACAAGAACAAAATCATCTTATCTATTGCCATGCCACCCTGAACAAGTCCAATCCCATCTGATCTCAGAAGCTAAGCAGGGTCGGGCCTGGTTAGTGCTTGGATGGGAGACCTCCTAGGAAGAAGACCAGGTGATATAGGGGTAAAAAATAAAATAAAAAAATAAGAGATTGTGAGCTGACAAGGTCCTTGCAATCTGTGAGGTCAACCAAGGGTTGCCTCTCCTAAAAACAAACAAACAAACAAACAAACAGACAAATAAATAAATAAATGGGAAAAAAAAGAAAAAAAAGGAGTCAAATCTCTCAGTATAGATTGGCAACTCATTCAAATCTTGAACAACATTTTTGTGATGGTTTCCTTAAGTAAATATTATATAGTGATTCTGTAAATTAACGGAAGTGAAAAAAATGATTAGAATGTTAACAGAATGATAAATTGATTTGCGATAATGTGACTGACTTAATACTTCAAAAGCTAGACTGAAATCTGACTTATCATAAAAACTTTTATTTACACTGGATTCTAATTCTAGTTATTACCCTTATCTCTGACTTAAAACCCATGATGAATTCAAAATATACACAATGCATTTCTTTTAAAATTGTAGTCATTTTTTCTAGTAACTGATAAAACTGTTTAACTGATATAAAGGTTCGTGGCCATTTTAAAATATTTTATTTTGTGTGTTGAATATTATATCAGGCCTAAAGTATGTCACAAAGGCATTTAACATGAATTATTTTGAAGCTAAAAGTTACAGGATATTAAGAACTAGAAAAATTATATTTATATCTTCTTCTAAAATATATATACAAATAAATTTAATATTTGCTATACTCCTATATATCAGGCTCTACATTAACTATTTTACACATCACCCCATTTAGTCCTTAGAACAACTCTGTAAGATAAGAATTATTGTCTGTTTTATAGAAATTAAAGAAATGAAAGGTAAGAATTTGTTCAATTGGGTGTGGTGCATATCATGGGGATAGTGGTGCCTTCTTTCCTGGTAATCTCCATCAATTTCCACCTAATCTCTCTAATTAAAAATGTAACCAAGTAGAAATATCAAACTTGCTATACAAACAAAGCTTTGTGATATGTCTTCTAGCACCAAGACAGACCCCTACTACCAGATAGCTGCCCCAAGTTCTGTACATAGAAATTTTGGAAAGTTACCCTAATACATTCAGCTAGTACAACATAGAGCTAAATACTGAAGAGAGATTTTTCAGATTCTTAAGTCTATGTAGTTACCTATTATGTTGTTTAATAAGATGCTCTCCTTAGCATAAAAATATTTTAAATGTATGCAAATATGAAGTGCTAATAGCATAAAATATTTTACATAGAAACCTTCCAAATGTCACTTAATATTTAAGTTAAAAAAATATACACCTCCAACTTTTTCCAGATGTCTATTTCCAAAATAGCCAATGAATTAAGTCAAACAGCCTATATCAGTGTAGTCGGGAGTGGGGGCTGAGAGATGAAATTTATTCTAGTTACTTGGCATTGTGCAGCTACAAAGCAAAAGACAAAAAGACAAACGGGAGATTTCCATATCAAAGTTCTCCTTTTGCAATGGTTTCCTTGGAAACAGAGGCATTTCCAAGCATAACAAATGGTGGTCCCAAGGATGACTGACTATTCTAGTTTTCGTTTTTTAAAGTAGCAAGACACACACACTTAAAAGCCAAGATTGATGCAAAGATCAGGTGATCTTACAAAAGAAAGGGAAATTTTATGCCCTTGTGAGAAAACTGAGTAAGTCGCAGGAGATGATTTCTATGACTAGTCCTTTGAAAAAACTCATTGATAACAAAAAAAGCAACTAATTTTGTAGTGTCATATACTATTTTGATCAAACATGCCAACCCTGAGGTAGGCTTGAAATTTCTTTTGTCTTAAGAGAGTGTGTTTGATCTTTATTTTATTCCCAGCAATTACTCCTTTCTTTTCCCAGAATACCTTAAGGTGTAGAGCACTCGACCGTCATTCCAAATTCTCAGCATCCTATTAGGAGTGGTTATCCAGTGTGCATCAGCCTTTTTTGAATTTCTGAAGAAAGTGTCTGGAATCCATATTTTCCCCACCATGTTGCTATTTAATCGGAGAACTTTAATGGTGCTGTTAAATTTCAAACGTCTGTCATACCATGTTTGGGCAAAAAATATATCAATCGTATATTCCTGTTTTAAATTAAAAAGATGAAATAGAACATTTTTGATACATAGGATTATATCATAGAGCATTTGTTTATTTGTATCACTTTTGTTCTCACTGCCAACATGAAGCAAAGCTACTTTGGCTTTGAATAGTCCAAACGAAAGCAAAACTTTGCTAAGAACACTCACTCAGCTTTTGTAGACTAGTCAGTATCTTTATGAAAAAATAGACTCATCTCAATAAATTCTGGCAGAAGATCATAGCTCTGATACAATTGTTTGCACTTGGTGTCTATGGAGCAGAGTTTCTCATGTGTTCTTGGCCAGCTAATTCCTTGTTGTGGGTCTGTCTTGAGTGTTTTAAGATGCTTAGTAGCATTCTTAGCCCCTACCCACTTGATGCCAGTAGCACAAACACCAACCCCTACCAACCAAGTTGTGACAACTAAAAAAAATACCTCTAGACATTGCTAAATGTGTTATGGAAAATAATCACCAAAGTTCAGAAACCCTGCTATTGGGTAAAAGTCCACAACACTCAAATACAGTCCTAAACAGAAGCTCTGCAGGCTCAGTCACCTCATAATACAATGGGAACCCTAAAGAACCTACCTTGTTATGTAGTGTGAGGATAGAAAAAGGAACTACAGGTAAAGTGCTTTTCACTGTATCTGGCAAATATAACACACACCAATACAATATGTAAGATAACTTTTTTAAAACTATTAGTTGTCCTTTCTCTAAACAAGAGGAAATTAACCAATGAAAAATAATTTTAAATTGTGCTATTCTCTGTCACAAGACATATTCTTAAAGTCCTATGATGACAAATCATTATCCTCAAGTATATACCAATAAAATGACAAGAGATTGATTTTCATCAAAGAGAAGTGTGTTGCAAATTTAAATAATTAGGCCTGGAGTCAGAACACCCAAGTTGTAGTTGGACTATCATATTTATGTATTATTTAGAATTATTTTATAAATTGATTTTAATCATGCCTATCAATGAGAAAATTAAAGAAAAAACAATATTCTTAGAATATGAGAGCTGGGAGATGGGAGTCATCTACATTTCTTAGTTCAGTTCTCTAAACCCACCACCACTTTCTGATGAAGAACGCCAAAAGACAGAAAGATTATTCCTTTGCCTCATCATATTTTTATGTGTCATTTCGTTGTATCTCCTGCTGCTGTATCTCATTGTAATAGATTATATTTATACTTGAGTGAGCATCATGCCACTTTGTTCACCATTTAGTTCCATATTTGCAGTCTGTAACTAATGAGAAGGGAACTTATCATATGAAATTCTTTGTCAGCTAATTAGTGATGTGCCAGTAGAGTAATTAAATAATTTCTAATGTACATTTTGGAAAAACACTCTCACACAAATAAGTAAAAATAAAATCTTTAAGATTCTTTAAACAAGCTTGTCATAGACTGTGACTCTGGGACAGTAGCCCTGGGGACGAGTATCCTAAAGTTGAAAGTTCTGTGCTTAAATAACCTACATATATAGCTTCTTCATCTTAAATGTTACAATTTGCATCAGAATGCTAAATATTCTGAGAATTTTGGTTGTGAGGAAAAAACATGTTGGCATTTGTTTAATGATTAAACAAATAAACTCATTTGCATTAAATATGCAGGTGGAGGTATACTTCTTTTTCACCCCAAGTGAGAGCATTTAAAATTTCTCATCTATCTACTTAAAGTAGTGTCCTTATAGTTAGCCTGGTAAAAATTATATAAGAAAAGTTACATTTATTGTTACATCTAATCAACTGTTTCCTCTGAGAAACTTCTGATTCAAGGCAAACTATGTCCTTTCCACAACATCAATAGTCTAAAAACTAGCGGAACACTATATTTTATTTTGTACTAAGCAGTTATCATTGAATTTTAAGAATACAACATTTTTACAGAAATTTTATACATACGATCACATTTAATTCTCATGTAAAATCATTAAAAAATTATCCTCATATTGCAAGAGAGAATAAAAGAATCTGAAAGATTATCTCTCCCTTCCAAAATTTTTTATTGGCATATGTCTTGCTATTTGCATCATACAACAAGTCTTCTCTAATTTGTTAACAAAATTGACAAACTATTGGAAACTTACCATATTGATAGCATTCACTGGACCAATGCTATTCACATACATGTCTGTGTGGATTAATGTTGGTTTCACTGTAAAGAAAACCACAGAGATATGTGCATGTAAAGAGGCACAATATTTCCATCTTTGTTATCCTAGAAATACATTTATTTTGCTATATTAGAAATGATTTATTTGCAACTAATTTGGTGCCAGTAACTAATTTGCTACATATAAATAACTTTATTTTCAAAGGGATATCTCCATTTAAGTATAAAATACATAACAAGTATGCATAGTAGAGTTTTGAAATTGATTATCCTTTCAAGACTATATAAAAATGAACAAATAAGAAAAAAAATTAGATTTTCTTCATCCTTCTCTGAAACATTCTGAATTTTACTATTTTTTCTTGAAGCTCTTAAATCTCTTTGGCCATTGTAACCTGAATTAACCCATGTAAAGAAATAATTCCTTAATAACCTATAAAAAAGTAGCATTAGAAAGATAAAGTAGATATAAAGCGCGACAAGTATCATGAATCATTTTTGAACCATTGTACCTGTTGATTCCTCTTATGATCACTTTATCCTCATACGCCTCTGACCAACACAAAATTAATCTTTCTCAATGACTTAATGGATTTTGTGATTCAGAGGAAACCATATGGAAACCCAGTACACATCTATTTGTCAAAGAGGACTAATATTAAAAATCATGTAGTATTACATCCATGACCAAATGCATGTGCTCCATTTTCATTTGACATTTAATGAACAAGGATTCATAATATCATTCTGGGCTCCGATTCAAAAAGAACATTTGTCTCATTTTTATCCACTTTCCTTGAAAGAGCCATGCCCTAATTCTCTATGGTGGATTGAATTCTTCACTGTTCCCTGTGTCTACACCTTTGGGGTCAACCAAGGCTATTTCTCTGCCTCTGAAATTTGTGCTTGACCATTTGACTTGCTTTGGCTAATAAGATAAAGACAAAATGCTCATTCTAATCTCAAGCATTATGAACTTCTACCTTATGTACTTCTACCTTTTCTCTTATTCTTTGCCGTTATCATGTAAGGGCTACTCCTAGCTCGTCTGCTGGTTCCAGGAGTGGAATGAGTACAGCTTCCTAAATGAACAGCCCAAGCTTGGCTTGGATTAAATTAGACCACCCCCACCAAAGTGCTAAGTAAATGCCTATTATTATATGCCACTGAGATGTTAATAATTATTTGTTACACAGCAATAAGTAACCAGTATATCCTTTTTTTATGATTATTTGCTTGTTTGTCTTTAATGTTACTTCATAAAGAAGTGTCACTTTTCTTTTACAGCCTTTGTTTGGGGTATCTTGGAAAAATTTAATATCTAGCTCTCAGGTTTCACTTGAAAATTGTCTTTCTTCATTTGAACTTTGAATCAATGTCCCTTTCTCCCCCAGACTGGAATGATAACTAGACATCCTTTATCTATTTTTACAACATAATGAAAGTATGATTTAAATAGTTCGGGTTATTGAAATATGCCAGTGTTTTCTTCTAATGTTTATGATTTTCTCGCTACACCACACTACAGAGGACTTTAGCATACCTCCTATATCAGGTCGAAGTTTATTGTCGTAGCCTTCCAAGAGGTTGTTTAAGATAACAGTAACATCACCCTCAGGAACTTTTGGTGTCAAGACCCACGTTTTGTTGGAAGCATAATCTTCATAGTCATCATCAGATTTTTGGCTAGTGAGGCTAACAAAACAAAAATGTTGGTCAGGAAACATAGAGACTACATCTAAGGTAAATTTTACTCCCCAGGCCACCGGTGGAAAGAGAAAAATGCAACCAGATTTCAGGAATAGATTGAAATGGATTATAGTGAAATTTCTGATCTGATGGTTAGTCTAGCTAATTAAACTGTACAGATGTAGATTCAAATTTATAAAAGTGTGCTCTGGTTTTTCAGAATGCCTTGCCCGCCCATCTATAGGTATACCGTATTTTACCACTTATTTTTGCCTGTTCCATAGATGAAGTTTTTCATGCCCACCTGCTCAGGAAGAAACTTTAAAAAAGCTGTTTTGTGAAAGTGATGCTTAAATGAAAATAATGTAGTCCACAAATTCAGGCATATTGTCTACTATTTTTCCTTTGAGAAGTTAACTTGTTCCAACCTATTAATGAAAGTAAGAGACTGATAATTAGATTCACTCCCACAAACTGCCAGACAAGCCTCTCCCACCTCAATTGAACTATTAAGGAGAGCTCAGACTTGCTGCCTTTTTCCCCCCCAGGGTGTGAGAATGTGTATTTTTTTCCCCTGACTTGCACTGAAGGCAAGGGCGGTTCATTTATCTTTGATTGTTAAGAACCTGGTACTGTAAAGAAAAAATATAGTTGCAGGCCTTAAATCACCCTTTACTACAGCAAAAGTTCCGAAACTGGAAACATTCCATTGATTAGTGTACTACAATTATAGAAATGAAATTACCAATTTTGAGTGATCAAAAAGCCACATCGTATTCTGCGGTTTAGTTTTTTATGCCCAAACCTGTCAGAACACCCCTACATCTGGGCCAGAAGCTAAGACTGACTTTGGAAGGATGTTGGAATTCCTGTAGCTTGTCTTTCCCCTGGGATTCCACCCCCCTTTCTCCCTCAGCACAAGATAATTATAGTTCCCAGATCTAGGCATAAAGCAAAACCTTTCAAAAGCTGCCATTTTCACTTTTTTAGCTCTTAGTAAATATAGTTACTTCTGTTGTTTCCAGTGAAAAAAATTACAGACATAAAATATAAAATTTCCTTCCTCATCCCCATCTTCAGTTTATTTTCCTTAGTATATGGTATAGAATGGGTCTTGTCAGAAGTCACATCACTGCCACATTACCCTGAATTAATATTATTACATATATTTTGTGTTTATTTTGAAATATATATATTTCTCAAATCATGTTAATTACCTTTCTTCAGTCATACTCAGTCATACATATGGCTATGTTTTATATATATGTAGCTTGGAGATTAGATAGATAGGTGATTAAATATGGTAGAAAAGCTGATTGATTAATCTGGTGTGAGAATAAATAAGGTAGATGAAGTTTTAAGAGTAATCATTGTCATGAATCAATTTAGAAAGTAAGAAATCTCTTTATATTCCTTTAAAGTTTTATGAATAGAAAACATGTAAACTGAACCACACATCTACACAAAATCTAACATAGCAAGTGTCTTACAGCCTATAATTTAGTTAGCATAGCAACTTTAAACAAAACGTGAATTTCTTAGGTTACTCATAGAGAATATGAACTGGACAAAGCTTCAAACAACTCTCAAAGAGAAAGGCCTCAATATGGGCTAAGACCAGTTCTCTGCTAGGGTAATAAATCCTTCTTTGGCCTCAATTCATCATTTCTCCAGAGCACTGTGAACTCTGCCTAACAGAACCCTAATCCTATGACCTAAATCTTACTAGTTTAAGAAGAAAAATATAAACAAAAATAGCTAAGAAATGTGTAAGTCTTTCCATTGAGAAAAGAATGTTATTTCCTTTTTACTATGGTTTAATTTCTTTATACAAAAAAACTTTTCCAAAAATAATCTCTCCCTCTTCCTTCCTCTTTCTCCCTCTGTCTGTCTCTGTCTGTCTCTGTCAGACAAATGCATCCTATTAAATTTTTTTCAAGGGAAGTCGATATATGTTAAGTTGTTTGGTTTGCTTGTGTTTAGCCCTTTCTCATACTTAACAAATAAATGATCCAAGGCTAATGGTGCTATATTATCATCACAACTGTTATCTAGTGAACTAGGAGGAAAAATACATAAAAATACATTGAATGAAAAGATAAGAGATACTTGCTTAGTAGGAATGCGACTTTCCATAATTGTACCAATAAATCTCATAGTATCATCACCTACTGAAGGACAGAACAATAATCAAATTGATTATTTCATATAGAAGTGTCAGTGACAGAATTTTTTCATACTTCAGGATGACTACTTAGCCATAGAAAGGTAAAACAGGGTAGAGAAATTAAGAGCATATACTTGGGAGTAGGAAATTACCAGATCTGCTTTCTGGATTTGTGTCGTGCCTCTGTCACTACTTTATGACCTTGGGCAAGATATTCAACCTTGCTAAACATCAAAGTTTTTATTTTAAAATAATGTTAATACTACTAGTATTCGTATCACATTTTTTGTGGAAGGTTAAGATAATACTTATTAAATGCTTAGCACAGCACCTGACACATAGTGTTAAAAATATTTTATAATTATTATTATTGTAATAAAATATCCACTGCTAGATTTATGACAACAACTTCAATCCTGTAACTAAAACCTGCTTCTACAGATGCTCTTCTGGGTTTTTATCTATTATGGGCTGAGAACTAAAAACTGATGTTTTCTAGGAAGAAAAACAATAAGCCTCTACCTTACAAATAAATGAAGTTTTATTCTCTAGAGCTTACCCACTGAAGTCTAAATTAATAGAATTGATGTATAAGCTGAGATTGTTTCCAGATTTATCTTTTAAAAGGAACCTCTCTCATTCACTGTTAGCTATTTCTTTCTCTAGAATTCTTTGGAGTCAAGAGCGTCCACATTTATAGGTGAATGATCTAGGGATAATGAAGTCTGACCACTAGATAAGGCATTCTGTAGAATTGTGAACTGCATGGGAATGCCAAGTTAAAAATAAATTAATGAAGATTCAGTGAAATTGACTTAATCATTGAATGAGCTAAGAGCAAACACAAATTCAAACTTCTAGCTAAAGGCACATATCTGGATAAACAGCCTTTAGAAGTGATTACTTTTTCTTGGGCTCTTTATTAAAAAAAAATGATTTTGTAAAGAGAAAGAACTGAATTTGAAGTTATTCTTTCATTAACATAATGGAAATATTTTTTTGTAGTCTGAGTGATAATTTCTAAAAGATAGTACCAGAAAATGTAAAGTTTTCATCTTTGAAAGCTTTCAAAAAATAGTTAGGAAGCCATCTGACCAAGAGCCTTGGACAAGCAAAATGAGCATCTGGGAAAGTGCTAGAAATGCAGAACCCTGGGTCCCACCCAGACTCCTGAATCAGAATCTATTTTAGTAAGATTTTTAGGTGATTTGTATGCATATTAAAATTTGAGAATTTCAGTCATAGAATGTTTAAAACAATGGTGCTCGTGTGTGTGTGTGTTGGTGTGAGCTCTTTTAAAAATACAGATTCCCAGGTCCCTTCTTTAGATCTTTCAATTCTAAGTCTTCATGTTATAAGTTAGATTATTAATTTTTGTTTTCACCTTTACAGTTTTCTGCATGACTTAAATTAATGCACGAATCAAACATGTAATGAGTTCATGTTTATTATCAGAAAAAATGATGCTATTTAGTAAAAATGTGACATTAAAGCAAAACAAATAATAGATAGACATAGTTTAATAAGAGGTTGACCTCAATGGAGATTCTAAGTATTTGAATTTTTCTGTGTATTTGTCACTGTAAAGATTAATCATGTAGTTTATGAAATTTTAAATTTTAATCCAGGTATTTCAGTTTTCTTATAGAGTCAATAAAACTCTAAGCTTTGTGGGGGATGAGGGTAGGTCTAGTCATTATATTCTCCCAAGGCCATACAACACTAAACATTTGGATGAGATATAAGAACAATTTCATTCCAGTATCTTCAGATCTATTGGTTGTTGGCATGGTGTATATTTATTTGTCTTTCTCTGTCATATGTAGGTAAATAGTTGAATGAATAAAACATCATTTATTTTTATTCTTGAAATATTTTAATGATTAGCATTTCATTTCTTTGAAACATTAGTTTCACTAATATTTTGTTGGTACAAGTTTTGACTTACTTTTGTTTTATAGGCACAATGAGTCAAATGCAGAGTATTTTAAATATGTCAAAATATATCTCCCAAGGCATATATGTTAGCAAAATGAGAGTGCAATGACTAGATCCACCCACAGTCTCACAAAACTTAGAGCTTTATTGAATCTATGGGAATCTGATATATCTGTATTAAAGTGTAAAATTCCATAAACTCCATAATTTGAAATTTTTCTATCAAGAATTCCTATGCTTTGGATTTTCTGCTCTGTTCATATTACCTGTATTGTGAACCTCCACTATGTAGCATAAAATCTGTTCTTTCTTTTTACTACACTCATAGGGATCTAAATTCTCACCAGGCTATAAAATTCAGTGGGAATCTCACACTCTTAAAGCATCAGTAACAGAAGAATGTACTGTTCCGTACATCATCATGTTACCTGAGAGTTTTGTTGAGTTCCAGAAACCTGGCCAAATTCCAGTACCTTGGCAGATATTATCCTTTTAGCCTATGATCTTTTATGCTCTCCACTTCCAAAAATAATATTTGCCATGGCTCATTCCTTCTTACCTTTCAACACAAATATCATCTTCTTATAGAAGACGTCCCTTACGTTTATCTACCTTTGTCACCCACCCCACATTTATATGTTCTAGCCAGTCCATTATTTGCTTTTTAGCATTTTCATAATGTGTATTTATTGATTTACTTATTGTCTGCCTGCATTGCTAGACTATAAATTCCATGGGTGCATGATTAATTAATATTTATGGAAAGAATCAATTTTTTTGCTAACTAGTTTTCCTAACATAAATAGTAAAAACTACAATGGCTACTGTTAAATATTTACTATGTTCTAGGAATAACAAGGACTTCACATACATTTTCCCACTTACTTCTTAAAACACTGATATTTTTAAAATTATCCCCACTTCACAGATAAAGTAAAAAGCAATAATATTTACCAAGTCACTTCCACTTGCCAAAGCCAAACGCTTAACCATTATGCTTTCGAGGCTTTGAAACAGGAATTGAGGCCAAAGAATCTGTCATTGTGTATTCATCAAAAAATAGAATCATCCAAAATATGTGATTGTTTAGGCTCAGATTTTTTTTTGGACAATAAATTAGTTTATGCCTAAGCTCAAATAAAGCATGTTAACTTGAACACAAAGTTAATAACATTCAAATTTCATAAGCTTGCCATAGCAGATACAATGACGTGATCTCCTCACAGTGGGGAATAAAAGCAAAGCTCACAATTTAACTTAATGGATGTGATAAACTCTCTCACTGAAAGAATTTCTTGGCTTGGAAGTCAATGCAAACTGCCAGGACAAAGCATGCATATAAGCTAGTTCATTTCATAGAATGTCCACCAGACAATGCAGAAGTTAAACTTTAGTAGAAAATGTAGGAGCAGTTTTGGTATGTGAGTTTATATTCTAAAAGGGCATGGGGGGCTTAGAATCTGATCATGGGGGGAGAAAACTCTGCTCTGTACTTTCCAAGTGGACTGGGAGATCTTGAGGGACACTGTGGTATTGCTCAGTGAACAGGAGCATTGGGACAGCAGTTGCTTTTTCATAGAGGGCCTTTAGTGACCTCAGAGATTCTATACCTCCCAGGAAGGCCACATAGGCATCTGCACAGAACCTGTTGAGATCGGTGCTCTATGCACAGGTATGTATCTACAGACAAGTGTGTGCATGTAAAGAGGGTAGAGTTAAAGCAGGGAAGTAAATCATTAAATATCAATTCTAATAGTGAATTGTCCTACTTATAATGACTTCCTTAGCTCATACCTGAGTTTTATATTGGGTTAACAGCTGTTGGGAAATGTTTATTAAATTGAGTCAGTTATCAGAACTATATATTCCATTATATAAAATGCAAACTATTTTATCGGCAGCCACTAATGACCCACATCAAATAAATGTGTAGGGTTTTATTAGCTAATATGCATTTCATTATAAGTATCAGAATATTTAAACTAAATTGGGAGGCATAGAATGTATAATTGTAGAGCCAGATGTTGAGTGAGCTTCATGGTGCTTTGATTCAGGTTCTCAATTACGTATTTAAAAAATTAGATTATTTCTTTTTTATTTGTTTTTCAATTACAGTTGACATTCAGTAATATATTCGTTTCAGGTGTACAACATAGTGGTTAGACATTTATATAATTTGCAAAATGATGCCCCCAGTAAGTCTAGTACCCACCTGGCACCGTACATAGTTATTACAATATGATTGACTATATTCCCTATGCTGTACTTCACATCCCTGTGACTGTTTTGTAATACCAAGTTGCACTTCTTAATCCTTTTACCTTTTTCACTCAGTCCCCCAACAAACATTCCATTTGGCAACAATCAGGTTGTTCTCTGTATCTGAGTCTATTTCTGTTTTGTTGTTCATTTATTTTGTTCTTTAGATTTCATATATAAGTGAAATCACATGGTATTGGTCTTTGTCTGACAATCCTTAAAACACTGATATTCCTCTTAAGTATCCCCATTTTACAGATGAAAGAAAACAGTGACATTTACCAATTGTCACTTCAGTTTGCCAAAACCAAAATGTTTAACCATTAAGCTGTAAAGCTATAAAACAGGAATTGAGGCGAAAGATTCTGCTAGTGTACATTCATCGACAAATAAGATCATCCAAAATAAATGGTTGCTCAGGCTCATTTCCCTTAAGACAATGAACTAGTTTATGACTCAGATCAATAAAAAATACATGGCACATATGTACAGTGGAATATTACTTGACCATAAAAAAGAATGACATCTTACCATTTGTGACAACATAGATGGTCCTAGAAGATATTGTGCTAGCTGAAAAAACTCAGATTCTTTTTATTTCACCTTTCTATCATCAGTGGTCAGCTTTGACCCAAAGATAGTTTGACTTTTTGGCCACAAGATGTTGGCTCTAACTCTTTATTCTTTTTAACATCCATGAAAACAGAAACAAACTCTTCCAGAAGTTCTCTCAAAAAGAGTGAGATGTCTACTTGTCTAAAAGTCTCTAGAAAGTTTTGTTTTGTGTATTATTAGCCCAAATACCTATGAATTCATTATCTGAAACCAAGTTCTATGGCTATAAAATGGGACTATATTGACTATTTTAGTCTAGTTGTATGTCCCATCACTAGTATCAAAAGATGGAATCGGCTTCCTAAAAGCATTTGTGCTTCATAGATACCAAATGAAAACTGGGACAATTAAGAAAGTAAGGAGGGAGCATGTGAAGAAGGTAACAACAGTGTTTATAGGTGTCAATAGGGTATGAACAGGAAAAAGAAAATGTCAGATCATGTTCTAGCATTATCACTGAAGTCCATTTTCTTTGGGTTAGCCCCCTTATCATAATTTTTTTGTTTGTTTATTTCAACTCTTCTTTAATAAAAGTGGAAGAATATGGAGTACCTAGGACTCATTGACAGCTGGAGGGACATTTTGGCATTATCTGCTAATGAGGAGCACCTGTGCATTCTGTAACTCAGAAGGAGCAACCCTACATTTAATCCAAAGAGAAATACATGCATATGTCTACTTAAAGACATGTACAATAATGTCGTAGTTGCATTATTGGTAATAGAAATGAATAAAACCCAAATCGACAGGAAAATGGATAAATAAAATATGGTATAGTCACATAACAAAATATTAAATAACAATACAAATTAGTGAACTGATGCTATGTGCAGCAAAACAAATATAAAAAAATAAAATTTGAGCAAAAGATGCTACCTACACATATACCACCCCACATATGCACATACATTCATATACACATGTATAGTATGTTTCTGTTTATATAAAATTTAATAACACTTAAAATTCAACTGTAGACCTTAAAGTCAGAATAATGATTAGTTTCAGGGAAGATAAAAGGCTAGAGATTGAGAGGGGCATGAGGATGTTTTCTGGAGTGTCAGCAATATTTTATTTCTAGATGTGGTTGGTGGTTATGTGGGTTTTTATTTCAAGTGTTAATTCACTCACTGATCCATATTTATGTCTTATATACTTTTCGTACATTTCACCTCAAAACACAACAAAAGCATATAGAAAATTTAGTTTAGGTGTAAGAGTTAAAAGGAGAATTTAGGTCTCTACAGGCAAGAAGTATTTGTCTTCAAGTGTCATTTTCCAAAACTTTATAAGTGTCTGACACTTAACAAGACACCAGATGAATGTTTTTCAAAATACTGAATGAATTAATGTGGATATGAGTTATTTTTAAAGATTTAATGCTTGTGAAAATTAACTTGGTAAAATTCACTCTCTTTACAAATATGCATATGTAGTAGTTGTAGCTAATATTAAAATGAGCTGCCTAATTACATGCCATCACATGATTGCCATCACTATTTATGTCCTATTAAGATCACCCCATAATAGTGTTTCTCAAAGCTTAGGACATCTTCCCCTGATACCCAAGACAATTTGAATTGTCACAAAGGCATAACATTAAAAGATAGGGAAATATGCAATTAAACAATCTTTCCCTTTCTAACATTTTTCAGTGTATCCAGTTATATTAAGGACAAAGTCTTGTTTTATTTGTAATTCGTCTTTAACCACATTCCCAATTTGCTAATCTACTTTCTGTGGAGAACAACATCAAGCTCATCACTTTCTGTAGATAATAATATGTTATTAAAACATGATAACATTGTTTTGGTTTCATTGCATTTACTTTGTAGTTGTCCACATTATGAAAAGTGAACTTGATTTTTCAGATTTTATTGCATTTATTGTGTTAAATCAAATAATTATATTAGAAAGATACTGGTTTTATGAAAACTTTTAAGTAAAAAAAAACTAAATGTCACGTATATGTGGTGAAAACCATGAAGATGGCCAAATTTGAGACACAGTGACTTATGGATTTAGATTTCTTGACCCTTCAGTTAATCAGCAATATTTGAGACTCTTCTGTTCAAAGCACAGATGAAAGAAGTTCAAAGAACAACACTGATATCAAAATGTCTCTCATCTGTTCAAGGAGACAAATATTTAAAAAGCTAGGAAACTTAACAGTGCAAAGCAGTAATAAAAGAATTGTCACATAGTGGAATATGACTAATCTCTGTCTACCAGTACCTCCAACTTGATATGAAGGTTATTTCTATCGTTGTTGTCTGTATTCATTTCCAAATCTCAATTTCTTTTGTAAGACTATTTTTTCTTGAGAACATAAAAACATTTTGGGGAACTAATAAAACTTTTAGCAAAGTGTAAAGTAATACATATAAACATACACAAATTGTTCATTGATTTACAAGGAGGCCACAGGTGGATGCGAACTCTGTGGGCTTTCTTACAGTCCATGAACAAAATGTTAAACTGTCCCAGATTCAGGAAAGTTTAAAGGTCACTGAGAGCCAGGGTATGAAAATCAAGGCTGATACTGTTTCTTATCTTGACTTGAAATACTGAATTATAAGAATTTGTGTGTGTGTGTTTAAATTCACACAACTGTATATGAATAAAGATCAATTTTGCTCTATGCAAACTTAATTTTTTTTTAAATCTACTATGCTGGAAAGTAAATCACTGAAGTTTTCAAAATATTCATTGACATAAGATTTTTGTGATATTGTCTGATACTAATGAAGGCTGGTACATATATTTAGACATATATTCAAGCATATCAATTCAAATACATTCAAAATGTATTGAAAATGAATAATATATATATGTTAAGTGTATGTTTAATCTTATATAAAATTGTCAAATTTTTCTTCATTCTCTGTTCCCACCAGCAATGTATGAACATTTCAGTCGTTGCATAACGACCGAAATGTATAAAAGTGCCCAGTTTTTCCATTTTTACCAACACTTGGTCTTGTCAGTATTGTTTTTATTTTATTCATTCTCATAGGTAGGAGCATATTGTGGTATTAATTTGGATTTACTTAATGAGTAATAATGTTTAACCTCTTTTAATCTGCTTAACACCTCTGTAATTTAGCTGAATCTCAAAGGCACTATGCTCAGTGAACTACATGATTCTACATATATGACATTCTTGAAAAGAAAAAAAAAAAAAACTATGGTGATCAATAACATATTAGTTGTTGCCAGGAGTTAAAAACAGTGGAGAGTGTGACTACAAACAGGTGGCAGGAAAGAACTATTTTGAGGGTGATATACAACTGTTCAATATCTTGATTTGGGATACTAAATTACAATAATTTTCACTTGTGCTTAAATTCACAGAAGTGTATACTGATAAAGGTCAGTTTTGCTCTATGCAGACTTAAAATTAAAAACAAAGCTATTATGCTGGAAAGTAAATCACTGTTTGTTTGTTTGTTTTTTCAGAATATTCGTTTATATGAGATTTTTGTGAAACTTCCTGATATTAAAGTATGAGGTAATGGAGCCTAAAATTTTTTAAATTTCTTGATAAGAAAGAAAATGTTATTAATGAAGTGGTACTGTGGTTTCTTTTTATTTTTATACATAAATTTTTGTATCTGTTTCAGGTTTTAGATAGGATATTACCCTCCCTAGTTCTGCTGTACACAGATTAAGTTCAACAGTATATTTTATAGACAGAAAATAAGTGTACTTTTTAAAATGTTCTCTATGAGAATCCATTAAAATTTTAAAATTAGTCATTCAAATAAATCCCCCAAATCATGTTGATTAATTTGAAATTCAGAGACCTTCTTTGTCCTTTTCTGAGATGGAAAGTTTTTATCTTTATAAATATATATATATATATTTAGAAAGTACTGATATACACATATATATATACACATACACACACATATGTTTAAATATAGTTAAATATAGTGCAAGATTTTTATAATGATGCCATAAAATAATTACTATGCCTCGAACAATCGACATGATAGCTTCATCCATAACCATCACTGATCCTGCTAAGATTTTGTAGCAAAATGTAGAACAACACTGTGTAACTTTAAAAAAGCTAAAAGTCAACAATTTAGTTAATTGCTAAGCAATTGAAAATAGATATATAAATTGCAACCCTTACCATTTCCCAAATCATAGAAACACACTTATTCCTTAAGAATAAAATAAATGGTGTTATTATATGAAGTAGTTCCCATGATGGAAACTCCTTACCTGGAGTATAATTCAAATTCCTCCCCATGGCTGTAAGTCCATACAATAGGAAGGAGCTATCTGCCTCCCAAACTTTTAACTTGACTTTTTCATACTTAGTCATTGTCCTCCAGCCATCTGGGCCCGTTTTTAGTTCCTAAAGGCGTGCCATGTTATTATTCCTTACAGGGTCCTTGCACCAACTATTACCAGTGATGAGAAAGCTCTTCCCTTCAATCCTCATGGCTGGATTTTTTTCATTTTTTTGTGTTCTCAACATTTTATACATTACTCAAGATTGGCCTTTCCTGACCATCCAATCTGAAGTAAATGTTTTCTTAATTTTCTCCATGACACCACATCTTCATCATTTACTATGTTTTGAAGTTTATTTATTTACTGTCTGCCTGTCCCCAGACTGCAAAGTCTAAAAGGATTAAGGAGAGATCTGTTTTTCTCACTGTTTTATCTCCAACTCCTAGTACAGTACAAAACAAGTATTAGGAACTCAATAAATATTTATTTATGGCAGGAAGGCAGGAAACAATAAGGAAGACATTTGTCCACTTTTCATTTTCTTAATCCTACATTTAACCTCACGATTTAGAGCTCAGCAAGAGTCAAATGATATCCCATGTTAGCCTACTTCAAGGGGGAAAAGAACAGAATCACATGGTTTTGCAGATTTCAAAAAGCGATTGAGTGTAAAATGTGTATATGGTTACACAATTTCCTTAAATCGGAGGCCATATAAGTGAAACAAATCAATATAAGGTAGAATGTTGTTGATAAGTAAATTTATAAAAGTATGGTTACAATATATAATATGCTATTATGTATAATATGGTGTTATGACTTTAAAAGCATGTATTTATTCTAGACTGTAAGTTCAAGAGCAAGGACTGTGTTTGTCTTGTTTAATTCCTCACTATCAGGCATAGTGCCATGAACATAGCAAATAGGAATTAAACAAAATGTGTTACACAAAATAAGTATGAATTAGAAGAGTATTATTCAGATCAGCTAAATCAGAGTGTAACCTTTTCTCCAATCTTCTGCTTTGTGTTCATATGCATTTTTCTGATCAATTTCATTGATATTTAAGCATCTATTAAGAATATGTTTGTGAGGAAACTTAGAATCTGAAGTTGAATAGAATAAAATTGAGGATATCTCTTTTCACTCATGTGGTTCTCTACAGAGTTTACTTTGATGCTCATTCATCAGAGAAATTGATCTGCAAAATGTAAATGGTAGCAAATCTACAAAAAGGAGCTCTCATCATGGATCTTGGAAACTCCATTAATGGCCTATTGACCACAGGGGTCACTGGAAAATCACAGTCAACTGAGATGGATGTTTCAAAGAGTATTTGCATGCCAACATATCCTTGGCTTTATCACAGTGAGTTGGTTTTATTTGTTTTTTTTTTTTTATTTTGTTTTATAAAACTTTTAAATGAGGTGGTATGTGATAAGACTGGGAAAAATGTTAATCTAGTCAGTCACTTTTCTAATTTAATATTTTTCATGCTTTCAAAAATAATAATTAACTGAGTTAAATATCATTCATTATGACTTCTATTTAACCATGAAATAGCATAAATTTGTAATAAAACATCTCTCAGATTTTAAAATATCTCTTAGATGAAAACTCTTTAAGATTAAAGGGTTCAAAACAAAATGGAAAAGGGGTAAAACACTCTGAAAATGGTACATGGAAAGGAGGTAGAAAAATAAAGGAATCTAATAAAATACAGTATGGCAGTCAAATGTGTCTGATGGAGGAGCAGGAGCTGACATTGGAGAGGATGTCAGGGATCAGATCACAAAGGACCATACTGAGTGATCATATGCCCAGTTTGCCTGGGAAAGTTCCAGTTGGCACCTGTGGCCCTGACCTAATTATTAATAATTATGTCCTCTTTCACTATAAAAATGTCTCCATTTTCCACAGTAAATATATGGCCATATTGCTTACAACTAACTAAGACAATTAGATTCTATTATATGGGAGAAAAGGGAGTTACTGCAAACCTTTAACATACCTATTTAATATAACCATTTTTAAAAAGTCATCCTGAAATGAAATTGTCTTTATTTTCAGATTATAATGTTGTATAGAAAAATTATAATCTACAAAAATTATTAAAATTAATAATTAATAGAACTGATATAACAAGATATAAAATTAATACACAAAATAGTTTTTTATGTAATAGTGATAAACATTAGGAAAGTAAATTTTACAATATGTAATTTGAAATGGAATAAAACACAATATTTAAGGATAAACTTAAGGAAAATGTGTAAGATTTCTACACTGAAATATACAATAAGATAGGGAGAAGAATTAAAAAAAGATGGAGAACAAATCATGTTTATGGATTGAAAGACTTAAGATTTTCAAAATATCAGTACTTTCTAAATTGACCTGTATATTCAATACCATTTCAATAAAGACACAACAGGACATTTTTGTTATAGTATAAATTGGAAAATATTCTTTTAGAAAGATTTAAAATAGACAAACCAGTTTTATAAAAGAAGAATATATATGAATGTGTTTAATATTTATTACCAGATTTCAAGATTTACTATAAAGCTACAATGATCCAAGTCATATAGTGCTGACATAAGCATAGACAAAAAGACCAATGGAATGAAATACAGATTTCAAGAATAGACCTAGACATTTATGCTAATAACATTTTGACAAAGTTACTGATAAATGTCAATGGAAAAAGAAAAATCTTTGCAAAAACCTGGGTTGAAACACTTAGATAAATACATGGGGAAAATGCATATTGACTTCTACTATATATTAATTAAAATAATAGTAATTTGAGATGGATCATAGAGCTAAATGAAAAAGCTATAACTACAAAGCTTATAAAGACATATAAAGATATCTTTCCAAACTTAGGGGAGAAAAAGTTTCTTAGGACAGAAAAAACACTAACAAAAATAGACAAAAATGACAAATTTTACTTTATAAATATTTTGTATATATGATATATATACACCATACCAAAAACTGCAAAAAATATTTTCACTATATACTTGACAAAATATTTTAACTTAAAATTCACAAAGTATTTCTACAAGTTAATAATAAAATATAATAAATCAAAAACAAACACCTGCTACATACAACTTTACCCCCACTCTAGCTATTGCTAAAATTCAGAAGACTCTTGAGATTTTAATATCCAAAAGTTTCAGATTTGTGTGTGTGAGCACGAGGATAGGACACCTCACTTTTAGAATGATGATTATTCAAAGGGAACTATATACTTGCTTATTCTAGTAGAATAAGATGAATGGGGATACTGGAAAGAAATATGTAAAATAGCTATTAAAAAGCAGCTGATAATTTACTAACATATTATCACTAGTATTTATACTCTAGATTATAATGAATCAATATTGAAAAGTCACTGAGGCACTTAAATCTCATTTTGTGAGTATTTTAGAGACCTATATAGGGTATTTTGTACTTAAATCAAAAAATCTCCAAAATATTACTGCTATTTCTTGATCTTATTATACCCAAGTTTTCATGCCTTAATATTTATGAAATTAATTAAAACTGGTATGTATAGTTAAGGTAATAATTTTTTTTTTCACTATTTGACTGTGTTTTGACTACTTATATTGGATTCACAAAATCTCAGAGATGAATCAGTTGCAGATGATGGTGGAAAAAAAGACCATTTTCATGCATGTAACTTGAAAACCTACAGAATAGAAAATAAATGGGGTAAAAACCTATCAACTGGCTATTGATTTGTAAATTTAGTTTATGTTAAAATAATGTCATATATGACCATGTTGCTTTGTCTTTAATATGGTCTTTGTTTATTACATAGATAAATTTTTAAATACTAAAGAAAATATTTTTCGGAATATTTTTTTTTAATTTACACCACTTCAAAAAAAAACTGTTGTTCATTTTAGATTGAAAACCTCTCCAAATGAGGACAGCAAATATAGCAAAAATTATTATGACCAAAAAAAGAGTGTTGGGATATTAAAACCAAATAGATGATTGTCAATCAGTTTCAGTTGGTTTGTTGATTGCAGAATTTTTGTCCTAAGCTTTCACTATGCTAGAGAACTACTATACTCTCTCATAGCACCATGTGACTTTCTTGTGTTGCGTTTACCTGAGTTAAAATGTAATAATTATTTGTACATGTTTTTGATCATTGCCACCCCATGAGATTTCAAACTCGATGATGACAGACAGCATGGCTTCCACAGCCCCATACTTATATATCCAGTTCCTAGCACAGACCTAGCAGAAACCCTGTACCTACATATCTTTTGTACATAGAGTTGTTTTCCTCAATTATGTATTTAAAGTATGTTTTCAAAAGCAATTTAAAAAAAAAAGACTGATAACTTGCAAAAAAGAACATAAGAGTCAGCCATTTATTTCTTCCTCCTAAGATTATGTTGACAAATTATATTCAGTTTATTTTGGCCATATTATTTAAATAAGTCCAAATAAATTATACAGCGCCATATATATTTGTCTCACCACATAAACTTTGGTTCTACAACTAAATTTTGGTTCGTGGTAGGGTTTCAATGATTACAAAGGATCTTTGCTAAAAAAGCATTCCTTGTTTTCCCCACTATTATGTTATTGGTATTTATTCAGTTTTCTTTTTGAATGGGCAGAGAATGTAATATACATGCTACTTATTTAGCACTTAGACATGGCACTTTATAGAATTATACAATGAGTTGTATAATGACATAGTATTATTACTATATTTTACACTCTATAATATTATAGGGATTAATATTATTTGTAGTTAAATTTTATTTTTAAACTAATGTGTAACTTAAAAGTTTTTTTTACTTCTGTTTAAAAGAAATACATTTCTTTCCTATTTTTCTAAAATAGGAAAGAAATGAATATCAAATAACCCTCTCAGTAAAGGAAACTGAAGAGGTCTTTTATATTTTGAAATAATCCAATTATTTTCTTACTTTTAGAAAGAAAACAGGTGAGTGTGCTTGTGCAGTGTGGTGTTAGCACTAGAATGAGAATACAGGTGTCTAAATCTGGCTGTACAGGAGATATTTAAGGACTTTGGACAAGTCCTGTAACCTCTCCATATCTAATTTTTTTCAGCTCTTTGAAGAATTAAAAAAAAAACATTATCTACTTTATCTAATTCTTTGAGGCTATAGACATAGTAAGAACATAGATGCACTAAAAAATTTACTATGATTAAATTTTTTAATTTAGAAAAAATTAAAGCCCTAATTTTTAGAAATTATAACTTCTTAATTCCCTAGAAATTTTACTTAATATTAAGTTATTGTTTGCCCTAGGTATCCACACAATTGCTTGTATGACTGAGGTGATTAAAAATGTCAACCTTAAATATCTACATATTAAAGATATACATATCCAGATATTAAAATAGTATTATTATTTCTATTTTAATATTCAATATAGTTGCCTTGATTTTATCTTTTACTTTTCTAATGATTTTTGCAGAAAAACAAAAGGACAGCATTGAACAAATTATTCTGTAAATTTGCTCAATGGAGTGGCAAGATCTTTTCTTTGAAAATGGAATGACATGCAGATTAAACTGTACTTTATTTACATAGGCATAGACATAGGCATAGACATAGACATAGCCATAGCGATTATGAAAATATATTTTCTAAGCATAATTTGGGTCCCAGTTCTAAATAATGCCATTTAACGTGTTCTTAAACTCATAAAACAACTGAATAGCAGATTATTTCTAAGCATTTCTATCTAGAGCTATCAATCAAAATAAGAAGGTAAATTTAAGATTATTGTGATTGATGTAGACTAAGGATCTCAAAATATGCTACTATATAGATTGAATATTTTAATTTTCCAATGGCTGATTAGAAATAAGATGTTTGTTTTAAATTCTATTGTCTGAAGATAGAAGCAGATAATTATAAAAATAAAAGCTGGTAAATATGCATAATCTAGACTAGCTATTACACTTAAAAGAAAACAGTATTTGTGGGATGAAACAAATGAAAATTTCAGAAAATAATTAATGATAGATCTAAAATGTAACCAATTATCCTTATTATGCGTGTATATATATTTGTTTAAATACTTTTTTGAGAGACAACTCCAAATTGTCTTTTATTAAGGGGCATATTTAGAAAAAGACACACTGAATAAGAGTGGTTCTGGCCCAGGAGACAAATCAGGGAAATGACAGGCCTTCTGAGGCCCTGCTAGAGGAAGAGGGGTCTGGGAAAAAAAATGTTGAGAAATATTGAGGAAGTGCTGAGTGGTGGGGGCCACAGAAGGAAAAATCTCCAGCTGAATTACTGTTGGCAGATCATGGCTGGGACTCAGTGACCTTGGTGATAACTGTGTTGAGGGACCCAGCTTGTGCTGCTGACTGGACTGAGAGGTGCCCTCCAGTTTCTGGAAGGTATTCACCAAGGGAAGCAAGACAGGAAGCCCAAGATGAGAAAAAAAAAATTATACACACACACACACACACACACACACATACATGTATATATATAATGTATACATGTTTACTTATTATAAATATATATCTATCTCTTTCTCTATCCATGTACATGTTACTTATTTTTTATTATTTTATATCACTTCTAATTATGTGTTGCTTTTAAACAGGTGATTTTATCTCTCTATAATTGTGATTTTCTAGTTGTCAAATGTGATTGACAATAACTACTTCACAGATCTTAGTAAAATTAAGTATATATGATATATAGTAATTAACTTATATATGTGAAATATATATGTATTAATTAAAATATATATTATATATTTATATATAAAATTTTAGTTCAGTGTATGTGTATACATGATACAAGTAGCTTTGAAAGTCCGAAATTGATATTGATATGTTGGGACTATTTAATTTGTGATGGAGGGATGCTGAATGAGCCATCCCAAGATGTGCTTTTGTGGTACGTGAGTTATTTTAAGCTAAAGGCCACTGAGAACTTGTGAGCTCAAGAGAAACCCCCTGTCTTCACTAACTACCCAGAATTTGAATTAGAGGTCTTGCCCTTAATAAACTATCAGAGATACCCTTTTTGACATACATATATGGCAGGGCAAACTACTAATTACTGAACACTTGGTCTTCTTATTGTCCTACAATAATCCTCTGAAGCCCTGAGGTGCCTCACCTCATCTTTAGCTCAGAATGTTACATATATCTAATTTTCCCTTTCTATCTCTGAAGCTCTCAAGAATGTGAGATCTCTGACTCTCATATGCAGGGTTGCCATGCATATGTATGTAATTAAATTTAGTTATTTTCTCTTGCTAATCAGTCTTATGTAGATTTAATTATTAGATCAGCCAAAAGAACTTAAGAGAGTAAAGCTTCTTCCTCCCCCATACTGACTTTGAAAATGTTACATATCTCTTATAACCCACTAGTAGAGGGATGAATTCTTTTCTTATCTACCTGTATAGAGTATCACATCTGGAATGCCCATCCCAATTGAAATCCCTAATATTTAAGTACTTAAACTGTGCCAACACCCACGGTGGTCCAAAAATTCCTGAATTGTGCTAATTATAACTTTTAACCAATCTTCTGCCATCAGTGAATTTAGCAGAAGTACTTTGGGGAACCATGTAGGGGAGGAAAAATAAATTTCTCCCTAACTTTCTAGGTCCTTGGCTGTAATAAAAAGATAGATTAAAAGGAGAAAAACAAACAAGTTTAATAAAATGTATACTATATATGTCCTGTATACATGGAAGCTCCCCTGAAAACTGAGTAACTCCCTGCGATGGCCCAAGCCACTTCCTTATGTTCCATCTCCAGCTAAAGACAAAAATGTTAAGGGTAAGGAGACCCAGTCACGGGAGATTATCAGGCAAAGCACAGTAAACTGAAAGTACAGTTTTTATTAAAATTTAAGTCCCTGCCTTCTCCATTGATAAGTTCCTAGAGATTTAGGCTTCCTTTACTTTTTGGTACAGGGAGAAAGACCCCTTTACAAATGGAGACTTCCCTTATAAATGTAAATGTCTCTTATAAAAGGGTAACTTCCTAATTTTTAGAGCTTCTCTTATGTATGCTGTTTCTTAAAAATAATCAGCCATAATCCTCATGCCAGAGGCATATTTTTTTATGGCAAATTCTGCTCCCCTTCAACCACAAGTATATATCATTCCAGTACAGTCTGTTTGTACTTCACATGGAAAGTCTATCTTGGAATGGCTAGAAAATGGTGACAGTGAGAAATAGCCACGGCTTTAGTAAAATAATATTTATAAAACAGATAGTTTCTAATGTCGGTCTTAACCTCATTTCAATTTTATTAAAATTGTTGCATGAAGCACATTTTAAAATGTATAGAACAGATGACTCTATCATTAAATATTCTGTGATTTAGTTATTTTGATATCAGAGAGATATTTATGTAACTAATTATTTAAAAACAAATTTTTAAGTTCTTGCCTCCAATCCACATGTTTTGTCTAGAGGTGGTGGACCAGTGGATTCTGGAAGTCCTTGATGATATGTTTTTCTTTTCTTTCTGTCTTTTTTCAGGTAGAATGTTTGCCTCAGAGTAGACTATTTACAGTGTTATTTCTATAACTAAACAATTAAATATGCTCAAGGAATAATTTTTTTTAAATAAAACTAGGTAAAACCTTAGGAAAGAAAAGAAACAAGCTTGTCTGTTGAGATTAATTTTGTAAACAGGGCTATAATTAAGAATCATAAAATTCCTCTACATGTATAGCAATAGCCTGCTAAATAAACTCCCTGAAAAAAATTGTTATGGGATTTAAAAAAAACTTTAGCAGCTCATAAGAAAAGTCACCTGAAGTATTTCTGTTCAGGCAACAGTTAAGAACAGAATATATTTACAAATCTTTAACTAGATGTTCTTTTAAAAATTAAATGCTAGCATTTCAAAGTGAGGGTTAGATTATCCAAGTTCAATCAAACTCACCTCTGCTCAATCTATCCTTAAAAAAGAATTCTTTATTACTGCAAGTATACTATAAAATCTTATTTTATTATAAGAATAAAATGAAACACCTTTACTTCTAGCACTTATTCCTTTTTACTCTAAATAATGTTTTATTGTTTCCCAATTCCCTTCTTTTCCTTAAGAAAGGTATTTTTACACTGGTATGAAATGTAGTTACATCAAAAGAGTTTGTAAAGTTAGGAAATTTGTTTTAAAACCTATATATATATGAATATTTGCATGTGGAGTATATCTAGTTTATAAATATAATTACATACTCATGCATATATACCTTTAATGATGGAGGTCTCTATTGCATTTTCAACAAATATTTTCTCACATATAAGGTGAGTTCATTAAAAAATTTTTATAACTATCCCTCACCCTTTGTGATTTGCATATTACATTCAATTTACCTACACAAAATAATCTGTGACTCATTATACTCAACTGAATAAAAGTAGCAACAATCAATGCACTTGTAAACATTAAATATGGTGATGAATAAACTTTTGGAAATGAGCAAAGCATATCCACTTTTCTTCAATGCACAGTCTTGGGTACTTGTTTAAAATGAATATTCCTGGACTCTACCCCAGACATAATGATTTAGGATCTTTAGGTGTAAGGTCCAGGAATTACCATTTTGCAAGTTCTCCAAGTGATGGTTATGACAAGATATGTGACAGTTTAGATAATTTTGAGTTTCAGAAATTAACTTTCACATATAACAAGAAGTATTAGCTATTAATATCTTCACTCCAGTGTTTTCTATTTCTCCCTGTTTTACTTTTGTGTAAACACAACCTGATGAATTTAATCAATTTAATGAGGGAGGGAAACTTATTCTTTGGAGTTATGTAAATGAAAAAGTCAGTTAACTTTAAAAAAAAAAATCCCTCCAACTTTCTAGGTGGTTCTAATGCCATAATTTACCCAAAACCCCTCTTTCAAATTGTCTCCTAGGATCCTACATTTTCCCAGTCACTTATGGTCCTTCTTTAGGATCAGCTTCATGTCAAAGCTTTTTTTTTCTATCTAGCCCTATTCAGCCATTCAAATCTCTTCTTTATGAAATTGCAGCAAACTGAAACTGATCACATTCTCTGCACCAAATTGCAATGACTTGATTCTCTGTCATTACTGAGAAAATGTAAAAAATTATCCCATAGGAGAATTTACATGACACATAACTCACATTATTTGGAACTATTTATGATGCTCATTTAGGCTACTGTGCTAAAAATTGAAGATTAAAATGCACATCTAAGTTTTAATTTTTATATAATATTGGGAAATAAAATGTGAGACTGTTATAAAAAATAGACTATTATGAATAATAATAAAATTACACAATTTTGGTTAAAATAAAACCATTATAGATAAAAAAAACATAGAATGTCCTCATCTATTTAGTTATAAAATTATCTACTAAGGTGGATGTAAATGATAGGAAGGAAAAACATAATTCCTTATGTCTTCTCTAAATTTTAATCCACAGGTTTCATAAATGATAGAAATATGAGAATGATAATTTCTGTCTGTAAGCAACTATCAACTCTAATTTCTGAAACAAATTAGGAGTGGCATACATTAGACCAAAAAAAAAAAAAAAAGAATGTGTGCAAATTTTGAATAGAAAAACGTTTTCCCAGGATTCCACTAACATGTATTTGCACATAAACCATTTCCAATAAAAGGCTCTGTCTTCTTCTGAGAAAGCTACTTATCTTATACTCTTAAAGAAAATGTACTTTATTTTTATAGTAAATGAGACAAGTATGAAAAGTGCTGGAAGAATTAAGCAGACCCTCTCTCTACTTAGAAACTCCATAGAAGCATGTTCATTCCTTATTTTGCCTGGGTCTCTTCTTTATTAAAAATCTGCATCTCCCATTAATTCCCCTAGAGAATTAAGGATCAGAAAAGTTAGCTTGACATTTTTAATAAAATGAAGCAATGGTTTAATCTCCATACCTTTTATCTCCCTTTGTTACAACTACTACATAAGAGTGTCAACTCTCACAAAAACCTTAGGACAATAGCTTAATATATTTTATAGCTAGCTTTTACTTTCTGTTTTAGGGAGGAATTTAGAATTACTCTAAATATAAAGTTTTATTTCAAAAAGACATTACAAAGGGTTCAAGTAATGTAAATAATGGAACTCTAACCTGACTTTGGTCCTTGCTGGAAATACTGAGGTGTGTGGGATGGGCCACATACCTTAGGTAGATAAATGGTGAACTGTACATGCAGAGATATTCCCTGGTACTTTTGGTAAGAGAAAGTTCAAGAAAATTTCAGTGCAAAGCACTTCAAAGTGCACACCTGCTCAGGGTTTTGGGGTACCCTTCTCCCACGCCCTCCCATCTTTTGCTACTCAGTGCAGCAAGGCTCTGAGGCATCAATTCAAACTCCACAATTCTGGCATCACATTCCCCTGGTTCAGCATTTTTTTATTTTTTTTCAATACTGCAGCAACGCCAGCTCTTTTCCAGGCATACATTCCTCCATGCATTCATTGACTAGGTTCTCTAGCCCATGCCTCAAAGTCCTCCTCCCATTTCAAAAGGGGGTCGGGATAATCAGAGCAGGGTCCCCAGATGGGCCCCCTGGCCCCAGCGTCCTTCTTTCTGTACTGTACGGGTGTCCTGTTTAAATTTAGAGAAGTCCTCTTTGGTTAAATAAGCTTTTTTCCCTTTGGCCGTAAGCGGGACTGCTGTCCCTGGTGCTGAACCATGGTTGCCCGTCAGGGAGCCTGCTGCCAAGGCGGTGGGGCTGGATAGAAAACCTGGCTGGCTGATTTTAAGAATGCCAAAGTACAGGAGCAAGTGATACTTTCATGTTCAGGAACAGAACCCCTCCCGTCCTCCTCCCTCCAAAAACACATATCTCCCATATCCCAGGTGTCTTCCAGGAACTCAGTTGCAGTTTTCTCCCCCAGACCCCCACCCAAAATGCCTCCAACATGGCCTCAAACGCGGGCATGTATCAGCACAGTCTATCTAGACCTCATTTTGCAGTAATATCAAAATGCTACTCCCCGGACACAAAGTCTTTGTGACGTTAGCTTTTCCAATCTAAAACAAAACAAGTAAAATCCAATAAATTAATAAATAAACAAAAGTGACCTTCGTTTTTCTTCCCTCCTTTTCCCTCACTGCATACTCACATCCCCCTAAATTATAAAGCCCCACATCCCAGAAGAGTGTTTTAAATCTGGGTGGTCTCCATGGTGCCACATCCCCACCCCTTCCCCCACCTCTCTAAAACAAAACGAAGCCGAAAACGGCACATCTTACCCCGGGTAGAGCGATACCAGGAGCAGGATCCAAACCGTCATTTTCTGTGAAAACACAGGAGTCGAGTAGACTGAGCATTCTGTGCTCCATATATTTGGTGAACTCATCGCTTTTTTTTCTCCTCTCTCTCGCCTCTTGCCTCTCGGTAGCAGAAGAATCCCTCCTCTTTGTATTATAATGCTTATGATCTGATGGTGGCTCCCCCCACCTGCCTCTAGTAGGTCCCGTCACTGGGGAGATGTATTGCTACCAGCTTCAGGAATTAATATTCAGGGGACAGAAATAAGATCAGCACAAATGCTTGCAGATACCATCAAAGCGTCAGCTCAGGGAGCAGCTTCCAAGTCTGGAGTAATAATATAATTGAGGCAGGGGGAGGGTGCAGGGAGAGACACAGAGAGACAAATAAGGGAGAGAGAAAGGCGTGCACACTTGTACACATACTCATGCCCCTCACACTCACACATACTCCTCCAGGTCCATCATTGTAGGTTTGTTTGTTTGCTTTGTTATGATTTTTCTTTTATAGGGGACAGGGTGTGTGTGTGTGTGTGTGTGTGTGTGTGTGTGTGTGTGTGTGTGTGTAAAAGAAATAGAAAAATCACGAGAATCTCAGCATGATCAACTGTCACGCAGATTAACTCTGAGGTCAAAGTGGAAATGATGTACGCAGGATGCTGATGCTGCAGCATGAATTAACACATGCGTGGTGTCTTTCCAGCACTTTTTAACCCTTCACTGCACACACAAGCATGCAAGGACTGGCTTTTATGGGGACAAGAGATACTTTAACAAGCCCATAAAGTATCACCAATGACAGAAGGTTTATCTCCTCAGAATGCCACGAATGCTTCTTTAATACTGTGCAGTCTTAGAAATCATGATCACATTGTGGGGGAGGGGGAGCAGAGATTGGGGAAGGACTGTGTGTTTCTCTGTAAACGATTGCTTGAAAGCAGATTTGATAACTTTCAATTAGATTAAAGGAAAAAGATACTGAATTAAAAAACATGAAGAAATTCTGTGCTCCCCAGGATTCACTCCTCCCTTTTCTGTCCTCTATCTCCAGTGAAAGTGTAAAGACACAAACTTCTTGAAGGTTGAAGAATAAAATTGTATGGAGATAGCTGACTGAATAAAAAATATAGACCACTAAATTAAACAGTAATTTTTTAAGGGGAGTTGGACAAAAGGAGAGTATTAAGAGGACATTTAACTATATAAATGGATTTCTGTTTGCAGTGTGGGATCAACATTTTTTTGTTTGTTTTGCTTTGTGACAGTCCTAAAAATTTCTGAGGTGAGTGAGTAGTGTTATCATGCTTCCTTCTTTCCTAGGATGTTACTATGAATACTTACACATGGGAGATATCCCTCTATGCCTATCTAGTTTATCCATCACAGAGAAAACTCCATTCATTGACCATGGAGAAGAAAGTAGAAGAGTGTTTCAAGGTTCCTGTAGAATCAAGATCACAGCAAAGATGTTTATATAGAGGTGAAGAGAAAAAATTGGGTCCCTTCCTGGAACATAGCAGGGGGTCATATCAAAACTAGTGAGTTTTGTATAAGAACCAAGTCTTCCAAGTAGGGAATATGAATAAGGAGTCCAGGAGGCATAGGAATAGAATATGACATCGTTAGGTCTGCAATTCATCTCCAACCCTGAAATATACCCAAGGGAGGCAGACAGAATTACTTGTGGCTTCTACTAATGACATAGGCTGAAGAGACACATTGTGACTAAGAAGCAAAAAAGGCCTAATGGACACACCTGGAAACCTTCATGCCTTTAGAACTCTGCCTTAAACAGTTATTTTATGATATAAGGAAAAAACTACAATTAAAACAACAACATTCACTGCTACAGTCAATTTTTTTCTACTGTGATTGAATTGGAGTCAGAGTAAATGTAAACTCCCTTTTTTTGTAATTCTCTTTCTCCTTGTTGTATTGTGAGAAACTTTGTCCTTATATTTAGATTTTCTTTTTTTTTCTTTTTTAAATAAAACCCCTTCTAAGTTATTTATAGCTATATAATTGTTTTTAGTGAAGATGTTCAATTGTATTTTTGTAGGCTAAGGTTTACACACTCAGATGCCTACAAAAAACCAAGCAAGTGAGACAAACAAAAGAGACAGGCTGGTTTGCATCAGTGCAGTGTTGGAGACCATGCACACAAGACTGACCATACTCTATCTGAATGGAGTTTTCACTGCTCTGTTCCTTCAGTTTCCAGAGGAAATGGAAATAAAATTAGAAGAAATGTCCTAATTTTTAAAACACAAAGGAGGCCATACCCAACCGATATGTAGGCTATTAGGTTGCAAATATTATTTCATACCATGTAATAAATCTACATGACAATTCTTTCTTCTACCATCCAGAATATTTCCAATTTCCCAATATAATTTCTTTATCTTAAGTTTAGTGATAAACATTTTGAAACTGTGAGAATAAATGCTATCACATTCACAAAGCAGTAATTCATCTTTCATCTACTAGTCCCTTATTAGTATCATAATGATCCCTATGAGTTATAATCTTTTTCAATAATGCAATACCTTTGAGCATATTAAAAGAATCCATAGAGGAAATTTTACTATTTATAATATCTGAGTGCAATTTTAATTGTGTTATTCCTGGCCAGCAAACGTTAATTGGCCTCTTGTGGGTCTTTCCCATCTGGTGGCTGCGCTCTAAAAAAAGTATTTTAATATATTTTCTAAGATTTAGCAACACATGTTAATTCACTGTTACTTATGAAACTCATCTAGTAATTTTTTTTCTAATCACCTTTTAGCTATATTTATTTTTGCCCATTTTTAAGAAGATATGTTGATAACACATTTAAATAACCATTACTTGATAACGATGATGCTTATATGTTATTATAAATAATATATGTACATATTTATATTAAAATTTCTTAACATGAAAAAGTTGAAGGAAAAAAAAACTACCACGTATGTCTTCTCATCCAAACAAGCCATTGCCAATATATTGGAGAATCATTTAACAGGTTTTTTCTCAGGAAAAAAAAATGGTTTAGGTTTAGTTTCTATTTGACAATGAGTTGTTGTTTTTACTATATCCAGAAGTGAATTATGAGGTCAAAAGTTTCAACAGTTTAGTTGTTGATACCCTACCTCTTAATTGGTTGGGACTTCATGTTATTTATGTTCTGGTTTGGCAATTAGGAAGCAAGCTAACCATTCTGCAGAAAACAATTATAACTGATATGCAAAATATTAAACAACTATGTGAAGTACTAGAAAGTTACCAAAAGCATGCAGTATGTGGTGAAGATTTGACCATAGATTTGAAATGAATGAGAGCTTTTCTCATGAGGACACTTAAAGGACAAGCAACATTTTTTTCCTGTTTGCCTGAAACTTACCTGGCTTTAGCAAGAAAAGTCTCACATTCCAGGAAAATCCTTAATCCCAGGGATGGCTAGAATCAGCAGAAGAGATCAAATTTATTGGTTTTAGGTTTAAGAGAAGAGTATGGGGCTGCCTCAGCCGCTGGTATTGAGGAGGAAATCACAGAAACAAAGTAACAACAAAGAGGTAGGACTCCAAATTTGTATGCAAATTTCACTCAGAGGTTTGTATTGAGTGGATAAAGGAAAAAGACTCCAAGATGCTGGGAAGAAAGCAAAAACTGGAAGAACTGAGCCAGTATTTCAGCTGCCATTCAATGAAGGAGACACTGAATTTGGAGTTTGAATCCCACGAAGTTAGTGTTGCTAAGCACTTCAGTCTTTCCTTTAAAATCCTAGAAGGAACAAAGCTCTCCCCTGTTTTATCATTAGGAGTTGCTGTATTCTAAAAGCAAAACTGAAACTAACCTGAAGCTGTATAAAACTAATCTTTCACAAAATTAAGGTGAATTGTCAGTAATTTAACTCCTCTTAGGACAAAAATCAACATTCAGGATTAAAAATTAGGATGTTGATAATATATAAAATGTGCAATACATGGTTAGAATCCAGGAGACATACAAAGTGACATATATAGGACACATATTTTAAAAAATAGCAGTCAATATAAACCTATAAAACCTGAGATGCAATTAACAAATAAAGACATACAATTAAATATTTTAAATAGTTCAAAGACGTAAAGGAAAAATGGTCACAATGTTTATATGGTCAGTGAGTAGGGAATCTCAGCAGAGAAATTAAAACTATTTAAAGAAAAAGCAAACAGAAAACTCTAGAACTGAAATTTATAATGCCTGAAAGGAAAAATTTGTGCATAGGTTTTAATGGAGGATTAACAATCACAGAAGAGCAGTAGAAAAAAAGAATAACCAGTAAACTTGAAGACATATCAATAAAAATGACGAATGTAAAAATCACAGAGAAAGATACTGAAAAGAGTCACTGGAAACAGTAACTCTTAAAAGAGTTAATGAAAACAGTGAGATAATAGCAAGCTTCCTGACAAAGTGGTATATAAAGCAAAAACACATTTAAAATAATAACGGTCAAAAATTTCCCAAATTTTTACAAATATTACATATAGATCCAAGAAACTCAGTGGACTTGAAGCAGAATAAATTCAGTGAAAACTTTTTAGTCACACGTCTAAAAACTAAAAAATAAATGAAAATTTTAAAGGTATATAGGGAAAAATGAAGCATCACAATTGCTGGAAGCTAATACTACAATGATGGCTGACTTATTAAAATAATTGGTGCCAGAAAACAGTTGATGAAATCTTTAAAGTGCTGAAAGAAAATGTACACATAGAATTCTATGTACAGTAAATAGAGTTTTTAAAAATAAAAGCAAAGATATTTTCAAATAAATGAAGGCTGAGAGAATTTGTCACAAGCAGAGCTGAGATAAAAATAATACTAAACAAAATTCTTCAGGCTGAGGGAAAGTGACACCAGATGGAAACCCAGATCTATGACAAGTAAAGAGCACTGAAAATGGTTAATATATAAAAAGACAAAAGATATATTTTTTAATCCTTATTTTTTTAAAAGACACCCAACTTTAAATGCAAATATTATAACAGTGCATTCTGGAGTTTATAACACATGCATATATAATATAAATATATAAACATATAATATACAATATATACATACATGCTCTCAGTAACATGGTTGAATCTCAAAGAATCATAAGCCAAAGAAGCCAGGCAAAAATCAGTATACACTACATGATGATGCCATTTATATCATTTTCAAAGACAGCAAAATAAATCTATGTGATTAAAATCAGAACACAGGTCGCCTATAGTGTTTAAGGCACAGGAGAAATTTCTGAGGTGAATTAAATATTCTATATCTTGATTAGGAAAGTTGTTACACAGTCTTGCATACTGATAAAACATATGAAATTATACTCTTAAGACCTGAGCATTTCACTACCCATTAATTTCACCTATATAAAAATCTTATTGATAAAATAGATATTCTTATCGATAAGCATAATCTGTGATAGGCATAGTGCTATGTGACAGGTCTTACTGAATCCTCATTTAAAAACTATAAGACAGGTACTATTAATATCAAGGTTTTATACATGGGAAGATTAAAGTTTAGGGAGACTAAATTACTTGCTCAAGATAATCCATAGATCTCATTATGTAGTTACTGGCAGAGCAGATTTTAAACCCAGGCAATCTGCTATAATAAACGGAACTCTTAAGCATGTGTGTAAATAGTGTCTCAGTAGCATGATTGTGATGATAAATAACATAGTTATTAATTCACTTTCTTAATTATTGATAATAAAACTTTAGAGGCAAAATGATATAATACAAGGAATATATAACCCAGAGTCAGAAATCTTGACTTTATCATTAACTTTGTGACTTTGGGGAAATTGTTCATTTTCCTAGGTCTTATTTTCTCTTCAGTACAATGATGGATGGTACAGGTGATGTACACGGATCTTTTCAATTTTAGCATTTGGTGACCTGAAATTTAGATAGCATTTTTTGGGGAAGTGAGGTGGGAAAAAATATCTGTCACTCTTTCAAATAAGTTAGCTCCTTTAATTGCAGCATGACATTAAAGGGGTCAATGTCCATGCTATTGCACATTAAAATAAACTGGAGAAAAATGTTTGGCTTGGTTATCTCAATCTTATTCTTGTATCTCATGGGAGAGTCAAAATGCCCCATTGCTCAGGATCCTAGGTGAGCCAGACTAAAGGGTAGAGTCTCCCCATGCTTAAATTGGGGCTGGCCTCAGAATTTGTTTTGTACAACAGAATGTACAGATGTGTGAGTTCTGAAGTCTGCACCTCAAAGGGCATCTCCACTTCTGTCTTTATCCTTTTGTATTGCACCTACACATCAGTTCTCCATGACATCAGGGCATTTACTTGTCTTATCCAATGCACTTTCCCCAGCACCAAGAAGAGGGCCTGACATAGAGTAAATGTTCACTGAAAATCTGATTCTTATAAAATATATTTCAGAAATATTGTCATTTTACATTTGTAATAATAGTGTATGTATCCCAAGTTGGCCATTCTTTTAAATCACTGGATATAGCTTTTGTTTGTTTGTTTGTTTACTTGTTTGTTTTTCCCAATGTCAAACCTGAAGTCTGAAAATTGTGAGCATTCTCAACATTTACTCTGGATGGCACATGATATAAGAACTTGATTGGGGCTGTATATTATTTTGTAATGATCTTCAGTTGTTCTAGACAGTCATGACATGGTGAGGCGAACTTTCACCAGGCTAATGTCTCTCAATGCTAACGATGTGACTCTCAGGGACTTTCCTTTAGCCTTTGGAGTCACAAGAGTGTCATTCAGTGCTACAGTGTTAGTAGACGGTATGGTAGGATATCAGGCCTGGATCTATAGTAAGAATTGACTTCAGAATTTTTTCAAGTACTCCATAAAAGAGGATTTTAAACTGCAGGGTAAAATAAAGGACAAATGAAAATGGCAGCAAATGATTATAGTGATAACTTATGGTATTCCTGGAATACATTTAAATTAATTTCCTCTTTTTGTGTGTGGTTCAGTTGAAAGTTGAATAACTTCTTAAATAATTGATTTAATTTTTAAAAATTTTAATTGTGGCAAACACAAGTATAAAGTCATTATTGCAAATACCACAATTTATTTGACACAGTTTGAATCAGCAGAAAGCAAATGTGTTTAAAAAGTCACTATGGATCTACCAAACTGTAGGAAGACTTTTAGTTTAAAATTATCAAACCATTTTATTGAGGAAACTAATGTAAGCACCTCAAATTAATGCTTAAAAGAAAAAATGACTTATTTGTACTTACAGAAAATACATTAAAAATTTTTACTTTCTTTGTCAAAAAGTGAGAGGTTTCAGCAAGAAAACTGATCTACTTTTTTACGTCTTAGAAATTTTACTATCATTCCTGGGTCACAAGTGATAAAGATTTTTATACTTGTCTCATCAACATCTAGTCTAATAATAATACTGAGCTCATAGAGCTGTATAGATTAAATGAATTAATATATGTAAATAATTTATACATTTCTGGCCCATATTAATTATTTTAGAAATATTACTTATTGTGTATTATTATTATTATTAATTATTATTATTATTATGTATTTTCCTATTACTTAACAACAGACATCAACATTTATTAGTACCTAATAGTTATGGGGCCTCGGTCTGGGTATCATTTAAACAAAGTTGTATCAAACATATTTCTTGCCTTTGAAGAGATTATAATTTAGTGACTTGATTTTCTACTATTCTCACTTTTACTGGAAAAGTCTGCCCTTTTCCAGCACCCTTCTGCGTTTCATAAACAAATGTCAAACTGCCTCGTAGACCCTTTCACTTGATTCTACCAGAATAACCAACTCAGTATATCTAAGGCATAGGTTCTTATAAGATCTTTCTTACAAAAATTCATTTCAAGTCTCTCTGTGAACTTGTTCTTCTTTCCTCCTCATGAAATCCCAGGCATATCCTCACATGTTTCCCCTGGCACTGTCAGCTAATAAACAGATAGGTATTTACCAAATATTGACATGTGCAGCTCACCTTAGCCTAAAACTAAACACCTTGCTGTTTAAAATATGTTTGTAGCACTGAAAAATCTACTTCTGGATAAGAAACCTTAAAAAAGAAAAAAGTAGACTAACTAATATTTCTGCTTTTTCTTGGTATACTTACCCTTATTCTGTTGCTACATGGACACACACACACACACACACACACACACACACACACACACACACACACATCCTATAGCTGCTTTTTAACTAGGGCAGGAAGGAAAAAAGATACCACCCAACTAGCACATTATCATTTGGTGTAAGGGCCTTAGATACAGAATCACTGTCTGTTTTGAGGCACTTTGGAGAGCTCCTAAGAGATCCCACTGAAAGCTACCAGAAGTTTTCTGTTGCAGAAAAATGCATCTGAGTGGTGTTGATGATCGGCCTCAGTTTCTGAATCACTAGGTAGACCTCAGTCTATTCATACTGATTAGAAATTTTTTATGTGGAATCTTTAAAGATGCCGCAGCCAGCCCCCTTTTCTGGGAGTTATAGTTGACTCATGGTGAATGCACAATTTTGTTGCCAAATTCTGAAGGTACAGAATGTTTCCCATGCATGCAATCTCTTCCTTTTACCAGAAAGCTTGAGTCTCAGCCTCTTACCTTGATATTGCTACAGTTAGTTACGAGTGGGGTATAGATCCCTATGCCCTCCACATTCTCCAAGAAACAGGTCATTCTCTTTGAGTGATTCTCTTGAACTCCCAATCTGTGGCTTAAAATGAGGGGAAGAATTCACAGAGGCTAAAAAATGGAAACAAAGTGTTTATCAGAGGTTTAATGAATGAGCAAAATATAGTATATACATATAATGGTACATTGTTCAGCTTTAAAACGAATGAAATTCTAACAATGCAATGTCGATGAAACTCAAGGACATTACATAATCTAAGTGAAATAAGCCACTCACCAAAAAAAAAAAAAAAAAAACTGCATGATTCCAATTACATGAAATTCTTAGAGTAGTTAAAATTATAAAGAGAGGAAGTGGGATAGTTGCCCAGGGTCACTGACAAGGGGAGTATGAAGAGTTATCATTTACTGGGTATAGGTTTTCAGTTTTACAGGATGAAATGTGTTCTGGAGATGGATGGTGGTGATGGTTATACATTATGACAATAAATAAGACAGAATTTCTTTGTCTTTACTGCTCAATTCACATTACTAAAGCAGCTAGCTACTTCACTTATTTCAAAAGTTTATTCCTACTTGCTTGAATCCTATTTCTAATAGAAAATTCTTTTGAACCTAATCTCCTGAAACCTGGGCAAACCAGTATGCTTTCAAGTTAATCAATTCCATCATTTAACAAATACTGCTAGTTGTTGACTAAGGTGTCAGACACTGTGCCAGGTGCTAGGGATATAAGAGTAAACAAGCTATGGCTTTTCTCCTCAAGCCCCTCATGGCCTCACAGATTCATGAGGAACACAGCCTGGTGATTTCCTTTATGGAGCTATGTGTACACTTTGGAAAAATAATTGAAGATAATGAAATATTTGTCGACATTCTAAGGTATTACACATAGCCACTTGTGGGGATTTGATATTGTATAGACTATAAACTAAAACTTCTTGAAATTACTCTAGTTTATTGATGTTACGCTTATGAAATTAGATACTTTTAAAAATCTTGCATTAGTTACTTTACATTTGCATTAATCAGTATCAAATTAATTACTTAGTGAAAAAAAGTTATACTGGTAGACCTAATATCGACTTTAGAAAATATTTGGCCAAAACTTCTCTTTGTAGAAAAAAGAAAATGTAGGCCCAGAGAGACTTAATGACTGGTCCAAAGCTACCCAGCTGATTAATAACAGAGCCAGAATGGGAAATGCAGATTTTCTATATTCCAGGCCTCATCCTCTATGAAAACAACTTCAATTTGCAGTTGAAGACAAAGATAATCACCATAAAGTATTTGTTTCAGCTCTTCTTATTCAGTACTCTGCAATATGTGTACCAGCGTTTCTTGTTTGTTTGATTCAGTCTTCAAAGGATAATTTACTTTTTTTATTTTAAGTTAAAACATTTAACATATCAATATAGCAGTATGGATGGCAGTTATCAGTTATGATACTGGGGATGCAGAAGAAAGAGTGCTTATTACTTCAAGGCATGGGGGATGGGATTCAGTTAGGTAGTTCTGGTGGGCTAAAGTTTGATTTAATGGTAGAATTTGTTCTGCACCACTGAGTTGGTGACCTTCTTAAACTTCCACGCTTTCCTTCGCCGGATATTCTTTTCTTTCTTTCTTGGAATCTTGATTCTACCCAGGTAATTACCAAACTGACAACCGACTGTTTTATCTTTGGTTACTTTTTAAAAAGTACTTTGTATTCCTTAAGTATACAGAGATGTAAGCAGTGATATAAGTTTTATTTCCATTTGAGAAAAATTCATTTATTTCAGCTAGGATAGCATAAAGCTTTTAGTATGAGCAGAGAAAACTGAAAAACAAAATGTTCTTTCCTAACATAATAATTTATGCTTTCAAACATTTTTCATCTCCCTTTAGATCATATTAACCTTGTCATCTCCAGCTGCCTGAGGTGGACCCATTTAGTCATTTATCATTTTATTTTAGACTTTGGTCCTCAGCTTTTAAATGAATAAAGAACTCTTGAAAAATTCAAACTCCTATGTGATGTGTAATTACTTAAAGGGACTGTTTTATTTATGAATTATGTAGTCGCAAATTAAGTATAAGTTTAAATTCAAGGCCACTTTTGACTTATTTTATAAATAATTCTTGAGTAAAATGCCATGCTTTGGGGGGATTTTTTTCAGAAGCTAAAATATTAACTTGTGTTGACACTCAGGTTAACAAGAAAATAAAAACAGCACAATCTACTTTTATTGCAAGAGGTAAGAATCTCTTTAAAAAAGGAAATATATATGTTTCATTAAGATTAAAGTATTAAATGACATAGAAAATGATGACACTTTGCTACATAACTAAACAGGATTAGGGAAGTATGTATTATATGATTTTTACATAGATGTATAACAGAATAAACTTGGTTATCATGGAATTCTACGGAGAACAAGGTTTAAAATAAATAAAGTAGATCTATAATATATAAATAGAAGAGTCTTAATGTCTATTTATTTATAGTTTGATTCAATTTTCCAAAAAAATCATGTTTTAGAAGAGTTTTAAAATCTTAGGCTTAAAGGGAAAACTGTGATGGGATTTTGAGCAGGGTTTAATCTGAAAAGGATCTTAAAGATCATCTGCTCCAAACTTCTTCTTATATAAATGGGGACACTGAGTTCTGAAAGGGGAATGTGACTTCTCTCAGATTTCACAGGTAGAAAAGAATCACAGCATCCTGAATTTCACATCTGTATGTGGATAAATTTGTCCCTGATGGTGAGATAAATGTGGGAGTGATGCCAGATAGGCTTTCCACATAGGGGACATCACAACAATGTTACTTCAAGGTTCAAGAAGACACCTCTTCCACATTAAATGATGCTTCTGATTTTCTTAGGGACAGCATGTCTTAGTGCTTAAGATATTAGGTGTTGGAATCAGAAACATTAGAATTGGAATTCTGTATTTGCCATTTCCAGTTTTTAAGTCTCATTAGTTTAATTAACCTGTCTGAGGAATGGTTTCCTATTGTATAGAATGTGAATCAGAGTATTCTGTAAGAACTGATTCAAAGCTTAAGTAACACATAGACATATGGAAACACTGTCATTTACCAACCAACAGTTTACTAAGCTTTTAAGAGGTTGCATTTCAACCAAAGATTTGCTTCACATTCTCGGTCTGCAGAGTAGTCTCAGTGCACAATAAAGAATGGAGATGTATACTTCTCCTATATTTTTCTACACTTAGGTGGATACCTTAATCTCAACTCCTCACTATCCTTTGCTCATGTGTACAAACAATCTATGTAGAAATGGCAAGAGTCATTATCAAATATACCTGACAATTGTTTACCCAATAGCTGACATTTCTACCAAACTTCATTTTCTGGAGATTTTATAGCACAATCTTAGACTGATGGTATGTAAAATACAATAGAACCATTTTAATGATAGTTTTCCAGTTCTGCAAAACTATAAACTTTATCCAATCAATAGATTATGAACTATGGAATCGAGTATTACATCATTTGCCTTATTTTTATATGTTTAATTTATTTAAAATCTATCCAGTTTCTGAATGTCATTTTCTTTTGTTTTATGGACTAATAGTTGGCAGAATCCCACCTATTATAGACCAAGGGATTATAATATCCATCAATGCATACCCAAGCAAGTAGGGCAGAAATGAACCCCAGGTTAGTCAGCATTTGCTATCACATTCGACCCTAAGGTGAATGAGTGATTTAGAAATTAATCAGTGTGGTTACTATCAAATATCAAGACTTTTCCTGAGATATGACTTTGGTTGTATTCATTATTGCTATATTTCCTTGATGTTACTGGAATACATTGGGGCTAGAAAGAACATTATCACAATACAGAATTCAATGGTGTTTAATCTAGAATCAGCTGTTAATGTTCATTTAATCCAACCCTCTAGTTTTATGAATGTCACACCAGCCCCTGTGACTTTATACAGGTTATCTAAATTGGCTGTCTTGCACATTTCCAATCATTATATAGGAATGAACAGAATAATCCTATATTTGGATGACCTTGATTAAGTTGTGGAAGAAATGGCTGGGTGTAAAATAACTGAAAATTCTGAAAACCCACAAGGTAATAATAAAAGGATAATAGGTTATTTTTATTCCAACTTCACACTTAAATAAAGCATAGTTCCATATGGAGTGTGAAATAATGTTTTATTCCATTCCATACAGAACATTCACCTGACTTTTTCTCACCTCTTGGTCTTATCCTATTATGAGGACTAAGAATCTAAAAACAACTAAGTAGGATGTGGGTCGCATGATATTTGTAGAGAAGCTTGAGTGAGACACAGTTCTATATTTAAAGTGAAAATTCTTTGGCCTGATTAAAGAGAAGGTGAATTTATCCAAAGATATCTGCATATGTAAATATATATATATATCTATATATATATATAAACTCTAGAAGCTATACTCATTTTAATTAATTTATTTAGGATATATTGGTGGGCAGGAGGTGGTACATGATGATGAGGAAATATAGACAAAGGGAGCATTTAATAGTACCTTAAGATATCAAAAGATGAAAAAGTATGATTTCATAAAATATTTTTTGTGATATTTTATAGATTATATGTATAGTTTCACTTTAGTTTGCTTCTATGCCTACTCTGCCATCCCATAATAGATTCTAATAGGATAAATTTTAGCAGCATTTCTCATAATATAATACAGGAAGAGATGCCTATGTGAGCTGACTTTACCACTTTCTACTTCCCCCAAGTCTTTTGGGAGGCCTGGTAGCTTTGACTTCCTTTGCGATTGACAATTCACAATGTAATAATAGAGATATGTCATCAAACAGTCAGGTTTTATTTAATTCATGAAAAATATTTGTAAGCTCCTGACAGGAAAAAATGATTTCTCAAGTGAGGTAAAATGTCAATCTGGTTTCAGTTTTCAGAGTCCTGCATATTTGTGGAATGTGTGCATGTGCACATGCGCAGGCATACGTACACAAACCCTAAGGAAGTACTTAGCTAAGAACCTGACTTCTGTGAGAGTCAAAATTACAGCAATTCTAGTTCTTACCAGTTATTTTTTTAATGCAGTATGTGCCTGAAATAAGATCCAGAGACAAAGATCCAAAGGCAAAATTTGAGTTTTACCACAGCCACATCACAAGTGAGAAATTTGTGGTAATGATAGCTAATGCCAGGGATCCCAAGTACTACTGTTTGTTTTGTTCTCTCTCTTTTTAAATTTTATTTGGGGGTTTAATTTTTATTTAATAAAAATAAGTAACTATTTTAAACAAAAATATACTAAAATTACTATCATTCTTCATTAAATGGCTTTTAAATTAAATATTGAGTAGATACAAAAGAATATTTATAAAATATATGTAAAGTATAAAGAATAAAGATATGGTAACCACCAGTGGGCACATCATTAAGTTTAATTAAAAGATTATTATCATTAACCTGAAGTTCTCTGGGTACCCAGCCTTTTTTCTTTCTATCTCCTCTCCACATCCTCAGAGTAACCACTGTATTGACATTTTTTTTATCATTTCTTTGCTTTTCTTTAATTTTTCTTTGAGATATGTGCGTATCCCTTAAAAATCTTCTTTCTTTCAAAATGTAGCTTAATGAGATTACTCTGTATATTCCTTACTTTTCATTCAGTTCGTATCTTGTTTTGCATAGCTATAATAAAATTGTTTCCTCTGGTCCATTTTAGTCTAGTGAATTAATGTATCACAAATTATTTATCTCATCTCTTGTTAATAGTTATTTGGGTAATTCACTGTTTTTTCAATTAATAACTATTCTTTCATACTCATTCTTAAAGATTTATTTTGCTGCATGTATATAAGAATTGAGAATATATAGGGTGCATAAGTATAGAATATATACTTAGGAATGAAATTGCTGAGCCTTAAGGTATATGCAAATTCAGCTTTAACAGGCAGTTCCTAAATTATTTTTCAGTCACTGTATAAATTTACTCTCCTACCAGCACTGCTGTATTCTAGTATCACAACACAGCCGCTGACATTTGATATCATCTAATAATTTTTAAAGAGGTATTAATATCGCCCTTTTATAGTCTCTAAGCTGTAATTAAGTACATAATCTTTATAGTTTCTAATCAATGATTGAGTACATAACCCTTATCCCCTCACTTAGAAAACATTTACATTCATCAACCCATATTACTCACATAGTATTCATGCATAAATAGTTGTGAGTACAAGGGGGCTAACTCCTCATGAGGTATGTATAAACTTTGATTATTTGATTAATGAATGTATCATATATAATAATTGAGATGTATTTTACTGTTGATCATTAAATATGCCCTAAAACTCAAAAGGCATGATAAAGTGAGACAAAAAAATGCAAGGTTAACCAGCATATATGCTTAACATGGAAAAATCACAACCCATTAGTTTTTGCTTAAAAGTCTCTGTATTCAAACATATTTAAAATAATTTTAAAAAAATGATACTTCTAAAATTTACTTAAGTCTTTTTAGCCATAGATATATTCTTAAATGAACTGGTAATTTGATTATGGTGGTAAACTTTATAATTAGCGTATGTTAAGTGTATGTCTTCCTTCTTTCCTTTGGTGTACTGAGTGTTTTACTAAATGATGGATATTATGCTAGGTCTTAATCTAAATAAATGTTTATTTTAAAATATTTTTATATTCTAGATTTACTTAAGTAATTTTTAATTTTCCATATAGACAGGTAGTGGAAGAAGGAAGGAGTCTAAAACATGTTGACCCTCAAGTCGTAATTTCTTAGTCATGTAACCAAAAACTTGTATATCTTGTGTGAGTCATTTCCCTTCTTCTCATATCTAGTTCTCTCATTTACAGAAAGGGGATTTACTCTTGAAGTTTCATAAAACATTGTATAATACAACAAAATATTTTCTTATTGAAGGAATTACAGGCCCATCTTATTGTTATGAAACATAAAATGTTTTATATGCCATGCATCCTGCCTAATGGTAGCTAGTATAGCTGAAAGACCTAGATTGATGAAAGGTGGGCAAGTGGGTGTTTACACAACCACTCTCATGAGCCATTCGGGTAAAAGCAATAATAAAAAGAAAACTTGCAGTAAAGTTACAATGTAAAGTCACAAGTAAAGTTACAATGAACATTTATACATATATTTATATATATATGCTTTATGTATACATATGTGTGTGTGTGTGTATATATATATATATTATTTTATACTTTATTTCCATAAGATAGATTTCTGGCATTTGTGTTAGGTCAAAAGAAGGGTACATTTTAAAGTATTTAAATTATGTGCTGACAATTATCCAAAAATGTTGCAATGATTTTTATTACCATTGATAATGTGTGAGATATAATATCAGGCTACTGAGCTGCAAGTTAACAGAAGTTGTTGATTTCAGTTTATTTAAATAATAAGAAAATTCATAACTTTCTATAACTGTAAGTCATAGAAAAATAAAAATTGTTTCTCACAATAATGAAAATATTTAAATAAATAACTTAATTCTTCACTATATTTATGGGGTTGAGATTCATAATGTCTTTGCATCAACATCACTTAAGAATGTGTGTATAAGTTTTTTTTATCAGATAGAGGGATACAAGTTCAGGACTGTATATAGATAATTCTGAGTGTTAGATTATGTACATCAAACTGTCTGGTTTGCCTATGCCATACTGGAAACACTTCAGTATTTATGTGTGCGTTGCAGGATGAGAGACAGGAGATGGGAAGGTGAGTTTTTATATAAATGCTAATGAGATAAAGTATTCTGAGGATCTCAGGTAATTGAAGTTACATAGTAGGTGAATTAAATCACACTTGAGCCTTCTGATTCTTGGAGAAGAAAGTATCACTAATGTAACATCATTACAAAGAGATAGCAAGTAGGAGAAAACAGGAAACGTTTGTTCTTCAAATAACCATCCCTAACGAACTTTACAAAAAAGTGCTAGAGAAACAGAGGGCTGAACATCTGTGTAACAAAAATTCAGGGACATGTAATGATTATTCAGACAAGATAAAGGAGTTAACAAAAAATTAATCTTGGTTATCAAATCTTTCTTTTAGCAATCATGCATTGTATGTGGCACCTGTCATAGCTTGTTTTTGTTGTTGTTGTTTGTTATTTTATAGATTTTGAGCTTTGTTTTGGAAATATAGCTATTTTAAAATGATGTACACAATCCACAGAGAATTCAGTTTGGTTATGCTTATACAGTAAGGCCTAAGCTCCAGTGAAGTGAAATTTTCTGCAATAAATCTCCAAAAGCACCTTGTTGAAGCTAACACAAAATAATTCAAGAAAGCAAAGAGAGCAGATGGCTCTACTCTCGTTTTTGGAGATTATATCACTTCAATTAATAGGAAGCATAAGAAAAAAATATTCTATATCTTTTCGGTAATAAGAATATAAATATTCTTTTAATCATAGTTAGCTATAGCAAAACAATATGTAATTACCATTTATAGTGTTGTTTCAGAGTTTTAATAGGTGTTGTATATCTTTTCCTCCAAACAAAGAATATTTTTAAAGCCTTCTTCTCAGTATCCCACATTCTCCAGTGTAAGGCAAGTTTCTAATTGCCTCTTCATTCAGTGTTTTATCTGATGCTATCAGGAAACATTACAAATAAAAATTTAACTTAGAATTTACTTTAGTAAAGTGCGCAAGCAATAAATATAGAAAAAGTTTATTATACTGAAAGAAATTTTGTGGTGTTTTTAATTTTTACTTTTTTATTATTTTAATTTTAGCCTGGAGTCCTTTTTTTAAAAAAAAAATAATAAGGTAAGCGTTAGTTAAGTATTTGGTTCACACAAGCTGTGAACAGTTACGCAGTTCAGGAAAACCAGCTAAACGCTAGTGCCCACAAGGCTATTGAGTATTCTGACTACATTTCCTCCATTCTCCTGGTCAATTAATGCTTATCCTAACAAATTAGGGAAGAAAGAAACTCACCGCTATGTCATGAATTGACACACCCCTTCTACTAAGCAGATTACTCATCTCTCACTGTTAGAGACAAGTTCAACAAGACTAACAATGAGAGAAAGGGACATTTGAAGTGGTAAGGAACAAGCAATGGAAAAAATAATTATTTCCTTTGAAGGTACACTATCCCAGGAACCAATTACTCTTTTCAAAAGAAGTTCTCTCTTTTTTAAAAAAAAATACCTTTGATTAGAAAGAACTTTAGCAATAGAAGGATACATCTCCATCTCTGGAGCTCAGTAACACTTCCTGTGAAGCAATATTAAAGAAATGGAGAGCAAATTTGAATTTGAATTAACTAAACTCAAGACTTGACAGGTATAAATTTCAGGCTTCAAAATGTTGAGGGTGAGTTATCATTTTATCAACTCCAATGTGAATTCCACACTCACAATAAAAAGGTCTCCCTTGACTACCCTTATTAAATTTAATTCCATTTCTATTTAATAATTTTCATAGAATTTATCACTACTGGAAATTATCTTATTTCTTTTTCTTTATTATGCTTACTGTCGGTCTTTCTCACTAGCATGTGATTTCCATAAAGCAAGGATTTTTTCTTGTTTTAAATTTCTAACGTGTAAGCAATTTGTATTAAATAAATATTTGTTAAATGAGTTAACAAAAGAGGACAAAATAATGAAAATGGATACAACTTTGAGGGAGATTAGAAGTGGTCTCATGGTCTCCCAGCTAACAATATGATTTGCTAGTCAATAAACCTATTGAACTAAATTTGCATAACTGTCATATTAGCTGGAGGCAGAGTGACTCAGTCATTGAGGCCCTTAGATTTGGATCCAGAGAGATCTGGGTCTATCTGCTTGCACAAGGGCTTGCTCTTAGAATTGTGAGAAATCACTTAATCATCTTGGCTCTAGGGGAGTTTCTTTTGCTACAAAATGGAGATAATACTTTATAAGAATTTATGGAAGTTATAACAGTAATCTATGTAATAAGTGGTTGACACTGTATTAAGTACTCAATAAGTGGTTGCTCTTAGGATTTGTAATAGGAATCTGTGTGGCTTCTCCTGTCCATAGGTCATCAATTCCAATAACTGTCAAATAGAATTTTTCTTGATGTCCTTTAATTCTACATGTCAAATTTATATTTAGAATGGGATCTTCATTTATATGACAAATAAGGAGTTGACACTATAGTTATATTTTAAATACTTTCTTCTCAGAGGCAATTTAACCACCTATATTTTGGAAATATTTCTAAGCTTTCTTTTGCATGAATATACCTCTGGCAGTTATAACAGAGAATGCCTCTTTGTGCCAATTTAGTATTCTTTGTTTCATATTAGATTCAGCTCACTGAAAGTAAATGATAAATCAAGGGCATTTATCTGCAATAGGTTTGTGATTTTACAAATGCAGTTCTAGTAAATACAAATGACTTGGCTTTATTTTAACATCCACAAACATCACTTCAGAGTCAAGAGAAGGATGTGAGCTGACTTAAGTCAGAATTTGAATGCCTGTATTACCTTGAGACATGTGTATCATCTAGTCCTAGTTTTATGGGTCCCCCCCCCCAATACTTTCCAGCTACATAGGAAAAAGTATGACTCAGTCTTTTTTCTTTTAATTTGGAAAATACCCTCCTAAAGGAAAATAATTTTTATCCTAAGTTAAGAATTACATTAAGTAACTTTTCTTCTCAAGTAACAGTATTTAAGTCCTAGCACACAATACTTTCAGAAGGCATTTTTTATGTTTTAAATACAGAATCTTTTACAGAAATAATAATAATTAAAGATCAAGAGAACATAACAATAGCTTCTAACAACTGAGTACCTCTTAAATATACATGTTAATGGAAATGGGAAATACTTCAGAAAATTTCAAGCTTAAAGCAAGCTTCAAATTATTTATATATTGCTCTGAGACATTTATATATTTCTAGGATCAGAATATATCTAAGATATTTGTCAATCAAATGAAAAATGACAATAACCAAATTAAAAAGCCCAAAGAAAAAACATTTTCTATTCAGGTTCACTTTTGAGACAGAAATACAATGTAACTTCTGTGGTTAAAGCCAAAAAAATATATAACAATTTTCCACACCTCTTTTTTCATCTATCTTCATTTCCACTTCTACCCTCCTTCCTTTAATCTTTATACCTCACATCTGCTTTTGAGGTCGTGGGAGAAAGTTAGCATTACAATATAAGCAATATTTACTTTTTGTTATAATTCAATGATAAACTTCATGTGGAAATAAGTCACCACTGGTTCTGACAAAGTTGGATTAGCTGTCATCAGATCATCTCACTATTTAAAAAAATCTATAAAAGCTGAATAGAATACCTTAAAATGTCAATCGTTAGCTTTTGTGTGTTCTGCATGGCAGGTAAAATTCTTGAGAGAAGGGATACAAAAGAGTTGAACTTCACTTTTAATTTTATCTCAAGAGCATGTTGTAAAACAGGGGTCAGCAACCCACAGCCACGACCCCCATTAACATTTTTTATCATTCTCTGTTCTAAATGTGGTCTTGGGAAATAGGTTTCACATAGACATTAGTGGTTTCAACAGGCAGAAGTCATCGTGTTGAAGTGAGAAGGAAGCAGGGAAGGAACTTTGAAAGTCACCCTTCTTAGCCTCTATTTTAACTCCTAAGCTATGTATATTCAGAGGAGAAGATGAGATGTCCTAAAAGTGAGAACCGCTTGAAGGCTGGAGAACTGGGCAAATAGTTCAGATTTTCATACTGGTGTTTAAGATAGAGCTTAAATTCAGAGCATAGTTACAAAGATATCCAGGAGAGGCATAGCCTAGGAATAAGGATCATGCTATAATTTTAAGGGGAAAAAAATGAAATAGACTCACCACAAAATTAAAAAAAAAAAGCCTAAAACCAAAGTTTGACATGGTTAAGGTGATGCCTGTAATTTACCTGCTCGATAGATTATAATACTCTTTAAAAGAAGGTAACAGTATATATGTTAATCACATATCTTTCATAATGCTCAATGAACATTAAAAGAAATACATGAGGAAGAAAGAAATGACAAGTAATCAAGAAGGAAAAAGATTCAGTGATAGCATAACCAGAGATGATCAAAGTATTGATTGTAGACAAAATCATTAACATAACTATAATCATATATTAAAGATAACTTAGAAAAGGATAAAAAAAAGTGGAGAAAATCCAAACTACATATCGAGGAAGCTTAGAGTATTCTAAACAGAATAAATAGTGAAAGATTTGCACCTAGATATATTATATTTAAAGTGTAGTAAATTAGAGACAAACGGAAAATATTGCAAGAAACTAGAGGAATAAAACACTTTACTTGTAGACAATTAAGGATAAGAATTACAACAGACTTCAAAAACAATGTAAGTATGAGTGTGAAGTATTGAAATTTTTTAAAAAGCTAGAATTCTATATCCAATGAAATTATTCTTCAAAGTGATATAGAAATAAAGGTATTTCACAAATGGAAAGTGTTATCAGTAGACCTGCCTTGCAAGAAATTTCAAAAGTTCTTTAGAGAGAAGGGAAATTATATAGCTCAAAAGTGCAGATCTACGTACAGAAAGGAAGAATGTTAGAAAAGGAATTAATTAAAATTAAGTATTTTTGTTTTTTTTTTATTCTTAAGCTGAAAAATAACTAAAATAATAATAATAACAATGTAATAGTATCAATATTAACAATGTAATCTGTTGTAATTATAGCATATAGATAATTTAAAAGGTAACTAGAATATCACAACAAAAAGGGCAAAATTAGGAATATTCTGATACAAAATACATGTTGTACATATGAAGCAGAGTTGTGTTATTTGGAAATGGACTTATATTAGTGAAAATTGTACATCGTACATTATGGGGTAACCACTGATTTTTTTAAAAGAAATATAATTGACATGCTGAAAGAGAAGATAATTGAAACATATGAAATTCTCAATTAAAAACATAAGACAGAAAAAGTGAAGAAAGAGAAACAAAGAACGATTATGAAAAATGGAGAACAGTTTTAAACATGATAGATATTAATCTAACTATAGCAATAATTTTAAATGTAAATTGTCTAAAAATAGAGATTTACCAAGTAAACAAAAAACAAGATCCGATTATACATGATCTAATAAAAATCCATTCTTAATATAAGGATTTAGCTGGGTTAAAAGTAGAAAGATAAAGAAAGATATATCACATTGATATAATCAAAAGAGAGCTGAAGTAGTTATGTTAATTTGAAACAAAGAAGATTGTTAACAAGCAGAATTATCAAAGATTAAGAGGGCATTTCATTGTATATGATAAAGAAATAAACTAAGAAGACATAAGAATTCTAAATGTACATGTACCTGTCAACAGATGTCAAATTACATGATGTAAAACTGACAGAAATTAAAAGAGAAATAGTTTAATCCACTATTATAGTTAGAAAATTCAAACTCCACTTTGTCAGTAATTGATAGATCAAACAGGCAGAAGATTGGTAAGAATACAGTTGAAGTGAACAATGCTATCAATCAATTTGATACAATTGACATTTAGGGAATATTCTATTTCAGAATAGCAGAAAACACATTCTTCAATAGCTCACATGGAATTCTCTCCAAGATACTAGATGTTAGGGCATGCAACACACATTAACAAATTTAAAAGATAGAAATCATACAAAGTATGTTCTCAGACCAAAATTGAATTAAAACTAGAAATTAATTTTAAAAACATAGCTGAAAATCCCCAAATGTTTGGAAATCAATCAACACACTACTAAATAGCATATGGGTCAAAGAAAAATTTCCAAGAGAAATTAAAATTTTTTAACTAAATTAGAATAAAAATATATAACTAATCAAAATTTGTAGAATGTAGTGAAAACAATTCTGAGGGAAATTAATAGCTTGAAATGCATATATTAGAGTAGAGGGAAGATCTGAAGTCAATATTCAAAGTCTTTACCTTAAAAAAAATAAGTAAAACATCAGTTTAACAAATAAAAGGAATATTAAAAACTAATGCTGAAGTCAATAAAATCAAAAACTAGAAAACAATAAAGTTCTTGAAGCTTTTGAGGGCAGTCTCAAGCCATTGAACTTTGAGGTATTAATGTCAAGAAGTAGTAAATCAAAATTAATTAGACCCATACTGATAGATGACTACTAAAATTAGAATCTTTCTTTTGGAGATGACAAAATGACAGCCTAAGTGAATTTTGCTCCCTCTTGAGAAAATGCTAGGAACAAGATACCATCTGGTAGGTGTATGTACATGTGTAGGTGCATAAGAATTCATCATGTCCTTTTGAGAACAATAATGTGGCTGAAAAATTAAAAGTTCACACTTTGAATAGTGTATTTCACAGGTTTATTGGCTTTATACAAAATGTTCTTCCCAGTATTTTGTGGAATAAAGAACAATATGTTATAGAATATATTTCACAACACTATAATTATGATAGTAAATTTGAGTAAAAGTTACACACATCTTGAAGTATTAAATGCAGTCTCTATATAGGTGACCACAGATATTCCTAAATATGTTTAATTGGCTTTTTTATAGTAAGTGATAAAATGTAGTGTGTGACTTATTTAGATAGCATTTAACCACCAATATTTCTCTCTACATATGTTTACTCATTTTATATATATTCATAGATATGTTCTAAACTTATTTATCAATATAGTAATACCTAACAAAATAATAGCAAATTAAAACCAACAACCTAAAATCAAAGATAAGAAAGTTACAGGTATCACAGAAGGTAAAGGAGGTAGTTTAACTTTAGAAAATTAATTGTTATAATCCATCAAATCAAGAAATTAAATTAGAAAAGCCCCAACTGTTAATAAAAATTTAAAAAATTGGTAAAATTTATTATGTTTCATTGTTGTTTTTTAAGTAATAAACTAGGAAAGTCCTGATAAAATTTTTTCACAAAACTTCTACCAGATTTATACTTCTAAGGAGAATACAGTTGATACAGGCAAAAACTCTTACTGCATTGTTGACAAAAGAAATGTCCAAACCTGTAGAGAATTTTAATGAATTTATTTGTGACAAACTGATGACAATTGCCAGGAAGCAAATTCTCAACGGATTGAGAAAATGCTCCAGAGAATGGCAGTTTTGCAGCTTATTTTACACATTAGAATTAAAGAAGTCATAAAGAGAATTACATGAAATCATTGGTGGTAGATTAAAGGGATAGGAGAAAGCAAAGCAGAGAATCTCTGTAATTGGATAAAAAAAAATAAAGTAAAGAGACTAACTTTTATTACATTGTTAGGTACAGGATAGTTAATATAGATGGTATTTGGGGTCCAAGAAACGATGAGGGGTTCTGTGGTCCCCTGATATGGTGCAGTGAGTTGTGCCATATAGGATCCAGAAAAGGAGGATTACTCTGATATTCCAAAGATATATTATCTTAGACTCAAAAAGACAATAGAATCATTTAAGGTAAAGATAGATCTTTGTCAAGGAAGCTAGTGGCCCAGGACATGACTGCCTACTATGACCTGTTTTGAGTTAGAACCATCCTATGTGGTTAACTTTGGTCTCTGAGTTTGTAGAGCCCACCATGCTGGCCTCCCGTGAGCTTGTCAGTTTTAATATGTGGCCCCAATTTTTGTCCACAGTATCAACAAGATCAAGCCAAATGCTTAACAAATGCTGTTTTTAAGGGGACCAGAGGAAAAATGCATTGCAACGAAAATGGGGATGCACTGAGGACAAATAACATTTCAGAGAGGGAAGAATCTTTATTAAGAGAGTGGATGATTACTTGCTGACCAACCGTTTTTCTTCTTGTTGTTGTAGTTGTTGTTGTTGTCATTTTTCTCTAGGGAGCTTTTATTGTTTCTGGGCTTAGGTTGAGGCTCTGGTCATCTCCAGGCAGATGACTTAAGTTTTACTGAGACTATTTGCTATAGTGACAAACTGGAAAACTGTGGAGCCTAAAAATCACGGCTAGTTTTCCACAGGGGATGTTTTCTGGAGGCTGCATTATCATTCTGACTGTGCCTTTTCTAAGTAAGTAGCCTAAGGTTACTTGACATATGTCTTGGTCTGCTTGGGCTGCCATAACAGAATACCACAGACTGGGTGGGTTCAACAACTGGGTGGTATTTTTTACAGTTCTGGAGGTGGAAGTCCCAGGTTAAGGTCTGGCAGTATTAGTTTCGATTAGGACACTCTTCTGGCTTGCAGCTGGCCACTTTGTCCTCATTTGGCCTTTCCTCTAAGCCAACTGGAAGAGAGAGCTTTCTAGTGTTTTTTTCTTAAAAGGATTCTAATCCTACCAGTTTAGGACACCACTCTTAGGATCTCATTTAGCCTTAATTGCTTTGTTAGAGGCACCATCTCCAAATACTGCCATAATCTATGGATTTTTAGGGGGTATACAAATATTCAGTCTACAACAGCAAGAATATGTTTTTCCTTTCTACAAAAAAAAGTATATACTAATAAATAAGAAATAAAATCCTTAAGCCAAATTATCTGTTTACACAGTTAGTTCCATATCTACCCAGAGGGAAGATGAGTGATGTTCACTTTTTCTTGGTTAAATTTCACTTTTGGTTAGGAGTATTCTTCACTTGATTTTTTTGATAAATCTACATAAATGTATTAGTGAAAAACTCAGTTTCATACTATTTACCATACTATTAAAAAGTTGTATTTGGGTCTCATTATCGACCCAAAGTTTAAAGAACAAAATTGCCATGTCATGGAGTCTGCTAGAGTCTTGGATGTGAAAACTTGGCAATCATTATTCCCTTCCCTGAGGCCAATGCAGTGTCTGCTGTCAGGTCCCTGAACTTCCAGAAAATTACAGATGTACACCTTCAAGTAGAGATTTAAAAGAATAAAGTGGGAAATTGTAATTAATAAGGCATAATGGTCATGTGAAACCTTTTGTCCACTCTGTTCTATGGAGTCCTGAAATTTATGTCTCACTGTAATTACAGAGAATCAAAGCATAGTCTAACTCAGAACAGGGAGATCTCTTCACAATATAAGGGCGAATCTGAGCAATGTTTTTCTGGAGTGTTAGTGTTGTTCTTTTCCTTCTTTAGATAGCCATGCTTTATTGTCATTGTTGTTCAAGATGAATGTCAAGAAAGCTTGTAAATATCATGTTCTAGAAATGTGCTTTTATTTTACTTCTTGCGGTTTTGCTTAAAGTGAAGGAGAAGAAAGAGGAAGATTGTGACTATACGAGATGAATGAAATTCAACTCATCTTTAAAATCTTTTTTTCCCCTTAAACTTTCAACCATTTTGGAATTTCAGATTCATTCTTTAAACTCTGAAAATGCTTTAGCAATTTGGATAGCCAACCAAAACACTGACATTTTCAAATGACGTCAAAGAGTCTCCTTGACTTGAAACTTAAAAATGAGTCATCAATTTTAGTCTGACTGTCATTTTAGAACTACAGTTAAACTAGCCATATGTTAGCTAATCTGCAAATAATATGCCTGTGATCATTTGTGGAATTTCCCTCCTCCAGACTTCTATTCCAAGCTCCACTTAAATAAAGGAGTGTCTTGTGAGTTACAGTTTCCACACTTTCCTTCTATGGGCTGAAGATTTTGAAGGCCTTGAAGTAGCCACCGATCAACACAATCTGAATATAGCATAAAAGGATTAGGTTCATGGGGGAAAGAAACACAAAAGGATAATAGAATCTTTATCACCTTTTCATCGATAGTCAAAAAACTAGTTGTTAGTATCTGTAATTCATTAGGAATAATAAATAAGTGTAACACAGTTTTACCTTCAAGGAATGTGTCATATGATTAAAGAGACAATGTTCAGACACCACACACAACCACCAATTATATGAACTAATAGATGCATGGGAGAAAAGTATGAATTAGAAGAGTTGGGAAAAGGGAAAATCATACATTTCAAGCTTATCTTTTCTCCTTCTGGCAAATTATCCATTTTTAAAGACCCCACTTAATGTTCTTTCCTCCATTTATGTTTTCCTAGCCTACCTTTGGCATTCCTCCCACCCATAGACAGGTGGAAATCCTTCTTTTTCTCTGTTCTCACAGCATTTAGTGCATGTTGCTAGAAATTTCATGGGCTGAGCCTTTCCCTGCAGCCTGTATCTAAAGAGGATTACAATTTCACTTAGAAAGCTGCCCTCCCGCCCCACATATGTACAACATGAATAAAAGTGTTGACCCTCTTTTAGGGTAAGTGATTTTGATCTTGAATAATCTAGTGAGAAGTAGGATGAGAAGACAAGTCATCTTTGGACCAACTGCAGGAGGGGATGTGTATCTTAGTGTTTGGAGATTAAAAAGATATATTGGAAAATTTGCTATGTATTTATGACTTAGACTGTCTGTAATGACCTTCAGAATATGTGAAAAAAATAAGAATCTCTCTTTAATGTGTGGTTGTAAATAATTCTGCATAATAGCAATGGCCTTAGATACTAAATTATATGAGTCATGGTTTCATAACCACATAGCCATGGCATCATGGACTCAGAACACCTGAATGTTACACTTTTCACAGTGCATTGAAATAATCTATTTGTAGTGAGGCAATATTTTGATATAATAATTCCTGAAGATAGCGTCACCTCAATCATCCTTTCCTCTCCTACACCCCACTTTTTACATAGCTATTCATGTTAAAATAGATCAGAATAATAAATCAAATGAACAGGAAAAAAAGTTAAAATAAAGAATGCTTTTGAAACTTATTGGAGATAATTGAACCTTGAAAGCAAGAAATTTTAGTTTGTATAAGCTTATGTAAATTTAAAATTCAAAAGGCTAAGCCTGAAAGAAGTTTACAACATAAAATAATATATATTTTAACGAAAATAAAGACTGACATATCTGCCCGCACCCATAAAGCCTAGAAATGTCACTCAATAGTTGAACCCAGGGTTCCCAGGCTATGTAATTAGCAATTTCTCTCAATAAATAATTTATCAAAATCATTCGAGTGCTGTTTACGAGATCATACATTTTATTACTATAAATTATTAACACCATGATTGTAATATATTTTATATCTCTCTGTTTTAGTTGAGGATTCTCTGTATATACAATGAGCAAAAACAACTATAGCAACAGTCATATAAATTAGGTTCCATTTTATTTTTCTCACATAAAAGAAGTCTGGAGGTAGATAAGCCAGGACAGGTGAGAATGTTTCACACTATGACTCAGGACCCCAGGCTCCTGTTGTTCTGGTACATCACTCTAACACATGGCATCCACTTTTAAGGTCATGTCACAGTTCAAGTTGGCTGCTGGAGTTTTGGAAATTCATCAAATGGCTAAGGAAGATATAAAATAAAATTAATATAACTAAATTTAGCTTCTAATGCACCAACTTTCTGGAAATTTAACAAAATACTGCTCCTTACATTTCATTGGCAGTACCTAAATCTAATAACCCTACATAGCAGACTGAGATATGGTCCTTTGTTCTTTGCAGCAACAGATGGATGGATGGATGGATGGATGGATGGATGGATGGATGGATGGATAGATAGATAGATTTTGATACTAAAAAGGAAAAAGAGAATGGATCCTGAAGTAGGAAAATGACTGTGTTTTCTTGAATTAAAAAGTGGTACTTTTTAATTAAAGACTGTGGATAGTAGAGATTTATAGAGAAAAATGGATTAAAAGTCACTCCTAACCATACTTCTTCAAGATAAGCACTTCTTTACAACACTGTGTATTTCTTCTCTAGCTTTCCTCAGTAAATAATTTGAGGATTGCTTCTGTTTAAAATTTCATTTGATGGCATGAGGATTTGCAAAGCGGGAATAAGGGAAATGTTCTGGGAGTGGAGGCAGGAGGCCCAGCTAGTTTTGAGGTGTTATAGGATTAAAAAAAAGATGGTTAATAAGGACTGAGAATAAAGGGGGCCTGGAGTGTTAATGGGATTATTTCCTATGTTCAGCAGGATTCTTTAGGAGTTTTTTCACAACATGCATCTAAATATCTATTTTAGGAATTTCAACCAGTAGTTTGGAATATTGTAAAGAAGAGAAAGACTAGAAATAAAAAATTTTACAGTAACAATACAGTCATGAGTTAACAACATCCTGAGGAATGGTATGTATTGTAAAACAAAAGGAATGTAACATTGCAGAAATAGGAAATGATGGGTTATGGTGCAAGCTGGATAAATAGTTGATTTAATATTTCCCATGCTTACCTGAGAGTACGGAATAATTAAATCATAGGTAGTGAAGAAGGACCATGAGAGAAGGAAACATAAGCGATAAATAATGTTTAAGGTGAATTGTAATCCTAAGGTATCTAAAAATTAGAAGCAGCATACCTGCTGGAGGTGGCTGTGCCAAGAGCAGAATTCAGAGAGGTTCGCTGTTAGAGATTAGGGCAGGCTGTAATCAAACACTGGCAGTATTCAGAAGGTCACAGTGAGGGTCAGGCAGTGACTAGCCACCGTGGTCATGGACATCCTAGGTTTCCAGAGTAAAGTAGGATGAGCCTCTGAAGGTAAATGTGATTTAGAAAAGGTGAAGAACCCTAGAGGTCAAGAAAGGTCAGTTGTGGCCCTAGAACCATGATTAGTTGCCTTGGGAGATATTGCTTCTGGTTTCGTTTTGTGCTTTAATATTCTTTGGGAAAGAACTAATGTCTTGATGGAAACCACTTCGAAAGTGACTGCAACATGTTGGGTAGGGAGATACTTGGTGTCAAATGCTGCAAAGTGTAAGGGTGAGGACACTGAGTTAGCTAGCATGCTTTTTAATTTATGCAGAGTATTGGTTTCATCTTTTGCAATGATCTTCAAGCCCTTAGCAGTTCCCAAGAATTAAGTAAATGAATTTTTCCCTTGCCAAATGCCAGATGGCCGCTGTCTTATATGTGGAATTAAAAATAATTGAGCAAATCACACTCTAATTGCTTTTCCCCATCTTCCGACCTACAAATTTTTCTATGTCTGTCTTCCAGACAATAGATAGATAAACAAATGCTAAAGTTTAAAGTTTTGTATGTCCTTATTTAAGCTCCAGACTTCAATTTGTCCTGAAATCAGAATTTGAGGCTAAGTTTGTCAAAAAAGTTATTAAGCAGCTCTCATAGATCTGGCCTTTTCCACTATTGCTGGGGAAGTAAAGGACTGAAAACACAGTTATTTCACTGTTAGAAATGTACATTTTTTTCTTTTAATTCGTATATTCTAGAATTTATCTCCCCCCTAAAAAAAGAAACTGAGTCCAAATTTCACAAAATAAAAAATATATACTTATTGCTATCTGTTTCATAGAGTTTTAGGGGGCATTAAATGAAAAAGATATATAAAGTCTGCAGCCCAGATCACTAGGCTGTCATGTTGTTTAGGTCTGATCAATAATACCTGGTAGCAATTATGATCCAAATTAGCTACTTATGTTTATTATATATGAATCACCTTTTCATAATCCTGAAATACAGGTTATGCACAATTTATAAATTAGAAACTAATGCATAGTGTTGTAAAGTAAAATTCCTATGCTGACATAATTAATAGGGGGAGAATTCAGATTCAAACTCAGATCTGTCCAACTTCAAAGTAATATTGAATTGCTCATTTCAGTATGAAACTACATACATCTTACCTTAGACCTGGCTTCCAAATGTCCCCATTTTCAGCATTAACTCCTAATTTAGCAAAAATCATAAGTTCTTTAAGTAATTTAACATGACAAGAAAAAATACTATTATATAAAACTTTATTATTTTCATATCCATTATAAGTAGAATAACAGATCTGTTCATTAATAAATATTCATTAAGTAATTAATAACTGTTAGATCTGCACAGGTTTAGAAATAAAAATTAACACAAAATTTACAAATTTTCTACATTTCCTAAATTTAAAAATAGGGTGACTTCGAATATTGGTAGAGTTATAGCAAAATGGGTAATCTAATGTAAGATTGATGGGATTATAAATTGGTAAACTAACTTTTGTATTTACGTGTTATTTACTATAATGGAAAATTTTGACTCTGATTCTATTTCAGGCCCCCTATCCAAATATTCATTTACACATGTTAAAAAAAGACATATGGAAAAATATTTATTGCATTATTATTTGCAGCAGCAAAAACAAAACAAAAACACAAAAAATGGTAATACCCTAAGGTTCAATGAATAGATGAATGGTTATTATGATATATCTGTGCTCTGGAATAGTATGAAGTAGTTACAGAGATGAGAGATTTATATCTGCTTTTCCAGAAAGAATGCTAAGATATTGTAGAAAACGTTTCAAAAAAGCCATATTAATATTTAAAAACACAGAGAAATTTATTTTTATTTCCTTTGTTTTGCAAAAGAGGAAACTATCTGCCTAGTAATAACTTCCCAAGGCTCAGCCAGGTCCCCAAACTTAGATCTCTCTAGTACCTATAGACCACACTCGCAGACTAGGGAGATCAAGAGTTATTCAGTATGCAGAGGACCTCATAGACTGTCTAGTTCAGTGGCTTGCTCCATATATACCCAATGGCTTGAAAGGGACTGGCCATCAGTGGGAGGAAATAATACTCTAGTTTTTGCCCTTTTTCCACCCCTACTGCCCCTTTCTGTTTCAACTACAGCAGCTGCAAATTGGCGGGGCGGAGGGGGGTATTTAAGAGTTGGATGAGAAAAAAATTTTTTAAAGTGTTCTGTGCTAATATCCATGCGAATCCAAACACCTGAAATTAAAAATAAGGAAACTGAAATCCAGAGAGGAAACTAGGATGCCCAGAGTCACCAAAGAGCCAGAAATCCAAGTCCATTCTCTGAGACGAGGGAGCCTTCTACTGTACCAACCATGCTGCCTCTGCATTCTCAAAACTGTGAGAATAAGTCAGTCCTGGGAAAGGTGACATTCAGGAAATCATCTTAGGGGAAGAAATGGAGGTGGGGCCTGATGGAGGACTGAAGTCACAGATGGATAAGAAACGGTGAGGAGACTTTGTTCAAAACATTTTGCTTTCAACATGTATTTTCAGAGGTTCTGCTTTTCTCCTGGAGCTGGAGTAAATTTTCAAAGAGGACTAATTGCACTCGTTGAGGAGAAAAAAAGTAATTGCTTCGCAGTTTAATTGAATGTGGATAGATTAGTTTCCGCCAATGGTTTATTTGTCTTCTTTTAGTTAGGGAGACTTACTGCAAAATGAGCAGCAATGAGCAGAGGAAACCAGCTCTAAGGGCCCGAGCTGATGGGTGTCCGGAATATAAACATGGGTCTCATTTCCCTATTGAAATTTTGGGCCATATTTGTCTTCTTTTGTTTACCCTTCATCATTAGCTCTTGTGACCTCCACAAGTCACCGAGGAGCTTCAAACTTAGAAATGGTTTTACAATGTTGTAGAAAAGTATTGGACTAGAAAACAGGATACCTGCTTTTAATAAACTTGGGGAAATCCCTTTTAACCCCACAGCATCACCTTTTTCCCATCTATAATTAAAGCTAAAGAAAATGAATTATCCTGAGAATATCTATTGATTAATATTAGAGAGAACTGCTTCTCTCACACTCAAGCTGTTTTCTTCCATGTGAAAGATCACTTAACATACCTATTAGCTTCTCTGTCTCTTTACAGACTGATTCTTCGGGGTGGCAGTGACCTTATCTAATTAGATTGCGAAGAATAAACTGGCTGGGCTCAGTTTAGCTCCTTGTTTTTTCCCTGTAAGCCAGGAATCCCATCTGATCTTTCAAGGGGTATATTCTTCAGCAGTAGGTCAGACCCAGTGTGGTATTGCCTGAGTCAGGGAGAGAGAGTCAGCTAATTCTCATTTGGTTCTCATTCTAATCTACAGCCAGTAATATAGATAGTGCTTTGACCTTCATCTTCCACTCTAGCTCTCTCTCTCTCTCTCTTTTTGTTTTCCTGAAACATATATGGAACAGATGTGGCCCCTCAGAGACCTTGATACCTTTAATGTGTTAGCCACTTTTCTAGATCTGGAATGCCATAGTGACACTGATTGATAAAGACTCTTCAAGTAGAGCTTACATTCTTGGGAAACAAACAAATAATAATAATAAATGTCACACATATAAGATAATTGTTTTATGATAATGTTATGAGACAGAGTAATTAACTGAGGGAGGGTTACTTTAATTGGGTAATAATGGACTTTAAACTGGGTCTGAATTGAGAGAAATAGGCAAGCATGTGAAAATTGGGGGGAAGAACATTCCAGGCAGTAGGAAAAGCAAATAAAAAAGTTCTTGACATTTTCAAGGAACAGGAAAAAAAAATGCTAATATAACTGGGGCAAGTGATAGATGAGAGAAATGTAGGGAAATTAGAACAAAGTGATATGCAGAAACTTTTCCTAATGAAAGAAATAAAAGACACATTATTTGGTAAAATATTAGAGGCATGAATTTTTTTAGGTGATCATAGGAAGATAGATATTTACGTCTTTATTTAAAGTGGATTTTAAAAGTTTAGAAGAACAGGAGTTTGATTACTTCAAGATTTAAATGGATATTTTGTTTGTTTTTCATTATTTTACTGATTTTTTTATGGCCAACACCCATTATCAATTCTCCATTTCTATTTTAGATAGTCCTATGATCATGCACAAAAATTAGTCTTTGTGACATTTTGCCATCTCAGTGTGTAACGTGTGTACACACACATGCATACACACAGAGTCAGAGAGAGAATATATTGAAAGTTTTAAAGATGTAAGCAACTGGCAGCTGGAAGTTACAATATCTGTATTGTTTTTGTAGAGTCCTCTGGATCTCAATTTCTTCATTTAGCGAAAGGACAGTTACAACTTTTCCTTTCTCTGAACTATCCAATGGACTTAAATCCTTTCAATTCTACCTCTGAAACATTTCTTAAATTATCTTTCTCCTTTCATCTTTGCATTAACTACACAGAATAATTCTGATAACCCTACTTTTTTCTATACTTCTTGCCTTCTACTCTACATTCTTTCACAATTTATGGAGGTTTGATATCGATGCAACAAATAAAGAATGAAAAGAGAAATAAAGAGCGAGATGAAAGTATGCAGGTCATTTCTCTAATGAATGACACAATGCTCCTGTGAAATTATTCATTCTTGTAACAGCAGGTGAAGAAAGGTGGAGTAAACACATTAAATTCTTCAGTGTTCACATTGAATGAAGGGCTCTGAGCTACTTAAAATAGCAGAACATGCATAATGGCATAAGAAATATTTTGTGTGGCCCACAGATTTTTTTTTTTAACAAATTGGATGCTAAATTTAAATTAGAGGAAACTTCACACCACATATTCAAATATTCAGCCTCTCTTTAACATTTGGAAGATCTGAAATTATATAGCTTACATTGTTGTGTGGCAACAATTATCTGACACTGAGCAGAACGGTGCCTTCTGGAGAGGACGCACATACTTGTGACTTCATTTATCTGTACCCTGCTCACTCCATGAATTTATATCACCTGCCTTGCTTTTATAGGCAGTGAAACTTATTTCTCATGACTTAAGTCAAGAAAATGAAGGCCAATGTCCCTAAAATAGCCAAGTAATTAAATTAGGCAGACAGGCTTTGTGTACTTGCTCATTACTTCACTTGCCCTGTGGCCATGTACAAATCCCAGGTATTTTTTACTTTCCTCATCTGTAATATTGAAGATGATAACATTTACCTCACAATGCTGATATATAAATGAAGTATTTGAAAGCATTTGAAAGCACAATTTAAAAAAAAACAATTTAGAACTTCCCAATTAAATAGTTGTTGCTGAAGAAGGTTTAACTGGAATTTCAGGAACAGTGCTAGGATTTCTACAGTAAAAATGGGTGATCTGGAGTGAAACCTGCCTTCAGCAGTATAATAGACATCTATTTGGGAATGTGCCAGGCACCTATATAATCTTGTTTTGATAACATCTTTATTTTTTTTCATTGGAGAACAAATGCTTCCATAATAACAAGCCCTTTGATTTGGTTCTGGTGGTATTGAATTCACCTCAGACTTTCAGAGTAATTATGTGACTTAGACTTGACCAATTTAAAGCATTGTGACATTTTTTTCTCTGCCCTCTTTTCTGTATAGAGTGATTAGTGCAAAGATGGGCATATAGCCAAACCCAAACTAGTAAACTAGATGATGTGGTCATGAGATTTTGTTGAGATTATTAAAAAAATATTTTTCTCCTGTCCTTGAGGTGGTAAGGATGTAACGCTGGCCTGTTCAGGGGCCACCTAGTGGATGGAATTGAAAGAAAGTGTATCTAACCCAAGTCAAACAAAGCTGGCTGAAAAATAGACAGAAGAGAGAAACGACCTTTGGATATTGTTTGAACATGGATTAAATTGTTTCTGAAGTTGCTCTTCACCTGCACATTTTAGTTATCTATTCTCCTCAGCTCCATACTAGGTTTGATGAATATATTTAAAATTTGTTTCTGCTAATTATAATCAACAGACTACAAATTAATCTTTTTCTATACATGTTGATGTCTATCACCTTTAGAATTAGTCATTTCAACATCATCGTCTATTAAACTGGGTCACTTGGAAAGAATCCACATTTCATTTATTTCTGAATAAGTTTTATTATCATTTTTCTCAAAGTTAAGATGTAGGAATTTTTATTTTAGTATTCAGTTTAATTTTAGTACTCATCTGAACTATTGGGGAGGGAGGAAGTGATGGATATCACGTAGTCTAGGTCCTTCAGGAAATTTTAGTGCCTTTGATTCAGAGAACAACACAAAATGTCAAAAATCTGTGAAGACACCTCAGTCTGCCACCTCACTCTCAGTAACTTTCATCACCAAGTTTTTGAATATCTGGAAAAATTTCAATATGAGCTCTATATTTGATGATATGGAGTTATTAACATTGTCAAATATAGTAACAGCATCTTGATAAAACAGACAATGATCTTGATTCATAGGTGGTGCTTTTTAGAAATAGAGGGGAAATGTTATGATGTGTGCCAATTATTTTCAATATTTAAGCTTATGTATAGGCACTAATTATGGCACTTTTTTTGTTGAAGAAATGACTCCAGCACCATGATTGATTCTCATGTTTCATTTTCTAGCTCCAGTTTACAGTGATTGTTTCAGGATGGGCATTGAGATACAAGAACAATGAGACACATTCTGAGGACTGGCTACATTTTGAGACTATGAGTTAGGAGATGCCAACAGTTTCACCAGTTTCGGTGAGGGCCTACATTAAAATGAAACCAAAGCAGAAGAAAATGTAATAGAGAAACAGAAACCAAATACTGATGAGATTGTTTGATTCCCTAGATCCAGGCATACCCAATATCTTCCCTGAGTCTTTCAATTATACAAGCCAATAACTGTATGTTTTTATTTCATCTAATTTAAGTTGAATTTTGTCACTTTCACCTGGAGCACTTCTTACCAATACACTGTAACATCAATACTTTCTACGTTGGTATTTAGCCTTTAATGTTGTAGTTCATTATATTTATGAATGACTCGTGAACTAGTCTTCTCTAATTCAGCCCCAAATGGCAGTTCTTTAACAGCATAAATCATCCATGCCTTATACCCCTAAAATATATCCCTCAGGATCTTTATATATTATTACATAGTAGATACTAAATAAATGATTGGTAATAAATATTTGTTGAATAATGAGAAATATTGTGGATGGTTGCTCTTTGTTAAAGAATATTTGATGAGTAAACTCATGACACGAGAGAAGAAAACTGTCCCCCGGGGTGATTAAATACCGTCTGTCTACACCAGTATTATTCAGAAGTCCAATTTATGTTGCTTATTGTTTTTAGTTAAAAAGCACTAACATTGATAACAATTGCCTAAGAATAATATTCATACTGGCAATAGCTAACTAACCGTAATTTAAACACTTTCTATATGCTCGATACCCTGCTGGTTACTTCAAGGGTATCATCTCATTTAATGATACAAGAACCCTATGAGGTATGTAACTCATATTGTTCTCATTTTACAGATGAAGGACTTGGAGTTTATCAAGATTAAAGGCTTGTCCTAATGTCTTATAGTGGTGGTACTTCAAACTCAGATAGATTCCAAAGACTATATTTGAGGAAAGTCCATGAATATTTTTACAAAAGAACAGAAATAAGACTGCCAATGACTTAACAATGTATCAGGTAAGAAAGATGTGCCTTTAAGTCAAATCATACCAAATACTCTTCCATGTTTGGTAAAAATCTACCCAGTTCTTTTTGCATAATCTAATAATAGAAATACTAAAACCCAATTTTTATATATAGAAAGATTTTCTAGGGGAAAAAATGGAATATAACAAAATCATTCTGGCTCTATAATCTGTTTTGGCAAAAATAGAAAGACATAGTGTTTCAGGAAATATTGTCTTAAATAAATTATTCAAATAGTAACTGTTCTCCATTTCTTTAGAGCATCACGTTGGCCTTATGTTCTTCACAGGGCATTGACTTATACAGAATGAGTTCATTAGTTTTCTGATGAATTAAAAACATCTGTGAGTCTGATAGTTTGTTCATCTAGAAAGGACAGAGTAAAATGGCATTAATTCTTTATTAAGGAAAAAGAAGTATCAACATTGCCAGAAAAAAAAATCCTCATATTTATCCAGCTAACTGAAGGTTTATATTCACTAAATATGTTGAATGCTATTTTATGTGAAATTTAATTTATGCCTTTATGATTAGCTTTTTGGAAATAAGTAAACATTTTATTTCATTTATTAACATATATATACATTCTTTTAAAATGAAATTTAGTTTATTTTTCTATTATAATGTGTATCAGTTGCTTGATCTGGAGGATATAATGATTATGCAGAAATCTAAATTATTTTTAAATAACTGGAAAAAAATAAAAGAAAAACAGACTTCTAAACTCAAGAAAGTTTATTCTGAGATATTTTGAGTTAAATCTCATTTCCCTTCAACTTCTTCAAAGAACAGTTGGTTGTTAAAAGAGAAAAGTAAAGAGATGGCCTAAAACCTTTCTTGAATCTTAAAAGGTCAAACTTGATTGTATGAAATTATTTTTAGCTGTGTTTTGTAATATCTTTAGCAATCTCTTAGGAAGATAGGTGATTTATGTTTCTACTTTTATCTCAGACAATACAGAGACCAAAACCTGTTATTAAATTTTATTATTAATTACAGAGTAATATGAATTTATAAAGTTACTTCTCTAATAAGTATTCATAATAAAAATGATTCCCAGAGTCCAAATAAAAGAGTCAAAAATGAAAAATATTTGAAGGATATATAATCTCTTTAGCTTGTTATTGTAAATTGACTTTCCTGTTGTAATACCAAAGCACAGAATTTCTTAACAAAGCTTAGACAGATTATGGATCTTTTAACTATGTAAGTAAACCTATTTCATAGTCTAAGGTCTGAGTGACAAAGCTAGACTCTGGTACAATGTAAGATAGTCAACATTTCAGTAAGGATAAAGGCCATAGACAATCTGATTAAAGGACATTTTTAAAACATCGATTTTAAAACTTTATAGGCCATGAAGCAAATGCCAAAATAAAATGAGTTCTGTGAGTGTAAGCCTTGGATAAAACGATTATGATTTATAGGCCATCTGTATTTCTGATTTGGTAGGTATTTATGAAGAAAAACATTTTTTTATTAGGAAATGCATTATATAAAGAGATCTATAATCTATTTCCAAAAAGCCTGTGAATATCTTCATGAGATAACTAGGCTCCAGATTCAGTATCTCCACTGCAAATATTAAAAAATAATAATAATAATGAATAGATCTAATGGGCAAGGGTGCAAGTCAGATATTTAAGCTAAGAATATGTATATTAGAGCAGGCCTAGGTTGTCCAGAAGCAAACCAGACAAATTACTTAATCTATCCAGTTGGAAAGTGGTTCTGTTTGAATTTTGCAGGAATTAAATTCTTTAGTTTTCTAAGTATTCATTTTCTTTTAGTTTAAATGAAACCTAATAAAGTTGAAACCAAAATAGATTAAAAAACAGGTAAAAATATTTGTTTTTTAGAACTATTTTTAATTTATTTTTAATGGCTGAATTCTCTAATAGTATATTAGACACATAAAGTAGACTCAATTGCCCAAATTAAGTATACACAAATTTTCACAACCAAGTCTGTTATCTAATAACTGCTAATAGCGAGAAATGTATATGCAAAAGGGTCTGTTTTAAGCAAGTACCATTATATGAATTAACATATAATTATTACCTTATGAAGTTGGCTACTTTATTTTTCTAGCTTATCAATATAGGCACAATGAGATTGAGCAATTTGGCCAAATATTCAGCTCAAATGTGGCAGAAATGAACCTTGAACCCAGAGATGTTTTACTCCATGTGTTCTTAACCATGATACTGCACTGCCACTCTCAAAAAGAGACCCTTATTTTTGAAACATCTAATAGGAGAGCTGCTTCTTCCTAGCTGGTGTTTGCTAGGAACAAAAATGTGTCACCTTGACCCTTGTAGAATACAAAGAAATTTAGCATTTTCTCAAGATGTCTGTGAAAGTACACAGCATTAAAAGATTCATTATTAGAACCAAAATTGAGTTAAGAAATTCCAGATAAGATGCAGACATATACCTTAACTTTTTTAGAGAAGTTAGATAGATTTCATCTATTTTTGTTGTTGTTGTTGTATAATCTTCTTTTAGAAACAATATGTGAATCACCCGCAGAAGTGTCTGACACACCATGCTCTCTGTGACTCTTGCATATATTGTAATTACCAGTATTGTAGACTTTGAAAGATGTTGGGGATTTGAGAAGATGACAGGTTTTGAGTGCATTTAAAAAACTGTTATTCACTGTTATTTAGAAATAAAACATCTTTTGAGAATTTCATTTGAAAAGGAGTTTCATGATACTAAGTAAAAGTAGATAGATACAAAAGATTGCATATTACATGACTCCATTTATATGAAAGGATAGAAAAGTCAAGACTATAGTAGCAAATGTAGATCAGTGATCACCAGGGGCCTGAGGTAAGGAGAGAGGATTTATTGAAGAGGAGCATGGGGAAAGCTTTTGAGATTTTCTTTGTGTATGGTAATGATTATTGTGGCAGATCTGTCTATCTGTCTGTCTGTCTATCCATCCATCCATCCATCCATCCATCCATCCATCCATCCACTCACACACCCACTCGCCTTCCAATCCACCCACCCATACACACATATAAATATACACACATGTGTACCTGTATCTACATACACTCATACAGACGAGTAAAGAAAATGTGGTATGTATATACATACAATGGAATATTATTCAGCCTTTTAAAAGGAATTCCTGACATTTGTGAAAACGTGGATAAACCTTGATGATATTATGCTAAGAAAAAAAGCCAGTCACAGAGGACAGATATACATAATTCCACTTATATTTATGGTAACTGAAATACTCAGATTCATAGAAGCAGAGAGTAAAATGGTGATTGACAAGAGATAGGGGGAGTAGAAAATGAGGAGTTGCTAATCAATAAACATAAAATTTCAATTACACAAAACGAATAGTTCTAGAAATTTGCTGTACAACATTTTGCCTATTGTTAACAATATTTTATTGTATAATCAAAAATTTCTTTAGCAGGTACATCTCATGTTAAATGTTATCACAATAAATAAAGTTATAAATAAATGGTAAATGGATCAATACACAGTCATAATTAAAGATAACTCAGTTTTTTAGTAACTAGAAAAAAAAGAGCAAACATAAAAAAAACCAGTAATAGATGAAGAAACCTGATCTATATAAGAAACACAGAGTGCTCTACTAACCCAATGCAGAATAAATAATATGCTATAGTGCATCTAGAATATTTACTAAAATATATCATATACTGGGCAATAAAGAATTATCAGAATAATTTAAATATTATTATTAAAAAATCTCCCCCAGATGGTTGGGAAATAAGTAATACCATTCTGTGTAATCCAAGTATTAAAAATCCAAGTGTTAAAACTTGAGAAATTAGAAAATAATTTGAACTGAATTAGAATGTAAAAGAAATATATTAAAATCTAAGGAATGGAATGGCATTTAATGGAAATGTATAGCTTTGTATTTGTAAAGTATATAAATATAAAAATATAAATCTTATAATAGGTCACATTAATGAAACTATATGAACATTTGGTAATCAGTGAAATTGTGGTTTCACCTGTTGAAACTATACATAATTCTTCTATTGTTTATATTTTATATTATTTTGTTTTAAATACATATTTGTCATTTATAAATTATTTTACAATTAGTTTCAGATATACAGTACATTGGTTAGACATTTATATAGTTTATAAAACAATCACTCTGATTGCTCTTTCCTCTGGCTCGATACCTACTCATTACATTGACTACATTCCCTATGCTGTGCTCCTTTTAACTATTAATTTGTAATTCTTTAACCCTTCGTTTCTTTCTCCTTGCTCCCTAAACCCCCTCCCTTCTGGCCATCACCAGATTTTCCTCTATATTTGTGAGTCTGTTCTTTGATTTGTTTGTTCTTTTTGTTCCTTTGATTCCATATATAAATGAAATCATATGGTATTCATCTTTCTCTGTGACTTATTCACTCAGCATCACAACCTCTAAGTCCATCCATGCTGTTGCAAATGGTAGAATTCATTTTATTAATGGCTGAGTAATATTCCATTGTGCATATGAATCATCACTTCTTTATCCAATTGTCTGTTGATGAGCATTAAGTTTGTTTCCATATCTTGGCTATTGTAAATGGTGCTGCCATGTGATGCATAGATCTTTACAAATTATTCTTTTGGTTTTCCTTGGATAAATAACCAGAGGTACAATTGCTGGGTCAAAAGGCATGTCCAAGTTTAACTTTTTGAGAAACCTCCAGGCTTTTTCCATAGTGGCTGTACCAATTTGCAATCCCACCAATAGTATATGAGAGTTCCCTTCTCTCCACATTCTCACCAACACCTGTTCTTTGATTTATTGATGATAGCCATCTGACAGGTATGGGGTGATATCTCACTGTGGTTTTAATTTGCATTTCTGATGATTAGAGACCTTGGGCATCTTTTCATATGTCTAATGGCTATTTCTATTTCCTCTTTGAAGAAATATCCATTTAGGTCTTCTGCCCATTTTTTAATTAGATTGTTTTTGGTTGTTGTTGTCCATTGTTGAGTTGTATAATTTTTTTTATATATTTTAGATATTAACCTCTTATCATATGTATCATAAGTGAATATCTTCTCCCATTCAGTCAGTTGTCTTTTTGTTTTGTTGAGGGTTTCCTGTGTTGTACAAAAATTTAGTTTGGTATAATCCCATTTATTTTTTCTTTTGTTTCCCTTGGCCAAGGAGAAACAAAAAAAAAATTACTATTGCCAGTATCAGGGGATTTATTGCCTATGTTTTCTTCTAAAAGTTTTATGGTTTCTGCTCTTACATTTAAGTATTTAATCCATTTTGAGTCTTTCTTGTATATGGTGTAAGAAGGTGGTTCAGTTTTCTTTTTTTTTGCATGTATCTGTTCAGTTTTCCCAACACCATTTATTGAAGAGACTGTCTTTAATCCATTGTATATTCTTGCCTCCTTTATCATATATTAAGTGAGTGTATAGGTATGAATTTGTTTTTGGGCTTTCTATTCTGTTCCATTGATTACTGTATCTGTTTTTATGCTAGTGCCATGCTGTTTTGACTACTGTAGCCTTGTAATATAGTTTGATATATTACAAGTAGTAATATATAGTAGTAATATATAGTAGTGATACCTCTAACTTTGTTCTTTCTCAAGATTGCATGGCTATTTAGGGTCTTTTATGGTTCCATGTAAATTTTAAGATTATTTGTTCCCTGAAAAATGCCATTTGTATTTTGATAGGATTTGCATTGACTCTATAGATTGCTTTGTAGTATGGCCATTTTAATGATATTAATTTTTTCTACCTATGAGCACAGCATATGTTTCCATTTATTTGTATCTTCTTCAAAAACTTTTTTCAATGACTTGCAATTTTATAAGAACAAGTCTTTTATCTCCTTGGTTAATATGATTCTCAGGTATTTCTTTATTTTATAATTATCTCATTTTAATATGCATAATTGGGATCTTTTTTCTCTTTTATTGCTAAGAACATACTTTAAAAAATTCATTTACTTAATAAAAATTTTAACACAATAAAGTCAATTTTTTAAAAAATTAAAAATTAAAATTTCAACTGAACTAACATCATATTTAGAAAATTAATGAGAGTTTACAGACAAACAATTGGGATAGTAGCTCAATATTTTAATTTAATTGTAATGTTATTCTACTGCAATAAATTTTTAACTCTTTACTATTAAGTCTGACTTTTTTAAGAGTTAGGGCACTTTTTATTCTTTAATGTCACCCAACTAGTAAATGTTAGTAGAAAAAAAAGATCAACACATGTAAAAAAATGTATACTTAGATGTTAATAAATTATTATGTTTTAAATTTATTGGGGTAACGTTGTTACTACAATTATATAATTTTCTGGTGTACATTATAATTTGACATCTGTATATTCTATAGTGTGTTTACCACCCAAGGTCCAGTTTTCTTCAGCTGCCATATATTTGATCCCTTTACCCACTTCACCCACCCCTATATTTAGCCCCCTTTATGATGTTAATAAATTAAATGCTCATTTTATTAACAAAGTTATCAAAAGACAAAGGTTAAATTGCACTTAAGAAAAGGGAGTTAATGCATTTAGTGAATATAAGCCTTTGTCTAGCCAGATAAAGACATCATTTTTACTTAGAATAGTGATATTTCTATTTTCTTAAAGTTTTATTATTTTTTTTGTTTCAATAAAGTCAAAACTTATTAGGAAATCATAAATGTATTCCTGGTATAGAGTGAGGAGATCTATATCCTATATTTGCACTGCTATTCACATGAAAGCTTTGTTCAGAATTTTCTTAAATTTTGCTGTTTAGAAACCCCTTTGACAAACATTCATAAATAAAAATTTCATAAGCTTGATTATGCTGCAGTGGTGTCATGACACAAAGTGGTGTTATGATACCAACTCATACAAAGTGAGGCTCTTGACAGTCTGAAAAGTGTTTAAGAAGTCACTTTGACTTGTTTTGTTATTACGAAAGTTCTGAAATTTTAGATAATATGATATATAGAAAAAAAATTTCCCTTAAAATTGTATTAGCAATCAGTTATTATAGCAGTTCTTATTTGAATGATAATGCCATATATCCTATGAGAAATAGGTTATGACTACTTAATACCAGCTGAGGGAGGTTGGCTCTGCAGGGATCTTTGGTAGAAACTTTCTAACTATATTGTTTAGATCTATGCTGTGTAAACAACACACATAGGTAGCCTTTCAGTTCGTCATCAATAGTAACAGCAAATCTTTACCATCAACATAAAATCTTCATAAAATGTAGCAATACTAAATCCAGTAAGTGGATTCAAAACATTTTTGGAAAAGATACATTTTACTTTTATTTATATTATTTGAAAATAAGAAGAGTGCCTTATATGCTAATGACATTTCTCATTGAGGTTAATGTTAATTTTTTTGTATAATTACTCATTTTTTTCCTTCAATTAAATCAATGGATTTTACTCTCCCTTATCTGCTTTGTTCACCTGGCCAGGATTCTTTTTGATATTTCAAGGCTCACTAAAAATTACTACCTTTTTACAAGCCTTTCCTGACATTGCATGGATAGAACTGATGGTTATTTCCCATATGTCCAATAAATGCTTTCCACTCTATTACACTTTATTCCACTAGCTATGAAATGCCAGCCTTTGTTATAGATGCCGTACTCATATTCTCATTTAATCCTCCCAACAATCCATATGATAGATAGATTGTAGTATTAGCACTCTAATTTTCCCAAGGAGGAAATGAAGCACATTTAAATTCCAATGATTAAGAATTACCGTAGATAAGATTTCAAACCAGATGGACTAAGTTCAGAACTGATGGTCTTGTCCACACTCCATGCACCATCTACTCATCTATATGTTAGAAAAAAAGAACAAATATTTACATTACATTTACATTACATAGAAAATAAATCAAAATATGAAAAAGTATTTATTGATATGCATATGCATACTTTTTGCCTTCCTCCTGCTGTCACACATATCCATCCAAACTATCTGTAAATTCTCTAGATAATTACCATTTGATTCTCTAAATCTCTAAGCCTTTATGTCTGAAACAGCATTGTGTCTTACCTGGAGAACCTCTTGAAATATCCCTCTACTATCTTTGCTTTCAATCATGCTCTCAGCTAATGTAAAATCCACATAGGAACAATAAGGTGTCTTTTAAAATGTAAATTATGTTACAACATCCCAAGCTGAAAGTTGTAAATGGCTTTCTACTGCACCTGTGTAAGATCTGACTTCCTTTTCCAGCATCATCTGATGCCACTTTATTCTTCATTTAATTGTCCGGAATCCTGGACTCCTTTCTTTTCCTCAAAGATTCCAAAATTATTGCTGCTCTTTCTGCCTAAAACATTACCACATTCTAACTGAATATGATTCAACTCGGAATCATGTTCAGACCCACAGATGACTTTGAAAAATTTTTCAGACTAAGCTGAGATACTATCTCTGCCAAGAGGCTTTTATTGTTTTTCCCTAGCACAGCGGCAAGACTTAGTTCCTCAAACAAGCTCATTAAAACCAGCTGGTGTCTCCAGCGTGCCCCAGTCCTCAGGCACTCAGGAGGTGGTCCACGAGCATCTAATACGCGGGCCAAACCCGCGCACAGGTGCGCGCACGTGCAAACACGTGCGTGGCCGGTCACTGCAAGAATTCCCGCATGATCGCGTCTTTCCCGCCTCCTGGCTGGCTGTCTAATTGTTGATTGGAAACATTGGGAGCTTCCAGGGCAGAATCTGAAACTGGCTCCCTACATAGAGGGCACGGAGAGACCAAAGTCAGAAGCAGACCACTCCAGGTTGGTAGGTGAGAGTTTTAAGAAGCAAGGGGGCTTTAATGTGAGGCTTGTCCTGGCTTCCCTAAGAGCAATAAACCTGGCAGCACCTGCTAGAATCTTAAAAAGTTTATACAGAGGCCTTAACGGGGTTCAGTTATGTATTCAGTTCATATTGTCTTAACATGCATTCCTCTCCTAAAGCTCCACCCCTTAGAGGCCACAGCTCCAGACTGGGAACAGCAGGTGAACAGACATACAAGCCAAGGACTGGGGAGGGAGTGAGGAGCCTCCAGTTGCCCTGGGCCAGCTCTTGCCTCAACTGGTGGTCATTAATTCTAGGTGACCTCCTGCAACAGAATAGCACTCCCAGGAATTTATCCCAGAAAAATGAAAACGTGTGTCCACTCAAAAACCTGTACAAGGTTGTCATAGCAGCTTTAGGTCATAGTAAAAACCTGGAAATAACCAAAATGCCTTTAATTTGTGAGTATTTAAACAAACGGCAGTATAGTCATTACTTGGAGTACTACTTAGCAAGAAAATGAAGTGAGTTACTCATGCTGAGTGGAAAAAAAAAGACAACTTCAAAAGGTGGAATATTCCATGATTTCATTTATATAATAGTCTCAAAATTCAAAATTAAATAGAGGAAAACATGTTAGTGGTTACTATAGTTTGGGGATAGTGGAGCGAATGGCTTGGATGTGACTATAAAAATGTAGTACCAGGGAGATAATTGTGGTGCTGAAAGAGCTCTGTATCTTGATTGTGGTGGTGATTACACAAATTATACATGTGATAAAATGATATAGCACTGTATACACACATTGCAGTAATATTAAATGTTACACTTTAATATATCCATTAAGGAAAACTGATAGATACACAGGACCTTGTGCTATTTTTCACCTTTCTTTGAATTTGTGCTTATTACATAAAGTTAAAAAAATAATTAGGGTACATGTCGTACATGCAAAATGCTGAAACATTTAAAATGCAAATTGACATGCTACGGTGACTCACATAATCCTTATAACTAATAATTCCTATATTGTTTCCTAGCAAAAAACTTCCTGGCAAAAGCAACAAAGGATTGCTTTTTCAAAAATTGTGGCATTGATGGTCTATCTGCATATAGGAGTAGAGGTGTTAGGATTTGAATGCAGTTATGTGTACTTCATTTTAATAAATTCAGAAGGCCTATGTTTTCCTCCAAAATGTTTGATTTACTAATAAATGTCCCATCAACCTCTAAAGTAATATTTAATTGAAGATGTATAATTACAAAGCCTTATTAAATTCAAAATAAACATCACAAGACACACTTTAAGTTATTGAGGACTGTGTTATAGTCACTAGGTATCATGAAATTTCAGTGAAAAAAAAAAGATTATAGAAGATGACAAATTAAATTGTTATCAGGCAAGAAAAAATATTTAATTAAAATCTAGTGTACCAGAAAATAGTGTAATTAATACTAACTTACTGTGTTTTTTAGCTCCAAGTGAATGTCCAATGATATGTAGCAAATCTTAATAACACTACTTTTCTAGTTCAATAATTCTTCCATCTGCATTTAAATTTAGTATATACTTTTGGCTAACATCCCTTGGACATTTGAAACATGGGTTTCCTAGTATTTGATATTCAACAATCACTTAGTCTTTAAAAGTATACTCAGTTGCTCATTCAGAACATAATTCAAACAAAATTTGATGCTCCTACTGAGCATCAGGAACAAAATAGTAAATAATAAATAAAAACTCAGCCCCTGCCCTCAGAGTCCTCACAGTCTATTGGAGGAAGACAGAGAGATAAAAAGACAATTGCAGTTCATTGTGATAAGAGCAGTGATGAGGAAATACAGGGTACTGCAGAAGCACTTAGAAGGTCACTTAAAAAAGGCTGGCAGTAGGGAAGGAGAGAAAGTGATAATTGGGCTGATATTGAAAGATAAGTAATATATTCTGTATAGAGACAATTGGAGAGTGTTTCACGCTGAGAGAAGAACATGCATGTTGGCTCAAAGCCAAAGCCTGACCATCAGTGGGGACTTTGTGGAGCATTCTAAAGAGAAGAGAGAGATCTGACTGGTTTTTGAGTTTGAAAAGAACAGTATTTATAGAGTTTTCCCTGGAGAAGACAAGGTCGGCATAATGGAGTAGAGTTAGAAGGCTGTCATAGTAACCCCAGCTAGATATGGTAGCATTGGGAATGGAAAGAATTACATGATTCTGTCAGATGGTTAGGAAGGAATCAACAGGACATTATGCATGTTTATATATGATTGAAGAGGCTTAAAAGGTTTCACGAATGGCATCCAGATTTTTGTTATGCCATCTGTTATGCTTGCTGGTTCAATGGTCAAAACTAAGATTATCCAAGAAAAAAGAAGTACTCACATTTAGAAACAAACAAGTTGTGCGTGTGTGTGTGTGTGTGTGTGTGTGTGTGTGTGTGTGTGTGTGTGTGTAAACACATGCTTGGGAGCAGAGAGGGAAAGAGGGAGGGAAGGAGAGAGGGAGGGATGAAGAGCGAATAAGAATGAATTTTGTTATTAACCTGATGGTAAATAATTGGAAAATATGAAGTGTTAATGCGGATTATGGGACCGTCTGTAGAACTGCTTTGTTCTTATTGCTATACTGTTTCTAAATGCACTTGTCCTCTCAATCAAAAATGGCATTAAGGCAGAGTTTTCTTTCTGATAGTGTTCACTGACTATAGGAATGTGCAGAATCTAGACGCAGAGAAGGCTGGAGTTACTAGGAAGTTAATGCTCCAGGAATTACCCTAAACCAGTAGAAGATAGAGTTGGTGGAAAATAAACCAGCTACACACATTTCTCAGTGGAATAATTCTGAGGTGTGCTATGTGCGGTCTTCCAGGGGATCCAATAGGACTGAGCCACGTTGCTCAGAGTAATAACCTACTCATTAACATTGAACTCTTTGTTGAATTTTCTCTCCTCTTTGCCTCATTTTCCCTCTTTTTTGCCATCTGTCCTTGGATCATATCCCAAATAAATTGCTTTTAACTAAATCCTTACATTATGTTCAGTTTCCTTCTTACCGTGACTTTCTACATATGTTTTCTGATATTTTCTATTTTAAAACAACAGATTTGCTTAAATTAGGAAAAAAACAAGTATATATAGATAGGAAGAAGAGTTTAAGGTAATTGACTAGGTTTCTTATTTCAGAAGTACCCTGATCTATTGTATAGTGAAGTACAGTATCTTTAACAGGCAATATTTCTTTTGTTACAGAGTATTTGGATCTTGTTTGATTTTGTAATTTACATTTGTTCTGTAGGAACTTTAGTTTCTACTACTTATTTGTTCACTCCTTTTATCTCTAAACTTCTAAGATATGTCCGGACCTTCTTCAGAAGTATTATTTCAAGTCAGTCATTTCTTGTTCTGAGAAATTTCAAGTCCTTTTTTGTTGATTCCCGAGTAGCCAGTGTTCTGATCCCCAAGGGTCTTGAATCTATTATTATGTCCTTGCACAGGTGGAACTTTCTCTTTTAGGAAGTACTTTCAGCCATTTTCCACTATCACTGTATTTGAGCTAAAGCAAGATGTGCAAAGCCTGGGCATTGATCTTCCTACTTACATGTAAATTAAGAATGTTGTAGGACCCTGTGTGCTTTACAGTGTATGCATGGGTTTATGTTTTTCAGTTTTGTTTGGAATCTCTTCTATGGTTCTATCTGTATTGAAAAACATTTTAATTTAATTAGTTGCCAATATCGTACAAACCTGAAAACTCACTTTTATGAATTTGAAGGTTAGCATAAGGAATCTAAAAATGTCGCTTATGGCCGACATAGGACATCAAGGAATGAAGCAATCTCACTGAAAAAAAAGAATCAGATATGTCTTTAAATCAAAAATAAAGGTAGTAGTAACAAGCTAATTGTTCCAATTTATCTTTATGTTTCTTCATTTGATTATTAGAGAGGGTAAAGATGACATGGTAAGAGAGGTCTAGGAAAACAAATCTTTGTAAATAATTTTGATTAATAAATATTACCTTTTGACGGAAACCAGATTTCTCCATTACCACTAACTGTGTGACTTAGACAAGTTACTTTCTTTCTAAGTTTTGGTTATATCACAAATTATTTTGAAATAAAATAGGTGTTATAGCAGGTTCTTCGAACAGCCCCAGTACATGATAAGAGTTCAAACTATAATTGTTAATATGGCATAATATCAACATCAGAAATAAATTATAAAAGTATATTTAAGTTATTCCCTGCTTAATCAGCTTCGCAGATTTCTGTCATTTCTTTTGTTTGTGATTCTTTGAGCACCATCTCTAAGTAGTCCAGAAAAACACCAATTCTTTGTTGATTCCATAAACTTGAAGAGGCTTTCTTTGCATGTATCAACAGAACCTAAGTATAGACATTGAGATGCATGTACAAAGATATCACTTTGCTGTCACAAATAAAAGGGAAAGGACAGAAAATGGGTATGTTCTAGTTTTTAACGTTCAGTATTTGTGTAGCACTGTGAAAATGATTAGCTAACTGCTGAGATTTGCCAGGTTAAACCCAGCTGGGCCAAATATTGCTAGAGGTCCTCCTATTGGATGCAACTGATGAAGGTGGGACATGCTTGTGAGTATATTTTCATAATATCTAAATAACTAGTAAAAACTTACCACTCTTCCTACTTGCAGTTAGAGGAATGATTCAGAATAAGATAAACATTTCTTTTGTAATTTTAGGAATAACAGTTTCAGTTCTAATGATGAGGAGAACTGTTCACTTATTCCTCTGGATTTAGAAAGAATTGCTTTTGATAGAGAGCTGACATAATTGGGGGGTGTCATCTTAAGCAAATCATGAATATTTTTCTCCAGTAAGTCATAGCAATTCATAAAATTTTGCAAAGTAAAAAAAAAATCTATATTCAGAAAGCAAACACATTTAATTTAAACCATAAAAGAATATTCTGTTAAATGTGAGGGTCATAATAAAATTTTAGGATCACCTGTCTGTTTCACGTCAAACATAGCAGTCATGTTGTCATGGTACAGGGGCAAACACAGTCTTAATTTAAATTGATAAACTTTCTTTTCCAGACAAACATCAGGAATATTATTTACAATTAGTGAAATGGCATATCTAGACCTCTATCTTTGTAGATAATAATTGTTTATTCCCCTTATTCATTCAAACGCTTTTGTGTTTCTCCTTTTGAAATGGGGAATAATCCTGAAATACTTTCTAAAAAGTTGCTTTGAGGAAATCAAAAGAATTAAATACAGTCTTATCAAATATTCTTAAATGGCTATTCTTGTCACCCAAGTGCAAGAGAAAAGAAACCCTCCAAAAAAGTGACAATTATTTACATTATATATGATGAAAAATAAGCATTTAACATAAAATATCATATTAATGATTGTTTTATTTTTGTGTATAAGAAAAAGAATGTTGTACTATGCAGAAATTAAAAGGAATACTATAATTCAAAACAAGGACTTTATCTAGGTTTTACTCTTGAGCAGAGTGCAATGCATATGCATGCATTTAGCTATACTTAACCTTCAAAAGGACTTACCTGACTGATTCTAATTGAGAATAAGGTTTTCTCCTTAGGAATCAAACACCTATTCATACAAAAGTGAAGACAGTCTATTTCCCCTTTAACCAAGATTCTATCAATAATGGGTAATAATTCTTGATTCTGAATCTAAGAAAGGACAAATTACTGATACCAAGTTTTTAAATGTCTACTTGCTAACTCGAAAGTGATAATCTTCATGAATAAAGTACCAAAAGATATATCTTAATATATTCCTCTTTTCTTTTAGGGGATGGTTATTAATTAGAAACTGAGGGAGAGCAACCAGTAAATATTTTGACTATTATTGATAGAATAAATATCAAGGGTAAATATGAAGTTAAGTGATCATTTGAATTTTAGAATTATAAATATAACTTCTTTCAGGACAGTGACCATTTCTTACTCTTCTATATATGGTTGGAATCTAACTTGTACCTGATACATAATTTTATACATGGTGGGACACAGTGTAGTATACTTACTTTCTTTAGCAGATTCTTAAAAATCTCACATACTTTAAATACTCAAGAAATAACTTTGAATGAATCACAAATATGCAAAGGGCAAGGTTATGAGGTTATAGGCTGGCCTAGAGAATAAATTACACTATTATAATCTTATAATGCTATAATGGTGATGTCAAATTCAGCCGTTTAATATTTCATTTCTGTTATAAGTAATTCATCTTATTTTTTCCCATTAAATTTCAGCCAACTTTTCTACTGTATTTAATTTTTAAGGAGTCTTACAATAAAGAAAAATAATCAAAATAAGTTGTCATCTTTTTGTGGAAATCAGCAAATGATTCTTTCATTCTACAGATCATACTATTCTAATGAGGCCTACTGACTTCTTTCTAAAGGAAAGCCAATTCACTAAAAGGCTCACAAAGAGTAAAAACATCTCTTTAATTTTTCCACTAGTTTAAACTAATGTCTGAACATCCTAAATCTAAACTTTCAATAACAAGAAAAATGAAACATTTAAAATTAATAATTTAATATTAAAACTGCTAATATTTCAGTTGTGCCCTAGAAAGTCACATAATCAGTTGGCTCATTTCACCTGGTCAGTTGTGATTTTATAAAACAAATAGAAAATATTTTCTTGGAACATACATCTGTGAAATTCTATTTGACCATGATGAGTGATTTCAGAGACTGTTGTTCCCAGGAAGCAGTGTAAAACAATATAGTAGTAGATGATTCTTATCGGGCATTATCAGTTGTGCTTTCTTCTAAAATAGCAACTTCTTTATTCCAGCAACAACTCTACATGGCAGGTGTTTTACAACTGATTTTATTTTATAGAGCTGAAGAAACTAATGCATAGGAAAACTAAGAAGCTTTTCCAGAGTGACACAGTTAGTAAATAGTAGTTCACAGTAGTGGGGTTGAGATACAAACACTGACAGTCAGGCTTGAGAATGTTCAGAGCTACTCTCCTATAGTTATAGAACACAGAGGATGAGGTATGATAGAAAAGGTTCTGGTCCTAGTTATCTTAGACCAGGCTTTTGACTGAGTTCTTCAATTTCAAAATGCAGATACTATATAGTTCCTATGGCATATATAGTATTTGAGAGCATAAGTGCTGTAGGTAGACTGGACTTGAAGCCAAGTTCTGCTCCTTACCAGCTATGTCACTTGATCAAGTTATATGGCATCTTTGTTTCTCCATCAGTACTATGGGGATAATAACACACATATGCTATAGATATTTTGAGGATTGAATTAACACAGGTGTGCTGGCTCTCCCTTACCCTGTAGAAGAGAGTCTGGTAAATATGAGTGCTTGTTAAATGTAATAAAAATAGAGGAATGAAATTAATTTAAATAAATAATGGCTATATAGCACCACATAGAAACTAAATAGATAGTATGCATTGCTATTGCTATCTCCAATAATCTAATATCTCTATCTTCATGTTTTTTCAATCTTATTCTTTGTTTTCATGACTTGTTTCCAGTATCTAGACAACTTTTCCTTTCTATCTTTTCTTCCTTATAGCTTCATATTATCTTAATCATAGTCATTCTCATTATCATCACTACTGATCCTTTAACTTAGCCCTCACTTTTTCTAAGAACCCTGCTCTTGCTTGCTCACGATCAGTATGGGGGCCTTCACTCTATGTTCCCATAACATCCTATGCAGACTCTGTCATAAAACTTACCAATAATCTGTATTACAGTTGATTTCCTGTTTGCCTGTCTCTTGTTTCTCCTCAAATAAGCATGTGTTTCGAAGTACTCCATCCCTCTAGCACCTATCATGATTACTTACACAGCATTTTTTTCTGTATGAGTATTTAGTAAATAGAACCTTTCTTTTTTAGTTGACTGATAACAAGTTCTAGATCAGCGGTTCCCAAAAGATGAGGTGTGGAAATAATTTTTTTCAACCAGTGGAAAAAAATAAGACACTGTGATCAGTTTTCATAAAAGTAAATTTAATTAACTTTTTAAAAGTTCTGCGATTATGCAGTTCCCATTTTTAATCACAAAAATTACTTTCTTATTAAATAAAAGCAATGATAAATGAATTGGTTAATTTATATTTTTTTAACTTGGAAAATTAAAACCTGGCAACTTGTTACTATTGGGATCTTTTAAAAAAATTTTAAATCTTGTTTTCATTATTCTGATGTAAAGGAAATGGGAAGTAGAATAAGGACATAGTTATGGTGTAGGAAAACAAAATAGCGAAGAGACTTTAAAAATGTGAACATATGTAGTATTATTTTTTCATATTATTGTTTAGATTTACTGAAAATTTTGTTGACAGCCATACATGTTAAGCTATTTGTTGTAACCTAAGTAAATATTCTATTTGTTGTACCTTTCCCAAAACCTAGATTTTATAGACTGGAAGTCATAGTACTTTTGCATTTCTGTAAAGCATTTGACAGAGTTCCAAGAAATGTTATCGGACCAAGTATAGAAATAGCTAGTAATAGAGAAAGGTACAAGTGATGGGTATATGTCAACATCAACTTGACATATATTATGGCATTTTCTTTGTCTCCAGCACACTCAAAATTGTATTGAGGAGTTGTATCAGGACACTAATGGCTTGCTAAATTTTGAGGTGACAGGTATTGCAAAGAAAATGAAATGATTGATTACAGTATTAGATATAAAAAAGTCCTTGAGAGGCTGAAATAACTGTCCATTAAAGAAGAAAAAACCGAAGTGACACATGCATGCTCGCCAAAAGGAAATTTACAAAAGCAATAAGTTAGTTACCCACCAAAATAAAGATAGAAGAGATGCAGGAATTTTACTTCAAAATGAGCTAATAATAGAAAGTACCTAAAAGACAGTTGCAATCTCTTTTTGTAGTAATAAATGAAAGGATAGGGTCAACACAGAGAAAACAATTCTTTGTTTTTGAGTAGTGGACAGAAACCACATTCCAAAATGGTTTGATAAAGGCAATGCGTTTACAGATGATCTACAAAACGTTGAAGAGAATTAACCTGAAAAAAGAGATTCAGAAAAAGTTTTGTATCTTCAAATATTTATTTAACATTTTCATTCTGGAAGTGTGTGTGTGTGTGTGTGTGTGTGTGCATGCGCGCGCGCGCGTGCGTGCAAGCATGCATGTATGTCTGTGTATTTTGTCCAAACAGAAATTATAGAAAGGTATCCATGAAAGAAAATGTTTTTAATTTATTTGTAAAAATATTTCAGATTATTTAACATCAAAATAAATGATTGTAGAGATGGTATATTATAAACAGGAAAATAATAATGAAGTGATTACCCTGCAGTTAAAGGTCAAAAATATTGTATTTTATTTCCTCCCAAGAAACTGGTAAGAAATTTAATTACTGTTCAAACTTATTTAAATATTTTGAATTGTGAAATACACATCCATTGTAATAAACTTGCATTTGGTTTTTGCAAATAATTTAAAAGGGAAAGTGTGAACCATATTTAGAGAACAATAAGTCAGATTTGAATATCTCTTAAACATTTCTGCCTTTAAAAATGTATTTTATTCTTAATAACTAAAGTGAGAAAATAATAGGGAGCTGAGGATATGGCTTTATAAACTATGATTGCATTTTGTTCATGTTGACTGAAAATTCAGTCTGGGGACAGAAAAAGGAATGGAGTCTAAAAATCCATACATCACTCCAGGTGCATTCTTTACCCCAAATACTGTCCTTCCATACTGTTACCACTAAATGTAATAGGCCCAGGGGATGAATAGGTTTACTGGTAAATTTGAAGTGACTATAGAAGAGGAATACTCTTTAACTTGAATAAAAGGACTTTCTCTCTTTTCTTTCATTATAAATGTCACATCTCATTGGTCTAGCCCACAGGTAACGTGTGTCACAATGATGAATGCCATCCACTTCTATCAGACAATGCAGTCTAGTGAAATGAGGGCTCCATTACAAGCTATCGTTCACTTCTGATTTTAACAGATTGGTTGAGCGACCTTGAGTAAATTGGGTCATGTCAGCATGTTGGAGTTTTTTGGCGGCATCCTTGCCTGCCTTGTGTATAATAAATGTATTGCACGTGGTAGCCATTCAATGTGAATAATCAGAGTTATTAATTAGACAGTAACAATATTCTACTATTTTATAATTAGCATTGCTAATTTTCTAACTTCATGTCAGTAGTTGATCAAGATTATAGGAATGCTTCTCTGTTGTCTAACTTTTTTTATATTTTTGGCAATTTCTTTTTATTGAGGTAGAAATGACATAAAGTTGCAAGATATTTAAAGTACAGAATATGATGATTTGATATATATATACATTGTGTAAGAATTCCCACTGTTGAGTTAATTAACATATCATACCACATATTTCCTTTTTTTGTATGATAGTTTACATTTGTTAATTTTAATTTTTTTTTACTTATTTTAGTTTCAAGTATATAGTACATTGGTTAGACATTTATATAGTTTATAAAATGATCCCCCTAATTGCTTCTTCTCTCCTCTAATTTTTCATCTGGCCAATATATTAATGCTAACTGCATTCCCTATGTCGTGCTCCCCATTCTTGTGATTATCTGTGAACTACTAATTTGTACTTCTTTAACCCTTCCCCCATTCACCCAGCCCTCCAAGAGCCCTCCCTTCAGTCCATCACCAAATTGTCTACTATATTTGTGAGTCTGGTTTTGATTAGTTTGTTCTTTTTGTTCCTTAGATTCCACATGTAAGTGAAATCATTTGGTATTTATCTTTCTCTGTCTGACTTATTTCACTAAGCATAATAACCTTTACGTCCATCCATGTCATTGAAAATGGTAGGATTTCATTTTTTTAATGACTGAGTGATGTTCCATTGTATATATGAACCATAACTTCTTTATCCAGTCATCTGTTGATGGACATTTAGGTTGCTTCCGTATTTTGGCTATTATAAATTGTGCTGCCATGAGTATTGGGGTGCAAGGTCTTTACAAATTATTGAGTGTTTTTTTTAGGCATATTTACTTTTTTGTGTATGTAAAAACTTTTAATTCTAGTCTCTTAGAAAATTTCAGTTATGCAATTTTGTCATGTATATATATTTTATTGATTTTGGAATTTTAGCTTAGAAAGTGGATCTGAACCTGATTGCACCAGTACTTCTGCAGTTTAGGTATTATAGCTCCCCAGAGGACTTGGGCACAAATGTTTTTTTTAGCCATGTATTCTTTCTCTTAAAAAAATAGCTTATTTACACTTTATAGAGGTGAAAAATATAAAGGTGAAAAAGTATATAAAGTAAAAAAAGTCCCTCACCCAACTGCCACTAGTTCTTCTTTCTAGAGAAACTTTTTTTTCCATCTATTAATATACAGTATCTCTGCAAGTGTTGTGTATATTTATTTTTTGTTAATTTCAGTGATATTCAACTCTACCTTTATACAACTCTGTGAGTGTCTCACATCAAGATCATGTATGTTTTATTCTTTCCATGACCACATATTCTTTAATTGTAATAATGCATCACAGTTTATTTACTGAATTCCATATTGATGGACATTCAGGTTTTTATAATACTTTGTGATTACAAACTATACTGCAAAGATTATATGTATGTGTGTACATATATAGTAATTTTAGAAAATGACACATATAATTTTAGAAATAATTGGTAGAAGTGGGATTGCTAGGTCAGTATGTACATGCTGAATTGTGAATGATATTGCAAGTTGTTTTCCAAAGAGTTCTATAAATTTCCATCAGCAATATTTAAAAATACCTATGTTCATCAATAAGTATTGAGGATACCAATAAAAGACATGGTTTAAAAAATTCTTAGTATTTATCATTCTTTAGATTTTCTATAAAAATCAATTTTATTTGAAAAATAATGCACACAATATCAAATGAGATAGTTTACAACATTGTTTCAATTATATATATTTTTCAATTATATATTATAATGTTAAATTAGTGATGAGAAAAATGAAGAAATAAAAATCACATTGAGGTCTCTGTTTTTGCATCTGACCACATTCTATTAAATGAAAATTTGAGGTCAATAATCATCATTTCAATATTTTGAAAAACAAAGTGACCAGACTTCTTTATTTACTATTTATTTATTTCTGTTCATTTATTTTTTATGGTGACATTGGTTGATGAAATCCAATAAGTTTCAGCTATACACTTTAACAATAAGGCATATACATACATTTACACTGTGTGTTCACCTCCCATAGTTAAATTTCTTTCTATCACCACATATTTGACCCTCTTTACCCTGTCTACCTCCCCCTTCCTTCCCTACCCTTTAGTAACTACTAGTCTATAGTCCATGTCCATGAGCCTCAGTTTGCTTGTCCTGTTCATTTGTTGCTTCTAGGTTTATATCTCATATATAAGTGATACCATGTGATTTTCAACATTTTCTGTCTGGCTTATTTTACTTAGCGTGATTATCTCAAGGTCTGTCTATGTTCTTGCAAATGGCAGTATTTCATCTCTTCTTATGGCTGAGTAATATTCCATTGTATATATGTACCACAGCTTCTTTCACCAATCAACTGTCATTGGACACTTCGGTTGTTTTCATGTCCTGGCCACTGAGAATAATGCTGCTATGAACATTGATGTGCAAATAAGTGACCAGGGTCCTGATGCTGCAACTCTAAATGTGACTAAAAGTCATTGTTAACTAAAATAATTTATTTTAGATTATTGATACCCTTATTGCATGCAAGAAAAAATTTCAGGAAGAAAAATGAATACATTGTAATCTAATCACCTTACAGAATGTCATTTAAATTAACTTCTTGGACTTTTTATACATTCATATTAGAATCTCTTTGGCCTTTGAACAACTGGTAGAACTGTTATTGTGATGAGGATCAAAAGAGAAGAAGGATATTGCCTAGTTCTTTTCCTCCATCAATGTCTTTTGCTTACTTACTTAGTTAATTAATTAGTTTCAATTATGTTTCAACAGCCAGACCTAAAGCCACCAGCTATAATCCTGAAATCTCCTCAATATATTTTATAGAGGTTCAATTAAAGAATTATGATTCCACCTGCACAGAATATTATAAAGAGCTCTGAATCAAGAGTTTGACAATTGTAATTCAAATATTAGCCTCTGGACCACATATGCAACTTTTTCCAATTCTTTCAACACTCAACATCTTTCTCTTCCCATTTGTCAAATTGGTGTGTAGAGGATTAAGTGAAAAAAAAAAAAACAACAAAGCAATTAGCACAGTTCCTGTTAAATGCTTTCTATCACTCACCCAGTTTACAGGTGGGATTTGAAGGCTCAGAAATATAAAGTCACATTTATTGAGAGTAAGAAGCCAGAGTTAAGAAGGAAATCCAGTTATAATTAGTTTTTTTATGAGTAGAAATAATATCTGAAAAAATACTTTTAAAATTAAATTTTAGTCCCAGAGAATCCTATCTGCTGATTTTTATTTCGCGGTACTTATTTAATTGCATAAAAGAAATTCAGATCTCTCTGACACCCGACTCCATGTGCTTGGTCATTATACTTTCTAGTATATAATCAGGAAAATGTTCTTAAAATTTTGCATAGTGGAAAGAGGAAATCTTTAATAAGACAATCGCTGTTCTTCAGTAATTCTAACTAAAAAAAAAAGTTGTAAAAGGAAAAAAATTGGCAATTTCCAAAGAATAAAGCAGAATGATGCGAAATGTTAGAAACTAAAATAGAAAGCCTAAGAATAAGAATTACTTAGTTGCAAGATATTGATGCACAGTACTGTATGATAGCATTTATATGTGCAATCTAAAACCAAATTTGTAGAAGCAGAGAGTAGCAAATTGGTTATAAGGATCTGGGAAGTGGGGGAAATGGGGAGATGTTGGTCAGAGAGTACAAACATCCAGTTAGAAGATGACTAAGTTCTGGGGATCTAAGCATTGTACAGCATTGTGATTATAGTTAATGTTATGTATAATACACTTGAAAGTTGCTGCAAGGGTAGACCTTAAATGTTCTTACCACAAAAAAGAAATGGTAATTATGTGACATGATGGCAATGCTTGCTAATACAATGTTGGCAATCATGTTGCAATATAGAAAGGTTTCAAATCAACATGTTACTCACGATTAACCAATATGATGTTATATGTTATTTATATCTCAAACTGGAAAAAAGCAAGGAGAATAAAAACCTTCTGATTTTTAAAATTAGAATTAAAAAATGCTGCAATGAAATGAGTTTACTACATATAAAAGGTACCAAGCACGCACAATGCATGATAAATGGTCCTCAGTAAAGGGTAGTAATCATTAATACTAGATATAATACTAACGGTAGGAAATTATGTAATTATTTGTACCAGCCTCGGTGTACAATCTGTAAAAGGCTAGTAATTTAATTGTGCCAATATATCTTGTACATTTCTGAAGACAAATGTGTTATGCAGTTACACAAGCTTATGATTATCAGATATTTTGTTTGTCATGAGCATTCTCCCTTATTTTGGGGGATGGATAGGTAGGTGGGTCTCATACCTCCTTTATGTTCAAAGTACCATATGGGTAAGTCCAGGGCAATCAGACTACATTCTCTGTCTATGGTTTTTGGTCTCAATACAAACACATGGCCCAGTCAAAACTAATTCGTGTCTATATTTCAAAGGCTTAGTCAAGAGAGGGGAAAAATTATTATAAATAATTCTCAAAAATAAAAAAAGTCTTAAATCTGTAAATGTGGACACAGTCCTGTAGGCATCCATCTGTCTTTCATGGGGAGGCTGAGAACAAAGCTGTTTTGTCTGAGCATCTAAATCCAACATGTGAAAAATAAATCCTCCATTTCATTTGTTTAAACTGATCATCCTCACTGCATTCCTAAATTTTTTTGTTTTTTAATATTTAATTTAGATTTTAACAACATTCTTCACCCAATTCTTTCTTTGAATTCCTAGAGTACTTATGGCTGAGATAACACACAGTTTTGTACTTCCTCATAGTCTCCTTTGTGTACTGCAGGTTAACTTTTCTTGTGTCCATATCTCACCATTATCCCCAGTGCTCTTCATCACACATACAAATGGGTACCTGTGTACATGTGCCCCCCCCACTCTGTCTCTACACACACACACACAAAGCCAAAGAAAACAAAATTCAATGAGTACAGGGAATGTACTTATACATATTTTATTGCCCCACAGAGCTAACATGCTACTTTTTTCTGACAAAATGCTTAGGAAATACTAGCTGATTTACACGTATTTCTCAAAATTTCTTCAAAATATAAAAAATTGCCAGAATGATTAGTTTGATTCTGTTGTGAACTTTGATATAGTCAAAAGTTTACATGGTTTTATAAAAGCGAATATGTTCTTATATTGAGACTAACTTGAAGGAATAGAGAGCGTGTCATTAACTATTATGCCAAATTATGCACACATAAATGTGTGTGTGTTTATGGGAGAAAGACTGACAGACAGACAGACATGCCAGGCATGTGTATAGGCACCGAAGATAATTAGGAAATATTTTTTGAAATGTGTTTGGGGGAAAGAAAGAACTTAGGGGCTGAGACCGTCTCTAAAATAATGCTATGATAATAAATACAAAAGCAACTACATTACTTTCATAACTGTATTTAATAATTTGAAACATTAAATGATTTTTAGACTGAGATTCTTGAAATCAGTGAACCTGCAAAATAAAGATGTTGAGAATGCTGTACAGGCACTTATGTCAGTCAGTATATTATGTCGTCTTTCCATCAAATCAAGAATAAAAATATTGCAATATTAAATATGTTTAGGCTTAAATATGCTACATTTAGTAGCTATTTGTGAAGACAGTAACTGGAAAAAAGTATGCTACTTTCTGTTCCTTTTATTTTCTCACTTCTTTGACCTTACACCAAGTAAAAGATAAGCATTGATTATCGCTATGCCTTTATGTTAAAGATGTGTTTGATGAGATCTGGGCATATCATTGATATCTCCTACAACTACCCAGTTTTGAACATTGCTTTTGAAGATAACCCTGAAAACTGAACACGATTTTTAAGTGATACTCTGCTGCTTTTTTCTTTGAATAATTCTAAGGGCAAACTAATTGAAAGTTAAACAGTAATTTCTATTCCATCAAATTTTCATAAAAAATACATGTGATCTAACAAAATTGCTGATGTGTTTTAACACTATGTCCTTGCATGGTAAACCCAAATACTACAGATATTAATAATTTTCTTGCCATATTTTTTAACGCTTTGTATTCTGCCACTTTTTTTCACTTGATTTTAAACTATTTTAGATTATATTATAATAATTCCTGAATGGTTTACATATTCTGCATTTGGTAATCTATAACATATTATTTTTCAATGTTCCTAATCTAGGCCTAAAAAATATGAGTAATCCTTTTTTGAGTAAGATTATTCTTCAGTGTAAATATGAGTAAACACAGGCATGGTTAAGTATAATTAGTTCCCACAGAGAATGTGTAAAAACAAATAAGTAAACTGGAATACATCTGGCACTTCAAATACAGGATGGGTGTTCTGCATACACACCTTGGTAGTATGCCCTCTGTTCTTCATGCCTACAGGTTATAGTGCTAATATGCATGAATCATTTCTCATCAATTGTCTTGCAGTGGTATAGAGACCATGCTGATATTAGAAATTTTATTGTATTTCAGTTATCACCACTGTCTTCTGGAAAACATTTTTCTGTACTGCCTTAAGTGAAATCAATTAGCTGTTATAGATTTCAGAAAAGTTGCAAAATATATTTCAACCATTGTACCTTTGTACAAATAATATTTGCATGGGAATTTTGTATCATTTTTAAAATGTGACTTTTACTTTAAACTTTATATTTATTCTTAAACCCTTAGCTGCCTTACTCATACAGTTCGTGGCAAACCATCATATGGATTTAGCAATTGATTCTAACTTTATTAATGATAATGACTATAAACATAACTCAGCATTTACTATACTTGTACAACGTACTAAGCAGAGTCCTGTGTAACTTTATGAATAATCTTCTTGGTCCATACGACATAAAGGATATGGTACAGTTATCCTCCAATTTTGGATTGAGGAAACTGCGCTATAAGGATTAAGTAACCACAAAATTATCAGTAATTACTGCATGGCAGAGCTCGGCTTGAGGTCAGGACTGTTGGGAGACTTGAATAGTTACAAATGGAAGAAATATAACAGGACTAAGTGGAGTTTCAGTTTATAACAAATTATTTTAAGATGCAAAATATGTCAGTATTTTATTTTACTTAAAAATTCTTGTTTTAAATATAGTTGGTATACAGTCTTATATCAGATATGTTAGTTTCAGTTGTTCAATATAGTGATTTGAAATTTTTATACCTTACAATGTGATTACCCCACTAATTTTGGCAATCATCTGTCACCCTCCAGACTTATCACAGTGTTATTGACTATATCCCCTTTCTCATTTTCACCTATCTTTGCACCCCCCCTTCCGATAACTGTCTGTTTGATCTCTTTTTGTCTGTTTTTGTTTGTTTTGTTTTTAGATTCCACATATAAGTAATACCTTATGGTACTTGTCTTTCTCTACCTGACTTATTTCACTTAGCATAATTTTCTCTAGATCCATCCATATTGTTTTAAATGGCAAGATTTTATTCTTTTTAATTGTGTAATATTCTGCTGTGTGTATGTATATGTGTGTGTATACATACACCATATCATCTTTATTCATAATTTTCTCAGTCAAAAATAAGATTAGAGATAAAATATATTAGCTCTATAATTCAATCTAATGATTTTTAATTATAATTTTAATTAAAATCAGAGACCAACTGAAATGAACAGCGTGATACTTTAGTTCAGTGTGAGTGAGGAATAAGTGGTATATGAAATTTTGCCTCTACCACTCTGTCCAGCTCTTTTGACCTAGAACTTTTAATTATCAGGGAAGATTTTAACCAAATTATACCAATGTTAACAAATTTTTATCAAAAGGAGTTTTATGATAACCCAAGTCCACAAATGTAAACCTTTGATCAATATTTTAAATCGTTTAGTTTAAACATGTTTGTCACCAGGAACAGTTGACTTATTGTTGAATTGTACACTTGAAACTTACTGGATTTCATTAATCAATGTTACTGTAATAAATAAAATAAAGTCTTTATGACCAAGTTAATATAAGTAGAAAGATAGTCAAAAATGGCTCTACTGGAAGAATGCACACTGAAGTGTTTAAAATGATTCACCTTGATCTAAGAGTGATTCTAACATAGGTAATTTAATTTTTTTTTCTTTTGATAATCTGGCTTTCCATATTTTTTGTAACAAACATGTATTTTGAAATAAGGAAAATAAATGATGCAAGAAAGTAAGCAAACAAGCAGATGCAAATGGTACATAGAGCTAGAGAGGCCTTCTGGGTGTTTTGTAAATGACAGTCAATGCGTCATAATTCCTGAGGCATATTCAAACTTTAAAAGAATTAGCTGGTGTGTGTAATGTCCCTAGAAATGGACCATTCTGGAGGTCGGGTGCCAGTTAAGGAGGCTATCATGATACTGTGGGTGAGAAATAACTGAAGAGGGAAGGGTGATGGTGAAAAGCAAGCAGACCAACAAACATCTATGGCAGGAGAAAGACAATCCAGGAGAAATAAATAAATGTCCAAATGGAATGGTGGTTCTCAATGTCAAAAATAAAAGAAAAATACCAAAAACAAAATGTAAAAATAAATGGTGATGTGTTAAGAATTCTACAGAAAAAAAAAATCTTAGTGTCTCTAGATATTTTCATTGAAGCACTTGAATTTCTCTAGAGAAAGCTTTCCAATCTGCTTCTTGGGGTGGGCTGGCAGTGGGGGTTGAGGGTGCCCTCCCATGCCTTTTTGCCAGGTTTTTGAGAAATGAGCAGAAGGAAAAGCTGGGGTATCTCAAGATTCAGTATTTTTACTTCTGTGTGACCTACATGTCAGGTGAATTTCTCTAGAAAGAGGGAGAATTTTCTGGGTTTTCTCCCAACTCACTAAGCCCATGGTCTTACTAGTGAGCACATCAGAGGTTAGCAGATCGATAACTCAGTGCCACTCCTTGTCTTTTTGGAGCCAACGTGACCCATGCAACCTCAGATTCTCTGTGCCTTAAATTTTACAATAGAGAAGTCTACAGGGGAAGCCTAGAATTTCCCAGTTCTTATTTTAACAGTTTAGGTAAAGTTAGTGTAATTCTCAGGAGAGGAATTACCAAACTTATTTTTTGTTCTAATCTAAGGGCACATCTTACCAAATAGTGTATGCTCATCAAGCTTGTGTTTTTATTGTCATGTGTGTGAGGCATGTCTATGTATCAGATGGTTCCAAACTCATATGGAAAGAGAGTTGTCATTTATTAGGACTTCTCAAATCCCCAAACCACTGTTAGGATGTTACACCTGTTTCTTAGTGCTTTAGGGTGCAGGTTACCAGGTTTGTTTTATCCAGAGAGAGATACCCTTGTCTGCCATCTGGTTGGAGAGGTGACTTCTAGCTGCAAGTATATGTATGTGGGTAATGAGATCTGTGGAAGTCTAAAGCTATGCAAATAGATTTTCTAGCAGTTGTATTTTTGAGATGCATTCATCAAGTCCTACAATCATCAGTATCTGGTATCTCCATTCTTGAAACTTTTATGGCCTGGTGCATACTGGATTGTTTCTTGTTGAGAAGAATTATGTGCGTACACGTTCAGCTTTCTCCGCTTGGTTATGTCAGTTGCTAGACCATGTTTTCTGTTTTCCAGCATTTTGTTGCCACCTCTAGTCAATGGCTGTTTTTCTCCTATTCATTTTGTCATTGTAGATGTGTGCCTATATTATGTGTTTCCTGATATTTTAATTGGGGCGTGGGGAGGGAACAATGATGATAACTCAGTGTCACATCTACCATATTTTCCCAGAAGTCCCCAAGTACCATCACTAAGTGATTGGCTAGTCAGAATTGAAGGAACTAAAATTCTTTTACAAATGATAAATAACAATAAATCTTAGCAATTATTTAAAGTATTTTATATCTGTAGAAATGATGCCTATATAAATTATATTTTCTTATCATTCTCAACTACATTCATACAAGTGTGTTATGACCTGTGATCCATTAGAAAAGGCATTTAAAGATAAATAAGAGACGTTTCGTGGGAAGAATGCGAACTCTGGAATAAGAAACCCCATTCCATCGTGGTCCTAGTCATTGATTACTTGTGTACCTCTGAGATGTTGGACCATAATTGTAAAATGAAATGGTTATAATAGATTCCAGATTGATTTCTAGTTTTAAATTTTTGTATTTGCTTCTCCTTTAACATTTTAAAATGTGCCTAAATCAATCATTTGAGTGTATATTACATACTCATCAATAAATTAAACACTGAACAATATAAACTAACATTTAGTAACTACTTATTATGTACTAGCTTTCTATTTATCTTAGACTGTTTGAGCTATTATAAAAAATACCATAGACAGGATGATTTAAACAATGGACATTTATTTTTCAAAGTTTTGGAGTCTGGTGAGTTGAAGATCAGTATGCTAGCATAGGAGGGTTCTTGATGACGGCCATTCTTCTGACTTCCAAATGGCAGCATTCTCCCTGTGTCCTCAGATGGTAGTGAGCGAGCTCTGGTCTCTTCTTTTTTTTTTTTTTTTTTTTTTTTGTAAAAACACTAATCTCATTCAGGGGCCCTGCTCTTATGATGTCATAAAAATGTAATTACTTCCCAAAGGCCCCATTTCCAAATGGGAGTTAGGGCTTCAAATTATAAATTTTGGGAGGAGGCAAACGTTTAGTCATGTCACTATGTACTTTACATAGATTAATATATTCTCATTCTAAACCTATGGGGCTAGGAATTTTTAATATCTCCCTTTAGAATATGAGGAAGTTAAAGCATAGAGAATAATAACAATATGCCTTAGATCACACAGCTAAGAAAGCTTGTACCCAGAAATGCTCCACCTTAATCATCAGGCATTAGGTTATTATAGAATCCCTGGTGCCAAAAAAGTTGGGGACTGTAGCAAAAACCCACATTCATAACCATTTTCTTGTACAATTGTGATTGATTATATGTTTTTGCTACTCAGTAAAATAAGCTAAATATGTATCTTTCAAAATAGGATTGTTTAATAATATACTGTTTTGATCACTTCTACAATTGGCTAGTTTCAGGGTCTGGAATGATCCTAGATGGTGAGTATTCCTTGACAATAAAATCTAATTCTTATTCTAAGCTTTGTGCTTTTCTGAGATATTCAGATACATTTTTAAGAATAAAATTTTTCACAAGTGATATATGTTATATTGGAACATTCATCTCAAAAATGATAAATATCCTCTCTTAATTCCAACCCCAAGCAAAAAGATCTTTGTAATTATACTTAAATACTTTAAAATTTTTTTTCTAATAATTAAAAAGCATTTAAGACAAACATTTTTATTTTAAATCTATTTAACAAATAATCTTATTTTTTGTTGCCTTTATTTCCCATTTTAGTGATGGAATTAAATGCTGCACAGCTCAGCTTCTTAAAAGAGTCTGAACTAGAAGAGGCTACACTAGGAAAACCCCCTTTTTTTTTTCAGAACAAATATTTTATTAGTTTATTCTCTCTTCCTCACTCCTTTCTCCTTTTCTCTCTCTTCCCCCACCCCCTTTCTCTTTCTTTCCCAAAGAACAATTTTCAGTTTTGTACCATTAATTCCTAGATCATTCAGTCTGACAACTCAATTTACCTTTAAGGAAAATGTTGAAATTACATGATTTTGTTCATTGATTTCTGGAAAATGCATCAGATATGATTTATGATATAATGATAAAACATTTTTCAAACCATTGTAACCAATAATGGAATCTGGGACACTAGAATAAGAATGAAAATATATGGCAACTTGATGATACTATGAATAATGAGCAAAATCAATGCTTAAAGTCATATAAAAGAAGCAATTTATCTTCAGATGCTTGAGTCTAAGCTCTCCATTTTTAAATTGGTTAAAGTATAGAGGAATTAAGCAAAACAAGAAAGTCTACAAAAAGTAATAAAGGCAAAATCCTAGTAAAAGAAGTTGATGTTAAATATGATGAAAGAACTAAACATTTTATGGTAGCATTTAATAATTAAATTTAATCTTACTATTCAAATATAATAAAACTACAAGGATACATATACATGTATGTAAGGGCAGTATGTAAATGTGAAGTATATGTGACACCTCTGCTGAAATTAAATCTCATTATTTTAGAGATAGAACTATGAACATAAGTGCTGCTGTGGCCGGCAGATGAGTAAAGGAATTGTTCCAATGTAAGAAAAGTTGTAAAGTTTATATGCCTACCCTTTTTTTTCTTTCTTTTTATAAAAACATATCATAAATTATGATTTTAAGATAAAACTTTATTGTATAATTAAACCATTCAAATGAAAAATATTAATACCCGTGACTCGGCATATGCTTTACAAAATTTAACGTTATGTAATTCACTTCAAATGTATTTCAAAGAAAAAATAAGTACATATTGAAAGAATTGAAATTCTCTGTGTCATCAGGTATTGTTCTAAGACTTTACATATATTACATATATTACCTGATTTAATGCATATAACATTTTTATGAACTAACCTAATCATCATCCTGATAATCAAGTCAAGAGTTGAATAATGGAGTGAGAAAGATTTAAACCAAGCTGTCTGAATGTGTGTGATTCAGGTGTCCCCTACTCCTGTGGACCAGTACAGGTCTGTGTCTTGTTAGGAACTGGGCCACCCAGCAGGAGGTGAATGGCAGGTGAGTGGGCGAAGCTTCGTTTGTATTTGCAGCCGCTCCCCAGTGCTAGCATTACTGCCTCAGCTCCACCTCAGATCATCAGGCATTAGGTTATCATAGAATCCCTGGTGCCAAAAAGGTTGGGGACTGTAGGACATAGCTTACTGGGGAGAGCACATCCAAAATCTACCAGATATTTCCTACAGCTGTTGTGTTAGTTAATAATCCCACAAGTTACATGTGAGAGTTCATGATTCTCCACATTGTTGTGTACAGTTGGTATCCTCGGATGTTTTAATTTTTGCAAATTTGATTATAGTGTATTAGTATGTTTTTCTAAATCCTAGTAAATACCCAGAAGTAGAATTTCTAGATTATATGTTAATTCTGTTTTAAGTTTTTGAGGAGTTTCCATGATCTTTTCCATTGTGGATACACCATTTTACATTCCTACCAACAGTGTACGATGGTTCCTTTTTCTCCACATCCTTGCAACATTATTATTATTTTTTTTGTCTTCTTGGTCACAGTTTTAATGATAGGCATGAGGTGATATCTCTTCGTGGTTTTGACTTGCATTTCCCTGATGAGTGATGTTGAGCATCTTTTCACGTGGTGTTGGTATATTAAAAGCATTTTGAAGATAATAGTTGCATGTCTTGTAATATTTATGCTGACATCTTCTATTCCTTAGATTTTTAAGGTTTTGTTAAACTGCAATATGCAGTACGTTGATTGAGAACAGAGTGTAAAATGATGGTTATCTTGGGTGGAAAAGTGGCTAAATTGAGGAGATGTTGATGGAAGGGTAAAAACTTGCAATAAGATGAGTAAGTACTACTAGAGATTTAGTGCACGATGTAATGATTTTAGTTGATAATATTGAACTTTATCCTTCAGAGTAGCTGAGACTAGAACTTAAATGTTCTCACCACAAAAGAGAAATGATAATTATGTGATATAATAGAGGTGTTAACTACAGTGGTAGTCATATTGTAATATATAAATGTATCAAATCCACTAATGTATACCTTAAACTTGCACAATTATATATCACTTATGTCTCAATAAAAAAAAAAAAGCAAGAGAGAAGAGGAAAGGAGATGAGAAACAAAGAGAGGAAAAGGATAGGTTTACTGGAAGATTGATCAGTTTTTGGTCTTTCAAATTTGATGAGTTCATTTGAATTACAAAACTCACCCAAACTGCTCTTATAATCAAATTTCTTTAATCAAGAATAAGTTTCAGTAGTGAAAATAGATCATTTTATGCCCTTTGAGGTCAGCTTGTT